>CM049372.1:4634153-5834153 GCA_026937815.1 Etheostoma perlongum
ATTGACAATTTGTCTATCCCTGATCTTTCCTCTCCAGACCACCTTGTCACCCATTATAACTCTGGACTTTGCAATATTCTTAACCTCATTGCCCCTCTCAAAACCCGATCTGTGTCCTTTTCCCATTCTGCCCCTTGGTTTTCATCTGAGCTCCGCCTCTATAAAAAACTGGTCTCTCCATTCACAAAGAAATGCATAAATCTCATCTTCTTCATTACTAAAACTCAATAGCCGTAACTAAATCAAACTACTATTCTGACCTCATCTGCTCCAACAAAGGAAACTCCAGGACTCTCTTTTCAATACTCCATAATGCTTTTAATCCCCTGATTCCCTACCTTCTCACATGTATTCAGTTGAGACTTGTAATTCATTGGTTGTCTTTTTAATGAAAAAATCAACTCCATTCACCAGCAATTACATTTGACCCACTTGCCTTCCCCTCCCCCTTTGCCCCTCCCCAATAGCCAGTCATTTTCCTGCTTTATACTTCCCACCCCCCTCCGAAATTTCTGATTTCATTCGTAAATCCAAGTCCTCAACCTGTTCTCTTGACCCCCTCCCCACAGCTCTGGTCAAAACCTGTCTCACTTCCTTCCTCTCCTTCATAACTTCCATTATTCATTCCTCTCTCTCCTCTGGTATTGTCCCCTCACTTTTCAAAACAGCATCTGTCTCACCGATTCTGAAAAAAACCTGGTTCAGATCCCACTAACTATAATAATCTTCGTCCTATCTCAAATCTTCCCTTTATTTCTAAAATACTTGAAAAAATAGTGTCTGTTCAACTCCATGCTTTTCTTACCCTTAACAGTCTTTACGAACCTTTCCAGTCCGGTTTTCGCCCCTCCCATAGTACTGAAACTGCCCTAATAAAAATCACCATTGATCTCCTCACAGCTGCTGATTCTGGACTCATCTCTATCCTCATCCTCCTTGATCTTAGTGCGGCCTTCGATACCATTTCTCACTCCATTCTCCTCAATAGACTATCTTCTCTCGGCATCTCTCACACCCCTCTTGACTGGTTCCGCTCATATCTCTCCGACCGCACTCAGTTTATTCAACTCAAATCTTTCACATCCCACCCTTCCCCTGTTACTACTGGCGTCCCTCAAGGTTCAGTTCTTGGCCCCCTCCTTTTCATCACCTACCTACTTCCCCTTGGCAATATCTTCCGCAAATTCAACATTCATTTTCATTGTTACGCAGATGACACCCAGCTCTACTTATCCAGCAAACCCACCTCCTCGCTCCCCCCCCCTTGTCCCTTACAAACTGCTTACTTGAAATTAAAGACTGGTTCACCTCAAACTTCCTTAAACTAAACAGTGATAAAACCGAACTCCTCCTTGTAGCCACCAAATCCACCCTTTCCAAAATCAATAGTTTCACTCTTCCTATTGACAACTCCTTGGTCTCCCCTTCCCCTCCCCCTCAGGTAATGTTAACCGCCTCCGTCCGTCCCTTACCACTCACACTGCCTCCATCCTTATCCACAGCCTCATCACCTCCCGCCTTGATTACTGTAACTCCCTTCTTTTTTGGCCTTACTCAAAAATCCCTCCATAACCTTCAACTTCTTCAAAACTCAGCAGCTCGTGTCATCACCAGAACCCCGTCTTTTCATCATATAACCCCTGTCCTTCAGCAGCTCCATTGGCTTCCAGTTCAATTCAGAATACAATTTAAAATCCTTCTCTATACTTTTAAAGCCATCCATAACCTTGCTCCTCCATATCTATCAGAACTCCTTCACATCGCCGTTCCCTCCCGCTCCCTCAGATCCTCCTCCTCTATCCACCTCACTGTACCCCCAGCTCGACTTGTCACCATGGGGAACAGAGCCTTCAGCCGCTCTGCTCCCCAGCTCTGGAACTCACTCCCACCTGAACTCCGCAATATCGACTCTCTCCCCCTGTTCAAAACTAGACTCAAAACCCATCTGTTCCAGCTTGCTTATTTGTAAATACACTGTCCCTGTAATTTGTGTTTTGCCTTGTTTTGTTTTGGCTTTATTTTGTTCCCTGTATCTCCCTTTTTTTTGTCTGTAAAGCGACCTTGAGTGATGAGAAAGGCGCTGTCAAATAAAATGTATTATTATTATTATTATTATTATTATTAACGAGGTAATGGGGAACAGGTGAGGCGTCAGGTGAATCACATTAGGGCGGGGCTGGACAATCAGCTAGACAAGACTAGACAAGACAGGAAACTACACTACCAAAATAAAACGGGAAGTAGAACAAACAGACACTTACCAGGGAATCACAAGACAGGGGAGAATACAGACAAAAACAAGGAGGCCAAAGAAAGAGAAACACAACCCCAAACCACAACAGGTCTGGCTCCTACATACATACATTCTAGAAGAGTAGTTTTTTAACACTTGTTTTGGTGGAACATTTACACCCTACAAAAGAAAACACCACATATAAAATAAATGAAGTTACCTGTTGACACAATACAGTAACATGAGCTATATAAATAAGCTAATACATGGTTATACCTCATTAGCTCTTACCAGTGCATCTTTGTGTGTACATCGTCCACAGCAATCCCACCAATTGGTCCCAAAATGCTCCTGTTAGAGAGAAAATGTCATATGCATAAATGTCATAAACATATTCTTTGTTAATCTTTACAATCATTCACCGAAACGTGTAACGGGGCACATGTGTTGTCTTTCCCTCAACATGAAAAAAAATGTCCTTATCTCAATGTTTTATTGCTTTAAAAAAATTTACATTTTATTGTTTTTTTTCAACATTTTTATCGTTGTTTTCCCCCAATGTCTTTGTCCCTTTTGTTGACGTTTTGTCACTTTTTCGACATTTTAGACGTTTTTAATAATAATAATAATAATAAATTGAATTTGTATAGCGCTTTTCCCAAGCTCAAAGTCGCTTTACAGAGTAGAAAAAAAAAAAAAAAAAAAAAATTAAATAAATAAATAAATAAAAGCTAAGGATAGGCAGAACAGAAGAGATGGGTCTTCAGACGGGACTGAAAAATGGTGAGGGACTCAGAGATGCGGATCTCATGGGGGAGGGAGTTCCAGAGCCTGGGAGCTGCCCTGGAAAAGGCTCTGTCCCCAAAACTGCAGAGCTTTGACTTGGGGACGTAGAGGAGACCGGCTGAGGTGGATCTGAGGGACCGTGGAGGTTGGTAGGGGGAGAGGAGGACAGTGAGGTATGACGGGGCAAGGTGATGTATGGCTTTGTAGGTAAGGACCAGGATTTTGTATGTGATCCGGTGAGAAATGGGAAGCCAGTGTAGCTGTTTTAGGACCGGAGTGATGTGGTGCCAGGATGTGGAGCGGGTGATGAGTCGTGCGGCTGAGTTCTGAACCAGTTGGAGCCTTTTAATGGAGGTTGAGCTGATGCCGAGGAGTAGTGAGTTGCAATAGTCAAGTCGTGAGGAGATGAAGGCATGAATAAGTCTTTCGGCAGCAGAGGGAGTGAGTGAGGGTCTGATTTTGGCAATATTTCGAAGATGAAAGAAGGAGGTTTTGATGACTTGACGGATGTGAGGCTCAAGGGAGAGGGTTGAATCAAAAATCACACCAAGATTGCGGGCCTGGGGAGATGGAGAGACGATGGTGCCGTCAATGGTGAGAGTGGGGTTATTGGCTTTGCTGAGAGTGGATTTGGAGCCTATGAGGAGGAATTCTGTTTTATTGCTGTTTAGTTTGAGGAAGTTGTGGTGCATCCAGGTTTTGATCGTTGACAGACAGGAGTTGATGTGGGAGAGGGGGGGGTTTTCCAAAGTAATTCCAGTGTTTGTTTTTTTCATAGTTTTAGTCACTGTTTCAAATATTTTTTTACGCTTTTTTCCCCCAATGTTTTGTCACCTTGTTTACATTTTGGACCTCCCATATTTCTGATGTAAAAAAAACGTGGAAACGGGTCAAGTTTGACCCCAGGACAACAGGAGGCATATATTGTCATCTGCTCCAGGCACTAGTACAGAGAAGGTGATAGCAGAGTAGTGGAAAATACCCAGAAATGCTGACCAATCAGAGCAGAGTGGGCTTTGTCGGGAGGGGGTCTTAATGGGACAGGCGCTACAACAGAGCATCTTATGCCAACCTTTCCAACATCTGAATTAAATCATAAGATGCTTGCTGCAGCTGGGGCACCCCCCAGTCTTCTCAATCCTTTGGTGTAAGGTGGTCATAAAACTCAGTCCGAGTCTGTCTGTTTCCCTTCCTGATATTCGGACAAAATCAAACGTGTTTGATGTTGTCGTAAGTCTTAAGCGCCCATATTTTGCTCATCTTCAGGTTCATAATTGTATTTTGAGGTTGTACCAGAATAGGTTTCCATGGTTTCATTTTCAAAAAACACCATAGTTTTGTTGTACTGCACATTGCTACAGATCCCGTTTTCACCCTGTGAGTTTAGGTCTCTGTTTTAGCTCCAGAGTGAGACATCTCACTTCTATCCTATCTTTGTTGGGAGCTGCACATGCTCAGTAGCTCGGTAAGATCCCATCAGCTAGATAATTCTTTCTCCAGCTTTGGTCAGTCCAAGGCAGGATTAGCTGGGAGACTTCTTCTAGACAAGGGACACTTGTGGATTACCTGTAGAACAGGGACGGGAAGTAGTTCTTTTGGAGATTATGGTCAACTAGTGGCTGTTGTAGCAGTGTTTTCCATTGAGAACGAGCTAGCCTGCTACGGTTATCCACCTCGTCTCTAGTGACGTAGAAACCGTGCAGATGTTGAACAGCTCACCCGGAGACTGAAGACAGAGGACATTCAGAAACCGGATCTCACTGAAAACACTATGGATGTTTTTTTTCCAAGTGTGTATGTGTATGGAAGCACCAGAGACACAAAATAACACCCCAAATCCCAGAAAAGGTGTTTTTTTCATAATATGGGCACTTTAAGTCTTAGTAGTGTTGTTAAATCACGTGAATATTGTCAACAACCAATGGTGGCCCTCCCTCCAGCACTACTACAGGAACAACGGCTAGAGCCAGTGTTGTTTACGGTTGCTAGACGCAAAGAGGGAAAGCTGACGTTTTATCGGCGGATAAAAGCAGACCTCCAGGTACTGCCGCCATTCATCTTCATGTGCGCCAGAACAGAAAACCTGCCAGATCCCCGGTCTTTAAACATTATGACAGTCTTTGACGTTACATGTGAGATGTCTTGGGATGAGAGATGGTGTCTGACTTTGAATTGTCTTTTTACATAAATAAAGCATGTTAGCATGTTCTAACACTTAGCTAGATGTCTCCTTTAAATGTCCTTTAAATTCATTTCTTCTAATTTGTCAACAGTGCAGTCATTTGGCATCATGTAATGTGTTGTATTTTTTCCGAGCCTTGTTGTACCTGCTTTGAACTTTGAAATCAGCGACACCAAGAGGTATCAACGCCAGATGACTTAGAAAAAAAATCCATCATCTGAACCAGGCCAAAGATCTACAAAGACATTACACAATGTACTGTAAGTCAGAGCAGATCATGTTCCTCAATTAGAGGGAACCTGGTCTGCACCTTTCAGTTTGACTTTTAGTTTGTCATTTTTGAACATACTCCAGGCTGATTTGTTATCTGTAACACTGCCATACCATGTGTACCCTATTGTTTCAATGACAGCTTAGATCCAGTTTAATTCAGAAAATTGCATGTAATAAGAAGCAGACGGGCCTAGAGTAGAACACACACTAGATAATTTCCAGGGGAAGTTAACTTTGCCTCTCACTGTTCCTCATAAAGATGTGTACCTGGAGGCTATTTAAGTGAGCCACATAAACTAACCACAACTGACTACATCCTATTTAGTGTGTAACCTCTCCATGACACACACACACACACACACACCTCCTCCCCTGGACGTTCCTCACAGGGCTCATTCCATTCAGTTTTGAGGGTCAGTCACACATTGAAGAATAAATGATTTCTTCATTGTCAGCAGCCATGTTCTGCACAATTAATGGCTGTTATATTTCTTCAACAATCCTTTTTCTTGTATGAATGCTCATGCCCCTGGGAGTTGTTCCATTTTACATCTCTCACTCTCTCCCTCCTGTTCAGTCCCCTCTTTCGTCTCCACGACGTGACATCAGCACGGCAAAACCTCAGCCACTTTGCCGCTCTTTAAATAGCACTTCATTTGTTTAGAGTTTTCTGTGGTTGTTAGTCCCACCTGGATGCTGCTAGCGTCTCCAGTTGGCTCGTTTTTCAATTTGCCAAGCAGTGCCATGGGGGTAACAATTGTCCTGGTTCCATTTCCATGCTAATTGGTTGATTTTACGAATGCATTATTGTTCTTGCTCTACATACAACTGTTGGTACTTGTGGCTCTGCGCCTGCTGTTTTTAAGTATCAAAGCTTTCTTAAGCAAGGAGGCGTGCTCAAAGTGAAGACCAAGTACACCACAGAGGGTGCAAACGCTTGCGCCGTGTTCGCTTCCATCTGGACATGGAGCGTCGTGAGCGGGCGGTGGAAAACAAAGCCGAGCTGGAGTGGAGAGCCAGCCGAGTGTCTTGTCAGGCGGGTTCAAATGGGAGTAATAAGGGAGCAACGTTGAAGTGTAGAGAGCACAGAACATAAAAAGAGAAGACCTCGGCATTTTGGAGCCCGGCTCTAAGTGGGTCTTACAGTTTGACTTGGCTATCAGATGCTGTTTGTTTAGTCTTTGTTTTCCACAAAAGGGTGAGACAAACGCTGGCAACCACTGTGCCCTCTCTCCTAATGCGCGGTTTAGACTTCAAAATGGCTGACTAACTTTAAGTTAATACAACTTTACAAACTTTTTTTTGTCTCTGCAGGCTGTTGTTGGTATGGATTCCTTTCCAATATTTTATGTCTATGTACTCATTAGTGAAATTCCTGCAGGGGGTGGCTCTGATCCAGCCTGAGGACTGTAAACAGCATCATCTTTTCCTTTGCTCTGTATTTCAAACATCTTAGCACTGGCTCTCTAGTATGTCTCCAATATCTTCATTTTAATATACTTTATTTATTCCTCAGAGATGGAATTCCCTCCGGTGGGGGCACAGGGTTAGCTGGGTGAATTGCCCCTGGAGCAGGTAGAAAAAAAATTACTCAGAAGTAATGTTTTTTTATTTAACTGGACACTATGGCAAAAGTGTCAAATCAACATTGACACATGTTGTCAGTCAGACCTCTTTAATAGTCATGCTGATAGGTGCTTTTCAGCCTAAAGCCAGCTACCCGCTGGCTGTGTTGCGCGAGCGATGCATCTGCGTGGATCTTTCTGATGTCCTACACACCAGAAACTGGTCTGGCGCGGCGCTGTTGCTGCTAGGTGACGTGCAGGGGGGGCTATCTCGGGACATAGCACCCACAGATTTAGATCACCCTTATTCGACATATAAGGAGAAATATAATATATGGGCGCCTGGGGAGCTCACCTGATAGAGCATGCGCTCATATACAAAGGCTTAGTCCTTGATGCAGCGGTCGCGAGTTCAATTCCAACCTGTAGCCCTTTGCTGCATGTCATTCCTCGTCTCTCGCCCCTTTCATGTCTAAATCTGTCCTAACATCATTTTTTGGAAATTGATCTTAATTCCCTAATCAAAAAATAGACGCAGGGACATTTTTATTTTTAAAGGACAGTTATGTCATGGTTTTTCAAGGCTAATGATTTGATTAAAGCAAGACAATGTCGGCAGTAGGATCCAGAATATTTTGATCTGTATGACAGGTGCTAAATTTGAAAATCAAATTTTTATGTATTTATTTTTTACATTTATATCTGTCAAAACCTAGTGACTTTCAAACATCAACGTATCATGTATTAATATGTATTTGTGTCAAAATTACATAAACATCTTTTCCTATTTTATTTTGCTTGGAAACGATTCCAACACGCTCGCATGTCGCTTGAAAAATAGGTGTTGGTTCTATTTCTAGAATGCACGCGTTTTCCACGCATCAGATGTCCGTGTCACGCAGGCAGTGCGTTAGCTCTAACTTGTTACCATGGGAGCCAAAATGGTAGTCTTAAGTCCACTATACACTGTGGGATAAGTTCATTGTATGTCAAACTGTGTGAGATGGGTATCAAAGATTCTTGGGTGCAATCTATTACAGACAAGACAATATTATTTTTAAGGCATGTCCGATTGTGTGATCAATTGCACGTCATCCATCTCATGTTTTGAAAGAGCAGCAAAGTCCCACAAACTTATTTTCTTTTCTTATTTCAGAGACATTGTAAAAATATCAGTTACAGTGAGGCATCAAACTGACAGATTGTGTCATTTCATAAAGTTTCGGTTCTGTGTTCCTACATTTCCCTTTTTTTTTGGAAGCACTTTATTGCAAATCAACGAATGAATGGATAAGTAATTTTATTTCAGTCAGCAGCAGCAAAAAATGTCTCAATCACAATCATTACAGGAAAAAATATGTACAAATATGCATACGGTATATACATATAATACCATCACATGCTACATATATGCATATATGTGCCTGCACACAGTACATATAAATACACACACACACACACACACACGTGCCTACGGACATAAATATGTACATACAGTACATAATGTACCTACGTAACTTGTGTCTACGCACAAACAAATATCAAACAAAACAGGAAAACAGAAGACTTATAATATTCTCTTTTTCAAAAAGTAAATTTTAAAATTGTTTTTAAATGATTCCCTCTAACACTTTTACTCTCTTTAACCCTAAGAGACCTAAGGTCATTTGTACAATTCTTTGTCCGTCTGTTTTTATTTTCAAAAAAAGCTCGTAAAATCCTGTTGTATGAACATCATTTTTTTCAGGACAAACTGGATTATTAGAATATTTTTGCTGCAATGAGGTCATGGTCAATGTTAAAAATGGTTGTAGGCCCTTAAAGACAAATAAATAAATAAAACGGAACATTAACAGAGCAGCTAAGCCAATCTCCTCTAAAACACTTCTCATATGTCTTGGGAAACTTATCAACTATACATCTGACAAAATACATACATTTGGTTAAAAAAAAGTCCAGATGCTTTTGCCCTCATGCCATTTACATGCCAATAATCAACGTGTCATTTGATATTACACCGACAGCAATGCTACACAAGCAAGTGTGTTGTCTAAAAAGTTGCAAAAATAAACATAACTCATAAAGCACAAACTATTAACATTTCTTCAAAAAAGGCCCAGATATATGCCAAATCTCAAACCAGTGATGCCATTCTCCTCTGCAAAACGGTAGTTATCTATCTTGTTCACTATATACTATCTTTGATCACATTAGACTAGTTTGACTTGAGGATTACTGTTCCGATTACTGTTATCTGTTCCGACTCTATACTCTTTGCTCTCGCCCATATAAGGAATAATGTGTGACTTCACTTCCCTAAACAAACTCGCTATGCATCATAGGACAAATTGAGAAGCCATAGAGCACGGAGCTAGCGGCAGAAATGAGCAAAAACGTGATAAATTATGGCCATCAAGTGGATAAATCTTGGATGTAACAGTTTGGATGGAATGTTCAACGACCCCTAAAAAGGCATAGGTTCCAGGCTGGATAGAAAATCACCTGTAGAGGCTAGAAAGACCAGGAAGAGACCTCTGTAACCGCTAACTTGTTAGCTTTTAGCTGCAAAAAATCGGTAATGTTCTGTCTTTTATGGTTATTAAATGATTGAAACTTTCTGTTCCTGAGTGTTTTAATATCCACTGGTAAACTATTACACAGTTTCACTCTATAGACTGATATGCACATACTTTTCAATGTGGTTTTAAGTTCCTTCTCCCTCTTGGGTTGTACCTTCCATCTATATCCCCAAATATGTTTTGAATTTATACAATTTTGCAGTCAACCAGGTCTTTGAACTTCAATGCCCTTGAAACAATGCATTGGTGTGTTCGTAGTACCCTACAGTAGTACACTATTCTTATAGCTTTCGAGGGCTTATAAGTTCCCAACTACTTATTATGGACGGTTACTATAAAGTGCTTTTATTTATTTATTTATTTTTTTTTTTTCAAAATGTTCCCACATTTCTAAGACTTTTTCTTTGTGCGCATGCTATTATTGTGTTTGCTCAAATGGCTGCTTTTCATGGAAGCTTGACCCCTGGAAACCGTGGAGGAAAGGTTTAAGTTGAACTTCGGTTTCTACCGACATGAAACAAGAGGCGAAAAGATTCATTGAACTTGCTAGCGCCAGAAGCACCAGTCATCATAGTGATTGGTTTCCAATGAGGAGGACCACACCCACCCCCAGGAAGAAGCCATGGTCAGCAGAGCTCAATTCCGACAAGAGGTTGTGGCTTAAGTGAGGCATTCAACGGTGCCAGTGAGGCAAGTGTACAATGTAGAATTTGAAGATGGACTTTACACACTTGTCAATGGCAGACGCTGTAGATGTCTTGTGAGACACATACACTGCAATGGAAGAGTTCCACACCTACATGAGGAACACATAATGTACATCCGCCCTGGATCCACCTTTCCACCAGTTATGTGCAATGTCCTCGAGAGGGACATGGACCAAAGAAGGAACAACCATTTTGAAAGTGAGTAATTGCAAAATGACCAAGTTGAATGTGTGCTTTTGCAAAATGTTTGTGTACCAGTCATTTTAATGTTTGGTCTTTCTAAAATTGTTTAATTCTAGCTTACCATCGGACGATGAATGATACAGTGCAAGTGCTGCATCCCTCTCTGTAGCTATTCATCACCTGGAAGACCACCAGACGCTGACTGAAGAAAGCATCATGCTGGCAGAGAGAGGCGACGGGGACCCAAGTGGAGGATCACACTAGAGGGAACACTGGTCCGATAAAATGGACAGTATAATGATGGAAATCGAAATATTGAGTCCTACTGGAGCGCTGTCAGCCACTGTGTAGTGGAAGCCATTTAGAGTTGCCCTGGCTTTTGGACATGTGCCTTTCCATGGCATCATTTTGCCATGTCCTTTCCTAAAGTGAAGCTCCTTATAGTAAATGTGTAAGATCGTTGTTCTTGAAAGAGTCTTCAAAGGACATCACTTGCAGAGTGCCTGTTCCTGGCACATAAAAAGGTTGAAAAGCACTAGAGGCTTTTTTTAGTTTTGAGAGAACTGCATAAATAGTGTATTTTTTTTTTGTGTTGCAAAAAACTGATTGCCTGTTCCTGGCACATAAAAGGTTGACAAGTAATAGAGGGCTTTCCAGTTTTAGGTGAACTGCATAAATAGTGAAACATTTTACTTATTTACAGTGTTTGAATGTGTACTTTTCATTAAAGAATTAGAGAAACTTAAATGTGCGCTGTCTGATTTGCAATATATCATGGAGGTGAGTTTAATTTCGGTATAAGGGTTTGTCACTTCACAGCAATCCCATGTTAGTAATGAGTAACGGTGTTGAGGTTGAGAGAGGTTGTAAGCTAGGTCTCTCCTGCAATTGCCAGTCATTGGGTTGAGTGGCGATCCCTCAACTACCAGGGGACAACTGATTTCCAAACACAGGACAATATGTAAATGTCCTTTATGTGCTAACACTCACCAAGAAAGTAATGCAGTAGACTTGATGACACCGACTGGTTGATACAGAGAACTTTTAAAATAGGCATCTTCCTTTTTTAACGTTTCCTCCATGAGCATATGACCTCCATGAGCTGGAAAGTGACTCCGAGCATCCCAGGAGCACCCCCTCTTCATGCCAACCCGTCTTTCCAGAGGTACTAATGCACTGCAAACTATGGTTTGCATCCAGTTGCTGTGCTTCATTCGACTGATTTGATAGAATTGATAGATTTGCTAGTCAATTCGAGTCCTCTGTGCTACCTAGTTTAGTTTGTTTATTTAAACACAATGTCCACTTACATTAAATGTTTGCAATAAACAATTAGATTGGTGTACCAGATTTAGTTAAAAGCTACATTCCATCTGCAGTCCATTGCTATTGGATGATAGGTTGGGTGTAATGTGTTACCAAATTGGTAGAAAGGGGGATACAAGCTAATTTTATTTATTTATTTATTTATTATTTATGAAAGTAAATGTGGAAACAAAGGGCCTAATTTTGGAAAAACATCTTAGAAATGTGGGAACTGTTGGAACATTGGGCCTAATTTTGAAAAAAAAAAAAATCTTAGAAATGTGGGAACATAGGCACGCTCCCATTTGTCCAGTCTTGAGTCGGTTGCTATGCTGGTTGCTATAAGTTGCTATAATAATAATAATAATAATACATTTTATTTATATAGCGCTTAAGTAAAACAGTAAAACCAGCGCATTAAAACAATAAAACCACTAACTATCAGGGGAGAAATGTAAGACTACTGCATGTGGTAAGCTAATCTGAAGAGGTGTTGTTATTAGTGTTTTGAATGTGTCCAGGTCAGTACAGTAACACGTGTGTATGGGTAGGGAGTTCCAGGGGGGAGGGGGATGCGATGGTGAAAGCTCTGTCACCCCAGGCACATTTGGTTAATGTGGTTTTCAAAAGTGAGGCTGCTGTCTCCCAGGTTACGGATGTGTGGGGATGGAGACAAGATGGAGTTGTTGACAGGGAGACCAAAGTTATGTGTGTTCTTGGTGAAGGATTTCAGGCCGATGAGCATCAAGTCAGAGTTATTGTTGGAGGAAGTTGGTTTGCATCCAGGTTTGAATGCCAGTGAGGCAGTTGGTAATGGATTTGGTAGAAATTTATAACTGGACATCAAAAGCGTAGCAGTGGAAGTTTAAACCATGTTTGCGAGTGGCAGGATGTAAAGGATGAAAAGGAGAGGACCAAGCACCGAACCTTGGACTCCTTGTGACAGAGGAGCATTGAAGGAGGTGCAGTTGATGTGTTGTCTGTTGTTGAGATAGGAACAGAGCCCGGAGAGTGCAGCACTAGTGATGTTGCTTTGTCATTTAACATTTTGCTGATATGTTCTATATCAAGATTTAGCAACTTTAAAAATGTTCAAACATTTCCTAATTATGATTTTTTTTTAAAACAAAAAACATGCCGATTGTCAATTTATCAGAATACAGAATAGCATTGAAAATCTGCTTTAGAAATATAGGAAATGTTGGATAGGATAGAAAACAATTTAATTTTGAGTTGACACCAGTTTAGAAGTATACGTGTGTTTAAAGTATATATCTGTTTACTAAATGGAAAGGCAGCAATTGGTAGAACAGGCAGCAAAGTGACAGTACTCTGATCCTATGGACTACTTCTATGCTAAGTTAGCTAACTTTAGCTATATCAGTGTTGTTAAATGTGGGAAAAGACTTAGCATGCTAAAATTGGCATTAGCACAAAAAACTTAAATAGCCAATTAGCACAAAACACAAAGTACAGCAGTGGCTTATAGGAATGTCTTTAGTTTTTCAAGTATGTAGTCGTAAATAAATATTTTGGGCAAATTTTAATTTTCACTCCAGGAAAAGTCGGGATCACCAAAGTCTGTAGGTTGGCGCTCCAGGGACCATGAATGTCCTGACATCTGACAATATGTCAGAGTATTACTCACAATATTTCACCTATCTTTGCCCGCATAGGGGCTTTAATTGTTCTTCTTCAAACCCATACCATTAAATATGAGCTCTAATATTTAATGTTATTAATGCTTATGTTTTTTAGAGATACGCAGGTGCAGGTACAGTAACCTGAGCTCTATGCAGAAAGGCCTCCCCCCCTAGACTTCTTATGCTTCTAATGCTGCCGGAGCATTTACAGTATTTCTTTACTACCCTTCAGCCCACGGACCACGCTAATTTGACAGTTTTGCAGACGGCAGTATTTTTGTTTTTAATATCAAAGATAAATCATGCTGTGACCATCTCTGCTTTTCTTTTCTATCCATCTCTCGCCTCTGTCTCCCAATGTCTTACCATTTCTCTCTCCCTCTCTGAAACAGAATCCAACCTGTCTGCCATGATGGTCATTAAAGCTGGGCCAGCGGTGCCGGTGGGCCTGCTGCTTCCCTGCTTGCACCGCAGCGAGCTCGCTGGCCTTGAGCCGCTAACAAGCTGTGCATTCAGACAGTTGATGCTACAAATGGAGCTGTGCAGTGGACCAACTCGCTGCTGAATCCCTTCGGCAACGGAGGGAGCAAGACCTCCCACCCTCTGCTGAAGCTTAGACAGGGCTGACTTGAATTTACTTTCAGCATAGAAACAAATTCACAACGTGGTTACTTGTGTCATTTATTCTAATTTAACATGTATACTGCACCATAATAATTTGTAATATATGGCTGAGGTTTCACGTTAAACTCAATCCATACTACCGTGAGAGTGAGGCAATACTCCAATATGTACTCGGTTGCAGTTGCAGGAAATACTACCACACAATTAGCGTGCCTAGGTAGGTCAACTGGTGGAGCAGTCACCCATTTACTTCTTGGCACAGCGGCTGCTGGTCAACTCCAACCTGCAACTCTTTGCTGCATGTCATTCCCCCTTGTCCCATGTCTAAGCTGTCCTATAAAAATAAAAGGCATACAATTCCCAACAAATAATCTTAAAAAGAAACACACAAACAGACATGATACTGTGTGGTAACTTGTAGATTTTTTTTTACTGGCCTGAGAATATGTCAAGATTTTTTCTTTTTTTTCAAATAGTGGTGGATAGTAACTTATCTTAGTTATGTACTAGTCTGGATCAACGGCAGAACATCTCCAGGTAAAGCCTGACATCCTGCACAGCCTTTGTCCTCTCAGCGGTTATAGGCAAACAAGCAAGCAAGCAGCCAGACCCCGGTGGCAGCCAGAAGTGCACACACACACACACACACACACACACACACACACACACACACACACACACACACACACACACACAGGACAGGGAGCAGAAGAATAGCGGAGAGGAAGAGGAGCACTCTGTGGCTAGATTTTCAGGCCAAAAATGAAACAAGGGCAAGCTGTATCATTTGTAAAAAGGCTGTAAGATCCAGTGGTAACACAACAAATTCATACTTGTTGCTACTTAAGGATAGGTACAGTATGTGACCCACATGCAGTGGTTTTCTAGTTGGATGTGTGTTTTAATGACTTGTTTTAAGTATATGTTGCTTATGAAACCAAACCAGCACCATGCTTTCCTTCCCAGATTTACCATGACCACAGCTGACCTCAATCTGCCACTTTTTCCACTATATTTCATAATGAGCAGCTTGTCCAGGTTACCAAACAGAGGAGCTGCATTACAATTACATGCCTGGTTAATGTGGCTGGTAATAATAGCATAGATACAATAGATACAATGGGAAAGGGAGGAGTATAGAGGGGGCAGAAGGAGAAGAAGGAGGTAGAAAAGAGAGGGAAGATGAAGCAATGATGCTTATGTTACACCACTCAGACGGAGACGCTGATAGTAGTGTATAAAAGTTCAGATTTATTCCTTCACAGTAGGATTTATCACACAGCGAGTTCACTACCGCGGACACACCAAACGTGTTTTTCAGTCTATTTCCCGGCCTAGACTCCCCTGCAAAACGTGTCTTCTTCTCACATGTATTACAGTATTTTCTTAACCACAAATCACTACACAGGTAGCCTCCTACTGGCAGGATGAAGAACTGCATACTTTATAATAGAACTACATGCTTCAATGCATTACTAAACAGAACGCAGATAATTTGTGTTATCTGTAAACCGAACAAAATACTTTCAATAGGGTTAATTCCAGGTGCTACACTTACACTAGCAGTGATGGTGGCAGCGCAGCACACTTTTTCTGCCTCTTTATTCCCCTCTCCTGCTGTCTTTTTCTTTCACCTCAGATTCTCCTTGACTTAGCCTGTTAAAAATGGTGGACGTAGCCGCCGTGACATTCCCCATTGGTGTGTGGACTGTAATTTTGAAGACTCAAGATTGTCAATTTTATGGTTACAATGGCGCTGCGCTAGGATAAACAGGAACGTTGATGCTTTTCAACCTTTCTAAACAAGCCATTGGCCCACCGGGTACTGCCGCCATTCATCTGCATGTACGGCAGAACAGAAAATGGGCTAACGCTAGCACTTGCTAATTAGCTTGGTTGTCATAACAATGAACAAGACATTTTTAGGCGATTAATGTCCACAGGGAAATGTTAGCATTGCTGTCCTGATTGAATAGTCAGCATGTAGCCATGCCCCTAAGGCATCCCCATGCATTATTGTCAAATTTTAAAATAAGTACGACCATAATTTACAAAATGGACATCATGCTGTTTTGAAAAAAACTTGAAGCTAGTAATTGAGGCCATAAAGTTATTGTGAGAAGGTTTGGAATAAAAAAATTAAATAAATAGTGAAAAGTAGGGTAATTTCCTCATAGCGTTCTATATGGTTGGACTTCTTTTTAGAGTCACCCCCTGCTGGAAATGAGATAGAATGCCAATTTAAGACAGTGTCACATTGACTTCACTTTTCAGGTCCAGCTTTGTCTATTTTTTTTTAACAGTCTATGCTTGGTTCTTTCCTACCTCATATTGTCTGACAAGTCCAAAAACACCACACCCACCCCCACCCCCCCACCCCCACACACACACACACACATACACACATCAGGAACCCCACCAATAACCTTCCAGTTGAGAGAGGGCAGAGCCTAGCGAGCACACAGGGGAACAAACAGCGTGCTGCATTTATAGAATGGGCTCCCTGATGGCCCGGCCCTATCAGCCTCTACAATCGATGGAGTGAGCGCAGCCACAGCTCTCAGGAGGAAATGAACAGACTTTAGGCACCTGCCAACACAACAATAAAGAAATACAAATTACTTGTTAATTGCAAGGGCTTCCATGCCGGAGAAAAGATCAAGTAAAAGAATTCAATAAACCCTTTGAACATGAACTTTCCTCTTTTCCTGTTCTTTACTAAACAGTGCTCCTCAGAAAAGAGGCTGCATACATTACACTGCAGTGCAATAAGCATCCAGGCTCATATGAGTCCTGTTCAGACTGAGTCAGGTATTTCACAGAGCAGAGAACTAGTCCATATTTTTTTGCCAATTTAGCATTAAAATACAAGGAAAAAAGCTAACCTGAAACTTTCGTGGGGTGAATATTGCAACAGCGTTGGGAGACGTGAGCACAGTGAGCATTTTGATGGACATATGATATGCCACGTGGCAGTGCATGGGGAGCCAAAGAGGGCAACACCAGGGGAGCTGCCAAGCATATTTTAATGATATAAATGTGCTGAACAGCCAATTGTGCAGAGAGAGGAGGCTTGCATCCACGTGCTCTCACCGTATCAACAATATCAACACACAGGTTAGCCGTGATGCCGGGGAATAGAGAGCGGGCGCCGTAGATTTGTCTCCCCATCTCGCTCTAATGATATGTCCTGGTGATAGAGGGTAACCTTGAGTCCTCCGGTGCCTTGCTCCGTAGAATGAAGAGAATGTGTCTCAGGTAAAAATGAGCCCTTTCCTGCTCGTTTCACAGCACATGTCATGAGAGCACCACTTTGATGCTATTGCTTAGGATGCATATTTTAATATGAGGAGTGAACTTATCCAAGCTTCGTATGAATATTAGGATTTATTTCAAGCACTTGGTTGTAGATAAATAGGGGGAAATCATGCGTCTGTGTGTGTGTGGTTAAGACAGAGATTAAGATAAAACACAATAATGTGTTCTTATCTCTATGTTAATGGGCAATGCTGGCTTTTCCTCAGTGACATGTCCTCTTATGACCTCCCTCCCTCTTTAAGACTTTGGACCAAGGCATCAGAGGCAATGAAAGAGTAGTATACAGTGACTAGACATGATAACATGTTTATGAGGCTTGGTAAGTGGCTTTCAATGTCCGATACCGACGCACAATGCACTCTTTAGTGTCTGTAGGGAAAGCTAAGGGCATAGCAGCAGCTCCACCGCAGTGCTGTAAGATGACGTTAGTATGAAGAACCAAAACACAGAATATCCACATAGAAGGCAGGTTGTGGTGGTGTTTAACAACACAGGACTTTCTATCAGGAGTACGGGGACCATGTCCCGTTCTCTTGTCACTGAAACATACATGTTGTAACCCCATCCACGAACTGTTCCTCATCCTAACTGTCCCCTTCTTGTCCTGCATGTCTGTCCTGTGTCACTTTTTAAAAACTCTACCCACAACTTTCCATAACCAAGTGGTTTTACACTGCATGCTAAAAAAAGGGATGCCAAGAGTCCCTACCAAGCACATCGAAAAATGGCGCCCAAGGGGTTCCCAGAGCATCAAATATTGCCATGGATGAGATAACTTTGGAATTCAGCCTGGTCTCACAGATTTCCATGAAATGATCTCGAATGGTCAACACCGCATTACGTGATGGTGTCTGTGTGGCCAATGTAAAGTCAATGAGAAGATGACGTAGCATTAAGAGCGACTATGGTAGCGAGTAGTATGAAAGCCCAAAAATCCCCGTTTGGGGAGTGGATGGGTCAAACACAGGACACCCATAACCTTTTCCTTAACTTAAAGGGCTGTGTTTATTTCACACATTTCTTCCCTGGCTCTATCATGGACGTTTCGGCGATCCATGTTCATTTCACGGAAGCCTTCCATGGACCCATCACAGAATATTTTGGGATTGCGTTAAACCGCTACAGATTTTTAATTTTAAAAGGCTGTATTCATTTCACGGAATTCTGTGAGAACAGGTTGTTGGAATTAGTTAAAAGCTCCCTGCATCTGACTGAGACGCTAAAGGAGACTTTTTTCCAAACGCCAGAGGCCTCTGGCCAAGCGTTGGGAGTGAGAATGTGTTGGTTTGTTTCCAACCATAACCTTCCCTGGAGATACATGCATCCTATTTGGGTTCATGTGTGTATTGTAATAGTTTTTCTCTCTTTGTGTTTAAGAGAACCAAGCTGTAAATGCGACATGTGTGCGTGATCACTTGCTGGGGTGTTTTCTTTAAAGCAGAGGCTTTGTGTTCAAGCACCCAGGAATCAGAGCCAATGCCATATTCTAGTTTATTTACGTGTACTGTAGATGTAGAACAGTTCGTTTTTGCAGACAAAAATGGCTGCCATTTCATCATGAGGGAGGCAATTATCTGTTGAAATATTGATGGACTCAAATGGAAAACGGATCAGAGTTCTGAGTATTAGTTTCCTTTAACAAAATACTGTGCACAGGCTTGCTTTGTCTAATTTGTTTTGCTTGCCTGCTATGATATGATTTAAACTCCATACATTAAAATAGAATTGTACTAACAATGTTTGATGTGACACATCATGCAGAATTAGATTAGATAGTTATTTATTGATCCTAAAAAAGGGAAATTACAGTATAGTGCCACAGCAGCAAAATCAGTCACACAGCACAGAACATAAATATAAATGAAATATTAGGATACAATATACATGAAATAATAGGATACAAGATACATTAAATAATAATTGGATAAAATACAAGAACAAATATTTAAAATATATACAGGTTGGGAATACAAAATGTGCAACTGCTTAGATTTATGGGGATAGGCCCCGATAAACTGCCGCCAATTGGAAAGAAATATCCATAAAATCATAACATAATAATAAGCCTCCATTATAGTTATTGTAGTCATGACAAATGTTTTCCTGTTAGACATTCAACCTTCATTAATTACTATGTATGAATTTTTTTTTTTGCATTATACAGTACATTTTCTAAGATGTAATCCTTTGGTCCACATTTGGACTCTTGTTAGGTATCTCTTGTGAAATATTAAATATGTGTCCAATCTTTTTTAAAAACACACACACACACACACACATCTTTTTTAGATGACTTGTCTTGAGCTTGGGGGGTGGCTACATACATGAATCCAATCAAATGTGATTTGGGTTGATTAGATAGATAATAGATAATCTGAGTGTGCACATGCAACCGTATTTCAGCATCTGTGGAGCTAGAAGATCAATAACTGTCATTGCTCCGTGTTTTGATTTTGGCTCGTATTTTCTCTCATTTCTTTTTTAAAGAAAAACAAACCGCAGACCTCAGATCTGTGGAGCCACAACACATTGTCACTAACATGAGAGCGGTGCTGTAGAGGATGGTCTGGCTATGCGAGGTTAGGACCCCTCGGTGTCACTTTTTGACACTTTGGGTTGGGACGTCATTTTTCAATGTACAGAGTAAAACCACTTTGCTAGGGTTAGAAAATATTGTGGATGGGGTTAAAACATGTATATGTAAGTGACACCTGGAATGAGAACGGGACAAGAACCCTGGTCTGCTGGGTAAAAGCCCTGTGTTGTTTGACACATCCACCACTCCAACCTGCCTCCTTATGCAGGTTTTTAGTGTTTAATACTACTCCCTCACATCGTCGCTCTTCATGACGTCCCATTGGGCGTGAGGTCTTTTTTTTCCCCTGGAAATCCAGAGTTCTCATAAGAGCACAATTTGAATTTGCTCAGCGAGTTACTCTGGTATCGAGTAATGCTGCTCATTAACTATGCCCTTGTAGCCAAGCAGCACCAATCACATCGGTGTATCTGATATAGGCGGGCCAGAGGCGAGCTGCACCAATCACATTGGTGTATCTGATAAACTATCTATATATATCTATATCTATATATAGACACACACACACACACAACCGGTCAAAAGTTTGGGGTCACATAGAAATTCCCATTGCACTCCATTGTAGACAGAATGCCAGCTGAGATCAGTTGCATTGTTTTTTTAACCAGGGCAGTAATCAGATTACATTATGTGCTTACATAATAGTAAAATGGTTCTCCAATGTTTTTCTAGTTTTTTTATTTTTAAATGATAGATT
This sequence comes from Etheostoma perlongum, assembly GCA_026937815.1. NCBI lineage: Eukaryota > Metazoa > Chordata > Actinopteri > Perciformes > Percidae > Etheostoma > Etheostoma perlongum. The sequence goes on from CM049372.1 coordinate 4,654,845, forward strand.
AGTACACAGAATGTGCCTTTGGAACATTGGATGAATGGTTGCTGATAATGGGCAATGTAGATATTGCATCAAAGATCAGCCCCCTCACCCAAATTAGCAGGTATTCTGTCTATAATGGAGTGGTATGGACATTTATAAGTGACCCCAAACTTTTGACCGGTAGAGTGTGTGTGTGTGTGTGTGTGTATATATATATATATATATATATATATATATATATATATATATATATACATATATACACACACTTTTGGTTTATCCAATCACATCTGTAGGAATTTATTTAAATCCCTCTAAACCCATGCTAACACTTTTTGTAAATGCTAACTTTTGTTTCACTGTGACTTTAAGGAGACCTGAAGTATGTGGATGAGTACATTACGGTGCAGTTATGGTGCATTATTATATGATATAGTCATTATTGGGGTGTCCATAAATACTATAGACTATGGCCTCAGAAAAATATCCTTGTTAGTGTGTTTTAAAAATTCTTTTACTGTCAAATAATTAGATTTGCACAAATGCACTTCAACATATGTTGAAGTAAGTTATATAGACTGTGTAGCATTCTACAGTTTTACAGTACAGCAAATTTAAGCTGCTGTATTAAATGCTGACATTTTGACACAGCATTGTACAATTCATTCTTTCCACTGCCTAAAGCACTCATATGTCTGCCAGCTCTATATGTGGAGGTCGCACAGAGAAACAAATACCTGTGAGAAGAAGAATATTGGCTCAAAATGACAGAAAAAAAGAAGTTTGAGTGCATATGTTTTTTACTTTGAGCGGTGCACCTCTGTATTGTACTGCATGAAGTGAATGCGTACATGTATTTCACACGAGCACTAGCGTGGCCACTCAATATCTTTTCCTGTTCTGCTTGCATACCCTCAATTACAGTAATGTAGTGTGTTACACTGCCACAAGCACAAACACATTTCTCCCTTAGTTTTTTTGCCCGTGAGCACCATGTTAGTAACCCTTGCAGAAGGCCTCAGGGAGTTGAAGTCAGTGCTTAACTTAAACAGAATTATTGTTTAAGCTGCTGCTATACTTTAAAACATTAATCTTCCTCATGCTATTGATTTAAGTTGTTGTTTGAGCTCTTGCAACATTTCTGAAGGGCTGTGTAGTGGCAGAACTCCATGCAATCATTGATTATATTAAGTGGTTTTAAAAGAAAAAGGATTACATTGTGAACTTTACCTTCTGTCACCCAATGAATGATGATAGAAAAAAGGTTATTTGGGAACATTCCTTATGTCATCAGCCGTGCTTTGACCTTTACGTAGAAAGTAGTAATATTTTTTAGGCGATGCAATCGAATGTGTTAATAGGAAACATATCAAGTCTCTTTTCTCCCAAAATTGATACATCACATATCACAGTTCGGGATGAAACCGTGTACATGCAGTGAAATGACTTCAATTTTAGTGAGTGCGGGGAGAAGGTATGCAGTGAAGCGGAGATAAGAGCGTTTTGCAGCACAGACGATTGGAGACGTTCATACAGTTACCGTCTGCTAGGGGGAAGAGGACCAGATAAGGACTATAGCTCTTAGGGCTTCTAAGGCTCAAATCATCTGCCTCAGACTTGTTGGATCTCAACAGTTTTGCCTTCAAGTATATTAGATATGTGAGACTGCCTGACATTCAAAGAGGCTGGAAAAAAAGAGATTCTCTCTTTTGGATTGCTCTGCAAATTTGCCTTCATGGATGGAGCTTCAGCAGGCAGACAGATGGAAGAATATGCAGCCAGGCTCTTCCCAGCAGGCGTATGTTGGCGACCCAGTCCCTACGCCCTCACACAGAACCTCTACGTCCCAGACCAGGTGATACAATGTTACAAAGAGAGCCCATTTTAAGGTGGAAATGCTGCTTCTCATATCATGTCAAAAAACATGTTGAAATGTACTTTTTTATTTTTATATTGCAAAAACTATTCAATTCAATTTTATTTATACAGCGCTAAATCCCAACAACAGTTATCTCATTGCACTTTCCATAAAGAGCAGGTCTAGACCGTACTCTGATGTTATTTACAGAAAGCCAACAGTTCCCACTAAGAGAAAGCACTAGGCCACAGAGGTAAAGAAAGACTTCCTTTAAGAGGCAGAAACCTCACAGAACCATCTTCGTTTCTCAATGTCAAGGATCTTTCCTTGGTAGGACTAGTCCTTCCAAGGAAGGATCCTTCAGGAGCAGGTCAGAGTCCTCCTTAGCATTTGGAGAACATGTACAATGGAACAGGCTATCAAGTGCACGTCCTTGCGGGCTCGCATCATTGAATTTTTTTGCTGCATTTCAAAACACTGGATGAAATGGTTGTGGAAGTGTTAACTGTGCTTTTTAATAATGCTGTTGGGATGGAGAAGATGAATAAGCAGACGTTTAATGTCAAGGAAGGATCCTCCAAAGCCAGAAGGAGGACGCTACATCAGTCCGTCGAAGGACCGTTCCAATTTCGAGGATCCTCCGAATTCCTCCAAGGACAGAGTCCTTCATTCAGAAAATTTCCCATAGTCAGAAAAGGATGCATATGTGTATCCTTCGCGGTCCCAAATCACCCACAATCCTATGCCTTTGCCATCTCGTTAAAAAAATAAAATAGCGGACCTAAGCGGGAGTTTGAGCGGCATCGCTGACGGTGAAATGATAATTTAAATGTAGATATCTTTACTGTGTGCCATTTGTTATGTTAATGTTTTACGTCAATGTAAAGCTTAACGCTTTAAAGCTTGTTCAAATTGCTATAATAATTAGTTAGATACACCCGAGCTAACGTTAGCTAACTGAACCTATAATTTAACATTCGGCTGTTAGCTAGCTAGGTTGCTGTCTTTGTAAAGTTTAATGTACGGTGGCATATTCATCTCTTTTCATATGCCGTTACCGTATATACGTAACGTTAGCAGAGATTTAAAAAGTTGGTGTGTTTATCACTGGTTGTATCTGTAGACGGGAGGTAATACTGCACCGTGTTAACTTCACTAGCAACGTTCAACGAAGGCTGACATGTATGAGTAGTTTCCCATGTAATAACGTGTGTTGTAGCATTCCTAACGTAAACATCTTTTTGTTGTTTTAACAGGGACTAACGGAGGCGGTCACCAAGCATGGCAAAGCCAATGACCAGCAGGGAGACAGAGGCCAAAGAGAGATGTTGAATACATTATTTGCTATATTAAAGATTGGCATTCTAACAAATGCTTTAAATTAACTGGTTTGTCTGTGTCATTAAGTTCTTGGACGTGTGTATATAATATAAACTGTTTTTTTCTCCCCCATGTCTCTGCCTCGACTGGTTGGGGGGGAGAGAGAGAGAGAAGCAGGAACATGGAATATGTACTCAATACTATTTTCACAAAAACTTCAATCTGTTGTCTTCAATTAGTATTTTAACCCTCATGTTGTCTTCCCATCAAAATTGAAAGTCACTTCCCCCCCCCACACAAATTTTTTTTATCTATGTTTTTCACTTGACGTTTTTAACACTACGTAACACTAACTTATTAACTTTAGTTTTCCAGTTATTTTTGAAATTTATGGTCAATATACCTAATGTTTGAGTTAGAAAAGCAGAAATAAGGAATTATTTTTCGACTAAATTGAAAAGAATGTGTTATGGGGAGGAAGGAGAATCCAAACGCGGAGTAGCAGGAGGAGTTTCCAAAGGTTTATTAACCAAAAAACAGAGCAACAAAGTCCCAAAAAACACAAGAAAAACACAGGGAGCCAGGGAGAACAAAAAGCCGTAGCACGAGGGCTGGGAAACTCACGTGGAAGAACACAACTGGAGACGGTAGGGAATGCAGAGCGGGATGACAGGGAACACCGGCATGAACACAGGGAGGTAAACGGCAAACTCCCAGGAATAAAGGCAAACTGGCAAAAAACAACGAGGAGACTCTCAGGAGCAGAGGCCTATTGCACGAAACTAGTATAAGGGATTAAGCCGGGATATTCAAGTTATCCTGGATGAATTTAGCTTTGACTCGGTTGTACAAAGCCAGATTGAATTAAGCCCAGCCAAGTAACCATGGAGATTTATTCTTTGCGGCTAGCCTGGTCCAGAGCAGGCTAACAGCCAGGCTAAGATTAATCCTGGAGTCTCATGTGTCAAATCAGCTGCCGTCTGATCCGAAATAAACGTGTTTAACAGTTATTCCGTTGTCTTCTGCATGTCTTCTGCTTTATTTCTATTAACATGCATTAGCCTACTTGTCACTATTGTTGTCGCGAGTTTGATTTAAACCCTACTACAGCTGTTTAGATGGTTTGGTTGCACTGGCACCCTGATGCGGAGTGGGACTTTTCCCGGGGGGACGGTACGGTTTCGGGGCTGCCTGGTGTGTGGCTGCTGCCTGCCGGCAGGCCTGCATGTCACGTCAGTGTCCACTCTCTTTGTAAAAGTAGAGATGAGCAGCGCAGCGTCCGTGGTCTCAGCTTTAGGTTACAGGACGCGCTCCGAAGATTAAGTGTGACGATATTAATGTAGCGATATTCCCAGATGATAATAATGGCAGACTGGTCAGAGACCAACACATTCATGATTTCATGTTCTTGTTGCTTATCCTTCTCTAATAAAGGACAGTTTGTGTTACTCCTTAATATGTAGGACTAATGTTGTTATTATAGCTTACATTGGTTTCATTACCTTCTCAATTAGTCTCCCATCCCAATAACGTGGCCTATATACAGTACAGTAGGCTTACGTATGTAGTGTAGTTTACATTCATCACACCGGGAACACCACAATGCTTCTTAATCTTTATTTTGGTGCTGTCACTTTTCATAAGATTAATAAAAAAATTAATTAAAGACACTTTACAGTAAAACCAGCACATTTATCACATAAAAACAGAAACATGAAACTAGCTTATTTAAAGCAATTAAAACACAGTGTAGCCTACAACTTTATAAAAATGTGGAGTGACTATAGGCTAAGTAGATATTTTTACACTCTCACACATTCAGTCGGGTCCGCTATGTGGGCTTTTTCTCTCCGTTTGATAAGAGCCGTATTTCCCTTTCTGCATATTATATTCTTCCCCTCCTCGTTACTTTCCATTAGAAGCTGCTGCTCATTGGGTGAAACATATGGCGCATGCGTCTTCTCCATCATCATCATCATCTGTGATCGATACCGTGGTCTATGTGAGAAAGCCGTGAACGTGCACTTATCCCAGCTATCTACACCTGGCTGGACATAGCTTCACCTGTTCATCCTGGCTCGGCAAACGTGCAACCGATTAAGCCGCGATGAGCGGATCACACTAAGTCAAGCTGCGCTTTTTCATTTATCCTGGATATCTTTATTCTACTTTCGTGCAATAGGCCCCAGGGAAAAGGACAAGGTGTTGACAGGCGGGCGAACAAGAAGGATCTAACAAGAGAAAAAGGGAACACAGGGGTTACATACATACATGAGGTAATGGGGAACAGGTGAGACATCAGGTGAATCACATTAGGGCGGGGCAGGACAATCAGACAGACCAACGTAAAGCTAGACAAGAATAGACAAGACAGGAAACCATACTATCAAAATAAAACAGGAAACAGAACAAACAGACACACAGGGGAATGCAAGACAGGACCAAACACCACAAGACCGGGGAGAAGCTAAGACAAAAACACAAGGAGGCCAGACAGGAAAAAATAAACCCAAGCAACCCCCAAACCACAACAGGAATGTATGTTGATGGATAATCACAGACTGGAATATGTAAACTTTTACTATATACTATTTCAAAAACACTTCATTTTCTTTCTCCAAATCCTATAAAATTGAATAAGACGCCCCAAAATTAATGAAAGTACGGATTTGTACTTGCCAAAGAGCATTGCGTGGAATCATGCTATTTTGGGTAAATAAAAAGTGCATTGATATAGGAAAATGGGTTAATCTGACCCAAGAACAACATGAGGGTTAAGGAGAAATGTAGCTCCGAACAAAAAATGGTACAACATACTACAAAAGTCAAAACTCAGAACATTAGAAAAAGTGCTGGTGGTGTTAGGTAAAGGTAGAGCGGTTACCTGCCAATTGGAAGGTTTGTGGTTCAATCCCTGGCCCTGCAGTCCCATGTCGAAGTGTCCTTGGGCAAGACACTGAACCCCGAGTTGCCCCCTGTACTGCTCCATCGGAGTGCAAATGTGTGTGCATGTTTATCTGATGAGCAGGTGGCACCTTGTACGGCAGCCTCGGCCACAGTGTATGAATGTGTGTGAATGGTGAATGTATCCTGTATGATGTAAAAGCGCTTTGAGTAGTCGTTAAGACTAGAAAAGTGCTATATAAATACAGCTCATTTACATTACAGCACAATATTATGTACAATTGTTAAAGAAAGTGCAAGGTGTGCCTATGTTCCCACATTTTCTTTCATAAGTTTGAATCAGATTTTATCCCCCTATCTCCCAATTTGGGGTTAGGGGTAACACTAACCAGAACCAGAACCAAGCTCTATGTTCCCACATTTCTAAGATTATTTTCAAAATTAGGCCCTATGTTCCCACATTTCTTTTTTCATAATTTTTATCAGATTTTATCCTCAAGCCAAGCCAAGCTCTTGATCAAGCATTTGTGTTTTTTAATCACTACTTTATTTGTCTAATTGGGTGTGGATGCCATAATCAGAAATAGTATAACCTATTTTTTTTAGGCCTAAGTAACACATGTGTACAAAGTTGAACTTGCATGCATCACATCGGGCCTGCTGTGCTGTGTAGCTTTAGTGCAACATGGAGCTTGAAGATGTAAAGAAAAAAAGAAAAACAGGAGAATTAACTTTGAGCAAATTTGGAAGAAAGTCTGAGGTATGGAGACATTTTAAACAAGTAGAGGGCAGTGACATACTGTATGTTTTGGCTTTGTCATGTGCAAGTGTGGCATGCAGCTCACCTTGACAGCAAAAAAAAACTGGGACTTTGGCAATGAACCAACACATGATCAGGCTTGCCATGACAGAAAAGATGATATTCAGCCTTCAATGTCTTTTGTTACTTCTCAGAGCATTCCCCTGAAAAGCCCTCACAGAGAAATGGGTTGAGGCCATTTTACATTGTAAGTGGCCAGGGCTTCCAAGGGTTAGCTCAAGAATTGATCAATGTTGGTGATCCATATGGTCGTGCTTCGGCCCAGTCCATCCTGCCTCACCATAGCACTGTTTCTAAGTCTTGCTTAAAAAAGGTTGATATGAAGAGGGAGGTTCAAAGATGTTCTGAAGAATAAAGACGTAGGGATGAGCATGGATATGTGGACTGATAACTACAAAAAGCTAAGTTACATCGTAATAACGTGCCATTACACCACCGACAACTCTACATTAGTTAGTAAAACTCTCACCACAGCAATGTTTCCCATAGAAGATTCTATATCAGACGCGAGACTCTGACGTTGCCGAGTGGGAGATCCAAGACGGTGATAACAAACCAGGATGAAGTGGACATGCATAATTCACAGAAGCATGTTATGGACGACAACAGGGACCTACTGAAATGGTGGAAAGTCACTGGATTGATGTGGCCTTTGGTGTCGGAGACCCAGGAGATACATGAACCAATGTATACCTGAGCAAGACACTTAACCCCTAGTTGCTCCAGAGGCGTGCAACCTCTGATAGATATAGCAATTGTAAGTCACCAAGGCATAATCAATTACCCACACTACAGGCTCATACACAGGCAGGAGGCTACTATCACAACTGACGGGTCCAGTGTAACCATTGCACCCTGCATCATTAGCCCTTCCCCTTGAATCCCTCAACGTGGCCTACATTTTAAAATATCCAAATAGGCCTATTCGTTGTGTTTTGTAACCTTGCTGAATTATATCAGAGTAATAGGCCTACTCCTAGGCCATTCTTGTTAATTTTCTGTGTTCATCACTGTTCACGTTTTTAATGCTTTGTCCTTGTTGCGTTATTCCAAACAGATTTCTGTAGTTCAAACAACTCAGAATTGTAGTTGAACGTCAGTTATAACGTATACGTATTAAAAAATTGTTGGGTTTAAATCAGGCTTGGACTCATAATTACATTTATTGTGTCAGGCTTGATTATTTCCTCTCTCTTCCCATGTGTCCGTGGTGGGAAGGACTAAGACGCGAGGAAACGGAAGCAAGTGAAGGAAATGTGGATGCAACTGAACAACCTGCCACGTACAGATGCGCTCAACAAAAAACAACAACTTCAAAATCCTAAACATATACAAAGGTCTAAGCACAAACACAACAAGTAATGTTCTCTAAATAGATATATAATACAAATACTAAAACAGATGCAAAAGTCAAAATGCTAAGAAACTAGCTCCACATAAAAAAAGGAGAAATTACTCATACACATACAATAATAAAACCACAAACTATTTGCACTCCATATTAATGGTACAAATGCCAGCCCTGTTGATTTGAGCAGAAATTAAGTATCAGTGTAATTACCATATTTTAACTTCAGCGATGCTGGCGCCTGATTTTGTGCCAGCAGTAAGTCTTATGAAAGGAGCTGCCTGCAGACAATATACAGAATACATGTTGTACAATATGAAGTGGGCTGACAATATATTGAGAAAATGTCAACCATTGTTTTGAAAATTATGCCTGCCACTTTTTCTTCAGTGCAGATGGTTGTTGGATGATGTTTTTATATCTGACGAGCCGCTCAAGGACAGACTTTCTCTTTTTGTAAAACAGCCCAATGCAACGCGGGGAAATTGTTTCAATTAGCATTACGGCATTGTTTTTCATTTGCTTTTGACTACTGGGTTTATCATTTTCTATAAAGATGAAGTGGGCAACACAAACAGGACTCATTATCATCACTGGCATTTTGTGCTCTTAACCATCCTCTGCTTTTTCCACAAGCTATTTGTCTGTGTTTGCTGCCATCTCCCTCAAGATTGAACGCTTTGCATTAAAAACTGGGCCACCATGGCAGCCTGACAAATGAAGGCAATACCATGTTTGGAGACACCTCGTTCAACAGTTATTGAAGTTGATAACTGATCATTTGCATATAGATAAGGCATGCTTACCTAGACTAAATCTTTAGCATATAAAGTAGAATTGTGTGTTTTTTTTCTTCAAGCTGAATTGTTCTGACAAAAGCTGGCATACAATTTGAGGCTGAATTGAATCGAAAGTTTGGGTGGCAGTTGGAATTTTCTAAAGGCAACAATGTCAGTGTGCCACTTGAGGATGTAATTACAAATGACAAATACTCATTAGGCCTTAAAGAGGACTCAAAATGTGAGCAGTTTCTCTGTTTGGAAAGACAATATCTACTGTGCAGTAACCATGTCATGAATCCAGTCCCATAAATACATGCATAATCATCTATTAAAGTAATAAGCACACGCAGAGAAAAAAATGTTCAAATGCATGAAAGGAACTCAGTGAACATCAAAATATCAGCCACCTTTCTGGGAGCTTGAACTTAGTTAATTGCAGCCAGTCCTATATTTAGCTAAATGCATATTTGTGTTTGATGCTGCTACTGCTGCTTTAGCTTTTTCTCAGGTCCTCTTGAAATGGGAATTGTGCTTAAAAAAGGAAAAATCGAAATCACTGGGCTTGTAAGTTGGGATAAGGAGCTCATCAGAAACGGCAGGAATAAGCCTAGTTAATACCCTGCGAACTAAACATTTTACCAGCTGCTAGGGATGAGGAAACTGCCACCCAAGTGAAACTGCCATCAGAAGTACAGTCGGTCTGTCAGTATGCTTAAAAGTCTTTCTCAGAAAAAATTGTGTAGTATATATATATATATATTAATTATGAGGATTATTAAGGCAAATCAAAGGATATCCATTAAAGTTAAGGGGTATTTTGGTTTCTTTCAACAAGCACCCTATTTCCCCATGGAATGTTGTCTAAATGACTAATGTGAAGAAAAATCTGAATTGTTCCAGTATTGAGCGAGAATGCTCTGACTGGCAGCCGTGAACCGGGCTGCAGTATAATCATCTAGAGCAGGGGTCTTCAACGGTTTTTTGGCCAAGACTGCTTAGATGAAAACGAGCCCCTCTACTACATATATTGTATAAAATGGAGTTATATATATTTTATATGAGGGGCAAGGTGTTAGGCTGGCAGTAAAACATGGAGGTAAGGTTGGGACACAGGAACAGAGGTTTATTGAATACAACGGAATGATGGTGCTAAGAAATCCTCTGGGGCTGAGAGCGTGAAGACAGGTGGGAGGCAGGTCCAAAAAACAACAATTAGGCTCACACAGGCAGACTGGGCTTCCAGAGCTGAAGAAGGAGCAAAAAACACACAAACTAAACAAAGCTTAAAGCAGAGATACTGGAGGTAGACAATCTTACAAAAACACACTAGGGCAGGCCGTAGTGTTACCACTGTCGATGAACGGACGATCTGGCATAGGCTGGTTGGAAAGTCGGGGTTTAAGAGGAGCGGGGATTGCTGGATCTGCTTGGAGACAGAGCCAGGAGCACCACACCCACTCAGCACCGTACAGACCAAAGGCAAAACAAAAGGGAGAGGGAAAACAGACAACATTTCAGCATTATGGCTGGATCCCATTTCTCCATCTTACCCCTACCCCTTGGCCCTTGAAACCAAGGGGTAAGGGGTAGGGGTGAAAACATACCCCTATGAAATGGGACACCACTTGGTTACATCACCATACAGTATTGATCACAAACTTCCAACATGCAATACATGTGCATACACATGTATAATGTATACATACATATACACCCTGTATACATGGTGTGTTGTATATCTGTTATAGTTATCACCGTTTTGAATGTAATTTAATTTTGACTAATGCTCCGCACAAATTTTCTGCTGTGGGTGTTTTTTGCAATGACCTAAGTGACCACTGTGTTATCACTGCTGTAAGGAATACTAAGTTGCCTAAATGTAATGAACAGGGCTTTTGCCATGATTTGTTTAATTGTGACTGGAGTAGAATAGAGCTGATTCCCGATGTGGAGTCAGCCTGGATCTTTTTCCGGGATAGTTTTCTGCAAGTACTAAATAATCACGCCCCAATAAAGAGATTTTGAGTTAAGGGGCGGGACAATCCCTGGTTTTCCTCTGAGCTTGGAGATATTCTTCATGACCGCAATTTAGCTTGGGCCAAAGCAAGAAAATCGGGCTCTTCGTCTGATTGGCTTGTTTTTAGACAGCTAAGAAACAAATGTTCTTCCTCTATTAAGAAAGCAAAATCTGATTTTTATCTGTCAGCCACTACTAATACTTTAAATGACCCCAGAAAATTCTGGAAGGCTATAAAATTACTTTCTCCTAACAAAGATAGTATTAATGTTCCTTCTTCTATTATGAAAGATTCTGTAGTAGTTCATGACAAGCTGGAGATATTGAATCATTTTAATGAGCATTTTATTCAGTCTGGTTCTTTGTTTGACACTGTTTGTCCTTATACTGTGGCATCTTGTAGAGATGTACCAGTCACTACAAGTGTCTTCAATCTCGCTCCATTTTCAGATGAAAGACTTCTTGCATGCACAGGATATTTTATCCTCAGTTCAGTCAGGTTTTAGAAAAAAACATAGTACCATCACAGCTGCAATGAAGGTGATAAATTATATCTCTGTTGCCCGTGACAAGAAGGAGCACTGTGCATCACTTTTTATTGATTTGTCAAAAGCTTGACACGGTTGATAATGGTGTTTTAAAGATTAGGCTTCTTAAATCGAGGTTTTCAAAGAAAACTGTCTCTTGGTTCTCAAACTATCTTAGTGACAGAACTCTGAAATGGTGTTCAATCTGGTATTTTACCAATCTTTAAAGGGGTTCCACAAGGCTCTGTATTAGGCCCTCTTTTATTTACTATTTATATAAATGATCTTAATCGGCATGTGTCTGATGCAAACTTTCATTTTTATGCAGATGACACAGTTATTTACTACTGTGCACCTTCTCTTAAACAAGCCATTGCACATTTACAGAATGCTTTCAATGTGTTCCAAAATACTTTGCACCAGCTGAAACTTGTGCTCAATGCAGACAAAACCAAATGTATGCTTTTCACAGACCTTCGGAACAGGCCACTGAATGTTCCCTCAGTGGTTACTCTTGATGGACGTGAAATACAGACTGTTACAAGTTATAAGTATCTTGGTATTGTTATTGATGACTGCTTATCATTTAAGCCTCATGTTCACTGTCTAGTGAGAAAGTTGAGACTAAAATTGGGTTTTTACTTTCGAAATAAGCTGTGCTTTTCTTTTAATGTTAAAAAACGGTTAGTGGCATCAACTTTTTTAACTGTGCTGGATTTTGGTGATATACTATATATGCATTCATCTGCTCAATGCCTTCAGATGATTGACGCAGCCTATCATGCATCGTTGAGATTTATTACTAATTGTAAAGTTCGCACCCATCACTGTGAGCTGTATTCTTGTGCAGGGTGGTCTGCCTTGGCTACACAGAGGCTTTGTCATTGGTATACTTTTATATATAAGGTTATTCTTGGTGCGCTTCCATCTTATTTATGTTCACTTCTTATGAAAAAAAGTACTGGTCATTACTCTCTCCGTTCTCAGGCTGTTGCCTTTTTACCCAGCTCAGTACTGACACGTGGGACAGAGAACAAGACCTTTGCTTACTCTGCCCCCTTTACATGGAATTTGCTGCAGAAGAACTTGAAATTTAGTAAATTGGTTCCATTGAGTATGTTTAAGCTGAAAATAAGAAGCTTTGAGTTGGACTCCCGCACATGTCAATGTTTTAATTGAGATTTCATTGTAAGTGCATATTTGGTTTTTATGTGTGTGTATTTGTACGTATGTAATGATGTGATGTAATTTTGATGCCTATCTTGGCCAGGTCTCCCTTGCAAAAGAGATTTTTAATCTCAATGGGTATTACCTGGTTAAATAAAGGATAAATAAAAAAAAATAAAAATTGATGTTCAGAAAAACATTTTGTTGACAAAAATCTGTCTGTATTGCCAATAAATTAAACATAACAGGCAAAAACATTACATAAAATGATGTTACAGAACCATTATCAACTATTAGAACCATAACTAACATGTCACACACATAAAGGCTTCAAATGTGTAAAACTAAAATAATACACAGAAGACCACAAACAAACAAATTAACTACAGTTGTTCTGATATTTCAGACCAATCTGATGCCTGTTGGCCTCAGATTTCAGTGTCCCATATCAAAACCAACAACAATATACAAGTGCATGAACAGGAATTAATTACAAATGATTACAATAATACAGTACCAATGCAATAATTAATGGGTTCAACATGAACACATGATTTAGGAAACTTCTGCTCGTTTTCAGCCCCAAAGTGGATCAGCTGCTGTGTTCTCCTGTGTGATACAGAGCGGCATATGTAAAGCACGTAGCTATGTATCATAGACGTTAATATTAATATGTATATACAGTCTATGCGATGTATACAGTCCATTCAAGGCAGAGAAATGCGGGACTGTTGTGCAAATCAACGTTAGTTAGCATTAGCATTGCAAGCTAGCGATTTTTAAAAAGTTTCAGTTAGGAACATGGTTGCAAGTATATATGTACAGGACTGCATAGACCACAAAGCAAGACTGTCGTAACTTTTTAATCAATTATTTAAGCCGAAAATACTTACATACTTATGTATGTGTCTCTCTGGTCGAAGCGGTAACCATTGTCGCCTGTGTGTTTACAAGTGAGGTCGCGTCCACACTCAGTTTCTAGGGGTATACACTAGAGTGCGGATCGGGCCGGATTTTTCTGTCCGAGCCCGGCCCCCGTCCGACAGAGCAGTAACCGAGCCCGACCCGAGCCCGACAGGCATTAAGATATTTATGTCCGAGCCCGACCCGAGCCCGACAGTTAAAATCGCATTTGTTTCTCATACTAATGACACATGTACGTTTGTTTGTGTGGAAAGCCGCTTTTATTAAGCAATTGTAGGAAGGCATTCGTAAATGTCAACAGATGAGCGCATCAATGCACAGCTGACTTTCCTTCGTTTTCAATAGTTTTAAAATCTCCTGCAGCCAACTTCTTTTTAACATCTTCCATCGTTGCGCTGCCACATGGAGCTTAATACGCACGTCTTCCGTTGTCACAGCACACAGGAAGACGGATGTTAGGGTAATATTTGACATTTATTTTAAGCTGTTTTAAATTCAAAATGTTCAATGCCTTATCCTTTCTAAAAATCTGTCCGAACCCGGCCCGACCCGTCGGGTCCCGTCGGGTCCCGTCGGGCTCGTGTCGGGTATCCATCCTCTAGTATACACCCCTCGGTCTATCCCCTTCCCCTCGGTCGTCATAGGTAATGGGACACCACTAGGTCCCGCGTGAACGCGCAAAACCAAGGGGAAGGGGTAAGGGGTAGGGGTAAGACAGAGAAATGAGATTCAGCCTATAATATGGTAATTACCAGTTCCAAATTCCAAGACGTTTTATCCAATTTGGTATGGTATTACGTGGTATTACGCTGATAGTAGCCTATGATACTGTGAAAACATAAACATACTGTATATTACCCCATTATCATCATGTTAATACAATATTAATATAACTACCACTACTCAGATATACATATGTTATCATCAAACCCATTCCTAGTTATTACCTTGGTAATGGCATGTTATTACATCTGATATTTTCTTATCACCTTATACCAGTATTACATCTTATTACTGTGATTTATTGCCCAGTTATTACTTTGGTAATTATAACTTAATACTTATTTATTACCTCTTTATTATCACACTGTTACCCCACTATTACCAGTTTATTACTGTGGTGGAATGTAATGTGTAGCCTTTATTAACGGTCTACTGTATAAGTTATCTATCTAGAGTCGGTTTCAGAAGATTTAGGTAAGTAGGAGGTAGTGTACTGAAACAATAACAGTAACCACACGTATCACAGATTGATAATATTTATATATGTATGGGCGTGAATAGCATACAGCATGAATACAAAACCTTAGGGTGCACCCTCTAAGTAGCCCAAGATTTGAATATGGTGTTTACAGTACAATAAAATAAAATAAAATAAATGAAATACAATATTCAAAATGGTTCCTTCTCAAGAGTCTTACTCTTGTCTTTAGTCCATGGCATAAAATAAAATACCGTCCTTTAAGATTTCGTAGTTCTAGTTGGGTGGCTCGCCATCGAACTTCAAATCTTTCCAAGGGACCCAAAAACCTGACCTGTGTTAACAAGGTCAGAATAACATAATGAACTATATAGTAACATATTGTACATAGGGTAAGTACAGTGTATTAAACATATGTTACACCAACAATCCTCATATCTTGTACAATTCTGCAGTAAAATACATTTCCATGTCTTGATCTCTTTACATCATGCTAACAGTGTTAACCAGAACTGAAGCTAGATGCACGTGTTGAAACCACGCGCTCAGAATACAGGAATATAGTTTACATACATACTGCAAAATACGTTCTTTATAACCAAGATGTATATTGTAATTGAGCTTAGACGGACTATCTTTAAAATAAAACCGAAACTGACACATTGTTATGAATTAATATGGTAACACACTGAAATACATGACATGTTGCGTAGTGTCTGCATTAGCTAACTGTATCATAGCACTCAATACTTAAATCACTTTGGCTAGCTAACTCACCAAGTTCCACGTCGGACAAACACGTCAAATATCCCACACAACGAAAATCCCTCAAGGCTCCCCGGCAGCGGCACGGTTCCCAACGCACTTCTCCAAGTGTCTAGGCGACACATGCGATTATATTTAGAGGTTAATGTCTCTGTTATCCCTTTGCATCGGCAGGTAACAGGCTGGCTGTGTGCTGTCTGTGTACCAAAGAAGCACCCGCTGTCACCTATCAATCAAGGCGGGATCAACTCCTGAACCAATGTTTTAATTGGTTCATAATAACCATATGCATTTTAATAGATTAACTAGCTTTATTTTATAATAATATGAATAATATATTCATATTTGTTTCCATCATTTTTCTAGTGGGCTACAAATGGGCTACAGATATAGCTACGCTGGATGGCATTACCCTGGCCTCTTGCACTACTGTCAGAAATCTAGGAGTTATTTTTGGATCCGGCTACATCCTTTAATGCCCACTTAAAACAAACCTAAAAAACAGGCTTCACCTTCGTTACATTGCCAAAATTAGGAACATTCTGTCTCAAAACAATGCTGAAAAACTGGTCTCCCAGAATGCAGAGTTACTCGTGATTCCTAGAGTCTCTAAAAGTAGAATAGGAAATGGAGCCGCTACCAGGCTCCTCTCCTATGAAACCAGCTCCCAGTCTGGGACCGGGAGGCAGACACTGTCACCACGTTGAAGAGTTTCAGCGTTGGCCTAGACCGGCGGGGGAGGGTGCAGACACAGCACCCATTCTCTTTACTGCTTCTCTTCATACCAACCCTTGGCTCAGGTTTGCCTTGCACCAGCTCTTAATCATGCTGTTATAGTTTTAGACTGCCGGGGGAGCTCCTCTGTCCTCTCTTTCCATCTGTGTGCATACATGTCCCAGAAATGCCTAGCTCTAGGGAGATTAATCCCTGGAGTCCTTATGTTTTTTCACCCAGCGGTTTTCCTTGAATTAGGGTGGCACCTAAATCATGGTTGCTGTGCTCTGCGCCCTGCTATGCCTTGCTATGTCCTGCCGTGCCTTGCTACGTCCTGCCATGCCATGAACTACTACAACTACTATTTATAGTCATAGTTCCATTATCTTTATTGTGACTATTGTTGTCCCACCCCCAACCGGCTCGACCTCTCCAGGGATCGTTTCCATTATGTTAACCTTTCTGTTAAAGAGTAAGATCCTTTTTGTTTAACCACAAACAGCTTCGAAATCGCTATCACCAAACCCACCAAGACTCCATTTAAATAAACAATATTTTCAGCATGTATCGAGCCAGCATATCGCCACATATAAATTGGTCAATTAAGTGTTTATTTCAACCAGAACAGAGTGGTGATTGCGGGAGGACAAAAGAATACGGATTAATTTTTTTGTCAAATTTCAATAAAGTCTGCGCAATTGCCCGTCAATGATACATAGCTAGTTTTGTTTTCTCAATAATGGCCCCATTTCAAAGATTGACGTTCCCATCAGTCACATAGGGATACTGTATTCTAAGCCCCAGTTTGGGGGATCAGACAGGAGTCATGTCATGGTTTTGGTTTGATTTAACCATATTTTTGTGGTTGGACTAATCTGCAGATGCAGAGTTATGCTAAATTCCTCAGATGTATCATTCTGGATAACTGCTGAAAACTGTAAAAAAAAAAAAAAATAATACTAATAACCTGCAGATTCTGTTTGGGTCTTAGTTTTCACAATTTAGACCGCTATTCTTGTTTGGATTCTTGCCTACAATCCCTACACGTTAGCATGTATTTCCTACTTAAACAAATACTACACCTGCATCAGCTAGAGCAGAGATCTTCAACAGGGGGTCCAGGACCCCTAGGGGGTCTTCAGAGTTACTGCAGGTGGACCTCCAAATTACTGTTAATATTTGAAAGTAAAAAAAATATAAAAATCAAAATGTCTTAACATGAATCCAACATATTATTAGAAAATATAAATCCCCACTGATGATAGGCTTACTGGCTTTAGGGTAAGGTAGTCACTATGGTAACCATCCACAGATACAGTTAACAAGGATTCACTTTGCCACATTTATGGTTAACATTATGAAATCATGCTGACAATTATTACTGTAATGGCTTAGTATGTCATGCACTAAAATGTATGTATAAAGGCTTTAGGCTGCTTTACACATGTTTCATTTGTACAACATATGTAGTAGGGGGTCCCTGCTCCTTCTCTCTTTTAGTTAAGAGGTCCTTGTCTTAAAAAAACATTGAAGAGCCCTGAGCTTGAGTCTTGCATTTGCGCTCAGAACCCTGCTTTTCCAGCCAATCCTGACAGCCTAGACACGAAGGCTAAGCTGTGTTCGGACGGGGCCACATAGCAAAATGTGGCCCAGTGACAGATGACAATAAGTTAAAGCTTTTTTCCCCTTTTCTCTCTGGCACAGTGTACAGGAATTTCTTCAGGTCTAACATATTCCCCATCTCCCTTAGCCACATGTCAAATGTAGAGGTCTTCTCCGATTACTGAGATTGTAACAGTAGCTTCCAGGACAGTGGTCCCTTTGGAATAAACTTTTTGTTAAAAGCCTTTAGAAAGGAGTTGTGAAATAACCAGAGCTGAAGAGCACTGTTGTTTTGCCCTTTCAAGATGTCACATAGAAAAGTAAACATTTCTGCCGTCTGGTAGAAGAGACTTCATCAGACTTAGCTGTCAGGAATGGTTTCAACACAAACTCTCAACACCTTGTCTGTGATTTCAGTAACCAGGGCTGGGAGATGACATGGATCATCAGCATAAATGGACACTAGAATGAAAAGTTACCACCCTCTCTGAATTCCTACCTGCTGAGATTATTTTTCACTGCATGAGTCACTGCAAGCACATGAACACACAAATAAAAAGAATATCCTAATCTAAGGAATCTTTGTGTGTCATTTCACAGGTATTTGTAAATTGCAACACAAACTAGAAAATGCATTTCCTGCAGAAAATGTTTGTGAATGCTGAAACGCTAAATTGGTAAAGCTAAACGAGGTTGCTGGCTTTAATGCGTAAGAAGAAGTTAAGGCAGTGGGAATAGTTAGGTAGGTAGCTTTTTAATCAGTGTTTTTAATTTTTTATTATGTTTTTGTTTCTTTTTTCAGTGTTTGTCACTTTTGATGTTTTCAACACTACGTACCACTAACTTATTAACTTTAGTTTTACAGTTATTTTTGGAATTTATGGTCAAGGAACCTCATTTACAGGAAATTATACCTAATGTTTGAGTTCGAAAAGCAAAAATTTGGAATTATTTAGACTAAAGGAATGAATGTTGATGGATAATCACAGACTGGAATATGTCAACTTTTACTCAATACTATTTCAAAAACACTTCAATTTTTTCTCCAAATACTATACAATTGAATGAGACATGTTATCATGTTATTTTGGGTAGTTAAAAAGAACATTGATATAGGAAAATGGACAAGGACAACATGAGGGTTAAAGGAGAATTCTGGTCAATTTCAACACGAAGTTCTCTAGTTTGTATATTTGGAGTGCTGTCAGTAGCGAGCCAAATGAAAACAATTGGTGCTGTCTACACCATGTTATCGTGTTAGCGTTAGCACCCAGTACGCTGAAACAGGGCAAGTTATAAACCTGTTTTTAGCTTCATAACATGTTCAAAATGTCATTACAAGAGCCCGCCCCTACTCAGAATGCTCAACCTTTCTTTGGTCACCTCTATAAAAACCATTCAAATATCAACATGTTCAGTGCTTTAGGCACATGATGGGACTTCGGCAAAAAAATCTCTTATTTATACATTTTAAAATATTAAGCTTTTTTTCAATTTTTAAATTGCATATATATACATGCATCCAATGTCAGTGGAGCAATCTTCAAATCCTCTTTAGGCTTTGTTTTTAAAATGCTACTCCACCCACGTACACCACGTACAGACGTCAAACTTTAAACTGTTCACAAAACCTTTAGATATTAGCAGTTGTATTCAGCTTCATGATATTTTTTGCAGTTTTGGTGCTATCACTTTTTAAGTTTTAGTATTTCATGACATAGGGGGTGATGATATCAGTGGGAAGCCTTGGAAACTCATCTTTAAATCTCTATAACTTGCTCTCCCAGCCACAATAGTTAATTGTCATACACGGTTTATGTGTAAAATCTTAGTTATTCTTGTCTTTCTTCAGCCAATGTGAAGAAACATAAGTAGCACAGATATATCTAATAGTTTTCACTTGTGTCGACCTAGCACTCCTAATTGTAGCTGCCTTGTTCTCTTTCTGGGTCAAAAACAAAGCACTCCGGGGCAGAGCAACATTAAATGTCAAGCCAAGTATTAAAAATAGATGTTGAGCACACAGTAGCTTCCTCTGGACGGGCTCCAGTCCAGCGCCAACGTGCTTTGCCACTAGACAAAGCAGATGCCCCTTGTTTTGGGTTGGCGTGCTCTCAGTGGAATTGATCAGTGTAGACAACATGGGGTGATTCAGGGAATACTCCACGTCGTCAAACAACATTTATTAACCTTGTTTATATATCCTTTGTATACCTGTGTTTGTATAATGGCTGACCTAACTGCTGTGTGATCTTCTGTTATCTGAGGAACCGAGTTAAAAAACAGAGTTCTGTTTGTGACGTACGGAAGGAAATCTGTTTCACTCGATTTTGAAACAAAAAAGCCATTGAATTTCTAGCAATTCATATGTGTGCATTGAAATGATGTATCAATAACTCATTTTCACCTTTTATTTTTTCGAAGTTCATAATTTCATAATCCAAAATTCAACACTATTAATTCAGTTAGTTCAGTAATTCATTAATTCAGTATAACAAATTCAGATGCAAAACGCTATATATTTAGAGTAATATATTTTGCTCTTGCTCAATTCAACAGGCCAAATTTAGTTGCAAAATGCAATTTTTTTCGGTCCCCCAGTCTGCCTACGGCCCCCCAGCCACACCCCCAGTCTCCACCTTGTCCCCCCCCCTTCAAAAGCTAGAAGAAAAGTGAAGAAGAAAAGTGACAAACATGGGAGTAAGAGGAGAAAACACTTGGAAAAGTATTTTTATTTTGAAAAAAAAGTTGGATTAATTATCATTAACTGTTTAAATATACATAACCAAAGGAGTCTTGGAAAAGGCAGGCAAAAAAGTGTTCCAAAAATAGAAAAACAGGAGCCTATTGCACGAAAGTTGAATAAAGATATCCAGGATAAATGAAAAAGCGCAGCTTGACTTAGTGTGATCCGCTCATCGCGGCTTAATCGGTTGCACGTTTGCCGAGACAGGATGAACAGGTGAAGCTAAGTCAAGCCAGGTGTAGATAGCTGGGATAAGTGCACGTTCACGGCTTTCTCACATAGACCACGGTATCGATCACAAATTTACTGATGCAGAGATGGAGAAGACGCATGCGCCATATGTTTCACCCAATGAGAAGCAGCTTCTAATGGAAAGTAACGAGGAGGGGAAGAATATGCAAAAAGGGATGGCTCTTATCAAACGGAGAGAAAAAGCCCAACATAGCGGACCCGACTGAATGTGAGAGTGTATAAATATCTACTTAGCCTATAGTCACTCCACATTTTTATAAAGTTGTAGGCTACACTGTGTTTTAATTGCTTTAAATAAGCTAGTTTCATGTTTCTGTTTTTATGTGATAAATGTGCTGGTTTTACTGCAAAGTGTCTTTGACTAGCCTACCATGTAAAGCACTATATAAATAAAATGTATTATTATTTAGCCTTTGCCTTAAAATTTCAAAATTAAAGTTAATTTCAAACCCTTATTCACAACGCGAGTTTTACAACCATATGCACAACCATTTCTAACCATCTAAACAACTGCGACAGCAATAGTGACAAATAGGCCAATGCATGTTAATGAAAAGAATGCATGCAGAAGACATGCAGAAGACAACGGAATAAATGTTAAACACGTTTATTTCGGATCAGACGGCATCTGATTTGACACATGAGACTCCAGGATTAATCTTAGCCTGGCTGTTAGCCTGCTCTGGACCAGGCTAGCCGCAAAGAATAAATCTCCATGGTTACTTGGCTGGGCTTAATTCAATCTGGTTTCGTGCAACCGAGTCAAAGCTAAATTCATCCAGGATAACTTGAATATCCCGGCTTAATCCCTTATTCTAGTTTCATGCAATAGGCCTCAGGACTACAAACTGGAGGCAAAACACAATTATCTGACCCAAGACAAGGGGAACACATACACTAAATACACAGGTAATGAGGTAACAAGAGGCAGGTGACACAAGGTCTGGGAAACAGGTGAGAAACATCAGCCAATCACAAGTGTGGGGAAACCAAAAGACAAGAAGTAGAACAAGACATGACAAGACAGAAAACCAGACTGTCAAAATAAAACAGAAAACAGCAAAATACAAAACAGGAAAACAGACTAACACAATAAGACAAAACACAGAAAAAATACCAAAATCATAACATGAACAGGGTTTATGGTAACTTTTTTCCCCAAAGAGCATGGTTTGAAGTTGAAAAATGTATGATTGGCTTACATAGGCTACTGCTTGTACTGCTAAATAGTACAAAACACAATCATGTTATGGATACAAACGTTGTGAAGTGTAATGTTAACTACATTCTATTTTCAGATTTCTCTGTCCTCTGGGCCTTCCAAATTTTAACAATTCCTCTTCACACAGTAACATTTTCTCTTTGGTTGTAATTTGTAGTTTTTTTGCATAAGTTTTCAACAGGAACTTAGTCCCAGTCCAACTAACTCTGCTGTTTGCCACATGGTTTTTGTGGATTGTTTGATTCCTTTTTACCAGCAACAATCTATTACATGTACTTCACATTGTGTAATACAGTATCTGGCTTTCCCAAACTGCTCTTCTCTGAAAGGGTGAGAAGTACCAGCCCCCGTTCAATCCTAACTCACATGAGTTAGAGTACATGTGCTGAATTTATATTATTCCGTCCGTTTCCTGACACTAATCCAGGCCTGAGTCGCAGTGGTAGCAATCTATGCAAAAACCACTGTTCCCCTTCGAGGGGAACTCGAACTGCGTCGGTTACGACACTATGGGAACGCCTTTAGGCATGACAGGCCTACACACCATGGCGGTTTTGCAGGCCTACCTGCTGCTGGAGATGGACGAGAGGGGGAGCCCCTCTGAGGAGGACATGGCGGAGCTACGCCGGGCCACTGATTTTCGCTTCGTGCCACCAAGGCGACGGCCCGAGCTGTAGGTCGCTCCATGTCTGCGTTGGTGGCCACGGAGAGGCATCTTTGGTTGAACCTGTCGGACGTCCAGCAGAAGGACAAGGAATTCCTCCTGGACGCGCCGGTTTCCACTGCGGGCCTATTTGGGGATGCGGTTACCTCTGTCGTCGACAGGTTTCGCCACGTGAGGTCCCAGGGGGAGGCGTTCCAGGAGTTCCTCCCTCGCCGGACTGGGTCCCGCTCTGCTAGGACGGCTGGACCTTCTCAGCCCTCTACCGGCTCCCACTGACAGCGCCAGAGACGGAGTGTGGCTTCTCGCGGTCCCCCTCGAGCTGCTTGGGACGCTGGGCAGCGCTCCTGCGCTCCCCTCCCCGGCAGGTCGGACCTGAGGGAAGTCATCCAGTCGCGGAGGGGCAAGGCACAGAGGTCCTGACTGTGTGTTAGCCCCCGGAGGGTGACTGGGGTCCCCTCCAGGGCGGCCGCTTGCGCTCGGGATGCACTGGCCACCGCCGTGCCTTCTCCGCTCTGCCTGCCCCGAGGGGTGGCAATGGGCCAGAGGTTCGGCTCCCGGACTACAGATCATCGGCGGATTCTTCCTACCAGCCCTGAGGGGTTGGTTCCGCTGGCGGTTTTCGCCAACGCTTGGCGGGGTTTGGAGACCATATCCCCGTGGGTTCTGCGCACAGTCATCGATGGGTACAGGCTGCAGTTCCGGGTCCGCCCCCCCGGCTTCACTGGGGTGGTCCGGACTGTGGTGCGTTCGGACCAGGGCCTGGTGCTGGGGCAGGAAGTGCGCTCCCTGCTGGAGAAGGGGGCTGTGGAGCTCGTCCCCCCGCCGGCCAGCGGGTCCGGTTTCTACAGCCGGTACTTCCTGGTTCCCAAGAAGGACGGAGGCCTGCGCCCTATTCTGGATCTGCGGGTTCTGAACCGGTCTCTGAGGAGATACAGGTTCAAGATGCTCACCATCCCCGCCATCGTGTGTCTCATCCGGTCCATGGACTGGTTTGTCACCGTGGATCTGCGGGACGCGTACTTCCATATCTCCATTCGTCCTTCCCACAGGAGGTTCCTGAGGTTCGCCTTTGGGGGCGTGGCGTACCAGTATCGGATTCTTCCCTTCGGCTTGGCACTCTCCCCTCGCACTTTCACCAAGTGTATGGATGCGACGCTGGCTCCTCTGCGGCTCCAGGGCACCCGGGTCCTGAATTACATTGACAACTGGCTTATTCTGGCTCGGTCTCGGGAGTTGGCGGTTCGGCATCGAGATGTCGTCCTCGCTCATCTTCTTCGTTTGGGGCTGAGGCTCAACGAGGGAAAGAGTGTGCTGGCTCCCGCCCAGAGGACTGTGTTCTTAGGTGTGGTGTGGGACTCGTTGACGATGCTGGCACATCTGTCTCCGGCTCGTGTGGAGTCCATTCTGGCCACGGTGAAGAGTGTGAGGCTGGGCCGCGCCTTCACGGTGAAACACTTTCAGAGGGTGTTGGGCCTCATGGCGGCTGCTTCCAGTGTGATTCCTTCTGGTCTTCTGCACATGAGGGCCCTGCAGTGGTGGCTGAAATCCAAGGGGTTCTCCCCGAGGGGAACCCCGTTCCACCTGATATGGGTTACGCACAGATGTCTTCGTGCCCTGTCCGTGTGGAAGAAGCCTTGGTTCCTGTCCCAAGGACCTGCGCTGGGGGCGCCCTGTCGCCGTGTCGTTTCGACGGACGCTTCCCTCACCGGGTGGGGCGCGGTCATGGACGACCGCTCTGCGGGCAGGACCGTAACTCGTCATGGCACATCAATTGCCTCGAGATGCTGCCCGTGTTCCGGGCTCTGAGGAGCTTCCTGCCTGCACTCCTGGGCCGCCACGTGCTGGTCAGGTCCGACAATACGGCGGTGGTGGCCTATCTGAACCACCAGGGGGGTCTGCGCCCTCTCTGCAGACTGGCGCATCGGATCCTCCTGTGGTCCCAGCGGAAGTTGCTGTCTCTCCGGGCGATGTTTATCCCTGGGATTCGGAATCAGGGTGCGGACCTGCTGTCGAGTCAGGGGCTAGGGCCCGGGGAATGGCGGCTCCACCCCGAGGTGGTGGTGTCATTGTGCGGAAGGTTCGGACCTATAGACGTGGACTTGTTTGCGTCTCAAGAGACTACGCACTGTCCCCTGTGGTTCTCCCTGACGCCCCCTGCCCCGCTGGGGCTGGACGCCATGGTGCAGGTGTGGCCGAGGCTGCGTCTGTACGCTTTTCCCTTTCCTGGAGAGGGTCCGTCGAGAGGGTGTCTGCCTACTTCTGGTGGCGCCGTTCTGGCCGACTCGAGTGTGGTTCTCGGACCTGATGGCGCTCCTGGACGGTCCGTCGTGGCAGGTCCCTCTGAGGAGGGATCTGCTGTCCCAGGCAGGGGGCCGGGACGGTGGGAGCAGTCAAGACTCTCCTCAGCTCCAGGGCTCCGTCTACGCGGAGGATGTATGGCCTGAAGTGGAACGTCTTCTCTGCGTGGTGCAGAGGACGCTTGGTGGACCCGGTTACCTGCCCGGTGGTTCAGGTGCTGGAGTTTCTGCAGGACCGCTTCTCTGCGGGCCTTTCCCCATCCACCCTCAAGGTTTACGTGGCTGCCATCTCGGCTTTCCACGCCCCTTTGAGGGATGGGTCTCTGGGGAGGCTTCCCCTGGTCATACGGTTTCTCCGTGGGACCCGGAGGATGAGGCCTGCGACTCACCCTAGGATTCCCGCTTGGGATCTGGCTGTGGTTCTCGATGCTTTGGCTGAGGCCCCCTTCGAGCCCCTGGAGTCAGCTGAGGCCAAGTACCTGACCCTGAAGATGGCGTTCCTCCTTGCTATCACCTCTCTGAGGAGGGTGGGGGACCGCCGGGCTCTGTCGGTTGCTCCCCGATGCCTGGAGTTTGCCCCTGGTAACGTGAGGGCCATCCTGCACCCCTTTCCGGGCTACGTTCCCAAGGTGCTGTCCACTGTCATGGGGCCTGTGGTGCTGCAGGCGTTTCATCCTCCACCTCATGTGACGGGCGGAGGACGGGAGGCTCCATTTGCTCTGCCCTGTGCTGAGTGTCTTCACTCTGAGATCCTCCCGGTGGAGGAAGTCGGACCAGTTGCTGGTGTGCTTCGGGTCCCCCAAGGCTGGGCTCCCCGCTTCCAGGCATACTATCAGCAACTGGATCGTTCAGACTATTGCCCTGGCCTATCAGGTGCGCGGTTTGCCTTCACCTGTGGCTGTACACTCCACGAGAGGCATGGCGGCCACCACGGCTCTCCTCTCAGGAGCGTCTCTCCAGGAGGTTTGTGATGCGGCTGGCTGGGCCACTCCTCACACCTTCTTCAGGTTCTATAGTCTGGACCTTCCCTCCGCACCCGGCGCCCGGGTGCTCTCCTCCTAGTCGTGCCCACTGGTTGCTTGCACGCTAGGGCAGGCGGGGTTTCGGCGCGGGTTAGTGGGTATCTCGTTCCCATAGTGTCGTAACCGACGCAGTTCGAGTTCCCCTCGAAGGGGAACGTCTCGGGTTACGTATGTAACCCCGGTTCCCCGAGATAGGGGAACGAGACACTGCGTCGGTTCGCCGCCCCTCGCCCCGCCTGGAGTGCCTTGCTTCATAGAAAGAGCTAATGAGCTATGTGCCGGTGTGCTTATATGCCCCTACGGTTATGCCGTCACATGCTACCGTTCTCACTAGGACCAATAGGATTGGAGTAGTTTTCATTCGCATTCAGCCCTGTCATGCCTAAAGGCGTTCCCATAGTGTCGTAACCGACGCAGTGTCTCGTTCCCCTATCTCGGGGAACCGGGGTTACATACGTAACCCGAGACGTTCTCCTTAGCTCCTTACTCTGGCTTCTCCTCGGGGATCCTAGAGCTTTTATAGGCCATATGGGAGTTTTAATTCCCCAAGCAAGCTCTGGGTCGACCTCAGGGTCTTCTCTCAGTTGGACTCACTTGGAATACCAACACGGGGCTTCATAATCTGATGCCCGATCTTTTCAATGTGGAGGAGCAGTGAACTCTGAGCTACGTTTAGATGGCCAAATTCCTTACTCTGTCCCTAAGAATGAACCCAGACACCCATTAAAGTAAAACCATTTGGGTTTTACCCATGACTTGATTATTTTGGTTACTAGCCAACTCTCATGGTCATAGGAGAGGGCTAGAATGTAGATCAAGTAGAGCTGGGCTATCATTCTTCCATCCCATGACAGTCTCCCTGTTGACCCGCTCGATATCATCCCACTCATGGACAAAACACAAGAGATACTCAAACTCTTTCATTTGGGGGAGTAACTTGTTTCCATCCTGAAAGGGAAAATATATATTTTTTTCAGCGGACTCAGAAATCATTAACAGAATGGGTGACGAGGGACAGTCTTGGAAAAGTCCAAAAACTCACTGAAAATGAAATTCTAAGCTTTGTCCTTCAGTTTTATACCAATATAAGTGTTTTAAATGGAAGGGCTTACATGCTGAATTATTTTACCATCTTTGCTCATTTGGTAAAATTACTGGGACTTGTGCTCAGTTCACCACCTACACTAACAGAAAAGCCTGTTGCAAAAAACTAGCTAAATCCAGGCTAAAAATCCATAACCCATCCTATACTATTCATATATTAGACTGCCCTGTGTGTCTTCATAATTCATGAAAGACATGTATAAACAAGATGACACATGTTTTAATCTAACTCCATATATACTACCGCTAAAGGTATTCATCCAGCACAGACTTAGGGCGCGGAGGATAGAGGCAGAGGGAAAGCGCAGTGCAGGTAAACATCATCATTCCTTCTGGCTGTATCATTTCATGGTTGCTCCTTGAAAAGGTCAGCGACAAGGCGTCACAGTTAAAATAATTTTAACTTTAAAGGTCCCATGGCATGAAAATATTTCTTTATGAGGTTTTTAAACATTATTGTGTGTTCCCCCAGCCTGCCTATGGTCCCCCAGTGGCTAGAAATGGTGATAGGTGTAAACCAAGCCCTGGGTTAAGGAAAAAAATTAAAGCTCAGATGGGCCGATCTGGAATCTTGAGAATTTCTGAGAAGCCAGAAATTCAACATTTTTAGATCGGTCAATAATGATCATTTTAGCCAAAGCATTAATTTGAAATCATTTTGAATTTACATGTACTTCCCGGTTTGAAGGCCAAACAAGCCAAAATAAAGGGAGGCTTCAAAGAGCACCGAATAAATTAATACGAGTAATTCTGAACTTGGGCCATTGGTCTTATATAGGTAGATCACAATTTGTTGAGCTCCACTGACTCCCTGTTGAGTTTTGTGTTACTATGTCAAGATTGACCGTGGTTTATAAAATATTGTTTGGTAGTGTCCCAATTGGTTGGGGCAGCATATCAGACCTGTGTCCTTATAGATGTAAGACCGTGTTAGCAAAAGGAACCTTTGCCTGTATAGGGGCAGTTCAGTTAGATCGGCAAATTAAAGTCATATCTTCACTGAACTCTTTCAAAAAGACAGTCAAGGCCTGGTTATTAGAGAGGGTTGCAGAATAGAACAAAAGGCAAATTACCATTTTTAATTTTATTTATGTAAAATGTTATGTCAATGTTTATTAGACACTCTGAAAGTGTCTTGTCTTGCCCTGATATGTGTTGAGGACCACAATGTGTTATGGTTTTGTATTTTGTTATATATTTCATCCTTGATTATGATTGTGTTATTTTTTGGTCTTATATATGTTATAGTCCTTGGTTGCTCCCTTGTCTTGTGTAGTTGTGGTTTCTGTCTTGTATTCCCTTGTGAGTGTCTGTATGTCCTGTTTCCTGTTTTATTTTGATAGTCTGGTTTTCTGTGCTGTCTTGTCTTTAGTTCTACTTCCTGTATTTTCCCTTTCTTGTGATTATCTGATGTCTTCCATCTGTTTCCCAGCCCTAGTGTCACCTGCCTCTTGTTACCCTCTGTATTTAGTCTTTGTGTTCCCCTTGTCAGGTCATTGTTGTGTCACTGTGTCTGTTTGTTGCCTGTGGATAGCTGTTTTGTTAATTCAATTCAATTTTATTTATAGTATCAATTCATAACAAGAGTTATCCACAGGCGGATTTAGTCATTTTGAGGCCTAAGGCAAACACAGGCATGGGTCCCTCCACAACCCTTGTTCTCCCCCTTTTCAGTCCTTATTTATCTGAGAAAAACGTGCTTGTAACTTGTCTCCAGTCTTCACTACAGCAACCTGGGCTGACACTGCCGGTGTCGTGCCAATGTACTTATCCCCGCCAGGACTTGTATCCCCTGGCCGCGGGAGCGTGCATGCACACAGAGCGGAGATTCTGCTGCCCTTCGACTTGTTTAACTGCTGCACTTTGAATTTACCTCTTAAATGGAACAAATAGCGACGTGGAAGACTCTACAGGGTTTTCCATAGTAACATGGGTCTCAGTTAACTACATAAATACATGTATTTGTCTGTTGCATTAAGGCGACGTGTCAAATGTAGCGTCGTTTAATATTAGGGACTGATAGGCGTATCCTCCCTGTCCTCTAACGTGATTTGTTTTAATTTAATTTAGTTTAATATGAGTTACATAGGAGGTACTCAAAATATCAGGCCATTTTTCACCTGATATTTTATGTATCCCATCCCTAACATTGAAAGGGTCTGTCCTGTCATCATGGGTGTTATTTTTTGTGTTTACTAAGTCACAATAAACAACCTGACAAAATTTGGAGAGGTTTGCTGTTGTCTAGCAAAAGTTACATAGGGGATACATAAAATATCAGGTGAAAAATGGCCTGATATTTTTGGTATCCCCTATGTAACTTCACACAAAATAACACCCATGATGACAGGACAGACCCTTTCAATGTTAGGGATGGGATACATAAAATATCAGGTGAAAAATGGCCTGATATTTTGAGTACCTCCTATGTAACTCATATTAAACTAAATTAAATCAAAACAGAAATCACGTTAGAGGACAGGGAGGATACGCCTATCAGTCCATAATATTAAACGACGCTACATTTGACACGTCGCCTTAATGTAACAGACAAATACACGTATTTATGTAGTTAACTGAGACCCATGTTACAATGGAAAACCAGTCTTCCACGTCGCTATTTGTTCCATTTAAGAGGCAAATTCGAAGTGCAGCAGTTAAACAAGTCGAAGGGCAGCAGAAACTCCGCTCTGTGTGTGCATGCGCGCGCATGCGCGCGGCCAGGGGATACAAATCCTGGCGGGGATAAGTACATTGGCACGACACCTGTGTCCTCTTCATGAGAGTTAGCATTGCTAGCGCAAGCACCGGCTTCTTGCTACTCTTTAGTAACGTTAATGTTTTTGTTGTCAGTAGCCGTCGTGAAAAGGGTTGTTACCTTTGGAAGTTTTGCTAAAAACTTTCTGCTTTTCTTTCCACTTCTTCCTTTTTTCAGAACCACTTCGGTAACTTCGCTTCATTTTTCAACCGTCTGTAGCCTCCAGCTAACAGCATGCTGAGCCGTTTGTTTACAAACACACGCAGATGCGCAGTAGGATAATGGAATAGTCCAATGTAGTGGGGACTGGGGGGGAGTTTCTCATCATGAATTTAACAATCGGATAGCACTTTAGCGTATCAGTGTTTAGAGATATAATTAATTGGTGAAAAGTAAGACAACAAATCGTAACCATAAGTTTATGAGGCGTTTTAGGAGGCCCTTGGTAGCTTGGGGCCCAAGGCAATTGCCGACCTTTGCCTAATGGTAAGTCCGCCTCTGGAGTTATCTCAAGACACTTTACAGATAGAGCCGAGGCCTATTGCACGAAACTAGGATAAGGGATTAAGCCGGGATATTCAAGTTATCCTGGATGAATTTAGCTTTGACTCGGTTGCACGAAACCAGATTGAATTAAGCCCAGCCAAGTAACCATGGAGATTTATTCTTTGCGGCTAGCCTGGTCCAGAGCAGGCTAACAGCCGGGCTAAGATTAATCCTGGAGTCTCATGTGTAAAATCAGCTGCCGTCTGATCCGAAATAAACGTGTTTAACAGTTATTCCGTTGTCTTCTGTTCTGCTTTATTTTCATTAACATGCATTCGCCTACTTGTCACTATTGTTGTCGCGAGTTTGATTTAAACCCTACTACAGTTTAGATGGTTAGAAATGGTTGCGCTGGCATCCTGAAGCGGAGTGGGACTTTTCCCGGTGGGACGGTACTGTGTCGAGGCTGCCTGGCGTGCGGCTGCTGCCCGGTGGCTGCGAGTCGCGTCAGTGTCCACTCTCTGTAAAAGTAGAGATGAGCAGCGCAGCGTCCGTGGTCTCAGTTTTAGGTTACAGGACGCGCACCGGAGATTAAGTGTGACGATATTAATGTAGCGATATTCCCAGATGATAATAATGGCAGACTAGTCAGAGATCAATACATTCATGATTTCATTTTCTTGTTGCTTATCCTTCTCTAATAAAGGACAGTTTGTGTTACTCCTTAATATGTAGGCCTAATGTTTTTTATTATAGCTTACATTGGTTTCATAACCTCATTTAGTCTCACATCCCTGGACCAATAACATGGCCTATATACAGTAGGCCTATGTATTTAGTGTAGTTTACATTCATCACACCGGGAACACCACAATGCTTCTTAATCTTTTTATTTTGGTGCGGTCACTTGTCAGAAGAATAAAAAAACATGAATATTGTTTTACATATGCTCACAGCGTGTATTGAAGTCATTTACTTCTTTTTCTAGTTGTTGTCCCTTTCTGATCGTTCTGTATGAACATTAATTGTACAAAGAATTAGACATGGCTTATAGAGATTTGTGCATATGGTTGTAAAACTCGCATTGTGAATAAGAGTTTGAAATTAAGCCTAGAGTCATTAGGGTCCATTTCCCGAGGAACATTAATTCCCTCTGCTCACTTTTAAGGCAAAGGCTAAATAATAATTCATTGTATTTATATAGTGCTTTACATGGTAGGCTAGTCAAAGACACTTTACAGTAAAACCAGCACATATATCATATAAAAACAGAAACATGAAACTAGCATATTTAAAGCAATTCAAACACAGTGTAGCCTACAACTTTGTAAAAATGTGGAGTGACTATAGGCTAAGTAGATATTTTTACACCCTCACACATTCAGTCGGGTCCGCTATGTTGGGCTTTTTCTCTCCGTTTGATAAGAGCCGTCTCT
Organism: Etheostoma perlongum; assembly: GCA_026937815.1. Taxonomy (NCBI): domain Eukaryota; kingdom Metazoa; phylum Chordata; class Actinopteri; order Perciformes; family Percidae; genus Etheostoma; species Etheostoma perlongum. The sequence goes on from CM049372.1 coordinate 4,686,760, forward strand.
TTTTGCATATTCTTCCCCTCCTCGTTACTTTCCATTAGAAGCTGCTGCTCATTGGGTGAAACATATGGCGCATGCGTCTTCTCCATCTCTGCATCAGTAAATCTGTGATCGATACCGTGGTCTATGTGAGAAAGCCGTGAACGTGCACTTATCCCAGCTATCTACACCTGGCTTGACTTAGCTTCACCTGTTCATCCTGGCTCGGCAAACGTGCAACCAAATAAGCCGCGATGAGCAGGTCACACTAAGTCAAGCTGCGCTTTTTCATTTATCCTGGATATCTTTATTCTACTTTCGTGCAATAGGCCCCAGGTCTAAACCATACTCCAGAAATTACAAGGACCCAACAGTTCTAGTAGTTTTCTCCAGAGCAAGCAACAGTGGCGAGGAAAAACTCCCCTTTGGGAAGAAACCTCGGACAGACCCAGGCTCTTGGTAGGCGGTGTCTGATGACCGGTTGGGGTTAGAATGAAGAGTGGCAATAACAGTCCCCAGCGACCAGGTGAAATTTTCTATGTTGATTATAGCGCCCCCTAAGGGCCTATCTTTACCAAATTTGGTACAGAGCCTCTAAGCCGGATGGTCAACAACCTTCACAGGTTTGGTATCGATAGCATTTATTGTGGCAGAGATATTGCAATTGCAAATATCCCATTTAAATGCATTCAGTGTTTTGACGAAACCAATAAATGTTGATTATAGCGCCCCCTAATGGCTCATCTTTACCAAGTTTGGTACAGAGCATCGGAAAGGCATGGTCAACACTGCTCACAAGTGATATGTTGATACCTTTGAATTTGGCCGAGATATGATATATGTTTTTGGTAGCTTACTACAGGAACTTTGCTTGGTCATCAAATGCGCACACAATTACGTAGCAAAATTCTTTATTCAACTTTTTGTCAGGGCCATCTGCAGATGCTATACACCAGGTTTCAGTGTAAGTCAGGTCAGCTACCCATTGTACATTGACCCTGTTAATTTCAAGTAATTCACTTTAGTGGAAGTGGTTAATCCAGACATTGGCACATAGGCCAAGCCCACTTGAACCAATCAGTACCCCACTGTAAGGACCACCTCAGGAGTGGGCCTAGATGGTATCCATCAAATTTTGTAAAATTTAGATGAGCGGTTCATGAGATAAACTTGTATCTGTAGCGCATTTTTTACTCTATAAAAAATCTTTATGCAACTTTGTGTCAGGTCGGTCTGGAGATGCTATGTGACAAGTTTCGTGCCGATCCATTGCGCGGTCTAGGAGGAGTTTGAAAAAATTGGTTTTCGATAAATCGCGATTTTTCACGTATAAAAGTCTAGGCGGAAATGTGCGTGGCCTTTATCACGAGATTCTGTAGGATCCAGGGAACGCGTGGATATAAGGATTTTAAATATCCGATGTACGGTTTGGGAGTTATTGGGCCGAACGCATTTTTTTCTGCTATAGCGCCACCTAGTGGTGGACGTGGATCAATTTTTTTGTCTGAGGTCCTTGCGGAGTTTTGGACCAGTCCTGAAAATGGCGCGTCGCCACCATGTACGGGATGCAGCGGCAGTTTTATGCGGAGAAGAATAATGGAAAAAAAATAAGAAGAAACCCTAGGACTAGGAAAACAATAGGGTTCCACAGCCCTGCTGTGTGAACCGTGTATCACGCTGTCCACTCAGCCTTGGGCTTGGACCCCTAACTAGAACTGCAAGCAGTTACAACGGGGTCCAAGCCTCACCGCGTCAGTCGTCCCCAGCGACCCGGGGACTAAACCTGAGTTTAAACAAAAGCACTTACTGAGTAACAAAAAAAAAAAAGGTTAAAAAAAAGATTTTGGAGAGAAAGAAAACTAACTATTCAACTAGACCTGAGGTTAAACAAAAGGTTTTGGACAGAGTGAAATTTAACTATACAACTAAACTTGTGGTTAAACAAAAGGTCAAAAAGAGAAATGAAGCAAAAAAAAGCTAAGCAATTACTTCTTCAACATGACATTGATTTTGTAATTGAGCAGTTTAAAGAAAAGATTAGACACGGCCCACCATTTGTTTGTTGCGTTTGTCATAGGTTATAATTTCAACATCAGGTAATTCATTGTAAAAAAGATGAATATATAAAAAAGGGTTCTTTAGTGATAAGGTGATGGTTCCTCTCCTGGAACCATCACCTTATTGTGGTGGAGAAGTTTGTGTGTCCCTATGAACCTGAGGGCTGTGTTGTCTGGAGCTTTGTGCTCCTGGTAGGGTCTCCCATGGCAAAGAGGTCTCAGGGGAGGGGCCAGACAAAGAATGGTTCAAAGACTAATGGAAAATCAAGGAAGGGATAGAGGGACCCCGCCCGGAAGAAGCCCAGGGCCCCCGTCTGGAGCCAGGCCCAGACGGTGGGCTCATGAGCGTGCGTCTGGTGGCCGGGTTTGCCACGGAGCCCGGTCGGGCACAGCCCGAAAAAAGCAACGTGGCACTTCTCCCTCCAGCCCATGGGCCCACCACCTGTGGGAGGATCCAAAGGGGTCGGGTGCGCTGTTATATGGGTGGAAGCGAAGGTCAAGGGCTTCGACGGACCAGACCCGGGCAGCAGAGGCTGGCTCTGGGGACGTGGAACGTCACCTCTCTGTGGGGGAAGGAGCCGGAACTTGTGTGGTAGGTGGAGCGCTACCAGTTAGATCTGGTGGGGCTTACCTCTACGCAGTCTCGGTTCTCGAACCGTACTCCTGGATAGGGGTTGGACTCTGTCCTACTCCGGAGTTGCCCATGGTGTGAGGCGCCGGGCGGGTGTGGGGATACTCACAAGCCCCCGGCTGAGCGCCGCTGCGTTGGAGTTTACCCCGGTGGACGAGAGGGTCGCCTCCCTACGCCTGCGGGTGATGGGGGGGAAAACTCTGACTGTTGTTTGTGCATATGCACCAAACAGTAGTTCGGAGTATTCGGCCTTCTTGGAGACCTTGAATGGAGTCCTGTATGGGGCTCCAGTAGGGGACTCCATAGTTCTGCTGGGGGACTTCAACGCACACGTGGGCAATGATGGAGATACTTGGAGAGGTGTGATTGGGAGGAACGGCCTCCCTGATCTAAACCAGAGTGGTTGTCTGTTGTTGGACTTCTGTGCTAGTCATGGATTGTCCATAACAAACACTATGTTCGAACATAGGGATGCTCATAAGTGTACGTGGTACCAGAGCACCCTAGGCCAAAGGTCAATGATCGATTTTATAATCGTTTCATCTGATCTGAGGCTGTATGTTTTGGACACTCAGGTGAAGAGAGGGGCAGAGCTGTCAACTGATCACCATCTGGTGGTGAGTTGGGTCAGGGGGTGGGGGAAGGCTCTGGACAGACCTGGTAAACCCAAACAAGTAGTGCGGGTAAACTGGGAACGTCTGGAGGAGGACCCTGTCCGACGGACTTTTTCAACTCACACCTCCGGTGGAGCTTTTCGGGCATCCCTGTGGAGGCTGGGGGCATTGAACCTGAGTGGACAATGTTCAAAGTCTCCATTGCTAAAGCTGCGGCGGCGAGCTGTGGTCTTAGGGTTTTAGGTGCCTCAAGGGGCGGTAACCTACGAACACCCTGGTGGACACCGGTGGTCAGGGAAGCCGTCCGACTGAAGAAGGAGTCTTTCTGGGATATGTTATCCCGGAGGACTCAGGAGGCAGTTGCAGGGTACCGACAGGCCCGAAGGGCTGCAGCCTCTGCCATGACAGAGGCAAAGCAGCGGGTGTGGGAGAAGTTCGGAGAAGACATGGAAAAGGACTTTCGGTCGGCACCAAGGTGCTTCTGGAAAACCGTTCGCCACCTCAGGAGGGGAAGCGAGGAACCATCCAAGCTGTTTACAGTAAGGATGGGACGTTGTTGACCTCAACTGGGGAGGTAATAAAGCGGTGGAAGGAACACTTTGAGGAACTCCTAAATCCAGCTGACACGCCCTCTGTGGTAGAGGCAGAGCTGGAGGATGATGGGGGATTGTTGTCAATTTCCCTGGTGGAAGTCGCTGAGGTAGTCAAACAACTCCACAGCGGCAAAGCCCCAGGGATTGATGAGATCCGTCCAGAAATGCTGAAGGCTCTGGGTGTGGAGGGGATGTCTTGGTTGACACGCCTCTTCAACATTGCGTGGAAGTCTGGGACGGTGCCTAAGGAGTGGCAGACTGGGGTGGTGGTTCCCCTCTTCAAAAAGGGGGACCAGAGGGTGTGTGCCAATTACAGGGGTATCACACTTCTCAGCCTCCCTGGTAAAGTCTACTCCAAGGTGCTGGAAAGGAGGGTTCGGCCGATAGTCGAACCTCGGATTGAAGAGGAACAATGCGGATTCCGTCCTGGCCGTGGAACAACGGATCAGATCTTCACTCTCACAAGGATCTTGGAGGTGGCCTGGGAGTATGCCCAACCAGTCTACATGTGTTTTGTGGATCTGGCGAAGGCGTATGACCGGGTCCCCCGGGAGAAATTGTGGGAGGTGCTGCGGGAGTATGGGGTGAGGGGGTCCCTTCTCAGGGCCATCCAATCTCTGTATGACCAAAGCGAGAGCTGTGTCCGGGTTCTCGGCAGTAAGTCGGACTCGTTCCAGGTGAGGGTTGGCCTCCGCCAGGGCTGCGCTTTGTCACCAATCCTGTTTGTAATATTTATGGACAGGATATCGAGGCGTAGTCGGAGCGGGGAGTGGTTACAGTTTGGTGGGCTCGGGATCTCATTGCTGCTTTTTGCAGATGATGTGGTCCTGATGGCATCATCGGGCTGTGACCTTCAGCACTCACTGGAACGGTTCGGTTCGAGTGTGAAGCGGCTGGGATGAGGATCAGCACCTCTAAATCTGAGGCCATGGTTCTCAGCAGGAAACCGATGGAGTGCTTTCTTCAGGTAGGGAGTGAGTCCTTACCCCAAGTGAAGGAGTTTAAGTACCTTGGGGTCTTGTTCGCGAGTGAGGGAACTATGGAGCGTGAGATTGGTCGGAGAATCGGAGCAGCTGGTGCGGTATTACATTCTGTTTATCGCACCGTTGTGACGCGAAAAGGGAGCTGAGCCAGAAGGCAAAGCTCTCGATCTACTGGGCAATTTTCATTCCTACCCTCACCTATGGTCATGAAGGCTGGGTCATGACCGAAAGAACGAGATCCAGGGTACAAGCGGCCAAAATGGGTTTCCTCAGGAGGGTGGCTGGCGTCTCCCTTAGAGATAGGGTGAGAAGCTCAGTCATCCGAGAGGAGCTCGGAGTAGAGCCGCTGCTCCTTCGCGTCGAAAGGAGCCAGTTGAGGTGGTTCGGGTATCTGGTAAGGAGGCCTCCTGGGTGCCTCCCTAGGGAGGTGTTCCAGGCACGTCCAGCTGGGAGGAGGCCTCGGGGAAGACCCAGGACTAGGTGGAGAGATTATATCTCCAACCTGGCCTGGGAACGCCTCGGGATCCCCCAGTCGGAGCTGGTTGATGTGGCTCGGGAAAGGGAAGTTTGGGGTCCCCTACTGGAGTTGCTGTCCCCGCGACCCGACTCCAGATAAGCGGATGAAGATGGATGGATGACTCTAGCATTAGTACCAGCACTGAACAATTTTTCAAATAGGTCTTTTGATCAAATGTATGTGTGGTACATTTTGTTGCCTAAAGAAGGTAAATGGTCAAAATTTAAATGTACTGTATTTATATAGCGCTTTTCTAGTCTTAACAACTACTCAAAGCGCTTTTTACATCATACATTCACCATTCACACACATTCATACACAGTGGCCGAGGCTGCCATACAAGGTGCCACCTGCTCATCAGATAAACACTCACACACATTCACACAAGCACACTTCGACATGGGACTGCAGGGCCAGGGATTGAACCACCAACCTACCAATTGGCAGGCAACCGCTCTACCGCTGAGCCACAGCCGCCCCCGAACCATTTCATGTTTTTATTTCTGGTGGAGCAGGTACAGGGAAGTCTCATTTGATTAAAGCCATCTATTATGAGTCATGCAGATTGTTAACAAGAATGTCTAATTATCCAGATGATGTTCATGTTTTACTAACTGCCCCTACTGGTGTAGCTGCTTATAACATGAATGCCACTACAATACACCACAGCTTTGCTATAGGTAATAATATGTCATTACCCTATCAACCTCTACAGGAGGAAAAAGTAAACACTTTAAGAGCCAGTTTGAAAGATTTACAAATATTAGTGATAGATGAAATTTCTATGGTTGATCACAAACTGCTGACATACATCCATGGCAGACTTTGGCAAATTAAACAATGTGGTGATTTTTCTCCGTTTGGCAATTTGTCAGTGATAGCTGTTGGTGATTTTTTTCAACTCCCCCCCTGTTAAGGGAAGACCTCTTTACTCAGAGCAAGCAGGGGTGAATCTGTGGCAAGATACGTTTCAACATGTTGAGTTAAAGGAAATAGTCCGGCAGAAAAATCAAGAATTCGCTATCACACTCAATCGCATCAGAAAACACAAGAAAGGAGAAAAACTTAATGAACAGGACAAAAACTTGTTAAAACGGTGTGAGACGGGCTTGGATGAAAACACAGAGGACCTTCACATCTTTGCAACAAACTCTCAGGTAGAGAGGTGTCGTGGCCAGAAAGTGACACCGACTTTTCCTTTAACGATCCGGCTAACTACTAGCTCTCTCTACCTAACACTGTTTGTTACAGCAGGTAAAGAGAAGGGATGAGGCTTTTTTATGCATAACTTCAATATGCAGCATAAAGTGTGTAATGATATAGTCCAAATCAAAGCTCAAGACTCAAAACATCCTCAAACGGACGAAACCTGGTGTATAACATCTGCAGATGGCCCTGACAAAAAGTCGCATAAAGAATTTTGCTACTTAATTGTGTGCACATTTGACAACCAAGCAAACTTGTCTCGGACAAATTAAAAGGTATCAACATATCACTTGTGAGCAGTGTTGACCATGCCTCTCCGATGCTCTGTACCAAATTTGGTAAAGATCAGCCATTAGGGGGCCATATAATCAATTTTTATTGGTTTCGTCAAAACACTCAATGCATTTATGAAAATTCTAGCGCGCGTGTGTGCGTGCGTGCGTGCGTGAGATTGATCCATCAGGCAGGCCTCCCCTTTCTCGTATTCTTGGCTTGTCTTTGCAGCGCACTGCACGTGTCGTGGCCAGAGTGACACAGACTCCTCCTTGAACGATACGGCTAACTACTAGCTCTCTCTACCTAACATTGTTTGTTACAGCAGGTAAAGAGAAGGGATGAGGCTTTTTTAAATTTTATTTATTTTTTTAATTTAAGTGTTCTAATAAACATGCTAGTGAGAAATGTAATCACATTGTTGAGTTGACCTGTTCTAGAGTGGCCACTGTTTTGGAAGATTAGTGTGGATGCACAATGGTCCTAATGGCCCTTCCTCCATCTCTGTAGGTTGAATATGGCAGCAGCATCAGATGTCAACATAGCTCCACCTGCTCATCCAGGAAGCCTAAACCCTCACGCTAACAGCCATGGACCAACCTGCCAAGACCCAGGAGTGTCATTCCACCCCCAACGGGGGGTCTTTGTATGGCCTTTCTTCTACGTCCACGCTCCACCCCTTTTCTCCACTACCAGTGGCCCATGCAGTTCCCCTATAACCCCTTTGCATGACCCTTTATTTAATAGATTAGATTCAACTTTATTGTCATTACGCAGGTACAGGTACAAGGCAATGAAATGCAGTTTGGGTCTAACCAGAAGTGCAATAGCAGCAAGTGCAGGATATACAATGGTTCCATGAGTGCAGGACATGGATATGTACTGATTAAATATAGAAATGAATACTATTATAAACAGATTTTTTCCAGATGGGTTTGCCCTATGAATATAAAATATAGATAACAAGTATTGTGAGCAAGATTTACAGCTGAATATGTACTGAATATAATATAGAAGTCAAGAAACTCACTCTCAGCAGTGGCATACTGTATTGAAACAAATTTTAGGAGGATCGGGGGTTGGTCGGCACTCAGGAAATGATCACACTGGACTCAGGTTAGACTGATACAATATATGGCGTTTATTGCCAATCTCAACCCCCGATCCTCCTAAAATTTGTTTCAATACACATACCCTCAACTCTGAACGAGTTGGTTCCAGCTGTCAAAGAACATTTTTCCAGCCAGTAGATATAGGACAGGAAGTAATGGATCAACACTTTAACAATATATTTTCGGTAGCACCAGCAGAGGGGAACAATCCTGTAAGATTACTAACAGACATAACTAATGAGGCCAAGTGTTTTCCAGTTCTATTTCCAAAGGAAACTGGAACATTTCATGACAGACAGCATAAGATAACATCATGCTTATTTCAATAATAGAATTCTTAAGTAATTCTAAGTAGATATTTTTACACCCTCACACATTCAGTCGGGTCCGCTATGTTGGGCTTTTTCTCTCCGTTTGATAAGAGCCGTATTTCCCTTTTTGCATATTCTTCCGCTGCTCATTGGGTGAAACATATGGCGCATGCGTCTTCTCAATTCTGCATCAGTAAATCTGTGATCGATACCGTGGTTTATTTAAGAAAGCTGTGAACGTGCACTTATCCCAGCTATCTACACCTGGCTTGATATAGCTTCACCTGTTCATCCTGGCTCGGCAAACCTGCAACCGATTAAGCCGCGATGAACGGATCACACTAAGTCAAGCTGCGCTTTTTCACTTATCCTGGATATCTTTATTCTACTTTCGTGCAATAGGCCCCAGGACTTTGTGGTTTTATCCTTGATTGTATTGGATGTATTTTCCTGCGTAAGGCCTTCTTAATGTAATTAAATAAATCAAATCAAAGACCTCTGAGCATTTCCGAGCAGATCGCCACGCCAAGGGTAGCGTTGTCTCCATCACACTCAAAACAAAACAATGGCACAGCCAGTGCAGAGTGGTCTTACTGCTGATCACGTGTAGGTGGTTAAAGGTATCAGGGATCGCCTGGTGGGCGGCCCCCTTTCCTGCACTCCATCCGTGCTTGCAGTTAGCGACAAACCTGTTTGGCTTATTTTGTAATATCAATTGTTTCTACCACAACATTTCAGGATCAAAACAACAGGTTAGACAAATGCTCTACAATAGACATTGACTTCGTACAACCGTTCTAGCATACTAGCTGATTCTCTCCTACCTCCTCTACCCATTAAAGCTATAGTGTGTAGTTTCTGCCGGCCCCTTGAGGTATTCTAAGTAATGACAACAAAACTGTCGGTGTGTCCACATGATACAAGCCTTCCGTGACTGTGCACCGTGGGGACGGGCCCATTGAGAATGCCTACATAGAGGGTCCACAATTTTGAACTACAACCCATGCTGCATCCTATAAAACCAATTCCAATGCACAATAGTGCTGGTTCTCACTCCCTGAGAGTGATCAGTAGCTTACCCCCTCAACTAAAGAGTCTAAAAAACCAGGTTTAGAGCATTGGGCTCAATTGGACTGACCTGAAATTTATTCCCCATCTGAGCTGCTGTGCGTCCCCAAATCTGTGGGGGGGGAAAGGAGCACTCACACTCCAAAGCTAGTGTGGTATAATGAGCTGACCCGGGAATGCAGGTCTTATTTCACAGCTAGCCTCCAAAAGGTTAGCCTAGCCCAATTAATTCTGCTAGTTAAAAAGGTCAGGGCTCTGTGTTAAAGGACTTGGGAAAAGCTATACAAAGGCCTTTCACTACCACCTCATTACTTAGGCTTCATCATGCTTCATTATAAAGTCGTAGACATTGTTTAAACATGATTGAAGTGAAGCCAAGAGGAGGGCTCATGCTTCAGTGAAAAGCAAACTAAGATTTGGTCATAGTTGCAGTAGAGTTTTCTTACATGATAGGGCAAAAAGTGCTTTGGTTAGTTCGGCCTAATCCTGACTTCAAAGCCAGCAATGTCCTACCAGGAGACGATTATTATTCCTCAAAGTATGGTCATATAGCTGAACTGAACATAGTGGTTTGTTTAGTTCAAGTTAAAGGAGCCTTATCATGCTCATTTTCAGGTTTATACTATTATTTTATATCAGTTTTAGTGCCTGTCTCTTTCTCTCCTTCTCTTTCTGGTCAGCATTTCCCCGGTCTTATGCTCTCGTCTCTGAACCGTCTGTGCAGCCGGGGAATGATTGTAATGGCACTGTAGCGGCACTTTCTACCTATAAACAGTATAGTTGTCCTGACGGCTCGTTTAAAGACACAGCTTCTGAATACAGGCTGTGTGTCTTTCTCTGTGGATTAAGCATTTTGATACTTTTACAGTATTTATATACAGTGGGTACGGAAAGTATTCAGACCCCTTTAAATTTTTCACTCTTTGTTTCATTGCAGCCTTTTTCCAAAAATCAAAAAAGTTCATTTTATTTCTCAGTAATGTACACTCAGCAACCCATCTTGACAGAAAAAAACAGAAATTTAGAAATTTTTGCATATTTATTAAAAAACACAAAAACTGAAATATCACATGGTCATAAGTATTCAGACCCTTTGTTCAGTATTTAGTAGAAGCACCCTTTTGATCTAATACAGCCATGAGTCGTTTTGGGAAAGATGCAACAAGTTTCTCACATCTGGATTTGGGTATCCTCTGCCATTCCTCCTTGCAGATCCTCTCCAGTTCTGTCAGGTTGGATGGTAAACGTTGGTGGACAGTCATTTTCAGGTCTCTCCAGAGATGCTCAATTGGGTTTAAGTCAGGGCTCTGGCTGGGCCATTCAAGAACAGCCACAGAGTTGTTGTGAAGCCACTCCTTCGTTATTTTAGCGGTGTGCTTAGGGTCATTGTCTTGTTGGAAGGTAAACCTTCGGCCCAGTCTGAGGTCCAGAGCACTCTGGAAAAGGTTTTCGTCCAGGATATCCCTGTACTTGGCCGCATTCATCTTTCCCTCGATTGCAACCAGTCGTCCTGTCCCTGCAGCTGAAAAACACCCCCACAGCATGATGCTGCCACCACCATGCTTCACTGTTGAGACTGTATTGGACAGGTGATGAGCAGTGCCTGGTTTTCTCCACACATACCGCTTAGAATTAAGGCCAAAAAGTTCTATCTTGGTCTCATCAGACCAGAGGATTTTATTTATCACCATCTTGGAGTCCTTCAGGTGTTTTTTTTTAGCAAACTCCATGCGGGCTTTCATGTGTCTTTTGCACTGAGGAGAGGCTTCCTTCGGGCCACTCTGCCATAAAGCCCCGACTGGTGGATTGCTGCAGTGATGGTTGACTTACTACAACTTTCTCCCATCTCCCGACTGCATCTCTGGAGCTTAGCCACAGTGACCATTGGGTTCTTCTTTGCCTCTCTCACCAAGGCTCTTCTCCCCCGATAGCTCAGTTTGGCCGGACGGCCAGCTCTAGGAAGGGTTCTGGTCGTCCCAAACGTCTTCCATTTGAGGATTATGGAGGCCACTGTGCTCTTAGGAACCTTAAGTGCAGCAGAAATTTTTTTGTAACCTTGACCAGATCTGTGCCTTGCCACAATTCTGTCTCTGAGCTCTTCAGGCAGTTCCTTTGACCTCATGATTGTCATTTGCTCTGACATGCACTGTGAGCTGTAAGGTCTTATATAGACAGGTGTGTGGCTTTCCTAATCAAGTCCAATCAGTATAATCAAACACAGCTGGACTCCAATGAAGGTGTAGAACCATCTCAAGGATGATCAGAAGAAATAGACAGCACCTGAGTTACATATGAGGGTCACGGCAAAGGGTCTGAATACTTATGACCATGTGATATTTCAGTTTTTGTTTTTTAATAAATATGCAAAAATTTCTAAATTTCTGTTTTTTTCTGTCAAGATGGGTTGCTGAGTGTACATTACTGAGAAATAAAATGAACTTTTTTGATTTTTGGAAAAAGGCTGCAATGAAACAAAGAGTGAAAAATTTAAAGGGGTCTGAATACTTTCCGTACCCACTGTACAGTAATGTGCAAGTTATTTCCAAAATGTAATAAATTATAGATTACTAGTTACTGTTATTTGAGAGTAATTAGTTATATTACAATATTACTTTCTCTAAATTGCAATGTGTTACACTACTTTTGCATTACTTTTGAGTTACTTTCACCAAAACAACAGTGGAAGTTTGACGCGGCAGCTAGTTTGTGAATTTAACCACCGGATCAATAAAGTCTCCTCTTTATCGACTATAATACATCATAGATTATTCACAATATTTTGTAAAATGTATATGAATATGCAAAGTAACTACAGCTATAAAAAATAGATAAGTAAAAAGCACAATAGCCAAGTAGGAGAATGAAAATACTCAATTAAAAAGTACCTTACAGTTGTATAGAAGTACAATACGGCATTGTGATTTGCAATATATGTTCAATATATCCTGCATCCCTTGTGCCAATATCATTACATCTTTGCATAATTTTTCATTTGCGCAATTTTCAAAGTGCAATTTAACAATTAATGTATAATTTATTGTATAAGACTGTTCTATTTTGTACACTTATCTCTGTACACTTACCTATCTTTGCTGTTGCAAGCCGCAATTTCCTCACTGTGCGATAAATAAAAGGTTTTTCTTATTTTAAAATGTTTGTTTAAAGCACTTGAATAACAAATTCATGTTAAGTTTAAAACGGTCTAAAGGAAAGTCTCAACAATAGTGTGATTAAAAATCACTATCTACATTATTTACAGTACTTGATTTACAGCTGACACGTGAAAAGGTTCACAACCGTATTGGTTTAAGAGTAATTTACTTTTCCTGCAAACCGTCACAGGAAGTGCTTTTATTTTGAAGCAGCCTACACAGAGGCGCAAGATGCAAAATATGTTTCTTAAGCTGAAGTTGTTCACTTTGTTTTGTGGTGTTGGAACATTCTTAGAAAAAAAAGAACACCACTAAATGTTGCGTTAAAATGCGTAAGTAGAATATTACCAAAATTCAATTATTAATGCATTATATTACTGCGTTATGGCAAAAAGGAATACACTACTGTAATTGTGTTACTTTTGTAAAATGTTACTCCCAACACTTTATATAGCACCTCAACCCGCTTCTTATTCACATGGAAATCTCCCTTTTTCCATTATGATATAGCACAGGTGGATAATCCAAAGCTCAAACAGTTCATTCAGTTTTAACAGCGCAGCAACACTTCTGGCTCAACAGACAGACACAGCTGCACACAACGTGCCACACTTCCATACAGTCAATGAGTTTTAGCAGAGACCAGGCACCCTCATTCATTAATCCCATGCATTTCAATGTCATCTGCATGTAATTAACATTGCATGCTTTTTTTGCATGAACCCAATCTGTTAATCAAACACAACCATTTGGTTCTCATATCATTGACCTGGGAATTATTCATTCACACTTGATGCCCAGGGGCTGATATGCTTCTCTTGCCAACTGCATCAGCCGTGCTTCTGGACGCATTGCATTTACATCTGGACATTTTACTGTATCATAGGGAGGACTCAAGGTCCTCACAAAGACACAAGGCCAACAGCATACACTCAAACACAAAAATGCATTCATTACAATGTGTTATGACACCTCCAGGAGACATGGGGAGGAATCAGATCAAAGGCCACAACCTGAGACAATTAAAACTGATCCTTCAACTGCCTGTGAAAATGAATCCATCACTTTTCTACCACGATGGAAATCCCTACTGTGCATGCTTGCAGAGCTTTTCTATCAAAGACCATATTAAAATCAGTAATGTGACAGGAAATTGAAAGGAGAGTTGTGCGAACTGGTTAATACATTGTCCCAAGTCAGAATAAATTTACATCCCAAAAAAAGTTAACTACTGATTTATCATATTTTGGGATTATGGAATAGTTCCAGCAATGATTCAAAATCTAACTGGACCTAGTAAAGTATGCATAGATACAGGGAGTTGCTCTTAGACATATAAAAATCAGTGTCACAATAAATTGCCCTGTTGCAAACACAGAGTAAACCAAAAAAATACTACTTTGAAATGTCTAAATATATGAAACGTCTGTTATTTCTAGAAATTTTACTTAGAAGTGCCATAGTTAACCCTTGTGTTGTCCTCCCGGGTCAAAAACTGACAAAAATTTAAATTTGTGTCCATTTTTCAGACTTTTTGTAGTTTTCACTAACATCACATTACTATCACTTGTTTTACAATACTTTTTGGAATTAAGGGTCAATAACCATCATTTATATAGAATTTACCTAATATTTGAGTTAAAAAAAGCAAAGATTTTGAATTATATATTACTGATAGTACAGAATAATAGTATAGAATACTGCTGATTGGCGGCTGTGGCTCAGTGGTAGAGCGGTTGCCTGCCAATTGGAAGGTTGGTGGTTCAATCCCCGGCCCTGCAGTCCCAATGTCGAAGTGTCCTTGGGCAAGACACTGAACCCCGAGACTAGAAAAGCGCTATATAAAATACAGCACATGATAGTTAAGATCAGAGGAAACTTTAGTCAGGAATGAAAGTGATTGATTGTATTTGCAAAGAGCATTGTATGGACTCCAATCCATTTTCATTTGTGGTAATTTGATTAAAAAGACATCCATATTTCATAAATAGACAATTTATAAAAGGGGTTAAATTTGACCCAAGCATAACAGGAGGGTTAAAGGCCTCATGAAGGGCAATGAGTCAAAAGAAGTTCATAGGTATAGAATAGACAACTGTGTGGTTCAAACTGCCTAAAAATGCGAGAGAAAGAGGAAGTGTGGAAACTCTACACATCACTGAGAATAGGAACAGAATGTCTGGACTGGCTGAAGGTGTCGGACAGCTGCAAGAACGAGGAAGAATGAGAAGAGGACTTCTGAGAGACTGGTGGGTGCTACAGCAAGTGTCTTGAAGGAATTCTGATCCATATGTATTGTACGTATACGTATGTATGTGTATTTTCTTCCAATACTGTTTACTAAACTGTTAACTAAGAATCTTGTCTCCTTGAGTCATTTCTGTGTACTGGTTGAGGAAGGGCTAAATTGGGAAGGGTTATGTTGGAGTTAGATTAGTTTTGGGCCTTAGGGCCCAAGATTCAGACCCGAACCCCAAGCTAAAATATTCTAACCATTAGCACGTTAATTAGCCAACGCTGCTTAGTCACTGAGTGAAGTAGAGGTGGTACAGTATGAGACCAGTGAGATGTTGGAGGAACAGAATGCTCAAAGCGTTTTTGAAGTCTATATCCTTGACGTTCCACTTCTGGGATTGCTCCTTGCCTTGCCGGGATTGCACCTTGAAATCTGTTGAAACAGAAAATCCGACAGATTTCACTCTTTTAGGCCGGATATCCTTTGCCTTTGGTTTCCTTTGTGTTAGCGTTCTAACCTCAGGTGGATTTCTAAGGACTATGGTTACCTGCTCCTCAGATCTCTGCAGGGTAAATCCAGACAGCTAGCTAGACTATCCAATCTGAGTTTTCTCTTGCTCGACTAAAACTACTTTTGAACATACACACATTTCACCAAAACAAGTTCCTTCCGGAGACTATTTTGCGGCAGCACCACACTTTGGTTTAAAGAAATGCCAATGAACCAGAGCATTCCTGAATGCTATGTGGAGTAGCCAGACCTGGTTTGGCAAAGCGAGACTTGGGTTCCTGTTTCTGTCTGTCAGTGCAGATGATGTTTAAAATGCCAACGATTCTTTCATGACGGTTTCACATTCTGAAATCTATGAATGCCACGATCAAACATTGATATCGGACAGTGTGATTTTGTCACAGCAGTGGCCTGTCACAGATCCTGGGGGAGTGGTTAGCAATAGATCAGAAAACACTGAGGTGTGAAAACAACCTTCTCCTCTCGAAAAAAAAAAACCTGATTACCCAAAAATTCTGATCTGAAGGGAGAAGCTTTTTTCTATATATCAATAGAGACAATATCAGGGAGGAAGGAGTGACAATGCTGTTGTTATCTTTCTCTTATCCTTCCCTTGTATGTGTCAGCAGTAACAGCTAATCAGTATTTAGACACTAGATGTTCCACCAGCTTCTGTTGTGAAAATCTCTGCAAAAAACTACTAGTACTCTAGTGTACAATGACAGCTCTGGCTGCTGATTTCCAAATGATTAAAACTGAGAATTGTCTTTGATCAAATTGATGGCAAATTATCTCTATTCCACCGTAAGCTGTCATTTTTCACAAAGTGGGAACATGTTAGCATTGTGACATTCCTTGGGAATGCTTTTCTTTTTTACAAGGATGTGTTTTCCATCTACTACCATGAAATGAAGCCACTGTTTATCGGAAAGTCTTTTTATCAACTGAAATGCTCCATTTGATGACATTAAAACTTTGTTTGACTCAGATCTGGCACTAGTTGTTTGTGTTCAACTGACTGAATCATCCAAGAGTCCATGGGTTTTCCATGTAAGGCTGACTTTTCCCAGTAAGCTTGCCATTTAGTCATTTGCCGTTCAGAAGTTGTCATTATTAAAGATCCCATGCTATGGTGCTCTTTGGATGATTTTATATAGACATTAGTGGTTTCCTAATACTGTATCTGACGTCCCTTAATACTGTATCTGAATTGTCTTTTATATACAACTTAGTGATCCCTTAATACTGTATCTGAAGTCTCTTTTATATACAGTGAGGAAAATAAGTATTTGAACACCCTGCTATTTTGCAAGTTCTTCCACTTGGAAATCATGGAGGGGTCTGAAATTGTCATCGTAGGTGCATGTCCACTGTGAGAGACAATGTATGATTTTTTAACTATTTATTAGTATGATACAACTGCAAATAAGTATTTGAACGCCTGAGAAAATCAATGTTAATATTTGGTACAGTAGCCTTGGTTTGCAATCACAGAGGTCAAACGTTTCCTGTAGTTTTTCACCAGGTTTGCACACACTGCAGAAGTGATTTTGGCCCACTCCTTCACACAGATCTTCTCTAGATCAGTCAGGTTTCTGGGCTGTTGCTGAGAAACACAGTTTTAGCTCCCTCCAAAGATTTTCTATTGGGTTTAGGTCTGGAGACTGGCTAGGCCACGCCAGAACCTTGATCTGCTTCTTCCAGAGCCACTCCTTGGTTATCCTGGCTTTGTGATTCGGGTCATTGTCATGTTGGAAGACCCAGCCTCGACCCATCTTCAATGCTCTAAACTGAGGGAAGGAGGTTGTTCCCCAAAATCTCACAATACATGGCCCCGGTCATCCTCTCCTTAATACAGTGCAGTCGCCCTGTCCCATGTGCAGAAAAACACCCCCAAAGCATGATGCTACCACCCCCATGCTTCACAATAGGGATGGTGTTCTTGGGATGGTACTCATCATTCTTCTTCCTCCAAACACAGTTAGTGGAATTATGACCAACAAGTTCTATTTTGGTCTCATCTGACCACATGACTTTCTCCCATAACTCCTCTGGATCATCCAAATGGTCATTGGCAAACTTAAGACGGGCCTTGACATGTGCTGGTTTAAGCAGGGGAACCTTCCGAGCCATGCATGATTTCAAACCATGACGTCTTAGTGTATTACCAACAGTAACCTTGGAAACGGTGGTCCCAGCTCTTTTCAGGTCATTGACCAGCTCCTCCCATGTAGTTCTGGGCTGATTTCTCACCTTTCTTATATCATTGAGACCCCACGAGGTGAGATCTTGCATGGAGCCCCAGTCCGAGAGAGATTGACAGTCATGTTTAGCTTCTTCCATTTTCTAATGATTGCTCCAACAGTGAACCTTTTTTCACCAAGCTGCTTGGCAATTTCCCCGTACCCCTTTCCAGCCATGTGGAGGTGTACAATTTTGTCTCTAGTGTCTTTGGAGGCTGGGGGTGTGGCCGTGACCAGCTGCCACTTTGCTTGTTTGAAAATCATGGTCTTAGTGGTCCCATAGCATTTTTCATGAGGAGGGATGTGTGGGGGAGAGGTGGAGGCTGGGGGTGTGGCCGTGACCAGCTGCCACTTTGCTTGTTTGAAAGCCATGATGTCTCTCTCTAATGAGGGGGCCAAATTCTCTGGGTGGGCAAAGCAGAGAAAGGGGAGGTAACGTTGCCCCTTATGACCTTTTATAAAGAAAGATTCCAGATCGACCCATCTGAGCTTTCATTTTCTCAAAAGGGCAGATACCCAGGGCTCGGGTTACACCAATTACCAATTCTAGCTACTGGGGGGCCACAGGCAGGCTGGGGAACGCATGTTTAGAAAAACCTCAAAGTGACATTGTCATGCCATGAGACCTTTAAACCAGTTGTTGTAGATGTTTCAGTGGTCACTGGTTGCATTTGTTTACAAGTAGTTAACAGGTTAACCACCTTTTTTGTTGTTGAAATATGTTTCCAATATAATTAAAAAGCAAATAGCTTACATCGATGTAACTTAGCCACAGAGCCTCTCAGATATATACTTGATGTGTAGGGTCCTCGGCTCAACTGGAGGTTGTTCTGGACCTCCTTGGTGAAGGTAGTCTCAAAGCTCTTATTTCTGCCCCAAGGTGGGAGCATTGAGGAGAGTAGATTAGATCATACTATATTCATCCCACAATGGGGAAAATTCCCATGTAACAGCAGGGAAGGATCAAGGAGGACACTGTTATGGGACAGAATGATGGACTCAAGTGCACGGCTCACAGGGAAATGTATTTGAGGAAATAGGGAAATTGGGGAGTGGGAAGGTGGATGCCAGGAGCAAGAGGGTGGAGAACCAGGGAGGGTTGGCAGAGACTCAGGAATCAAGAGAAGGACGTAGAAGCCAGGCCCAGGAGGGGCTGGGAGCGAGGGCCGAGGAGAAGGCATGGCGCGGAGAGTAGACAGGGATGGAGATGAGGGAAGAGGACCGGGGTCCGAAGCCAACTGACCGGAGTGAAAATGAAAGTAAAACACAAGGAGAGTGAGTACACAGGATACCCAAGGAAATACGAAGAAATTGTAGCTGCTGCAAGCTAGCTCTCTGGACTTTCACCCATGTAACTGAATCAACGATCAGGTGAAGAGTGAGTGAAGAGACGGGGTAGATATACAGAGGTTGATGATAATGGCAGGCAGGTGTGGACTGCGGGAGTGGGTGAAGGCTGGCAGGTGTGTTGACGAGGATTGATGATTGTAGACAGGAGGCAGGTGTGAGTGATCAGCTGGCTTCAGACAGGAGATGGGAGAGAAAACCAAAACAAACAGAGGACAGGGCAAGACGACAAGTAATAAAGTGGAAACATAAAAAATAGGACATACTCACGGCCAGCTGGACCCCCACCATGACAGACACACTGGTATCGGATCAGTATTCGGTATCGGCCGAAAGTGTCAGACCATCTCTATTATTTACATTTACATACATTGAAAGTGTGTAGCCACTTTTTGAACACTTGAATGACATATGGGCCTATTGATATGTCTTGACATGAATAGATTTCTGTGATATTTTCCACATTCCGACTGCTTGACGCACACTTTATGTACGGTTTTCGGTGTGTGTGCTACGGGTGTCAAACAATAATGTTGTACAACTCAGCCAGTGTGAGGGTTGAACATCACACTCCATGTTACTGCAAAAAATTCATAACTATAGTTAACTAAAGTAATTAGTTACAGTTACTTCTTCCAAAAAGTAACTAAATTAGTTACTCAGTTACAAATTACTTCAGAAAGTAACGTGACCCCCCTCCACCACTCTTTAATTGAACTTAAAAAACACGTGCATGTTCAATTATTTATGATAAATCTGAATATTATAATGAAATGAACACTTAATACAATACATTATTAACAGAAACAATGTACACAAATTCAAAGTCTTTTAATGTTGCTGTGGGACAAAGTGAGACTAGCCTCCAATCAAATGCCATGTATGTAGATATTATGTTCATATATTGGATCGATACAAATAACAATAGATGTTTCATTTTTCCCTTGTTCAAAGTTGTGATAGTTTCTGTCAGCATCTGCCCAAATCATTTAAAAAGCACAGAGGATAGAATGTGTTAGCGGACTCCCTGCCACATTTCAGTAATGGGCCTTTAAAAGCTTGTTGGCAGCAACGTTGCATTAATATTTATACTTACATATGAATATCCGGAGCAGATTTCACAGGTGTTTTTTTTCTTCTTTTTTCTCATGTATTATTTTCCCAACTTGCGTCCTCAAGGCTGTAACATTCTGCTTCTTCCTGGAATGATCCCCTACAGTTACACAATGTGTACACAGTCACATGCATACAGTATGCATACACATCATGCAATGCCAGATAAGTTGTTTGGGGAACTACTTTTGTGGGTACATTACCTCCCAATATTAAGCATCTTTGACTGTCTGCTTTGGCTTCTGATGTCAATTATAACTTTGAATGTATTTGAGCAAAATGCTGTGAGAGATCTGCTCACGTTGGATTGTTTACCATCAACACATTCTGTCAAAGTGGTACTATCGCAAACGTTAGTTCCGTACTGTGTTCGATATTTGACTTACCAGCTGTCTAGGCCGAGTCAAGTCCCGAGTCCGGGTAACCAAAGAAGGCTCTGAGTTGAGTCACAATTACCTAAGTCTGAGTTGAGTTTAGCGAACAGTGACCCGAGTCGGACTCGAGTCCAAGTCCTGGGCCCGAGTACTCCATCACTGCCAACACATACACATACACATAAACATAGTCAGATACTTCAAACTTCATGAATGCTCAAGTCCAATTTCCTCAAGTCCAATTTTCCAAAATAAATCCTTGACTCAAAGTCAGAGAATAGTTGAGTCGGATTTGAGTCTGAGTACAGGACTTGAGTACTCCATCACTGGTTCCAGGAAATATAAACAAAAGGCCTATACACTGGTCTCTACATCTTTCAATAGCCTATGTCCATTTTCTATATCAGCATATTTCTGTACTGTACTGTACGGGACAAATCAGTTTAATCATATCAGATTTAAATAGTTAACACTTCATCAAATACATTACTTATTTCATTGCGTGAATTGATGTATGTAATCAATTATGAATCGTGCATCACGAATATAGAGCATTTATGCAACAGCATAAATATACAAATGGGGGTCGTATAGTGATATGGCATCAAAGTGCTTGTGTGTCCTTATGGGTAGAGTGTACAAAAAGAATGTGTTAGCATATATTACTAACTGAACACTTAACGGGACCCTCCAGGCTTTGAGGGACATGTGAAGTAGCAACCACATGTGATGCAATCTGATTTTTAACCCTGGTCATTACAGTCGTCAAATCAGTTGCTTTTAGAAGTCCAAAGGTCCAGGTATAATTCATTTTCTGGGTTGAAATTTCAACATTTTGTTGTGCTTTTTCTACACTTTTGTTGACTTTTTTTGTCAATTTAATTCCTGTTTTTTTTTAATTATGTTTTAGTCAATTTTTTAACAGTTTTTTTAAAATCGCTTTTTCCATTGGTTTTGATTTTTTTGTCCCTTTTTCCGCATTTAAAAAAAAATATATATATTTGTGGATTTCTTTCTTGCGTTTTTGTAGTTTTTGTTCAACATGTTACTTTTTTTACTGCTCTTTTGTCATTTTTCTGATATGGAAAGTTTTTGTAAATTTGACCCCAGGAAAACAAGAGGGTTACGAATATTTGAATCAGTGTCTCCCTTGTGTGATAGATGTGGCGGAGCCAAAGGTTCACTTTCACATTTATTCTGGTACTGCCCAGTACTGGACAACATATTTATTGGTTATATTAGCAATATAAAATACACATCCAACCAGACTGTAACATGGCAATCTTTGGCTCTTCTGAAAGGGCCTCCCTTCCCACTGTAAGCAGGCACTCAAAACAGGCAAAAATTTGATTTTACTCAACTTGAAGTCTCCATCATCTCCTTGCTTTAAGAGGTGGCTCAACAAAATGGTTTGTGTTTCTAGGAGGGAACAGATTTGCCTGAGCAGAGGGGAGGCACCAAACTATTATAAGAAAGTGTGGAAAGCATTTTTGGCTTTAGTTGGTTAGACCTTAATCAGCATATGTAACAGACTTTTATGTATTTCTATGGTTTTAATTTTTTTGGCCCTGACTGAGGGTTTGATTCTCCTGACGGTATCATGGACTACTTTGGTTATTGTATATATTACAATATAGCCTCTGTCATTCTTTTATTACTTCATGTAACAATGTCACATGCTGTATACCCATTTTCTGTGTAGTCTTTTCTATTTTAAAAAAAAGTTAAAATATTTAAAAAACTCAGAATGGCTTTTAATACATAGTATTTATTTCTCTGTAACCTTTTCTGATTTTACTGTTTTCTATGTATTGTATGATGTGTTTTATGATATGTGACAGAGAAATTCATTTTTATAAGTCGTTTATTTTATATTTCTCTGTAGTGTTTTAAAATATTGTAACTTTCATGCTTATTATATATTAATATCTTGCTTGTCGTATATTCCTACATGCTTTTATATTTTATAATCTTATATGCACATTTAACAAACTGTGTTTCTAACTAACTTTGTTTCTTTAAAGCTGTTACCACCTAGCACCACCGAGGCAATAAAAGTCTCCACTGTTGTATATCTTATAAATAGCAAAAGTTCTAGTTTAGAGGTCAGTCAAAGTACACGTTGCCCTTTTTCAGTGTAGGCATAAACCAAACACCAGATGTCTTTTAGTATCAACAACTGTGAATATTTGTGTGTGTGTGCTTCAATAAAGAGACTCTGCCACAAAGAAACTGTTGAAGGTTCCCCGAGAGTGATGCTGGAGATAGGTTGCTCTCGCGCGGCACTTCCCTCTTGCAACAGTCTATTAACTGCATATTTGCCGTCTGCGTCTCGTTTCTTTGCTTGACCATGTTTATTTAGTAAGGTAAAGTGTTATGAACCTGACAATATGTGTTTTATTCTTGGTTTCTGATGTGAAGCACTGTGGATACTTGCTGGTTACTGTAAAGTGCTATATAAATGAATGATTGATGGATTGATTGATTGATTGTTTTCTTCTAATGAGCAACAAATGTCCCTCTACGAAAGTGCAGCTATGGTAAATAAAGGCCAAATGAAGGCATTGTTCAACATAGCTCTGCTAGATATGGCATTACATTCATCTAATTACAGCATGTTTTATCTAATTAAGCATGTCTAATGACTTGAGCAGAATCTAACTGTAACATATTTTGGATCTGCTATTGAATTGTATTTGATCTCTGATTAGACCTTGTAAAATGGTGTCACAGTGTATTATGATTTGTTTTCTGGTTTCTAATTAGAGTAGAAATTGGTATAAATAGTGTCTTTTGGGTCTAATATGGCATTTCTAATTTAGGTTCATGGTGTCTCATTAGGTTAACTGGGTTTGTTTACTGTCTAATAATGAACATATTTGTTTTTGTCTAATTTCATACACACAATATTTTTAAATGATTAGTATCGAACCCCCCATTTTTAACATGTTTTTGTCAAACGCACCAAAAAACTTGGTCTTTCCACACGGCGCTCAGAGTGCTGTCAGTGCTTCATTTTTAAATCCATTCTGCGTGATTATTGAGAGAATGCCCAAATTAAACTCCATAACAAGTTTTTGCTCCTACCAGGCACACACACACAAAAGCAGCTGTTTGAAAGACAGAGAGGGGAAGAAAAGGTGGACTACATCACAGTGTTTCTTTAAGTTATTAATAACTTACTCTGAACGCTGCTTTGTCTTTTTTTGAAGCGCCAGAGCCATTCATATATTTCTTGTAAGCTCATACCAGCAGTGCTGTGTGTTAACATGGGTGTTAAAGGTCCCATGGCATGACATGGTGCTCTTTGGATGCTTTAACATAGACCTTACTGGTCCCCTAATACTGTATCTGAAGTCTCTTTTATATAGACCTTAGTGGTCCCCTAATACTGTATCTGAAGTCTCTTTTATATAGACCTTAGTGGTCCCCTAATACTGTATCTGAAGTCTCTTTTATATAGACCTTAGTGGTCCCCTAATACTGTATCTGAAGTCTCTTTTATATAGACCTTAGTGGTCCCTAATACTGTATCTGAAGTCTCTTTTATATAGACCTTAGTGGTCCCTAATACTGTATCTGAAGACTCTTATTTATAGACCTTAGTTGTCCCCTAATACTGTATCTGAAGTCTGCAGAATTAGAACCACTAGAGCCAGTCCCACAATGAGCTTTCCTTAGTATGTACCATTTCTGAGTCTGTAGCTTTTGAGGAGGAGAGAGGGGGGGCAAGGTGGCGGCTAGGGGTGTGGCCTTGACCAACTGCCACTTTGCTCGTTTTAAAGCCATGATGTCTCTCCCTCATGGTTGGGCCAAATTCTCTGGACAGGCAAAGCAGAGAAAGGGGAGGTAAATCTTGCCCCTTATGAGAACATATGGGGGAAGATTCCAGATCGGCCATCTGAGCTTTCATTTTCTCAAAGGCAGGACAGGATACACCAGGTTTACACGTATTGCCATTTCTAGCCACTGGGGCACCACAGGCAGGCTAAAAAAACTCTTGAAGTGACATTTTCATGCCATGGGACCTTTAACAAAGCCACTAAGATAACAGTTGATTTTTAGCACTATAAATGATATTAGATATAGATGCAGTTTAGTGGACAAATGCAGAGGGGCTTCATTTGCCCTCACTACCTCACTTTTTGATTTGATAACATTAAAAACATTAAAAGAAATTGCACTTGCATTCATGCAAAAAGAGATTCACAAGTTTAAAAGAACACTGTTAGTATTAAAGCTGGCTCTGAATCAAATCAATTTCTATACATTTCACCTTTTGATATGGTTTTGAAAAAGCAGCCTTTTCATTCTCTTTCACGTTTTAAAATATGTGATCTGGGGTCGACCACTTCCATCTTTTTTATCATGCTATCTTAGCTGGATAAAAACATCAAACCCCCTGTTGAAATGCACCAGAACACAGGAAATCAGAACTGCA
The DNA here is from genome assembly GCA_026937815.1 of Etheostoma perlongum. Taxonomy (NCBI): domain Eukaryota; kingdom Metazoa; phylum Chordata; class Actinopteri; order Perciformes; family Percidae; genus Etheostoma; species Etheostoma perlongum. The sequence goes on from CM049372.1 coordinate 4,711,517, forward strand.
CAGATTCAGACTCCTGTCCAAAGCGCACTGGAGGAGGGTCTGGCTAGACCACACAGCATTCTGGGATGGCTTTATTGGCATTTCATCACAATCTTGTCTCTGGCAGCGCTAAGAGCTAAGAGCATGCAAACAGCGTAGCAAGATGTCCACAGGACTGTGTGTACGACTGATTTGGTGAGACATAAATCAGGCCGGTAGACAGGGAGGGTTTGGGTGGTTGCAACAAACGGAATGACAATGAGAGATTCATTACAGACATCCAGATAAAAGTGATCTGTGATAACACCAAAAAAGAGAAGGCATGGAGTTTAATTGCAGGAGTTCTAGGTAGATGCTAGGTTAATAAACACGCGTTTGTTGTGTAAAGTACTTGTAGAGACACTACTAAAATCTGCCAGATGGTGGTTAAACTCTACTGTTTCCTCTGTTTGTCTCCTCGATCGGGTTTAATAAATGCCTTCATTGTCACATACACATATGTAACGAAATTCCAGTCTCTGCATTTAACCCGTCCCTCAAGGGAGCGGCGGGCAGCCATTGACAGTGCCCAGGGACCAACTCCAGATCTAAACCAGTGCCTTGCTCAAGAGATCCTAATACATGTTTTTGATGGTGGGGGGAAACCGGAGCACCCGGAGGAAAGCCACGCAGACATGGGGAGAACATACAAACTCTATGAACCCAGAAGCTTGCTGTGAGGCTACAGTGCTAACCATTGGGCCATATGCTGAAACTGTTAAAGTGTTACCCCTGGAACCCCGGAGGACAAGATGAGTGGTAGTGGGAACGCGTTCGACTGGAGGAAGGCTCTCTGGGACCCCGGAGGACAAGATGAAGGGTAGTGGAAACACGTTAGACTAGAGGAGGGGTCTCTGGGACTCCAATGGGTGAGGCCCCCACCAGTTCACGAGAAATGACATCACTTAGTACACAATGGTCACCGGGGTCCCAAAGCTCAACGCCAGGCCAATACAAAAAGTCAAATAAAGTAAAGGGATCCCGGTAACCTGAAGGACAACACAAGGGTTAAGCAAAACTTGACGGCAGAACAGTGTTGGATATATTACATTTTTTAACAGTTAAGTGTTTGAAATAACAATTTCAACAACGTATTCATACTATACTTATGTATATTGCATTTGATATCAACTGAGGCACATCCCTGAACTCACTCAAAGATTGCAGGGCTAGGTCCTGGATCTCCACTGACCCTGGAACAACCCTTGTTCTAGTGTTCTGCTCTCTCAGATGCTGTCCAAGTATACTGTCAGCCATGTCAGTGGCATTGCTGTACATGAGGGGGATTTCTGTTGTTTTATGTTGCTGCCTTTCTCTTTGGTCTGCCCCTTCCTCTCCCCTATTTCTCTGTGCTCTTGAGACAGGAGGAAGAAGCTTAAACAAGTTGCGCCATATCTCCCAATGCTCGCTCACGTAGCCACTACGAGGTGCTTTCAACTTCACAACAGCATTACATATCAATTATTCAAAGGCCCTGAAATAAAGCAGTTTGCCTACACCATCTCCCAAGGAGGAAAGAGAATTGTAAATGAAGAGGGACAGAAGTAGTGACGATTCCGATGCTTGTGCAATTAAAAACGTCACTTTTAAAAGATTCAAAGGAGAAAAAAGTCACAGCTTCAGTGAATCTCCTGGCTTATTTTTTTTAAGAAGATCAGATGAAATAATTGGATTATTCCTATTCATGTTGCACAATGTCTTTAAATTAATAATTAATGTGCTCCTTATCAATGCAGCAGGTGGTGTTAAAGCCACTGGCACGAGTGCTAAGGGTACCACAGCTGTTTTTAAACAATAATACTGAAATACAGGGATTTGAGTTAGGAACAATATGGGTCAATATGTCTTCAGTTGGTAGTTATCACAATATTGCATTCACTAATAATCTTAATTAGAGCCTGACCAATTAATATGCATACAGTATATCGGTATCAGCATTTTTAATGGACGAATAAAAAAAAAGTAAATATTCACTCATCATTCTGATAAATTGATATTTAAAAAATAAAATAAAAAAACAGACGGTCAACCATGTTATGAGCGTTGGCGTTGCATAGTTTGTCCACCAGAGGACATCTCTACAACGTACCTGTTGGCAATTATTGTTATTTTTTGTATTTTGTAAGGACTTTAAGTTTCATATCTTAAGTTTGTATTTTTATACATTTTATTTATCAGACATTTAATATATTTTGATGTTCCTCTGTTCTGTTGTGACAATAAAACAAATTATATTATTTTAGTGACAACTCATAAATAACTACAAATAACTAACGTTAGGAAGATGTTAATAATGTTAATGTTAGAACGGTCGCCTACCAATCGGAAGGTTTAGGGTCCGATCCCTGGCCCTGCAGTCTCATATCGAAGGAAGGAGAGATGTTCAGGAGAAGAAACTGATCTGCTTGTGTGTGACGTGAAAGTGTGCCAGCAGATCATATCATTGTAACACGGTAATATTTTTTATCTTTTGTATGTTTGTGTGCCGATGCGCGTCCCTGTGGGTGTAACACACATAGTGTTCTGTCCCAGAACACAGAGATATCATACGGGACACAGTAACAATTTCAAATGTTTTAATAAGAGTCTGTACTTGGTGTAACCAAGGACGGAAGGAACAGAGCTAGATGACTCAGGACTGGATCGATGCTGAGGCGGGCAGGGAGTGGTGAGTCCAACCTGTCTCCCTGGAATCCGAACAGAGAGGAGGCAACAATGTGGCGCCAATGGTGAGATCCGCCCAGATATAATTACTGCAGAGGTGATAGTGAAATAGGCACCAGCTGTGCAAGTGGTTAGGATCAAACGGCCACGTCCCTTGACCTACTTCGAGGCAGAGTCAGCAACACCACACACAAACACAAAAAATGTAAAGGGGAGAGAACACACAAACAGGACAGGGGAGGAACAGCTGTCCCATAACACCTAGGCTTGCACTGTTCATGTCTACACATTTTACTAACAATAAAATGCTCCGTTTTTGACTTTAGACCAGGTTTTTGTTGGTCAACAGTGCGATCATTTTCCGCTGCCTCAAGAAAGCAATACATCAAGAATGAACCTGTACACACCTCCCTGTAAGACCATCACGCCAATGGACGCACAGCACATAAGCGCTGGATGGGAAATTAACAACTGTGCTGGGTACGAGATAGGGCCCCATTAATGTGTGTAAATGGTTCCTGTAATATGTTAAAATGCTTTGAGTAGTCCTAAACGGTCCCATGGCATGAAAATGTAACTTTATGAGGTTTTATAACATTAATATGCGTTCCCACAGCCTGCCTATGGCCCCCGGTGGCTAGAAATGGTGATAGGTGTAAACCGAGCCCTGGGTATCCTGCTCTGCCTTTGATAAAATGAAAGCTCATATCTGGAATCTTGCCCCTTATGAGGTCATAAGGCGCGAGGTTACCGCCCCTTTCTCTGCTTTGCCCCCCCAGAAAATTTGGCCCACCCATGAGAGAGAGCCATCATGGCTTTCAAATGAGCAAAGTGGCAGTTGGTCAAAGCCAAAAAATATGCCGATATGTGACTTTGCAGCGCCCCCCCTCGTAAATCACATCCCTACGACATTTTAACAATTCAACAAAAACTCAAACACAGCAAACACAAATCTTTGATTGGTGTCATTAACAACTACTAGACTAAATTAAAGAAAAAACATTTAACTTTGTAGACTACCTACTTTTATTGTATAAGCACAAATGTCCAGAAAAATGACCAAACAATGAAATCTGCAAGTCGGGCAGGCAAAATGCTCCGCTTCTGAGACACTCCCGGTGTGGTATGACACATGGCGGATGACGGCACAGCTGAGACATGGTGCATCCACACAATTCAGGGTGCACCATTTGACGAGCTGGGTTAAAAACGTGTTGGCAGTTTACATTCCTCCTAATGCAAATTGAATAAATGCACTACAATTTGTTTTTTTAATTTGATGTGCACTTCATTTGATTAAAAAAAAAAACTTTATTAGTGATTGGCAATTTGTGAAAAGCTTGGTATTGTAGGCTTATGTGATCGTACAAACTTACACAGGAAGGAGTTGCCTCGTTGATTTCAAACTGACGGGATAATAAAGAAAGTATGGATGTAAGCCAAGAGGTGTGGCTCAGCAGCTGTAATGGATGATGGAGTCGTTGACAATGATTGAAGTTGTCTTGATTGGCTGATCGCCAAGGTCCATTGACATTATATTTTCCATTAATCGTTTTGGAGAACTTCTCTGGCTACTTGTTCCAAATGGTCTGAGGCCTGCTTCAGCATTTCAGTGACTTGCTCAAGGATACTTCAGCAGGGATTTTCTGATAACATACTTTTTCTTTCTTCCTGAAACGGTAAAATATTGAGCACACCACATATTGGCATAACATGATTCTAGACCTGGTGGCTAATTCATGAAACAAATACACAAGAAAGAAGTATGATAAAGTTCAAAGCATTGCCTCAGAGTTTCCTGTTCCGGCACCGAAAACGTCCCAGAAGTATGGCTAAATAATGCATTTAGAGAAAAGCCAGTTGCCTGAAATGCCCTGCTTAGATTAAGCAAAGTTGGCCGTTTGGGAGAGCGTCTGCCTACAGAGAACCCTGAGGTGTGAAGATGGATATCCTTATGCACTGATAGGGGAACAAACCTGCCAGTGGCAAGCACACTTGTGACAGCGACAAGGCACTGACTCAGCCATTTGAGCATCAAGCAGCTGCCTGGACTGTCAGACTCTATTTAGAATTAAAGCAGTAATCAATACAGTAAGTGTTTGCCCTGTGCTTCATGCGCTCTGCGACTAAATGGAAGGCTTCTATGTACAAAAGCTAGATTTTTATTATTGAAAAACGTCTTCATTTATTAAGTTGTTGCATCCTTACTCATTACCAAATGACATTCACGGCAACAACGCCTCAAGGCTGCAACAATTAGTCACATTTGAAAAAACACCATTCAGGGGTAGATTTATCACCTGTGCTCCTCTCGAAGAAAAGTAACTCACAAAAGCAATACAAGTAATTAGGCTGCCAGATGTGATAATTCAAAGAACAAGCAATTAGTCGTAGACTGATGGAGTGTTAAGTGAACAAGGAAGATACACAATGTGATGGATTTAAGTGATCTTGGATAAGATACACAAGATGAATAATAGCTCTATACCATAGACTGTAAAAGTTCAGGGTCTGAAAAGTGAAGCCAATGCACAAGTGACTTGAACCTGCGTTCTATCTCATTTCCAGCAGGGGGCGACTTCCCCCGGTTACAAAATGAAGTATGTTTCTAAAGAAGTCAGAGAAAATTACCCTACTTATTACTTGATGTATTACCTCAGTAAACATATTGATGAGTTTATGATCTCAGTCGCTAGTTTTGAGTCTTTAATACAGCATGATGTTCATTTTTTAAATTACAGTCCCAAGCAGGGGATACATTAGGGCATCCCATGCTTTTTTCCTGACGTTATTGTCCAAAAAAGAAAACTGAATCATTTTATTTAAATCATTTAAAGAGTAAATTGTGAACAGGGTGAATCGAGATTGAGATTTTATAATGATTAATCGTGCAGGCCTAGCACCTGTACCCGGAGGTCTGTGCTTACCAGCTGCTAAATCTCCAATGGATGACTGGTTTCAGAAGGGTTAAACTAACTAATTTTTCACTGCTCAGTTGGATTTAAAGTGCACAAAGTGAGCATTATAGTTACACCCAAATCAGCAATAAATCTCAATTTAAATTGAATATTTAAGACCACTGCACATGTAATACGTGCCAGTAAATCCGCATTGAAATATTTTGAGCTCAGTTTAAAAAAACACATTGGCCACTACAGTGGTAGCAGCTGAACCTCATTAACTTGTTTGTCTACGTTGCTGCTGCAGACAGTGCTATGAAAAGCCGTTCAGTACATTGAATTATTAACTAACTTCAGTCTTCCTCAGTCAATTGGAAAATAAACAACATTTGTATTCCAAAGTGTAGTATTGCCCTCAGAAAGCATGCCGTGTGAAATGAAAGTCCAGGAAAATGATATCTCTTCTGGTCAAACGCTGAGAGCAAATGTGTCCCCTTTAAAATCACAATTGCCGTTGTAATTTCCAATAACGTTACTCCATATTAATATTTTTTATGGCCGGTTCCATTCCAGTGAAACACCCATGGTTCAGTTTGTCCAATGAAGTACAAAAACCTGTTGCAGAGGACTCCGGTTGTGTTTAACAGGAAGCAATTGAACACATCAACGAAGTACAGAATGAAATTGACAGACTGAACGAACAGGCAAGTGAAGAAATTTTAAAAGTAGAGCAGAATTGATTTAGAGCAAGATATTTTAACAACTCCTCAATAAACTTTGGTATGGATATAACCAGAGGTGTCCGTCAACAAAGTACAAATACTTTACCTTATTTAAGTTTTGGTATCTGTACTTTACTAGAGTAATTATTTTACAGCAGACTTTAGGCCCCTGTGGCGCAGCCTAAGCTTTTGTCCTTAATGGCATTTTTTCCCTCTTACATTACTTTTTCTTTAAGTAGTTTTGAAACCAGTACTTTTACACTTAACCTTGAGTATAAAGGTTGAGTTGAGTTGAAGTATCTATACTTCTACCTGAATATTGAATGTGAATACTTTTGACACTTCTGGATATAACATTGTATGTAGCCATAGCCGACATAATGGTTGCTAATGAATATATTCCTTCTTTCTCCACCATCTCAGCATACAATCCTTTTTATACATTTATCAAAAAATAGAGTTCATGTTTGACAGAAATAGTTCCACATAATAGTGGTCCCATATCGACCCCTACCCAGTGCCCATATTGTTCTTTTAAACTCCATGCCAAATAGGGACTATACGGATAAAAAAATGGCCTGATACTAAATAAATTAATATTAACAATGAATGAATACATATTATTCTTATTTAACTGTCCAGCAAAGGGAAGATTAATTAATTTGTATATCTTAGGTGACCCCCATGACTTTACCTCATCCTGGGACTTGGGGCTCATTCAGAAAGTGTGATTGGGGAAAGGTACAAAGTGATTTGAAGGAGAAGAGTGAATACAGCGCAATAGCTGTGACACTTTCCTTAATGAAACAGAATGTTCTCCTCTCTAGAGGACAACCATTGTACGTATGGGAAATCAAACATTCATTATGTAGTGGAAATACGTTTTTAAAAATGAATTGATGATTTAAGTGATTTACAAGCTGTCAACAAAGCACTCGTCTCGCATAGCCAGACCTTCCACCACAGCGCTGCGGAGGAGGGTCTGGCGAGTCCACACACCATTCCTGGATGGGAGAAAAACATGTTCTGGTTTATTGGCATTTCTTTAAATCAATCATAATGGTCGTGGGCGGTGCTAAGCTCCGGACAGAGCCACGGTGCCTCTGTTAAATAGTCTCAGGAAGAAGTAGTTTTAGTTGTCAACAGAAAACTCAGATTGGACAGATAGTCTATCTTTTCTCGACTTTGACTTATCATGTCAGTTGTGTTATGGTTTCGTTTTTTTTATCCTGTTTTCCTTTCCTTCTTCGTTGTCCCTCCCTGGTCTTGTGTTTGTGTCTTGTTCCTTCCCGGTTTGGTGTTCCCCTGAGTGTCGGTATGCAGCATTAAAGCTACAACGGACTTTTATGGCCTCATGTTAAGCTGATGTTTCATAAGTGATATGTTCAATATATATAGTACATTTTTCACGTAAAGAAAGAGAGAGAGACATTAAGAGAAATCGTTATGCAAGTACTTTACTTTTGATACTTGAAGGTACTTCTACTTAAGTAGGGTTTTCATTTTGGTACTTCTACTTTTACTAAAGTAAATATGTCTCTGGTTATTTGTACTTTTACTTAAGTGCTAAGATTCAGTACTTCCTCCACCACTGCGTCTGGTTTCCGAGTTGTTGTTTTGACTTCAGCAGGCATTTAGTGCATTTCCCAACTCGGAAACTCGTTTTCACCAATGGAACGTAGCAATAACCCATCCACCAATGACACAATGAATATCTTGTTCTCAAATCTTTTGTTTGCAGCAAATCCACAACATTTCACCACTGCTGAGCCCCGTCCTCCGAGCTGATTTCTTACTGTACCTAATGACTCCCTGAGCAACTTAAGTCATTATGTTTGTACAGAAGTGAATTAAGCCAAGCCCCTATGGAAGCATATGTCAATCCATGCCCTACTATCAAAGGAAAAAGGTCAATTACAGTTGCATGTCCAAGGACTCTCTACCATAGCCTGACCTTTCAGCTTGATGTGCCCGGAAAGCCACAAGAGCCTCATCCAAATGTCACATGTTTCTTGACAGTGCTTGATTCCCCAGGCTTTGGACTATCTACCACGTCCCCTGTCTGTATTGGTTCATTACATCTGACCTCCTTCTGATGGAATTTACAATTAGCACTTAGGCCAGGTTTTTTTTTTTGGGACAAGCACCCCCTCCCCAATTGAAAAAGAGACAAAGAAAGGACCCCTTGATATTTATATGTTGTATAAAATAGAGTTGCATATTAAACTGGGAACACAATATTGGGAAGGCGGCCTAGAGCCTTTACACATACATTTTAAGGTGTATACATTTCTAAGCTATTAAAATAATAGAATTGAATGTGTTAGAATGTGGCACAGTAAATCCTTAAGCTTAACCGTATCTGTGGAGAGCTAGGTTATGGCCATCTACCTATAGGCACGTAAGCCTATCTTCAACATGTTAATTAAAAAAAAAAAAGGTTTGTCCCGAAGCCCAGTACAGAAAAAAGATTTGCAATGAGACTAGTGTAAACTTGTAATGCGTTGGTCTGCCATTCTGTGGACCCCCTAGGGCTGTTGAAGATCTCTGACTTAGGCTGTATATCACCTAATGCAGTGGTTCTCAGGCTTGGGCTGTATATCACCTAATGCAGTGGTTCTGCAGTGGTTCTGCCTAAACTGACACCAATCAAACCAGGGTCTCCTGGTCTGTTGGAGTTTTATAGAGGTGGAGGAAAAAAATCGATACAGCATAGTATCGCGATATTTTCTGTGGCAATGCTGTATCAAGACACAGACACCAAGTATCGATCTTTTATTATACATGTGTTGGTCAGTTTGTCTGCTTGACAATCCCATTTTGCAGCAATAACATTTAAGTAAGGTACACAAACAGAGAAATGTATCCTTTTAGATAAAACAGATGTTGGCAAAGTTTCCTCTTTGGGACATCATTTGATATATTGCAGTATGTTTAAAATCGCAATAATATTGTATTGTGACATGAGTATCGTGATGTTATCATATCGTGAGACTCTGGTGATTCCCACCCCAAAAGTTTTATTACAGAACGTATATAAAACCCATGACCACAATAGTCTTACATTCTGTCCCGTGTGTTACTTAGGAATGGAATTATAGCGCAAATAAATTCTTCCACGTTTGCTGGGAACCCCCTGGAAACCTATCACTCCTGGGGGTCCCCGCACCCCACTGTGGAAACCACTGGCATACTAATATTTGTAGCCAGAAGCTGTAAAATAGTTCTCCTTTTTTGTGATTACCCTGACAGAAGGGTGCTTTGCTCTTATCAGTCTGCAGCAGGACAACAACAGCACTGGTCATTTGTTCAAACACTTACAATATCTTCTGTTTACATTTTCAGGATAAGCAACCTGCTGTGATTGGGTGAAATATTCTCTCCGTAGTAGCAAAACCTTTTAAGGGGTACAATTGCTATATACAGGTCAAAGGTCGCACAGCTCTGGAGCAACTAGGTGTTAAGTGTCTTGCTCAGGGACATATTGGTTGAACAGAATCAAACCCAGGTCTCCCACACCAAAGGAAAGTGGAATATCCACTGTTCCATCACCACCATATCTCATAAAAATACAGATGGTTGTTCAGGTGCCTTTGGCGTTGTTATTGACGCTAACTCCTTTAGCGTCATGTGTAAACAAGCTTTATCTAAAAGCGTCACTTTTGAAGCAGTTAGGTTTAGGGAAATAACGTGGGTAGGCTTTCAAAAGGTACGTTTCCGTGACACGCGGGACAAGAACGGGACAGTTGGGTTTAGAAAAATTAGAAAGCGATGGATGGGTTTAGGAACAATAAAAAACAGGACACAGACACGGTGAAAATCCTGTGTTGTTTGACCCATCCACCATCCCAGCCAACCTTCCCACACGGAATATTAAGCTTTCATACTACTCGCTACATTGTGGCTCTTAATATCATGTCGTCTTCCAGTGCCGCTGTGATTTTTGTGTTGTGTTTGATGCTGACAGCCACAGCCCAAGCGTCTGTATTTTTAGTTTGGACTAAGAACGCGTTAGGCTTTTACATCCAATACCATGGTGTATGGAAAGTTGGTGGTTGGACACAAAAGTTTCCTAACCCTTTCCAAAATAGTGACCAAGTACTTCAAACCTAGAGTGCAGTTCTACTTTTGCCCCATTTACACATTTCAACCACATTATTTAATTGTGTTGTAATCGAGTCAGCTGTTTACATAATGGCATAGTGTGGCGTAATTGCTCACATTTCATTCAAGCATAACTGCTACCAATCCGCTATTGGTTACTCACTCTCAATTTCTCTTTGGGAATAACATCAACTAAGGAGTTATATACTGTATGTAACCATGCTTCTGCTAAATACTGAAAAACACCAGTATTTATTATTTGGATTTCCATAATTTGTGGAAGTCAGAAAGAATCCAATAAAAACCAGATCAGAGTGAGTATGGCTCTCAGAAATCACCTTTCAGCGTCTGTATGGAACGCAGCGAAGAGAGCATCAGCTCGAGCGCTCTGCTGTAAATTAATGTAGTATTCAGAGCGACAATGGTAGCGATTAGTATGAAAGACCAAAGATCCACATTAGGAGGCAGGTTGGAGTGGTGGATGGGTCGAACAACACAGGACTTTCACCCAGGAGACCGGGTTCTTGTCACATTCTTGTCCCACGTGTCACTGAAACGTACATTTAATAACTCCACCCAACATCTTTTCCTAAACCTAACTGTCCTGTTCTTGTGCCGCATGACAGTAAAACGTACGTCCAGACCCAGTGTCAAAAAGTGACACCAATGGTCCCAACCAAGCGCATCTAAATATGACGCTCATGGAGCCATAGGAACCTGACCAAGCATCACTTTTTGACGCAATGGGAGTGAGAATGTGTTGGTTTTCTCTGAAAAGACCTGCTGTTGCAATTAGCACTACAAAGGCCATAATCAGCGTATAGTGTAATACAGTTACTGTTCCAACAGGGTCACCAAGGTCCTGGACAAGCTGGAAACCTTCTTGAAGGTTTTGGAGAAGTCATAGAATGTTGTTGTGTTTAATGAAATGAATTGTTAAAGATCCCATGACATGGTGCTCTTTGGATGCTTTTTTTGTAGAACTTAGTGGTCCCCTAATACTGTATCTGAAGTCTCTTTTATATAGACCTCAGTGGTCCCCTAATACTGTATCTGAAGTCTCTTTCCCAAAATTCTGCCTTGGTACAGAATTACAGCCACTGGAGCCGCTCCCACAATGAGCTTTCCTTAGTATGTGCCATTTCTGAGTCTGTAGCTTTTGAGGAGGAGGGGGGTGGGGGTGGTAGAGGTGGAGGCTGGGTGTGTGGCCTTGACCAACTGCCATTTCCCTCGTTTGAAATCCATGATGTCTCTCTCTCATAGGTTGCCCAAATTCTCTGGGCGGGCAAAGAAGAGAAAGGGGTGGTAACATTGCCCCTTATGACTTCATAAGGGGACTCTGTTTCATTTCTAGCCACTGGGGGGACCAAAGGCAGGCTGGTGGAATTCATATTAATGTTAAAAAACCTCAAAGTGAAATTTTCATGCCTTCGGACCTTTAAAGTAATCTTCTGTGGATAACCTTCCCTGTATTATCTTCTGCAGCTGTAGATGTAACAAACCTCTGATTTGTTGAGACGTGAAAACCTTTCACATTTTACCCCCGCATTGTGTCTCTCGCTCCATGAATGCCAGTTACTTGAAATTGTGTTTCAATCGAATATATTAGAATATTCCCAGGCAAGTGTACTTTTAATATTCCTGAGCCAGTTTCTGTCATAATAATCATATGTTATGTTTTAGGCCTATTGGCATACATCCATTTAAAATGTAGCCATTGCCATATAAAGCACGTGTTCCCCATGTCCACTGAAGTTCCTCAGCGTGCTCTCTAGTAACATTTGTGTGCTCCAGGTAGCTTTGCATAAAAATGTCCATTCGCAAGGCTACTTTTACTTTTATACTTTAAGTAAATTTCCAAGCCTGTACTTTATTACTTTTACTTGAGTAAAGAAGTTTAATCAGTACTTCCACTTTTACCAGAGTATTTTTTAACACAAGTATCTGTACTTCTACTTAAGTACGGAAAGTGAGTACTTTTGCCATCTCTGCCTATAGGACAGGATTCCTCAGTTCCATCATCAGTGGGGATTTATACAGTATGTGCTAATACGTTGGATTCCTATTAAGATGTTTTAATTTTTTGAAGGACTTTAAAAAATTAACAATTTGAAGGCCCCCCAGCATTGACTCTGAGGACCCCCTATGGTTCCATGACCTACCTTACCGATAGGCCAGTAAGCCCATCATCAGTGTTTTCCCCCCCACAAATAGGATGCTTAATATTTTCTAATAATATGTTACATTAATGTTAAGACAATTTAGTTTTTGTTAAAACTTTCAAAAAACTCCAAATAATATTGTGCCCCCCTGCAGTAAATGAGGACCCCTAGTTGAATATCTCTGCTTAAGAGTAAGTATTAATGATAATAAATATTAACAATAACTTTGACTGCATGCCTTAGCATGTAAGACACAGTAGCGCACAGCAGTACAAATGAATCCATTAATGGTGTCTGTTTCAGAAATGATGTACAGTCCACTGTTGGATATTGTTGGCCAGCGTTTATATGAAGCATGTCACTTCCACAGACTCACTGATTTAATTTACTAATTCAAATAAGTAAATCAGTGTAAAGTTGCTCTTTAACCAAACCTTAACTTCACTGGTGGCAGATCAGAAAACAGAATATTCTGAGAGATATAGAACACAGCACAGATATACTTTTAATGATCTGGTCTGAAAGTCTACACAGCTCGTGTACCATCTGTCTCATGTTGCATTCAAATTGAATTTAAAGTCATCCTGTGAAGCTTTAATGAGAATCATGTGTTCAGAACATCAAAATATACAATATGAGCGTTTTATGCTCAAAATAAGAAATGTCTGTTATTTACCATAATTGTAATGTAATCTTAAAGGTAGGCTTGGAAAATATTTCCAAAATACACTTTTTCAAATATTGTTTGGATTGGCCTTTACACCTCAACAGCAATGAATACATTAACAAGTCATCTTTAGCTGCTGTACAAATGCCCACCAATCACTGCCTCGCGGTGCGCTTTGAAAGAACCAATGAAATGCCTCCTTGCCCGGCTCTATGAGCCTGAGCTCGCTTGTCTATTTTTATTTTTTAACTTTCTGTGTAAAACCCTTTGAATTGCCCTGTTGCTGAAATGTTATATACAAATAAAGCTGCCTTGCCCACCTATAATGCATTTACCTAATTATACTATTATATAAATATAATTTTAGTCCAATGACATTTTCAATGTAGAGAAAAGGCAAAAAATTACTAAAATAAACTGCCTACCACAGCTTTAAGTCAATAATTTAAATAGTCGGTCCAACACAAATATTTATCCTTGACACAGTAGCAGTGGAGAGAAGTTGAGTAGCAAAGTAGCTGATAGTGTGAAGCTTTGAACAGACCTGCGTACAGCAAAGAATGTTGATAATTATTTGGGGCATTTTTGCCTTTAATGGAGAGGACAGCTAGATATAAAAGGGAAATCCAAACTGCTTGCAAGCTTATCTTGTACTATACGATAATTCCTCTACTGTGCGACAGTTAGTCGTGTGGTTAAGAAACAATTGTTAGCCTATTTTTACAAAAACATCTGCCACGGAGCCATAACGTGAGAAACAAGGTAATGGAGCCTTTTATACATTGTCGTGTTTCTTTAGAAATAAACAATGGACAAACGCTTCAGATGTAAAGTTATTCACTGTCGAAGTGATGTCAAAATCAGTGGCAGTCAATGGAATGCTAATGTTGGGTGAGTACTTCGTAGCATTAAAATGGCGCCATGGGAGCTATGCTTAGAGAGGAGAGGCTTACCGTCTTGCTAAAAACCCTGGACCTTCTGCGCCGAGGCATAAACCTCTATATATGTGCGCCTGCTCTGCCAACTGAGCTAACCCGCTCACAAGAATGCTATTTTAATTCTTTGACCCACAGCTGTCCTTCGGGAGGCTAACAACATGAACCTCTGCCTGGATTCTTATGAAATAGCTCTTCCACTCTATATACATATTTGTCTTATGAGATCATGCTCTGTAATAAATCAGTGGCCTTTAAAGCAGCTAAGCTGCATTTACTCACCATAAAGCAGATATGAATTTGCATATGTTTGAACCTAAACTGATTGAGTCATTAGCTTTCAAAGCTTTCTTTGTTAGCTTTGCTGGAAGCAGTTTTTACTTGCTGACTAGGCTGATGTGTTCTGCTTGGAATTTTGTGGGGGTGCAACTGTTTAACAGGAAAACTAATTTAGGAAATCACACAAGCTGGCAGCAATAACATCAATAAATCAATTGTCAGGCAGATATTACGTTTGTGAGACTGTATGTGACATTTTTAGAGCTGGGATGGTTTATGGTTATAAAATACTAATGTTTCGTAGAAGGGGGGGATGTAAAAAATATGTTTTGAGGAACCATAGGTATTTTGATTATATATATTTACCTTTCTTTGTGATCAATATTCCAAACTCATGGTTCACTAAATGAAGCTTAGCATTAGTCTCCATGCTGTCACCCATCGTTTTTTAAAGAGCAGACATGAAGTTGGAGGCTCAGGCCGTTGCCATCTTGGCAGTGCCTGACGTCACCTTTTCCCAGCTCCGAATGAATGCTTGTCTTCTGTGATTATTAGAACTTGTTTTATTGTTTAAAAAATATGTTTTCATACATATTCAACTTCTTTCTGGAACGCTCCATTTTAGCGCCTGTCTCTTTAAGCCCTCCTTCCGAAAAGCCCAGTCTGCTCTAATTGGTCAGTGTTTCCCTCTCTTCCTCATCTGTTCTCTTGGCGTTTCTGCACCATTAGAGCTTTCTACCCTAATATATAGCATATTTGTGACAATTACAACTGTACGGAAGTACTGACAGCTTGTTTAAAGGCACAGTTTCAAAATACGGGCTGTATGCATTACTCTGTGGTGTTTTGGTAAAACACCTCAAACTGCTTCATAATGAATACGGGACCATTGAAGCGGCAGACCCTTAAGCCCCTGGGGTTAAGAGCTTTGCTCGCGAAACTCCGGATTAGAATAGATTTGTCATGTAGTTAGATCAATAGCTCTGCCCACTCCCAAATAATGTTTTTAAAAAAAACTATAATGAGATAAAACAAATGTTCACATTACTCAGTCACGGCAGGTAACATTCCACAGGGAGAGTGCAAACATTTGATACATCAACATTATCGTATCAACAGACATTTACATCAATAGTCTGGAGTTATAATAATAATAATAAAATAATACATTTTATTTAACAGCGCCTTTCTCATCACTCAAGGTCGCTTTACAGACAAAAAAAAGGGAGATACAGGGAACAAAATAGTGAAAGGAGTTATAACAAAATAAAGCAAAACAAAACAAAATATATTTGTACTATAGTTATATTTCATTTGCCTTTGGCGTACTGTGGAGTGGGTAAGAGTGGGTTTTAATGGCAGGCTAGCAGATACTGTTGACTTGCACTAGCTTAGCACCAGCAAACTGCAACTGGAAGGACTGAACGGAACTTGTTAAAAACTGTCTCCACTGATAAAAAACACACTGGCTAACTTGGAAATAAGGTCTTACGTCCACAATTCTGAACCACCCCTTTAAGAATTTTTATAATCATGAACTTATTCTGATATCATGAAATTAGTGTGATTTCAAATTTATCATTTTTGCTTTTTTTTTTTTTTTTTTTGCAGTGTTTGAGTCTCAAATAGAGGATTGTATATCCTGAACCAGAAATGTTGCATATAAATCATGCAGTACAATGTAGTGACATTCAATTTTTGCTTTTAACCAATTCAGCATTAGGAGCATGCAGTGGACAGCCACATAGCAGCGTTTAAGATCACAAACTAGTTGTATTAACCAATGGTATAACTATATTATATGTATAACTATATTCGGTATAACTTGAATTCTTTCTTTGGCATGAAGGGAATGCCCAGTTGTCCCTTACTGTCCCACATCTCCCATATTCCCTTCTCTGTCATCTCATCCAGAAGTGAGACGTTGTCAGGACAATGTACACTTGAGCAATCGCCGTGTCGGCCTTGTGCAGCCATGGCGCTGAGGATCTGACGTACCTACGGTAAGCGTACCTGACTCATTTCCGTTTCCAGTGCTTATGTGTTGCTGCTCACTAAATACCAGTTCAGTTTGTTAGATTTGCTATTACAGCGGCTAACTGTCCACTAAACAGTTATTCTTATAGTAGTTCCGCCTAAGCATTCAGTAGTTCTATAACAACAATAGAGGTGAGCAGCGCGCGGCTGGTAGCGTAGCAGCTTCAGTTTATTTTAGTGGACTCGCTCTGCTGTGGGCAGTGATGCGTTACAGCCTCCTCTAAACTCTGTCAGACGGTCTGAGTGAGATCCACCATATCAACGGCACATTAACATCCACAGCAGACTATATTACAACTCTCCAAATCTCAGACAACAGTGATGGAGGAGTTATATTTAGAATGTGCACAAAGTTGTAAACGTGAGCAGAAATCTGATGAAACACATCTGAGCTATACTATACGATACTGCAATGTTGGGCCACTATTGTACTCCTCTAACCTCGGTGCATCTCTAAATGTAACTAAATAATTCATTCAATGTTTTATAAAATGAACAAATTGTCTTTATTTTCCCAAAAAAGTAAATACAGTAAGTGGGGGGGCACAGATGATGAGGGCCAAACATTACTGATGCTTGGCACAAAGGTTAAAGTATTAGAATTTCTGCAAATCAGTGGTTCTCATTCTTTAGAATTTCAGTGGTCTTAGCTGATCCCTCAACATTAATTTAACTTTGGGTCCCTGGTCCCTACACCAGGGACCCCTGGACCTGTTCACCCCAGACCCAAATCTTCTCAGCTGTTGCTGACATATGCTACTGTCTCTTCATGTGGCTCATTATGTTTGGCACATTGTCTGGGTCAGTTCTTATATCATAAGAAGGTAATAATGTAAATAATGTAAATTCTGAATGCCCTAATACGACAATGCCCTAATACGACAATACAAAGGTTCTTAACCCTACAGTTTTGCACATATCATGTAAGACTTGATTTCTCAATTTTTTTTGCACAAAACTCTCCACAAAGTGCCATTTAATGGTTTATTTTTCAAAAAATTTTCCTGGGGGGGCATACCCCCAGACCCCCCTAGGGAGAGCCCCCCATCCCCCCACATATAACAAATCCCAATTTAAACTCTGAAGGATAGTGATGCTGAAAGAGCCAAAGAAATTGCTTTGTACGCGGCAAAATATGGGTCGGCCCCACCAAATCTCACTCCCAAGGTTTTTGGAAAAGTTGGCAACTCTGGTTAAGTGCATCCCGGCGGCTAGAGCGGGCGACATTGAGTCTTATTTGAAACTGCTGGCTAAGGATAAACGTAAATACAGTAAGATTGTTATTCACGTTGGCGTTAATGACTCCCGGTTACACCAAATGGAGGTCACCAAGATTAATGTTGAATCGGTGTGTACATACGCAAAGTCAATGTCGGACACCGTAGTTTTCTCTGGACACCTGCCAAATGTAACCAGTTATGACATGTATAGTCATGTCATCATTTCGCCGCTGGCTATCGAGGTGGTGTCCAGATAATGATGTGGGCTTTGTGGATCACTGGCAGTCTTTCTGGGGAAGACCTGGTCTGATTTGGCGGGACGGCATTAATCCCACTTGATATGGAGCAGCTCTCATTTCTAGAAATCTTGACAAGTTTATTAGTGGACCTTGACAATCCTTGACAATCCAGAGTGGGGACCAGGAGGCAGAGTCACAGTCTGACACACTTCTCTGCTCCTCCATTCCAGGAGTTAACTTTGATCAGGACATGTCCTTTAATTCTCACATAAAGCAAATTTCAAGGATCGCCTTTTTTCACCTACGTAATATTGCAAAAATCAGGAATATCCTGTCTAAAAATGATGCAGATAAACTAGTCCATGCATTTGTTACTTCTAGGCTGGATTACTGCAATTCTTTATTATCAGGCTGCTCGAAAAAGTCCATAAAGACTCTTCAGCTGATCCAGAATGCTGCAGCACGTGCTCTGACAGGAACCAGGAAAAGAGATCACATCTCTCCTGTTTTAGCTTCTCTGCATTGGCTTCCTGTAAAATCCAGAATAGAATTTAAAATCCTTCTTCTCACCTACAAAGCTCTTCATGGTCACGCACCATCTTATCTTACAGAGCTCATAGTACCTTACAACCCTACAAGAGCACTACGCTCCCAGAATGCAGGGTTACTTGAGGTTCCTAGAGTCTCTAAAAGTAGAACGGGAGCCAGAGCGTTCCGCTATCAGGCTACTCTCCTGTGGAACCAGGTTCCAGTTTGGGTTCGGGAGGCAGACACCGTCTCCACATTTAAGAGTAGGCTTAAGACTTTCCTTTTTGATAAAGCTTATAGTTAGGGCATATAATTGAATATTGTTAGGGAGTGAGGAGTTGCAGCGTCCGCCTAACCCGGCCCACCTGCTTCTCGTCATAGTTGTCAGATCTATCTATCATATAATCAAGATTATAATAAAACTAAAGGGAGACTTGGCATACAGCCCGATCCGGTTGGGGAGAGTTCTAGCCATACCAGGCCCCTCTCTTTACCCTGTCTCTCTTGGTTATGCTTTGATAAAGCTTATAGTTAGGGCATAGAATTGAATATTGTTAGGGAGTGAGGAGTCGCAGCGTCCGCCTAACCCGGCCCACCTGCTTCTCGTCATAGTTGTCAGATCTATCTATCATATAATCAACAATATAATAAAACTAAAGGGAGACTTGGCATACAGCCCGATCCGGTGTGGGAGAGTTCTAGCCTGACCAGGCTCCTCTCTTTACCCTGTCTCTCTTAGTTATGCTGTAATAGTTTTAGACAGCTGGGGGACTTCCTTCAACACACTGAGCTCCTCTCTCCTATCTTTCTATTTTGTGTGCATCTATGTCCCAGAAATGCTTGTTACTAACCTAGCTCTGGGGAGTCATTCCCCGGAGTCCTTTTTGTAATTTTTTCTCCCAGCATGTTTCCTCGGATCAGGGAGGCTCAAATCATGGTTGCAGCTGTCGCCATGGTCCCGCTACACCTTCCCTTCCCTGCCACGATCTGCGGTGCCCAGCTGCGTCCTGCTGTGCCTTGTAATGCTGCACAGTGCCCTGCTATGCCATTTTTGCTACTACAAAAAACTACTACAAACTACTATTTTTTTGGGACTGTTATTGCCACTCATCATTCTAACCCCAACCGGTCGTCAGACACCGCCTACCAAGAGCCTGGGTCTGTCCGAGGTTTCTTCCCAAAGGGGAGTTTTTCCTTGCCACTGTCGTACTGTTGCTTGCTCTGGAGAAAACTACTAGAACTGTTGCGTCCTTGTAAATTCTGGAGTATGGTCTAGACCTACTCTATCTGTAAAGTGTCTTGAGATAACTCTTGTTATGAATTGATACTATAAATAAAATTGAATTGAATGATGATTGGAATCTACAACCTTCTGGCACTTCACCTTGCTCTGCAAGACTGAACGACAGTTGGCCTCTGGCCTAACCCAGTTTGTAGGAGGAGTGTGAAGCGTCCCCTGTATGGCTCCATATGATGCTATATTGTGGGTTGAAATGCCGCTATATATGACCCCTTGTATGAGGCAAGGCTCCAGATTTTATAAGCATACGCCTTTGATAAACCACTTGCAGCCATGGCGCCATAACATTGTATCATGCTTACTCTTACTCTAATCATGTCTAATCTGCAGACGGAGAGAGGATGGTGGCCTCTCAGTTTCAAACTTTAAACAGTATTTATGATCCTTTGTGTTAAGGCCCCTCCTTACCTGTGCCCTTCTGGCTGGCCCATCTGGTAACTAGAAGACAATAGAAGGTTGGTCAGACCCACGATTCTGGCAGTTAGAGTAAGGTGACCAGATTTCTCAGACAAAATCCGGGAACATTTTCATTTTAGAAGCGTATATATCTCCAAAACACATCATGTTTTTATTTTTGTAAAACTTAAAATGGGGACACTAGACCTAGAGCTGTTCTCATTAGGGACTGAGCGAACCCCCCCAAAGGTCTGATCCTAGAATCACCGTGCTACTTCATACTGTACTCCATACACCTCAGAGGGGAATGTTGGAATGTTTACTTAACTACATTTATCTGTCAGCTTTTGCTTTATTGCTTCAGGCTTGTTTCTGTTACAGCTCATTGAGTATCAGATATAATAAAAACTATACTCGGGTCTGTCAGTCACAGTGAAAACCGGGGACATTTCTGGGGACAGGTCACCAAAACAGAAACCGGGGACGTCTGGTCACCCTAAGTTAGAGGACCTTGAAGTTTTATTGTACTTGCTTCTGTGGCACCTTGAAGGTACCCCAGACTTGCCATTCTGGCATTCAGAGGCCCTTGGAGTGTCTTTAGACTTGATTCTCTTGCAGCTAGGATATCTTGGAGGTTTCTCAGAATGGCCAGGCTGGTGGTGTGAGGACGTTGGAGACTCTTTAGTCTTATGTCTTTGGTGGCTAGAAGAGCAAATGGCCCATCTCCCCCTGATAGACCATATCAGACCCATCACTATCACAATCACTTATAATGGCATCTTTCACATTTTTAGGGATGATTGCAATGTTCCATGCCTTCTCTGGGCGGTCACCTACATCCAACATGTCAAAGACTTCATGTAAAATAAATATAAAATAAAGAAAAAATGTAGACAAGATACAACAAGAATTTTGCAAAGAAGTATGTATGTGTCACACCCCAACCCCGGCGAGAATGCTGGGGTGTCAGTTTAAAAACCAAACTCAAACTACAATACCAGAAATAATCCTTCCACTGACAAATACAATACGGACCCAGACCAAGCAGTTTGCAAAATATAACACTTTATTCTAAAACAGGTTAAAAGTTGTAAAACAGCTAAAAAAGATACAAGTAAAAGTTTAAAAAGCTAAGTATTGAGAGCGATCTCCTTGCCGCTAGTCCCCAGTGTTCGTTACAGTCTGTAGTTATGTTGATCTCGAGAACGGCCGAGTCCGTCCAGGGAAACCTAGACTCTTCCTTTCTTTCGCTTGTCCGCATCGTGTGTTCCACCCGGCCGACACTGAGGGAGAACAAAAGGGAGCTCTCAGTCAAACAGGATGCAAAAACAGTTCTTTTCCACAAAAAATCGTCTTCCTATGTTTATTGTAACATACTTTACTAACCTTGTATTTGGGATTTAGAGGCTTATAAATATGTATTTTTTTCGGTCACAAGTGGGTGGAAATGCCGCTCGTCTAGACTTTCTAAATGTTATCAGACCAAACTGCTCACGTAATTTCGTGGGGGTTGTGACGCTTAAAAATATATATCCACCGATTTACAAGCTGGTTTTCAACCAATTCTCACCCCCAAATACGCTTGGGCAGTGTCTCTCAGCATCAGATACTGACACAAAAAAATCCCCCTTCAGCGCTATAAGACAACCTAGCATGGCAACAGTAGAGAGTAGTACGAAAGACCGAAAATCCATGTAAAGAAGTTAGTTGGGGTCTTTCACACAGGTCTTTCACCTAGGATCCAGGGTTTATGTCCCGTTCTTGAAAAATACCCCTTCACTGAAAAATACATTTTGTAACACCACCCATCATGTAAATGTAAATGTGTTGTATTTAGCTTTTCTAGTCTTAACGACTACTCAAAGTGCTTTTACATCATACAGGATACATTCACCATTCACACACATTCATACACTGTGGCCGAGGCTGCCGTACAAGGTGCCACATGCTCATCAGAAAAACACACATTCACACTCCGATGGGCAACTCGGGGTTCAGTGTCTTGCCCAAGGACACTTCGACATGGGACTGCAGGGCCATTCCGACCTTCCGATTGGCAGGCAACCGCTCTACCACTGAGCCACAGCCACCCCCAAGTGATATTCCAGACTGGAAATGCTACGATGATCGCTCAGTTCCCAACAACTAAACACACAGATCACTTTGGTCTTGTCAATGGTTCCATTTTAAAAAGTCAACTTTCTATTCTGAATCTTATTGGCATCCATTTTGGCATTTTATGCTCGCCAGCCACTCAAAACGTAACATTACTACTCTTTGGCCGGCTCACAGAATTACAAATTCCACTATGGCCACGCCAAGCCGTGACCTACAAAGCGTGGAACTGTGTGTTTAATATTTGTTCCCCCCCCCTTTAAATTTTAACCCTCATGTTGTCTTGGGCCATCATGATTTGGGTACTTAACATGGGTCGCCTCATTCTTAAAAGTGTAACGGAGCAGCTCAATTGGTCGGGTTAGGCATTTCACCTCAAGTGATTAAGGTTAGGGTTAAATGATATGACCTGTACATGTAAACACGGAAGCCTGGCCAGTGTGTGAGTATGCTTGTTCGAGATGAGCGAACTCTGCGCAGAATTGATCAACGGCGATTGGCGCCCGTTGCATGCTGGTTAGATTTCTTTCCGACTTGATCCCAAATTGCTCTGACTTCATGCACACGTAGGCAACGATAATTACACGAGAGCAAGGCGGCCACAGTTCTGCTACCCAGGTAGCACAGTTACTTTTCACTGACTGCAAGACCCAGGCGGACCCAGAGCATGCTGGGAATTGCCGGCATCTCAGCTAATTGGTTCACAATCGACTCAACATGATGATGTTTTGTATAAACCTTTTATTGAATTTGAATTGGAGGAATTTTAACTGCTATTTGTTTTATTTAAAGTTATATTCTGTACAGAACACATGTGTGGTTGATAGTGACGTTTAGAAGTCAGAGAGACTAAATCGGATCGGGTCTTGGCGTGGCCGTGTTGGGATGTGTGCGGCGTGCCTGTTGTGTTTCCGGTCTAGCTAGATCCAGTGTGGTGTTGTACTTTTTCTAACGTTACTAGTTGTTACAACAGCATGTGAAAAAAAGGCCAAAGTTTGCTGGGCCAAAAATAACGTTAATCTTGTGATAAAAAAATTTACGCCGTTAAAATGGGTTTGCGTTAACGACACTAATAATGCGTATTGACTACTTTTAGACCTACAATAAATAAGTAAAAGATTTAGTATAGTAAAAAAAAAACTTTTAAAAAGCTACTTGATCTCCATGTTAAGTTATAACATGTATACAATCTTTTCTTTTTAATTCAAGAATAAATAAAATATGAAAAATTATGTACATGGAGTGACTTTAAAGGAGTTTCCTTTTTAACAGGATAGCAGCTTAAGGCTCTCTTGATTAGTGTGTTTCATCTACATCTGTCAAAAAAAGTCATCATTGGTTTAAGAATAGTGAGGGGGGGTTAACATACTGTATTGGGGTGGGGGATTGTGGTTAGGTTTGTTTGATGCATCGGTAGGTGTTTATAATAATACATATTGTATGTATATTTGTAATCTATGTGTATACAATATAAAATACATGATACATAGTAAATATCTAAAATCTATAGTAAATACAAAAACTAGATGTGTGTTGCTGCGCACTTATTGGATTTTTATATTTTACTTCATTTTTTCCCCCACAAACCTGTCAGAAGATATGACATTCACAGCTAAAGTGCTTCATATCAAAAATGTGCTTTTTCATGTAATAGCATAATATAATGTGAAACTATTTTTATTAATTAGTCTCTGTAGCCTAATGGAGTTCCAGCTGCCAGGCTGAATGGAGGACAGAGGCCAGGGTCAGCTACAGATCAGCACCCCTGGTTCTTGCTAAAGCAGCCATTTCACTAAGGGCCACACTGGAAAATGAAAATCCCTATTAAGGACCAGACACGTAAAGTTTGACAGGTTTTCAATAAGGGGGGGGTTGAGACAAGGCAGCAACACTACACTAGAGCAGACGGCCTGACATATAGTCTTCTCCCTTACAGATTGGTGGACATAAAACCCTACAAAAGTCAGCAAAAAAGTGTTTTAGCCATTGTCGAGTTTTGCAGGTCAAGCAAAGCTATGATTGCATTGTTAAAAGCAGGCTGCCAACCAGCTGTTTTACATCTGAATATGAAAACTCTCTGCTTCTGGTGGAATTTCTGACTCTCAAAGTCGGCAAATCCTACCAAATTCTGCTTTAAATGTGGTATAGTATTGGTTTGGAACCCAAATAGACGGGTCAACATTTACTGTGAATTAATATGCGGGCTGGATCAAAATTTGTGAGGGGCCGGAGTCAGCCAGCGGGACTTCAGTTTGACACATGATGTAAAGGTCCCATGGCATGAAAGTTTCACTTTGAGGTTTTTTTTAATGTTAGTATGAATTCCCACAGCCTGCCTATGGCCCCCCAGTGGCTAGAAATGGTGATAGGTGTGAACCGAGCCCTGGTTATCCTGCTCAGATAGGCCCATCTGCAATCTTGCTCCTTATGAGGTCATAAATGGCAAAGTTACCTCCCCTTTCTCTGCTTGCCCACCCAGAGAATTTGGCCCACCCATGAGAGAGAGACATCATGGATTCAAACGAGCAAAGTGGCATTTGGTCAGATACAATATTAGGGGACAACTAAGGCCTATATAAAAGATACTTTAGATACAGCATTAGGGGACCACTAAGGTCTATATAAAGAGACTTCAGATACAGTATTAGGGGACCACTAAGGTCTATATAAAAAAACTTCAGATACACTATTAGGGGACCACTAAGGTCTATATAAAAGCATCCATAGAGCCCCATGTCATGGGACCTTTAAAGGGTGCTCTTAAAGCAGCAGGCCACCCTGCCCATAAAGGCAGCTTCATATCGCTGTGAGATAATGTGTGTGGCATATCGGAGACATACTATGAACAGCTCCTTTTTGGTGCAGTGCTTTTTCCAAGTGGCAAAATACATACGTACTTACTTGGATTGATTTGAAAAATTCCATCTGATTTATTGTTAAAAAGGGATTAGTAATTTCCACTCCATTAGTAAGCTACAGTAATTGATGAATGGCATCATCACAAGAGATGAAAACTTTCATTCACTTTCATTAAAATCTCATTACATGTCTCTCTCTGAAATAATTCAGTCCGCAGTCACTGTCTTGGTGTTGATCTGAGTTGCTTAGAGTTTTTCTTATGCGACGGCCTGCCTGATCATAGTCCTTTTAGGAAATGTGTTTCACTTTCTTGCCAAAAGTTAGGTGAGAAGATTGATACCACTCTATGTCTGCTCTCTGAATATGAAGCTACAGGTTAGGTTAGCTTAGCTTAGCATAAAAGCTGTAAAAAAGAAAAGTATGTAAGTATTATCAGAAAAATTTACTTAAAGTAGATATGTTCCGATACCAGTATCGGTACTGCCTCCAATACTGCCTAAAATGCTGGTATTGGGAAGTTTATGCACCGATCCGATACCATGTAATGGTCCGATCCGATACCTGAAGAAAATCTATATTAAAGTATATACAGTATATTTATATTGTTGGGTAGTTTAAAACATTGTATTATATAAACTACATGTGTTTTGTGTGCAAATATCTTAATGTGTAAAGTAAATAAAGCTATCATAAGAATGTAGAGGAGTAAAAAGTACAATATTTCTCACACACACACACGCACACACACACACGTATACAGTGCCTTGTGAAAGTATTCGGCCCCCTTGAACTTTTCAACCTTTTCACACATTTCAGGCTTCAAACATAAAGATATAACATTTTTATTTTTTGTGAAGAATCACCAACAAGTGGGACACAATTGTGAAGTGGAACGAAATCTATTGGATATTTTAAACTTTTTTAGCAAATAAAAAACTGAAAAGTGGTGCGTGCTAAATTATTGGGCCCCTTTACTTTCAGTGCTGCAAACTCACTCCAGAAGTTCAGCGAGGATCTCTGAATGATCCATTGTTGTCCTAAATGACTGATGGTGATAAATAGAATCCACCTGTGTGTGATCAAGTCTCTGTATAAATGCACCTGCTCTGTGATAGTCTCAGGGTTCTGTTGAAAGTGCAGAGAGCATCATGAAGACCAAGGAACACACCAGGCAGGTCCGTAATACTGTTGTGGAGAAGTGTAAAGCCGGATTTGGATACAAAAAGATTTCCCAAGCTTTAAACATCCCAAGGAGCACTGTGCAAGCGATCATTTTGAAATGGAAGGAGTATCAGACCACTGCAAATCTACCAAGACCTGGCCGTCCCTCTAAACTTTCAGCTCAGACAAGGAGAAGACTGATCAGAGATGCAGCCAAGAGGCCCATGATCACTCTGGATGAACTGCAGAGAACTACAGCTGAGGTGGGAGAGTCTGTCCATAGGACAACAATCAGTCGTACACTGCACAAATCTGGCCTTTATGGAAGAGTGGCAAGAAGAAAGTCTAAAGTTTGCCACTCAAGTGGCAAGTCTAAAGTTTGCCACAAGCCACCTGGGAGACACACCAAACATGTGGAAGAAGGTGCTCTGGTCAGATGAAACCAGAATCAAACTTTTTGGCCACAATGCAAAACGATATGTTTGGCGTAAAAGCAACACAGCTCATCACCCTCAACACACCATCCCCACTGTCAAACATGGTGGTGGAAGCATCATGGTTTGGGCCTGCTTTTCTTCAGCAGGGACAGGGAAGATGGTTAAAATTGAGGGGAAAATGGATGCAGCCAAATACAGGACCATTCTGGATGAAAACCTGTTGGAGTCTGCAAAAGACCTGAAACTGGGATGGAGATTTATCTTCCAACAAGACAATGATCCCAAACATACAGCAAAATCCACAAAGGAATGGTTCACAAATAAACGTATCCAGGTGTTAGAATGGCCAAGTCAAAGTCCAGACCTGAATCCAATCGAGAATCTGTGGAAAGAGCTGAAAACTGCTGTTCACAAACGCTCTCCATCCAACCTCACTGAGGTCGAGCTGTTTTGCAAGGAAGAATGGGCAAGAATGTCAGTCTCTCGATGTGCAAAACTGATAGAGACATACCCCAAGCGACTTGCAGCTGTAATCGCAGCAAAGGTGGCTCTACAAAGTATTAATGCAAGGGGGCCGAATAATTTTGCACGCACCACTTTTCAGTTTTTTATTTGCTAAAAAAGTTTAAAATATCCAATAGATTTTGTTCCACTTCACAATTGTGTCCCACTTGTTGGTGATTCTTCACAAAAAATAAAATGTTATATCTTTATGTTTGAAGCCTGAAATGTGTGAAAAGGTTGAAAAGTTCAAGGGGGCCGAATACTTTCACAAGGCACTGTATATACACTCACCTATAGGATCATTAGGAACACCATACTAATACTGTGTTTGACCCCCCTTTCGCCTTCAGAACTGCCTTAATTCTACGTGGCATTGATTCAACAAGGTGCTGAAAGCATTCTTTAGAAATGTCGGCCCATATTGAGAGGATAGCATCTTGCAGTTGATGGAGATTTGTGGGATGCACATCCAGGGCACGAAGCTCCCGTTCCACCACATCCCAAAGATGCCCTATTGGGTTGAGATCTGGTGACTGTGGGGGCCATTTGACTACAGTGAACTCATTGTCATGTTCAAGTTGGATGTGGGCATATGTGTTTGGTAAGTATGTGTTCGATTTAATAAGAGTATTGGAATCTTATGACCCTAATGAAGATTGTCATTCATTAATGACACATTTACACAGCTTCTTTTATCACTCCAGTCCAAGATAATTTTAAAAATATAACCACTAAAACTACCAATCTTGTTCTTACTTACATTATATTTTCACTAATACTGCTATATTACTGACACTACTGCTTTACCTGCTGCTAGTTGCAATACTACTTTTATTATGCTAACATCTGCAGATGATCATATTGGCTATGACCAGGGTGTGATTTTTTTTTCCCACCTCAAAGTGATAAATGCTACTTTACCAATAGGCCTATATTATATACCTGAAATAGAAGTATTTTAAACTAAGTAAAGTCAGTCTATAATGCCATAGAACAATAAAATCTGAGCGGCAGCTGCTTCCGATTGCATTTAGCCGCCTAGTGGCTGTGAGCCGGCTACAGGCACCGCCAGGTGACGCCCCTTTCAGGGGCCATAGTAGTGTAAATGTAATGTAATGTAAATGGACTGTATTTATCTAGTGCTTTTTTAGTCTTAAAGGTGCCCAGCCACACGTATGTCTGAAGTTCTACCATGGATTCTGTAACTTGGTTACCGTGGTTACCTTGTTTCAAGCCATTCTAGCGTGGTATAGAAAGCCTGCAGGAAGACGCCATATGATTTGGGCCAGTTCTCATTAATATTCAACAAACAAAGCTGCTTGACTCTGATTGGCTAACAGCTAGCCAATTAGAGCCTGGCTATCAGTATCTTTTACCCAGGGCAAGCTCATTAATAGTAATGAGCTCAGGCAACATGGTGTCAGACTGACCAGTTGTTGTGATTGGCCTGATTTCTCCGCTTATTTATTTTCAGTGGCTAGAGCTGACAGAGGAGGTAGCAGTTCATTTTCATATTCACCACATAACACATATGGACCAAGCATATTTCAAAAAAATGCAAGTAAAACCTGGTTCTGTGTTGCAGTGCACCTATATCGACTACTCAAAGCTCATTAACATAGAATAGGAACCATTCACCATTCATACACAAGGTGCCACCTGCTCATCAGATGCACACTCACACACATTTACACTCCGATGGCGCAGCATTGGTGGCAATTGTCTTGCCGAAGGACATTTCGATTAGCCAGATAAAGTGAGTGTCATGCGGTGGTGACTGTTAATATTTGTCACTGTTTCATTATCTTTATTGTGACTATTATTGCTTGCTCTTGGGGGAATTACTAGAATTGTTGGGTCCTTGTAAGTTATAGAGCGTGGTCTAGACCAACTCTATCTGTAAAGTGTCTCTAGATAACTTTTGTAATAAATTGATACTAAAAATAAAATTTAATTTAATTAATATTAGACACCAAAACGACTAGTTAAGTTTAGACACAAAACAACTAGTTACATTTAAACACAAAACAGTTAAGTTTGGACACAAAATGACTAGTTAAGTTTAGACACAAAACAACTAGTTAAGCTTAGACACCCAACGACTAGTTACACTTAGACACAAAACAGCTTGTCAAGTTTAGACATGAAACGACCAGTTACATTTAAAACAGAACCACTAGTAAAGTTTAGACACAAAATAACTAGTTAAGTTTAAATACCAAAACAACTAGTTACATTTAGACACAAAACTAGTTAAGTTTTGACACAAAACTAGTTAAGTTTTGACACAAAACAGTTAAGTTTAGACACCAAACGAAAAAGTTAAGTTTAGACACAAAATGACTAGTTAAGTTTAGACACCAAAACAACTAGTTAAGTTTAGACACATAACGGCTAGTTACATTTAGACACAAAACAGCTTGTCAAGTTTACATTTAAACAAAACCACTAGTAAAGTTTAGACACCAAAACCACTAGTTAAGTTTACGACCAGAGATCATGCTTAATCATGCTTGCGGAGCCAGAATGCCAGAGTGAATGTATTGAAAGGCAGAGCCTAACCTGTCATATGTATTGTTGATGCCTCGAGAGAACAAAGGAAGTGACTCAGAGCTTGCCATAAAGCAGTATTTGTGGCCATACAGTGTATGACGTCATTGAGATTTAAAAGAATTTTTAGAACTAAATTCTGTGTGTCATTTCTTAGCCTCCCCTTTCAAATGCAACATAGACTGCAACCACTTCAGAAGCTGAAAGTATCGAGAGAGTGGAAGTTCTTCCCTTATTCAAAATTCTTTGCTTGAGGTAAATTTTGCAGATATCCTCCGTCTCTTTTCCTTTCTCTCTTTCTCAGTAAAATGAAGCTGCCTTCAAGTGTGGTGGGAAATGTGGAGATCTATTAACCACCAACAGAAAGTCTACGTCGCTACGTTGGGGGGGCTTTTCAGTAACACTCCCACCCCCCGCACAGCCCTGCGTTGAGAATCGAATTACCTTTTGCTGGTGTGAATGTACCCTTACTACTTTCACATTGTCAATTAGTTTTTAAATTGTCATTTCATAGTTAAAAAATATAGATTATGTCCGCTTTAGATAGGCTAGACCCTCAGACATTTTGCAACAAGGAATTTCTGTATACTAATACTATGCTGGTTCCCTCCATCCACTATTTTGACACTAGAAAGTGTCTCTGGTTGCTCGGCAGCTGCATTTAGAAGTCCATAAATCCTAGATATCCCCTTTTTACACTGACATGATTGGAAGTTGGTTTAAATACAAAACCAGGCCGCTGAGTATTCCCTGATGGGCAATATGTGGCCAGTCAAGTTGATAGACAAGGGCACAACACGCCAGATCACTAATGAACAACCCTGCTGCACTTAGGCATAGACACTCACTCACTCATACAAACTCTCATTCTGACACACACACACACACACACACTTCCAGCTTTTATATCACCATGTCATCCACACTCTAAGTCCTTGATGCGCAGAGTGCAGCAGCTCTGTATCCCAGTCCCTCCCTCCTTCCCTCTCCCTCGTATGCCTCTAGGCACTGCCTTATTTCCCCCAGAGAAGTAGTGCAACTCCCTGCCAATTCTTCCCAATCCATCAGTGAGTGTTCTGCCCCCGTCAGGTTGACTCAGCGAAGGAGATGCTCCTGCCTCATGTTGAGTTTGGTGTGAGAATGGTAGATTGGCATGCTGTGTGTTGGCATACCACAGTTACATAAACCCTGTAAAATAAAAAATAAAAACTTTGTAAAATAATACATCAGTGGAGGATGCTGGTTTCTGTCTGAAAATACATCATATACAGTACAACACAAAGAAAGACTAGGTGACAGACATCCGGTGGAATTTCCTGTGGCACCTGAACAAACCAGAAATGAAACATCGTTGCCAATGATGAAGATGTTGATAATGATACCTTGTTACCTTGCCCCACATTTTGAGGTGTGATCTCCTGCTAAATATGTTGTTATTAACTCAATGCTATTGGGCCACGTTTAGCACTTCTTTTAAGTATGACAACCCCACTGTGGCACTGCGGTCTGGGTTGTACTGTATTTCGGAAACATATTTATAAAGTTTAGTATCAGTGGGCTTACCGAACAAAATAATGTAAATGCAAAGGACAACAAATAAGACCAAATGAAGTGCATAGAAAATACACTTTGTGGTTGAATACAAGTCAGTTAAACAACAAGTTGAAAAAAAAACGAAGATCTGAACTACCTCAAGAATAGAGAGAGACTCAGTCAGCACCAGGACAGCTCTTTGTTTTAGACCATGAGACTGTTTTACGCTGCTACGGCTCAGCACCACGGAGAGCTTCTCTCTCTCTCTCTCTCTCTCTCTCTCTCTCTCTCTCTCTCTCTCTCTCTCTCTCTCTCTCTCTCTCTCTCTCTCTCTCTCTCTCTCTATTCCTTTTTAAATCGGCATGCATGTCAGGAAAACAATACTGCCAAAGCAACAAGGCAAATATAATCCAATTATAATAAGATTAGATGGTAGATAATTAAGATACGACATACAATATACACAATTCATTGAGTAAACTGCGTAAAATGCATACATTTGAAAATAGCGAAGATCAGAGAAAAGTGTGTGCGAGTGCGTGAGTGTACTGTGATTAGGGCCAATAAATAAACAACAGCAATTTAATTTAAAAACGTTAAGGGTCAAATGTAAGAAACAAAAAACAAAACTCTCTCTCTCTCTCTCTCTCTCTCTCTTTCTTTCTTCCGGGCGCACACTCGGCAGCTGGCTGCTACACAGCTCCTCCCTCCTGTGTGGTGGCTTTCCCGACCAAAGATCCTTGGACGTGAACAGTTTCGCTGAGGAGCACTTTCTCTCTTTCCCCCCTCCCCTCCTCCCCGAAAACCAGGCGGACAATCGAGGCGTCAGTTATTCCATATCGACCAGAGAGAAAGGGAGTTAAGGTGTCGGATAAGGTCTCCAACGCTCCTTTACCTCCCCAACCCAAATCTCTGCCAGGCAGCGATGGAGACTTGGGCTGGCTTGCGCCCAGGCTTACACTTATCTCTGGGTATCTGGGTGATGATCGCCGCTCATACCCTACAACATGCCACGGCGGGTATAACTTGCGCATCTTGCACCTCGTCAGTTCAACTTCACCTGGAGGAATTACAGCTGGCAATGCGCACTGACCCGACCCAGGAGCCGGATACCCTAAAAAACATCCGAGTAGAGTTTAGGGAACTCGGGGAGAAAAACACGGGAGTGGAGGACGACAATGAGACAGGCGTTTCTGTCGAGGAAGTCCCCCAGTTCCCTCAAGATGTCAGTTTGGATGGAGTTAGTGCAGAGGAAGAAGCACCAGGGTCCAGGGAAGAGAGCCACCGCGGCAGCGATGAGGCAGGGGAGCCCGAGAAGGCTGAGGATGCTGCGCTACGGAGAGCGAAGAGAAGCGGTCCTGAGTTTGCAGAGTTCAGCGAAAAGAAGCACGGGCGGAGCGGCCGCGCTGGCGTGGATGCGCGTGCTCCGGAGGGGGGTCGGGGCTCATTGTTTGACGGAGTCAAGCAGGGCAGGTCCGAGTTCAGATGGAACAGGGATGAAGGGGGGAGAGCGGATAACCGGCAAGATGAGCCCAAGATCAGCAGCAGCACTTTCTCTCTGACGGGGGACTCTGCGCATAACCACGCGGTGGTTTACTGGTCGGGGCAAAACAGCAGCGTAAGTAAACCAGGGTTTCTTCTACCCCCCCCCCCCCTCTCCTGCATATTCTGTTGCTTTTCCCGACTATACTCATTCCACATCACCAGTCGCTGGGTGAACTAGCTCCGTGACGCACAGAGCGGAGACTCTGAGCTATGTCGTGCCGCGGAGTTGGGCTTCAACTGTTAACAGGTGCACAGTGGAAGCTACAGATGCGCACCGACGCACACTGTTCCCTAAATGCCAGACTTTGTGCAGCGACTGTGAGATGTACTCGGTCGCGACCTTTTGACTGAAATTACGCACGAAACCCCCCTGTTTTGGTCTTCCTTGTGCTGTTTTATCTCTCTCTCTGCGTGGTCCGAGTGGTGCAGTTTGAGTATGCTATTTAGTTCTTCGTGATGTATAGCCTCAGTAGGAAATATTTATGATTAATTTGCACTGAATTTTAGATATGCTAATGCATGATTCATTCCTCCCTAACGTTGCGAGCTTTTTCATCCAAACTAATTGATTGAGGAAGGACAGAGTCATAAATTATTGCCCAATCTCCAATAAGGCCTTCAATTCTTCAGATTACTGTATGCATTTCTCCTGTGTGTGACATCTTATGCTACCCCAGGGTATTGGGGTTCACTGAATACCTAAAACAATTTATTCATTTAGTTTCATTAACTCTTTTGGACCTTTGTCTTTCAAAAACATTATAGTTGGGGAAGTGTGATACAGTTGTTAAATTGGGAATGCAAAGGTGTCATCCCTGAATGCATTACAGCAGACAGGGGGGGTTCAGTATTTGGAAGTGGGGTCTGTCTTCCACCTGAATTCATCCTAAACATCCTTGAAACAATGGAGCCTATAATGACATGGCTCAGGGACTAAATGCTGCACTGGACTGTAGGCGCATGGACATCACATATAGACATAAAGGGATTTATTTTCTCATTCTAACCACTTAATTTATCCGGTAACACAATTTGGGCACTACAACTACAACAATATATCGTTATATCAACATCAATATCAATATTGCGATATGAGAGTAGATATTGTCTTAAATATATATATATATATATATATATATATATATATATATATATATATATGCAGACCTGACATGCACACCTTTGTATGTCACAACAGAACTGTTCAGGTCGAAGACAGAGGCAACCTACTGCCATGACGTGTACATTCTTAGAGCGGCAACTCATCTCACTCTCACTCACCACACACTCACCACATCTGCAATGGATAAAAACGCCTGCCCCATCTTACACAAGGGGACCCTCATAGGAAGAGAATAATGAGACAAAATGAATCAGTCATTTACACAGCCATGTAAGCTCTTAGTGAGCCGATGGGCTCTTCTTTGTACTTTCACAAGCTTAATTTGTTGTTGTGGCTGTTCCGTTCTCTTTATTCCATCTGAAAAAAAATAATCCCACATATTCAGCCTTGTCTGAGCTGATTATGACATGGTGCATGAACTTGTTTTTTATCCCGCAGTGAAGACTGAGGCTGTGTGAGGGGCAACATGTTTGTGTGCGCGCATATTCCTTCACAGTGTGTGTGTGTGTCTGACCGCATGAGTGTGTGCTGGACGGATGGAGAGGGCGAGGGAGGTTATGTTGTGCCGCTGCCCCTCAGCATTAAATCTTTATTAATTATCCTGCAGACTGAGGCCTTTATTTAAGTCTTTTCTTCTTTCGGGGTAAAAAAAACAAGGAGATGGAAAATCACGCCTGGCCTTGAGAGCATCCTCAAGAGGAGATCTGCTAGTTAATCTTCATTGGCTGTTGGTGCTTGTTCTGGTGATAAATGGAGTGGTGGGACGGGGAGATTGAGCTTGAAGTCCACTCACTGAACTGCAGCAGTAGTTAAATTAGAGTAAGGGAGGGTGGTTTGCCAACGGAGTGACCAGCTTGTTGGAAGGATGACCAGCGTGGTTGAGCCACCTTAACCTTCCCGGGTTATTCACGGCCCATTATACGCTACGCTAATTTTAATCTGACTTTAATAGAGAGAGTAGGGCTGGGTACCGAATTCAATACTTTTAAGGCACTGAGCGAATTGCCTCCATAGTATCAAAAAATACCTTGTCATTCAAAACCCAATTTATTTTTGTGAATTAACATCCAAATAAACTTCTCTCCCATCACATGGTACTCGTTGGAGGATTTTACTGTATATAGACCCTAGTGGTCCCCTAATACTGTATCTGAAGTCTCTTTATATAGACCTTAGTGGTCCCCTAATACTGTCTCTGAAGTCTCTTTTATATAGACCTTAGTGGTCCCCTAATACTGTATCTGAAGTCTCTTTTATATAGACCTTAGTGGTCCCCTAATACTGTATCTGAAGTCTCTTTTATATAGACCTTAGTGGTCCCCTAATACTGTGTCTGAAGTCTCTTTTATATAGACCTTAGTGGTCCTCTAATACTGCACCTGAAGTCTCTTATCTAGACCTTAGTGGTCCCCTAATACTGTATCTGAAGTCTCTTTTATATAGACCTTAGTGGTCCCTTAATACTGCATCAGAAGTCTCTTATCTAGACCTCAGTGGTCCCCTAATACTGTATCTCAAGTCTCTTTTATATAGACCTTAGTGTTCCCCTAATACTGGTGGTGGTTCTTCTTGTTGTTGTTTAACAGCAATTGACTGGGGAAAAAAGGTGGTTTGAGCATCTAGTATGAATGCCCCTCAGGCACATCCAGCTGGGAGGAGGCTTTGGGGAAGACCCAGGCCTAGGTGGAGGGATTTTTATCTCCACCATGGCCTGGGAACGCCTTTGGATCCTCCAGTCGGAGCTGGTTAATGTGGCTTGGGAAAGGTAAGTTTGGGGCCCCTGCTGGAGCAGAGGCCTGTACTACGATTCAAGACCAACATGCCCTGGATTTCTTTTAGTTACCCGGCTTCATTAACCCTAACAACCACGGCCCTGCATAACCCATATCACGACAATGGTTAACTAGTTCAATCAACCCAAGGTTTCCCAATCCAGAGACACACGCATCACCATTCGAAAACATCTACCAGAGCCGCATATTTTACATAAGGACATCAAATTATAATTCTACATAAATATGAAGACAGAAAGGGTTTTACAGGCAAAACACAAAACATTCGCTACTTCATAAAACAGGAAGGAAAACTGTCAAAAATAGCCGATGCTGTAAATATGTAAATTACAACGCTTATCAATACCACTTCCCCATCAGTCAGGCACAAGGTCTGGCCATAATTACATGTGTGCTTTCCAGAAACTGTTGTTGCTTTACCCTATTATTTTCAGTTGCTACGCTGGCAGTGGCAATCTGAGAGCAAATAAAAAATATAAAAACATAATTCAAACCAATGTGCTCATTGGCAACACACGGCTCAAGAAGCCAACATATAAGAAATCCCATACGCTAAACTCACTCAGCCAACAATGTAATATGTTTTTATATTTATTAATTTTAGGGCAAAATCACCATCATCACACCCAAACGTACATACATGTTTTAACTTTTATGAGCGCACCTCTCTCTCTCTCTTTCTCTCTGATCTTCTAAGAATGGTGACGCCGTTATCAACCGAATGTTGATTGTTCAGTAGGTGGTGCTTATACACTGGTTGATCTCTATCCAACATAACCTGCTCCCGACCAGATTGGGTGTTCAGCAAAATTAACCCGGTAACAAGTGATCCACCGTCCTGACACAGAAAACCCTGGTTTACTTTGACGTTATATCCGACTCGTCGACCCCAGATAAACAGACGAAGATGGATGGATGGATAACGTATATACAGTGGGTACGGAAAGTATTCAGACCCCTTTAAATTTTTCACTCTTTGTTTCATTGCAGCCTTTTTCCAAAAATCAAAAAAGTTCATTTTATTTCTCAGTAATGTACACTCAGCAACCCATCTTGACAGAAAAAAACAGATATTTAGAAATTTTTGCATATTTATTAAAAAACAAAAACTGAAATATCACATGGTCATAAGTATTCAGACCCTTTGTTCAGTATTTAGTAGAAGCACCCTTTTGATCTAATACAGCCATGAGTCGTTTTGGGAAAGATGCAACAAGTTTCTCACATCTGGATTTGGGTATCCTCTGCCATTCCTCCTTGCAGATCCTCTCCAGTTCTGTCAGGTTGGATGGTAAACGTTGGTGGACAGTCATTTTCAGGTCTCTCCAGAGATGCTCAATTGGGTTTAAGTCAGGGCTCTGGCTGGGCCATTCAAGAACAGCCACAGAGTTGTTGTGAAGCCACTCCTTCGTTATTTTAGCGGTGTGCTTAGGGTCATTGTCTTGTTGGAAGGTAAACCTTCGGCCCAGTCTGAGGTCCAGAGCACTCTGAAAAGGTTTTCGTCCAGGATATCCCTGTACTTGGCCGCATTCATCTTTCCCTCGATTGCAACCAGTCGTCCTGTCCCTGCAGCTGAAAAACACCCCCACAGCATGATGCTGCCACCACCATGCTTCACTGTTGAGACTGTATTGGACAGGTGATGAGCAGTGCCTGGTTTTCTCCACA
Organism: Etheostoma perlongum; assembly: GCA_026937815.1. Lineage (NCBI taxonomy): Eukaryota > Metazoa > Chordata > Actinopteri > Perciformes > Percidae > Etheostoma > Etheostoma perlongum. The sequence goes on from CM049372.1 coordinate 4,748,976, forward strand.
CATACCGCTTAGAATTAAGGCCAAAAAGTTCTATCTTGGTCTCATCAGACCAGAGGATTTTATTTATCACCATCTTGGAGTCCTTCAGGTGTTTTTTAGCAAACTCCATGCGGGCTTTCATGTGTCTTGCACTGAGGAGAGGCTTCCTTCGGGCCACTCTGCCATAAAGCCCCGACTGGTGGATTGCTGCAGTGATGGTTGACTTACTACAACTTTCTCCCATCTCCCGACTGCATCTCTGGAGCTTAGCCACAGTGACCATTGGGTTCTTCTTTGCCTCTCTCACCAAGGCTCTTCTCCCCCGATAGCTCAGTTTGGCCGGACGGCCAGCTCTAGGAAGGGTTCTGGTCGTCCCAAACGTCTTCCATTTGAGGATTATGGAGGCCACTGTGCTCTTAGGAACCTTAAGTGCAGCAGAAATTTTTTTGTAACCTTGACCAGATCTGTGCCTTGCCACAATTCTGTCTCTGAGCTCTTCAGGCAGTTCCTTTGACCTCATGATTGTCATTTGCTCTGACATGCACTGTGAGCTGTAAGGTCTTATATAGACAGGTGTGTGGCTTTCCTAATCAAGTCCAATCAGTATAATCAAACACAGCTGGACTCCAATGAAGGTGTAGAACCATCTCAAGGATGATCAGAAGAAATAGACAGCACCTGAGTTACATATGAGGGTCACGGCAAAGGGTCTGAATACATATGACCATGTGATATTTCAGTTTTTGTTTTTTAATAAATATGCAAAAATTTCTAAATATCTGTTTTTTTCTGTCAAGATGGGTTGCTGAGTGTACATTACTGAGAAATAAAATGAACTTTTTTGATTTTTGGAAAAAGGCTGCAATGAAACAAAGAGTGAAAAATTTAAAGGGGTCTGAATACTTTCCGTACCCACTGTATATATATAGATATGTGACCATATGACCTTAGCAATAAACAAGCTGTTCTTTAATGTCATTACAGTCGTTTTGTGCTCTTCTGTTTTTTTCAAAGTATCGGTTCAGGCGCCGTTTACACAGAAAAGAAAAACAGAAAATGCCAAAAAACAACAACTAGTCTTTAGTGACTGGCAGACATTCCACTGACCTTAAGCCAATAAACCAAGCTCCTAACTGTCCAACCGTTTAATTCTGCTGGACTGAATGCGAAGAATAAAAACGAATGAATCCAAGATGGCTGACTGATTTCGCTCTTTGGTTGACTGCTTCGAAATCAAGCATACATTCAGAACCTCTTTGGTCTAGAGACTTTCTCTCAGTTTTACTCCAGGCAGATTGGTCGGCCATGTCTTGTACTGTGCCTAGCTCTGGGAGGATTTAACGTAGCTGTGAATTCCCTGGGGTGGGAGGGGGGAAGGTGGGGGGGTGTCCTCTAAGGCATGTACACAAGGCTAATGCACTCTCACTGTCTCCCTGTACCTGTCCAACTAGCTGTCTCTTTCCCTGCTGCCCTGCCTCTCTTTGTATGTGTCTTTATGTCTCTGTCTCAGGCTTACGTTGAATGTTGAAGCCTTAACTATAGATACTAACTGAGAATGTTGAGACTGTCATTTATTATATTCATGGGCATAATTCCAATGAAGCATCCCTACAGCAAAGTGACAAGTTCTTTCCTGAATTCTCTTTGAGGCTGTCGCAATCCCCCCCCCACCCTCTGCCATCATGAGCATAATGGCATTGTGACTGACAGCTTGAATACAAAATGGGTAGCACTAGCAGTGCCTCTTTCAGTGTGATCTTTAAACATTCATCACTTATAAGGGAACCTTGAGATTTTCCCCCCCAGCAGTGTCTATAATTAATGTTTCTATAGGAAAAAAGTGACCATAAATATTGACATATTTTGTCGACAGTTCAGACCAGGGTCTCATCTTTTCAGTTGGTCAGTGCCACACTTTCACTCATTGATGGTTTTTTCATGTAACGAAGCACATAGCGCTCTCTTTGAAGTCCATCATCCGTTGGAGACAGGATGGGGGGAAGAGGAAATTAAGATTGTGCTCCACTTGAGTGGTATTTTATAGTCATGAGACCGGTCAGTCATACCTGGCAAGTCATCAATAGAGCTGTGTGCGTTTGAAATTCCTAAACTCCCTTTTGAGGCCCGGAGGAACACACGCAGACTTTCAATAGCAGCATTTCAAAGTAAAATTGTCACGCAGCACGGAAAAACACACATGGTGCAGACAATTAGCTGAAGACCAGACAAATGCAATACCAGGGTTTCGCTTGCATAGATTAATTTTTGGTGCTCCCAAAGAGGCCAGCCCCAAAGAAAAATCACCAGCACCAAAATGACAAAATGAAAACAATTGATACTAAAAAAATAGCAATTCAATCCTCTCTAAATGTGTTGCGCAACTTACCGAACAACCATTGAAAAAAGTGGGACAAAATCTCGATTATTAAAGCTAATCTCAGTTTTATCTCTAGATTCAGGCTGTACCCGCCTCTCCTGTTGATTTACTTAAAGGTACCATGGCATGAAAATTTCACCTCATGAGGTTTTTTAACATTAATATGAAATCCCCCAGCCTGCCTTTGGTCCCCCAGTGGCTAGAAATGGTGATAGGTGTAAACCGAGCCCTGGGTGTCCTGCTCTGCCTTTGAGAAAATGAAAGCTCAGATGGGCCGATCTGAGATCCTACCTCCCCTTTCTCTGCTTTGCCCCTCTAGAGAATTTGGCCTATCCATGGGAGAGAGACATTGTGGCTTTCTAATGGGCAAAGTGGCAGTTGGTCAAGGCCACACCCCCAGCCTCCACCTTGCACCACCCCTCTCTGTCCTCCTCAAAAGCTACAGACTCAGAAATGGCACATATAAAGAGACTTCAGATACAGTATTAGGGACCACTAAGGTCTATATAAAGAGACTTCAGATACAGTATTAGGGACCACTAAGGTCTATATAAAAGAGACTTCAGATACAGTATTAGGGGACCACTAAGGTCTATATAAAAGAGACTTCAGATACAGTATTGGTGGACCACAAATAGAAAAAATAAAATTCACTGCTAGCATATGGCAAAAATATCACGACAGATAACTTCTAAAACAACAATAAAATACTATTAGTTTTACACTATTACTATTATAATGCTGTTCTTTGTACTGTTAGGCTCGTTTTCTGTTACAGATCATTATGTGAAAAGAAGAAACACTTAAAAGTTACATATAGTCAGTTTAAATATGATCAATATTTGTCTTAACGAGTTTTGTTAAGAGATTTTATAGACTCAAGTATAAGGTACATTTTTGTTGTACCCAATTGTCATAAATAACTAGATAACACAGACCCATTGTATGCGGACTCACTCTGAGACAGGTAAAAACCCTGAATACTAACAATTGTTGCAGAATGTGTTTCAAAACAGGAGTTGATAATTGATTCCTGCTTTGAAAGATGTCCTGCAAAAAAAATAAATAAATAAAATAAGAGAATACTTTATCAACCTGCCTGGCTGCTATTTGCATGTCATGGTCGTGCACCATCCATATTGTAGAAAGAGCCCAGAGAGCCAAGGACAGAGCCTTGTGTTGCATTTCTAAACCATGGTCTCTGCAGCCTGGGGATATGATTTAAGGGTGTAGGGGCAGATCTTGTTCCCACTCACTTTCCATCAACCCATCTCACCCCTCAGCCTAAATTACTGATGGTTATACATTATAAAGTTATTTCTGTCCTTCCCTCCTCCAGCTACCCTGGTGGCCCTCTGCTCTGGAGGAAGAAATTGGCTGAAAAAACCCAGAGAAAATCGAAAATAATGGAACCCTTCCAGCGCGCCTTTTCTCCCTTATCCCTTGAGCTCTTCTCCGTCCTCTTTTACAATTAGTGTCTACAAATTTGTTGCCCGTCTTTGTTTTTTTTGCATTGGAAGTATAATGTTGTGGCAAGAAGCCATGTGCCACAAAACATGAATAGAGAATGAGCACTGACTGACAGTCAGGGTTGGGCTGAGGCTAACTCCTGACCTCCTTATTTCATGCAGTGGGTTTTTTAAAAGCATGCTATGTCACCTAATGATAACACTGTATGCCTAAGCTTTTACATTCTGTGTCGGATGAGTTACATAATGTCATGGGAAGGTCATAACATGTAGTGCAGATGTTAACCTCGCAGAATGAAAAAAGCAGCGCTTGATTACAAAGGTTTTGTGTGTTGGAAGCAGTAGAGCTAACCACATCATTTGAAATGTAACCAGAAAAATAAAGCAAAATAAAGCACAGAATAGCACATACTGCTGTCAAAAAGATCAAACTCTTATGACTGCACTACAAAAAAGTCTGACTCTTTCCTTCTACCTGAAGTGAACTAGGTCAGCACAATTTCAGATTGCATTTTATAAGGCCTGTTAAAGGTCAGCGGATGCACTTAAAAGTGTCACCGAATATTAAAAGCCTCCTTAGCGCTCGGCGCGGAAGCACTACCACATTAAGGAAGCCATTCAGGAAGCCATCCAATCAGGATGCATTGCATCGGCTGCGGCAGCACAACGGCCGATCTTGGATCACATCAAGCCGCTGAAAGCTGTGAGCACCTGCTTGGTAGGAACCCAGCCGGTCGGACGAGGGGCTTGAAGGCTGCCTTCGCCTAACCTAATGGCCTCATTATGTGTCCCGTATGATTGCCATGCCATATGATTGTCGGTTGAGGCGCTGAGCCACCTCGCTACAACTTCACAGAGTTGAGTATAATCACACGCTTGGCCGCTGATCCTGTTCGCCAGTACAAGGGTGCTGACATCATCTGGAAGTGTGAGGCACAGAGATGTGTGTGGAAAGATAGCATGGTAATTACATTGGTACACCCCAGTGTCAGATTTCATTTAGTTTCATTTCTATTCTATTAAATGCCATTTTTTTTTCTCTCTCATCTGGGTTACCCAGAGAATGTGGGCGCCCACCTACCAGGGCGTGATTTAGTTGGAACACCTATGGATTGATTTTTACAGAACATCAGGATTTGTAGTTTGAGACTTCCAAGTCCCTTAAGGCACAGTGCATCTTGACCTTATCCACGTTATTTTTTTCGGAGCCGAGTGCGATGCCCTGTAATGCTGATGTCCCTTGCCATTTCCCAAACACGGACAAGCCGGGGAGAGCGGCCAAGCGATGAGCACGTAATAATGTCAGACCACAGCGAAGCGGCGGACCGCACGCTGTGTTTCTCTCTCTCTGCCTTCTATTTGCTTTTCTTCTCTCTTGCTCTCTGCCCTCCTTCAGCAGACACATTTGCCGTGCATTGGTAAGTCTTCACTTACAGACAGCGGTGGAATGTAACTTTTACTCAAGTATTGTACTTAAGTACAAATGTCAAGGTACTTGTGCTCTTTTCATACCACTTACTACTTCTACTCCGCTACATTTCAGAGAGAAATATTGTTCTTTTTACACCGCTACATTAATCTGGCAACTTTAGATCCTTTAAAAATTAAGAAGTTTGGACGCAAAACACATTAATAAACTACCCAACAATATACGTACAGACCTCTAGTGCAGCTGAAATGATCAGACCATTAAACACACAGCTGTTTGGATTATCTCCCAAATGGGAGTTTTTTCTGCATCAAGTACTTTTTCTTTTAATACTTTAAGTAAACATGTCTCTCATGATACTTCTCATGATATTTTTAATTAAGTAACATTTTCAATTCAGGACTTTTACTTGCAAACGAATATTTTTACAGTGTAGTATTAGTACTTTAGTAAAGGATCTGAATATTTCTTACAAAGCTGAAAGGAAATGCAAAGTTACTGATTTACTTGCATCATTGCTGTATGCAATACAGAAACATATTTGTTATCATTCAATCGCCATTTTAGCAAATTTGCAATATGGACTAATAGGGCGGCACAGTACATTGTTTTTTTATTGTCTGGCCCAACATATACAGTACATTGCCAAAGGCTGTGACGTATAATGATAGACACAGATTTTTTTGGTAGTTAAAAGAAAATATCAGAAAAAACCTTGTCCATAAAAGAACATTGGAAATGATTTTCTTTTATTTGCTTTAAATTCAATAAAACACTTTGTTGTATTGTAGAAGAATACTGAAAGCAGCAGAAATGCAGAACAGAGTACACGTTAATCTCTGTTTAGGTATTGCGATTAATATAGTTATCGCGATATTCAACAACATTATCGCAAATGTTCCTCATATCGTGCAGCCCTATGGACTAGTGCAATATCCAAATAGCAGGCGGGGCGCAGTATTTGTCAAAAGCAAAATATGTCAGACCACTCTGAGTGAAGTATTGTGTTGCTGCAAAGACGTCCCGGCCTACAAATCCTACATGACTAAAGAAAAATTCTTTGTTTGGTACAGATCCTCGCCAAAAATCAGACTATACTCATTCAGATTTTTTTATTTGAATATTTTTCAATGAAAATGAGAATAATGATACTACTACTTCCACCGCTGGTCACAGATACACAAAATGTCCATCACTCAGAGATGTACTTGTTCTCATGCAAACAGGCAGACTCAAAGTCGCACACACACACTCGATCATTCTCAGTATCGCTTCTCACTCTCGGCCGGAGTGAATGGTGTTGTGCCTGTGGGAGGTTGTCACTGATGGAGACTAATGTTGACACATAACACCCCAGGACCTGCAGTCAATTAACACATTGTCTAATTAAAGTGATCTAGTGGTTTATCTATGAGAGATTGAAAGTGGCTGTAAAATGGGGCCACGCTGCATTAACTTCACAATCAGGTCTGCTGCTTTATTTCTATTTGGATTTTAATGGTAATAACCTGCTTAAACATCACCCCATTACCAAACAGACTGTGTGAGCATCCTTCATTGATGGCGGCGGGCCTTTCTATTTCCTGGTAATACCTTTCTCGAGCTGCACAAAGCAGTCCGACTGCTGCCGTACGTGACTCAACATCTGACCGTCCGTAGTATGTGGCGTGGAACTCGGCTTGTAAAGTGCCCTTTAAATAAATCATCCCTCAGCCAGCTGTAAGTACACCCCTGCCCCCTTTGAGCTTTGTGCTTCTTTCCTTTGAATGGAAACAACATTGCATTCCCATCAACACTCAGTATTTGTCTCTTATTTACTCATCCTCCATGCCGAGTTGCTTTTAAAATTTGAATGATGCCGTATACAATTGTTTGTTTGAATGGCTTGACAGGTACAGTGCTAATATAAGCCTTACAAAGGAGAGGGTGAGTGGTCATGGATATCAATTAATTATTAATCCCCATGCTCTTTTATAGGTGTTTTCTGTGGAGTCTCCACTGGAACAGAACGTACAGTGCTCTCACATAATCCTGTACAGAGTAAGATAGGCCGATGTAAAGGGATCGCTAACAATCCTTTTAATTACTCAGTGTAAAGAGGTGACACTAACACTGGCCTTTAAGTTGTTACATGACTGTTGCATTGGATTCAATCCCAGCGGTTTCTATCTGTAGGCAAACTATCTGCCCAATGGTATTTAAGGTAAAACTGCATTTCTGGATTATGGAAACTAACCTAACTGTTTTTTTGTGGCTATTGGCTACTGTTTGTGGCTATTGGCCATATCCAGAAACCTCTGGTCTGGCGCTGTTCCCAGTCTTTTTGCCATGCTTTTCCTGGCTGATCGCCCCCGAAGTGCAAATAGAAATAATTTATTCACATCTAAGAATCTACATGTGAATATTCACTTTTAAGTGCATGTCCATACCACTTCATTATAAACAGAATACCAGCTGATCTGATCGGAGGCTGATCTTTAATGCAATTTCTACATTGCTCATTATCAGCAACCATTAAGCCAAGGATCCAAAGGCTCATTCTGTTCCCTGATCTGATATCATTTAAAAAAACTTACTGAGAAAACATTGGAGTACCCTTTTGCAATCATGTAAGTACATAATGTAATCTGATAACTGCTGTTCTGGTTAAAAAAACCTCTTGGCTGGTATTCTGACTATAATGGAAAGCAAAGTGACCCCAAAGTTTTGACCGGTAGTGTATGTTCATAGACATTTACATGTCTAATTAGTATATGAAAGTGACTTTGATGAACATTGACAGTAAGAACTCGTGGGCGATGCTCAGGTGGAGGTGGATAAAGCTTAAAGATAAAGGCCTTTTCTTCACGGTGCTGTAGACCCAGATTACTGAGGCTTTTTTGGTGTTACACCAAAATCTGTGACCCGTCAGAATGCGTTAACGTAAATGTAAATGTGCTGTATTTATATAGCGCTTTTCTAGTCTTAACGACTACTCAAAGCGCTTTTACATCATACAGGATACATTCACCATTCACACACATTCATACACTGTGGCCGAGGCTGCCGTACAAGGTGCCCCTTGCTCATCAGATAAACACTCACACATATTCACACTCCGATGAACAGGGGGGAACTCGGGGTTCAGTGTCTTGCCCAAGGACACTTCGACATGGGACTGCAGGGACAGGGATTGAACCACCAACCTTCCGATTGACAGGCAACCGCTCTACCACTGAGCCACAGCCTCCCGTAGCGCTGTCCACTTGCCAAAAATAATTCTGTGACTTCACAGGAAATATCTGATCCAAGCAGAGTTGTTAATAAAAAAAATATTTTTAAAAAATAGCGTTCTTTTCACTGTTGGTCTCATTTGCTGTTACAGGTCATTTATGATCATCAGATGGAACATTACAGTTTCAGAAACATTTAAAAGTTATATATATATATATACACAGTATATTCACTTTGAGGAGCTTGTACTGCATAATTTGGAGGTTTTGAAGCGTGCCATTTCATTGTGAAGAACAGAAGTATGGATGAGTGAGTTTTTACAGCGGGGAGATAAGGGAGTCTTGAGTACGACAAATTTAAAGACAAATCTAAAGTAAATGGTTAAAATGATACCCCGTTAAAAAAAGTAAGAAGTTACCCTTGAGTTTGACACCATTACATTTACTGAAAACATTACTCAATCATTAATATTCCATTAGCCAAAAAGTGTCGGAGCATGGACACAGTACAGTTAGACAGCAGTTGCCTGACACTTGTGTTGATCAAGGGCTAAGATGTGTGCATGGGTGGGAGAAGTGCGCACTTGTGCATACAGCATGTCTGTAAGCATAAAACCATACTGTATGTGTTCTATGTGGGTTGCTACTAATGGATGTGAGCTGCCACAAAGATAAAACAAACCTAATGAGGCGCGATGATTTAAGAGTCGTCGCCAGAGCTCGAGTTCAAAAAGTTTGCTCCCTTATTCGTTCCCCCAGTGGGTGATTTGTTAGCAGCAACTAAATAAAAGTCGGAATACAACACTATAGCAAAAACAGCATACCCATAATGTAAAATAAAGCTCAGAGGTCGCCTGTACTTTACATCACAGTAAGTACTTACTATAAGTTTTACTTACATCTTTATAAATACTATTTCAGTAGGTTGTACATTTTATTCACCATTATACATTCTTTATTTGTCTTTATATTATTCTTTATTTCTAAATAGTTGTTCTTGTATTCTATCCTATTTATTTTTTCTTGTTTATTCTGTAGGGGTGTTGTAAAAAAAATCGATGCAGCATAGTATTGCAATATGTTTAGTGGCAATACTGTATCGATACACAGGTGCCAAGTATGGATCTTTTATTATGTGTTGGTCAGTTTGTTTGCTTGACAATCCCATTTTGCAGCAATAACATTGAAGTGAAAGAAATCTTTTAGTATCTTTTTAGATAAAACAGATGTTGACAAAGTTTCCTTTTAGGGACGTCATTTGAAATTGGGAAAATTTAAAAGTTGGAAAAAAGGTAAGAAATTGCAATATATTGCAGAATATTGCAATATGTTTATCGTATCGTGGCATAAGTATCGTGATGATATCGGGAGGCCTCTGGTGATTCCCACCCCTAATATTTTGTATGTGTGCTGTTGTCTTACATGTTGTTGCTGCAGCACTGAAATGTCCCAATTTGGCATTAATAAAGCCCATATAACCTAATATAACCTTGCACCGCTAACTTACAGTATCTGCCTTTTTCCTGCTGCTGTAATAAAGTCACACCCCAAGTGGCCCCACTTTAACCGTCATTGCTCGTTTTCCCACCTCCTCTGTTTCTTCTCCCATTTTCATCATGGCGTCTTGAGTCGAGGTTGTACCCAATAGAAGCAGTAATGTTGAGTAATGAGTGGTAACAGGCGTGTAACTAAATAAATACCTTGAGTCTGCCACTTTTTACGTGTTCCAGCTTGTGAGCCTCTTTTTGGCTGCATCGACACCCCAGTGATTTTCCGCAACGTGGCTTGTGGTGCTGAGAGCAGCACATAAAAGGCAGCATCAACAAGGGCTTGTTCTTTTGTTTTATGTTACACTTTTTTGTAGTGGTTGTAATGAAGCCTCTTGCATATTCACTTACACTGCTGTGTCATTCGTTGATCAGAAGTACATTTAGTTATCCCAAACACTATATGCCCCACTAACACCAATGTATTACCACTTTTACACTTCTTCTTTTTATATGAAATAAAACCTACTTTTTGAGTTAAAAAGCAGGAAACAGGAATTTTTTAGACTTAAGAGTATCTATCACAGGAAAATATGTTGAGTGCATAATCACAGACACAGACCTTCTCTATCCCGATAATTCTCCGTGAAGGTAGCCACAGTGCTGCCCCAGTCCTGTCATAGAGAGACAGATAATAGGCCTTTTTACGATCAATGGAGCTCAGTATCATTCCTGGTGTGTCATATGCCTTTAGGCCACAGTGAAAATGAGGCAACCAGTTCAAGTGAGACATTTTTGGGTGCTGTATCTTCTCGTGGTTGAAGGAGAGTTTGAACTCGCATTTATCTATATTTTTCACATCAACAATGAATCCCATGACTATGATGTAATGAAGGTTAGCTGTATTAGTCTTAGCCAGATGTTTTGCCGTCATTGGAAACTGAAAAAAATGGCAGGCAATTTAAAAAAAAAATACCTGATGTCTCTCATGTTGTTTTGAACAACCTGATTGGTAGCTGGTAGATTAAACACAGACGCTTTACTTTGAAGGCTGACAAGATGGATGTTTGTGTTATATGTGATCCCGCAAGAATCCAGCAGCCGCCGTGCCAGCTAACCGCTGTAGGGCTGTCATGGTGAATTAGCCAACATCTAGTCTATATGCCTCGATGTTCGACTTTCTGTATTGCTCCCTTGCCGCCGGCAATTCCGCCGGATGTCCGTTTTCTTCCTTTTTCTTTTCCTTTGGATTTCTGAGGACTATGGTTACCTGGTCCTCAGATCTCTGCCGGGTAAATCCAGACAGCTAGCTAGACTATCTGTCCAATCTGAGGACTATGGTTACCTAGTCCTCAGATCTCTGCAGGGTAAATCCAGACAGCTAGCTAGACTATCTGTCCAATCGGCGTTTTCTGTTGACGACTAAAACTACTTCTGAACGTACACGTTTCACAAAAAACAAGCTCCTTCCTGAGGTTATTTTGCAGTGGCTCCGTCCCGGGGCTTAACACCGCCAAAGATGAATGCGATGTGACTGATGATGCACACTGCCGAGCCATAATTACGCACGGCAGATTGGCATTGTTATAGAATGTGTAACAAGTATCAGACAGTTGTAAAATAACTACAGCACCATGCATGCTAATGTGTTGTTGACTTTCTCTGGCACATCACCAGGCCTTCTTAAGTCAAGTTTATTGTCAATTCTCTCAAAATATGTGCCAGACATACAGAGGAAACAAAAGTATGTTTCTCTCCAACCCATGGTGCAATTACTATAAAATATGAACAACATATTTACAATACAATACATTTCAAATGCAAAGGTAAGACAAACCCAAACAGTATGTAAAACTAAAGAATACATATTTCCATATTTCAATAGTCACTAAGTATATATATATATATATATACACACACACTCACTGGCCACTTTATTAGGTACCCCATGCTAGTAACGGGTTGGACCCCCTTTTGCCTTCAGAACTGCCTCAATTCTTCGTGGCATAGATTCAACAAGGTGCTGGAAGCATTCCTCAGGGAGTTTGGTCCATATTGACATGATGGCATCACACAGTTGCCGCAGATTTGTCGGCTGCACATCCATGATGCGAATCTCCCGTTCCACCACATCCCAAAGATGCTCTATTGGATTGAGATCTGGTGACTGTGGAGGCCATTTGAGTACAGCAAACTCATTGTCATGTTCAAGAAACCAGTCTGAGATGATTCCAGCTTTATGACATGGCGCATTATCCTGCTGAAAGTAGCCATCAGAAGTTGGGTACATTGTGGTCATAAAGGGATGGACATGGTCAGCAACAATACTCAGGTAGGCTGTGGCGTTGCAACGATGGTCAATTGGTACCAAGGGGCCCAAAGAGTGCCAAGAAAATATTCCCCACACCATGACACCACCACCACCAGCCTGAACCGTTGATACAAGGCAGGATGGATCCATGCTTTCATGTTGTAGACGCCAAATTCTGACCCTACCATCCGAACGTCGCAGCAGAAATCGAGACTCATCAGACCAGGCAACGTTTTTCCAATCTTCTATTGTCCAATTTCGATGAGCTTGTGCAAATTGTAGCCTCAGTTTCCTGTTCTTAGCTGAAAGGAGTGGCACCGGTGTAGTCTTCTGCTGCTGTAGCCCATCTGCCTCAAAGTTCGACGTACTGTGCGTTCAGAGATGCTCTTCTGCCCACCTTGGTTGTAACGGGTGGTAATTTGAGTCACTGTTGCCCTTCTATCAGCTCGAACCAGTCTGGCCATTCTCCTCTGACCTCTGGCATCAACAAGGCATTTCCGCCCACAGAACTGCCGCTCACTGGATGTTTTTTTTTTTCGGACCATTCTCTGTAAACCCTAGAGATGGTTGTGCGTGAAAATCCCAGTAGATTAGCAGTTTCTGAAATACTCAGACCAGCCCTTCTGGCACCAACAATCATGCCACGTTCAAAGTCACTCAAATCACCTTTCTTCCCCATACTGATGCTCGGTTTGAACTGCAGGAGATTGTCTTGACCATGTCTACATGCCTAAATGCACTGAGTTGCCGCCATGTGATTGGCTGCTTAGAAATTAAGTGTTAACGAGCAGTTGGACAGGTGTACCTAATAAAGTGGCCGGTGAGTGTATATATATATATATATATATATATATATATACAGTGGGTACGGAAAGTATTCAGACCCCTTTAAATTTTTCACTCTTTGTTTCATTGCAGCCTTTTTCCAAAAATCAAAAAAGTTCATTTTATTTCTCAGTAATGTACACTCAGCAACCCATCTTGACAGAAAAAAACAGAAATTTAGAAATGTTTGCATATTTATTAAAAAACAAAAACTGAAATATCACATGGTCATAAGTATTCAGACCCTTTGTTCAGTATTTAGTAGAAGCACCCTTTTGATCTAATACAGCCATGAGTCGTTTTGGGAAAGATGCAACAAGTTTCTCACATCTGGATTTGGGTATCCTCTGCCATTCCTTTGCAGATCCTCTCCAGTTCTGTCACGTTGGTGGACAGTCATTTTCAGGTCTCCAGAGATGCTCAATTGGGTTTAAGTCAGGGCTCTGGCTGGGCCATTCAAGAACAGCCACAGAGTTGTTGTGAAGCCACTCCTTCGTTATTTTAGCGGTGTGCTTAGGGTCATTGTCTTGTTGGAAGGTAAACCTTCGGCCCAGTCTGAGGTCCAGAGCACTCTGGAAAAAGGTTTTGGTCCAGGATATCCCTGTACTTGGCCGCATTCATCTTTCCCTCGATTGCAACCAGTCGTCCTGTCCCTGCAGCTGAAAAACACCCCCACAGCATGATGCTGCCACCACCATGCTTCACTGTTGAGACTGTATTGGACAGGTGATGAGCAGTGCCTGGTTTTCTCCACACATACCGCTTAGAATTAAGGCCAAAAAGTTCTATCTTGGTCTCATCAGACCAGAGGATTTTATTTATCACCATCTTGGAGTCCTTCAGGTGTTTTTTAGCAAACTCCATGCGGGCTTTCATGTGTCTTGCACTGAGGAGAGGCTTCCTTCGGGCCACTCTGCCATAAAGCCCCGACTGGTGGATTGCTGCAGTGATGGTTGACTTACTACAACTTTCTCCCATCTCCCGACTGCATCTCTGGAGCTTAGCCACAGTGACCATTGGGTTCTTCTTTGCCTCTTCACCAAGGCTCTTCTCCCCCGATAGCTCAGTTTGGCCGACAGCCAGCTCTAGGAAGGGTTCTGGTCGTCCCCAAACGTCTTCCATTTGAGGATTATGGAGGCCACTGTGCTCTTAGGAACCTTAAGTGCAGCAGAAATTTTTTGTAACCTTGACCAGATCTGTGCCTTGCCACAATTCTGTCTCTGAGCTCTTCAGGCAGTTCCTTTGACCTCATGATTGTCATTTGCTCTGACATGCACTGTGAGCTGTAAGGTCTTATATAGACAGGTGTGTGGCTTTCCTAATCAAGTCCAATCAGTATAATCAAACACAGCTGGACTCCAATGAAGGTGTAGAACCATCTCAAGGATGATCAGAAGAAATAGACAGCACCTGAGTTACATATGAGGGTCACGGCAAAGGGTCTGAATACATATGACCATGTGATATTTCAGTTTTTGTTTTTTAATAAATATGCAAAAATTTCTAAATTTCTGTTTTTTTCTGTCAAGATGGGTTGCTGAGTGTACATTACTGAGAAATAAAATGAACATTTTTGATTTTTGGAAAAAGGCTGCAATGAAACAAAGAGTGAAAAATTTAAAGGGGTCTGAATACTTTCCGTACCCACTGTATATGCGTGTGTACTATGGCTATAATGTAATGGACATTCATTAATATTATCAAAAAGTCCATCACCATAGCTCTGAAACATCTGTGTATAACTCCCATAGGGCATTATTTCTGAACCCACAGATGTGACAAGGGGGCCTTGCCACGTGCATGTATGAGCTTTTGAGCGTGTAGAGAGTGTGCACGTAAGGGCTGGAAGGTCTGCCCGGGGGATGGGAGTGAGAGAGAAGATAAAAAACATGAGGGAAATGTTCAGACGGAGTTCATATTCATTTTGTGAACTTAAATGTTGGACTTTCAGTACACTTTCAGTAGTCCTTCAGATTAGCCCTTGTGTTCTGACAAACTTAAGTCCGATGAATTAATAAACTGGAGTCATATATGACAGGACATTTCATGGATTCGGGGGTGGTATTGGCTGCATTGGCAATTATAATTGAACGTTTTTAGAGCCTTGACATCATAGAAACACAGATGGGGGGTGGGGGGGTATTTGATCACGTAATCACATAAGTTACCAGTTTTACATTTGTTTTTACATGAGTCTCACGGCCAATGTGCAAGATTATTGCTGCATTAGCATTTTGCCGCTTGCTAAGCTAACTTAACACTAAATCTAGTTATATTTAGCCTCCCGGTACATGCCCATCCACAATGGCATTTCCTTTTTCCTTTTTTTTCTTTTCACCCCACGAGGCACAAATGGCTCCCATTGACTCACAAAGCATGTTAGCGATAGTAACCATATGCCGACGCCTTTTTAATTATCACACATTATCCCAGAGCTGTCACAATATGATAGCAGCAGCGTTAGCTTAGGCTTGACCTTTTCATCTGGGAGATGAGCACAATCACGACAGAAAAAATAAACAGAACCTGTAAAATGCCAACAACGGTGAGATCATCTTTGTACTGGAAACACCTTCCCGCCACTGAAAACACACACACACACACACAGAGCGGTGATCAACAGACTACATACCATGTCCCAGACCAAACATGACACATTTACCTCAGTTCATCACGTCTGGGCCTTTAATACAACAATACCTGTGTAGTCTGGGTTGACCACAGTGCTCCCTTTAACAACAAATGTGTCATTGTGTAATCTTCTAAAAGTAAGTCAGTTATATAACATTTTATGAATTATGAATAATGCCCCCATTTTCACAGTGTGGTCTGCCCAGACTTTGATGGTATCAATTATGTTGAAGGGGATGGATCTCATTCCAGTCCCTGTCTGATTTTAAACAAGTCAGCATGAAGACATAATGGAAGAAAATGAGACCACTCAAATTGAATAAATGATTTGTTGCATGCAGAGTGCTCTGTAGCAACTTTATTTTACACATTCTTATGTTGCTATTTGTTGTGTGCTTGTAGCTCTGGAGTGAGCTATTATATTCATTACAGTGAGGAAAATAAGTATTTGAACACTCTGCTATTTTGCAAGTTCTCCCACTTAGAAATCATGGAGGGGTCTGAAATTGTCATCGTAGGTGCATGTCCACTGTGAGAGACATAATCTAAAAAAAAACATCCAGAAATCACAATGTATGATTTTTTAACTATTTATTTGTATGATACAGCTGCAAATAAGTATTTCAACACCTGAGAAAACCAATGTTAATATTTGGTACAGTAGCCTTTGTTGCAATTCCAGAGGTCAAACGTTTCCTGTAGTTTTTCACCAGGTTTGCACACACTGCAGAAGGGATTTTGGCCCACTCCTCCACACAGATCTTCTCTAGATCAGTCAGGTTTCTGGGCTGTCGTTTGAGCTCCCTCCAAAGATTCTCTATTGGGTTTAGGTCTGGAGTCTGGCTAGGCCACACCAGAACCTTGATCTGCTTCTTACAGAGCCACTCCTTGGTTATCCTGGCTGTGTGCTTCGGGTCATTGTCATGTTGGAAGACCCAGCCTCGACCCATCTTCAATGGTCTAACTGAGGGAAGGAGGTTGTTCCCCAAAATCTCGCAATACATGGCCCGGGTCATCCTCTCCTTAATACAGTGCAGTCGCCCTGTTCCATGTGGAGGTGTACAATTTTGTCTCTAGTGTCTTTGGACAGCTCTTTGGTCTTGGCCATGTTAGTAGTTGGATTCTTACTGATTGTATGGGGTGTACAGGTGTCTTTATGCAGCTAACAACCTCAAACAGGTGCATCTAATTTAGGATAATAAATTGATTGGAGGTAGACATTTTGAAGGCAGACTAACAGGTCTTTGAGGGTCAAAATTCTAGCTGATAGACAGGTGTTCAAATACTTAGAAATACAAATAAATAGTTAAAAAAAATCATACATTGTGATTTCTTTATTTTTTTTTTAGATTATGTCTCTCACAGTGGACATACACCTACGATGACAATTTCAGACCCCTTCATGATTTCTAAGTGTGAGAACTTGCAAAATAGCAGGGTGTTCAAATACTTATTTTCCTCACTGTATTGCTTGATTGCTGGATTGCTTCGTTACAACCAGAAAATCCATCGGATTTCACTCATTTAGCTGTCTTTTTTGTTGCCGTTCTAAC
Source organism: Etheostoma perlongum (assembly GCA_026937815.1). Lineage (NCBI taxonomy): Eukaryota > Metazoa > Chordata > Actinopteri > Perciformes > Percidae > Etheostoma > Etheostoma perlongum. Next base: position 4,766,249 of record CM049372.1, read on the forward strand.
CTCTGGTTGATTTCTGAGGACTATGGTTACCTGGTCCTCAGATCTCTGCAGGGTAAATCCAGACAGCTAGCTAGACTATCTGTCCAATTAGAGTTTTCTGTTGACGACTAAAACTATTTGTGAACGTACACATGTTCCACCAAAACAAGTTCCGGTTACACTTGAAGTTTTCTACATCTACATAACAGTGACACGACACTGTCATGAACGTGTCATAATGGTTTATGACTTGTTTATAATGTTTTATAACATAACGCTTTTTAAGTAAGTGTCATTCGGTTTTGTCATGACAAGTTATGGTAATTGTTAGGGTTAGGGTTCATGCGTCATGACTGTGTCATGATAGTGTCATAATGTGATAATGTTTTTCTCCCATCATGGAATGCTTTGTGGACTAGACAGACCCTCCTCCAGTGCACTTTGTAGTAAAGTCTGGCAAAGAGAGACTATTAGTGGCCTAACCTTATCAGTTCAACAAACAGAAGGCAGAAATATTGTATTGTAGCTCCATATTTCGCAATTACATTTGTTTTCCATGAACAAAGGTTTTCACCCGAAAGCGACGATGCTATTAATCTATATGATAACTGATGAGTTATTAAAGCAACTGACCTGGTTGTTTCCTCGCTTGTAGAGTTTATCATTCAAAGACGATATGCCACTGATAAGTGCTGGGAATGCAGATAGGAAAGTGGAGGCTGTGTATGATTATTATTAACATTCGCTGAGGTAGGGCCACCAGTGAAGGCATCGCTTCATCATCCAGCCCAGAGCGATGGATGATGGGAGTGGGGGGCTGAGGAAAACTAGGCCTTGTTGGGTAACCCACAGAGTAAGCATGCATCTGTGAAGAAACCCAGCCCAGGTAATTATCACGTCGCGCCACTTAAATACAAATGAACGTGCTTTTTCACAGCGGAGAGCAGTTTAATCAAGTGTGTTTGTGTGCGTCTGTGTGTGTGTGTGTTTGTCCTCTGCCTCTTCCTGTAGGCTTTTTTTTTTTTTTGCGTGCCTCTTACCACTTCAGCCCACTACATTTCCTAAAAGAGAGCATAACACTTCCACTCAGTTGGCCGTATTAATGCGAAAGTGACTGTTTTGTGTGTTCTCGTCAAACAACTGTTCCTTTCGGTCGGCCGCTGTGTTTCCCACCGGCAGCCTGGCACGCCATCCAGCCTGTAGCGAAGGATGCTGACTCTTCCTGTCATTCCTGTGGTCCCACATTTGCCGTCTGCTTGCCTGACTGCCTGCCGGCTGGTCCTTAGGCAGTGCCTTTGTCCATCACTAGAGGGAGTGGGTAGCCTAAAGAATAATGAAGTCTAATATGAGCCCTGGGACAGGACAGAGGGGGGGAAATAGAGCGAGAGGGAGAGACCACTGATTATTCATTAGCCTTACTTATGAGCTGTAGCCACACTGTGTCCTGTACAGCTTCAATGCACATGGATAATGAATAATGCATATGCTACATGTTATATGTAGTGTGGAGCTGGTTGGGTGCAACTGACAAAAATACTGCAAAGTCCAATGTCAAATCAAAAAGATTCTGTGTATGTAATTGAAATGAATAGATGGTGTCTATATATCTGTGTGTTTATGTGTGATCAGAGAAGGCAGTGGGGAGGCACACAGAGTCAGATAGATGGATGGAAACGTGACAGAAGCAGATACACTGAGTGATAAAGAGACGCAGCTGCTCTCTCTCGGACTCTCACAAAACAGCAAGCTTGGCGCATGCTAAATATTACAGCGCGTCTCCTGCAGCCTCTGGAGTCTGCTCCTTCCTCTGTTCCTCAGAAGTCGAGCAGAGGAGGGCCCAGCTCGTCTCTCCCAGCTGCAGCCGGGAACCTGTCTGCTGCCCTTTCACAGCTCACTTGCCACACATGGAAATGTTTATGCGGCCCTAATTGAATTTAGAGCTACATGTTTTACCAGATAGAAAACCATTTTGAGAGCACGCTGCTACAAGAGAGATAATCCGGCTAGTAAGGATTGTTCACTTCTGCAGCCTATCAGCGCATTTAAGAAGCTTTAGTTTTAGCCGTCACTGGTAGATCAAATGTAGCATATGCGGAAGAAGCGTGGGGGGGGGGGTCATGTGCAGAAACTGCATGGAGTGCTATGTATCGGGCTCACAGTCACATTTTCTCATTTATTGCCAACTGTTAGATGAATTTTTTGCCCATGGCATTTAGGTAAAGCCAAGTCACAGGGTGGCATCTAATTCAATTGTATCATTTCATATATTTTCAGCTAACATTGTTTGTTATTGCCCTGCTGGTCATGACTATGTTGGTTAGTCTGTCTGTCCAAGCCTTTGGTCCTGGGCATCTCTACAGATAGATGTCCAATTTGGTATAGACTAGAATGGAATAAGCCGAGGTAGGAAACATTCTCTGGTTGTTTATGACAGAGGATGATTTGTAATGATTTCTTGACACGTGGACCTTTCCTGTAGTATCAGCCCAACATTTATACAAGAAATCTAACTGGCTAACAGAAAGGTTCATGGCAATCTGCCATGAACCTTTCTGTGCACATTAGATAAGATAAGATATACTGTAATGTCCCCATAGGGAAATTTGTTCTAGGGTTCCACAGGAGAAAAAGTCAAGCACACTGCATAGTAAAACATTTTGACAACAAATAGCTTATTGGAGGAGTTTGCACCTACACACACACACCTTCGGACAAAATGCACAAGCCCCATGGCTAACACTTTAGCTGGAGTGAATCTTTATAGACATAGGCAGCAATGGATGAGTATAGCAGTTCAGCCTGCTCTGAGGGACCCTGAATTTTCAGAGGGTAGGAGATGGAGCTCTGGGTAGAGAAAGTGAGTTGGATCAGACACTTGTTTCTGTGCCTGTCTGATAATAGACTGCTCATAGCTTGTTTGGAGGAACACATATTTTTAATCCAACCATTTTCATAGCAGTTATCCGCATTCAAGCTTCCCATAGGATATAGCATAGCTTAAAGGGGCTGTGCTCTACATTACATTACAACATTAGATTACATGTACAACATTAATACAGCAGTAAACTATTGTTCATGTGAACATATATTGAGTATTCACGTCCTGAGCAGATAAAGTCACACTCTGTCTGTATTGTAATCTGAGTTTCTCTTTTCTTTGTTTTAGACAAAAATGAAATCCTGTCCTAAATGCCACTCCGCTACAGGGTTGGGGTGAAGCATTTGACCTCGAAGGGTTATGGTTAGGATAGCCAATTGGTCAGGGGATAGGACCTGTATAAATGGGGTTAGGTTATCTTATGGAAGGTGATCCACAAAAGCCCATATGGGCAGAACAATGGGAAAACAAATGTTTGTTTTTTTTAAACAAAGGGACGTCGGACTAGTGGGCTGTAGGACCAAAGAGAATTTTTCGGGTTATTGAGAGGTCTTAACAATAGAGCGTTGGAGAAATGACATGGCACCTTTAATTCCAGGGTTTGGTACCCATCCCTAGTAAGCGTAGCAAAAGATATGCATTTATTTTTTTTTTTAAATGTAGTAGTGTAGATGTAGCCTCAGATGCAGAGAGTATTTGAAGAGTTGGGGCCTGTAAGAACCATGTGGAAGCAATCCCTGACCACTTTTTTTTCAGTATGTAGAGGACAGCACCTCTAAAAAAGGTAATTGTCATAACATTTGCTGAAGATCACCATGTTCCTGAGGAGAAGAAAGCAGGGAGAAAATGATGAATTGATAAATAATCACAATGTTTTTTTTTTTAATTAGGCAATGCTTACATACAGCAGTCAAACAGGAGAAAAAGTTCTGCTGGGATGGCGTCCTTGGCCAGTCCAGGGCCCCAGATGTAGACTGTACCACTTGACTGTCTCTGGGCTGTTTTATTTTAAGATCTTCGTGCTTTGCTTTCTGTCACATGAGTGACAGGAAAGGAGAAGATGATGCGATGGAGGTTGTATTTGACATTCCAACACATACAATGATGATTCTGTTGTTTTTTTGCAGCAATGAGTTTATGATAGATTGTAGATATGTTGCTGTGGGCAAGGTTACAGTGTGGTGAGTGATTCAGATTAGTTCCTGTGATGTCAACATGCAATAGTGCTGGATTTTGTGTAAAAAGGGATCATTAGATATGACACATAAAATTTATCATATTGGCATATTTTGCATACTGTGTGCCATGGTTCAATTTCCTGTGGAGAGAATCTCAATACAGAAACGAGAGAAGCCTTCCAATATATTCCTGTGATATTACTTGTCATGTCATCGCCATGCCAACCAAGACACACACGAGTCACCCCTTCAACTTCGGGCGGCGGAGTTGTCAACACATGTTCAAAGGTCACACTGTGATGGCCGCCCAGTGAATTGAAGTGCTAAAATAGGGGTGGGGTGGGGGGGGCGACAGGTGATGGGTCAAACCAATCTGTGACACAAAGAGGGGGGGGGTGGGGGTTCAAAAGGGTAAACCAACACATTCTCACTACCAACTCGTCAAGTGCTGACGCTTGGTCAGGACCCTTGGCGCCACTTTTTGACGCTCTGGCTCTGGGGGCCACTTAGCAAGGCAAGGCAGCAGTATTTGGGTAGCCCATTTCAGCAACAAGGCAATCCAAATAGCTTTCATAAAACATTAAAGAGCAGCTTAAAACAATTCAAAAACTTTGTTAAAGATAACAAAAAATATATAGAGGTGTACTTCCCGACACAGCAGCCACAGGTTCGACTCCAACCTGCGACCCTTTTCTGCATGTCATACCTCCTCTTTCTCCCCTTTGGGATTTCAGCTGTCCTGTCAAAATGAAGTCATAAAATTCCCAAAAAATGAAATAAAAAAAAATTGGATTTCTCAAAGGAACGTTGACCCCAGTCTTCTGGGTTAAAGTCCTGTATCTAACACAGACAGCAACTGACCAGCAGTCAGTGTGTTGACGAGTTGGGAATGAGAACAGCTTGGTATAAAAGATTCTGTATGTTTGTACAAGCACTGCAACCTAGTTGTGCATGAAAAATGTAAAATCTAAATTAAAATCTTCCCTGTTATTCCGCTTGGTAATAGAGCAATTTCCAATCTCAGTACAGTTCATGTGCAATTTTATTCTTCCCAGTGATGGTAATAGAGTCACATGCACTGAATTAGTGCAACACATCCACAAGAGACCAAATGAGGATGCCAAAGCAGGTACACATTTTAGCACTTTAGTCAAATGAGCAGTTTCCTATCCACCATTTTTTGGTAATGGCAGTTTTGGTTTAGCATTCAATGAATGTTTTCACACCTGCGAGTTAATAAACATGCACACACAAAAAGAAAATTCAGCTGTAATTCATGTCCCCTATCATTGCATTTTAAAGAGGCTTAAACCATAACAGACTATAAATTCCAGCTTGAGTCTGCAGCATGGAGTAGGCCTAAGGAATCAATTTTTTTAACAAATCTGAATACACGAGAGTCCAGGGAGTATCATTTTTTTGCTCTGCTGCATCGAGACATCATGGAGTGGGTAATTCAGCCGAGTGGAAAGTTTTCAATCAGGAGACAGACAAAGAGCATGCCAACATGCCAAGCTCCTACTCATACTCAAACCTTAGATGCAATATCGAGATGAGATTACAGATAATTACAGCAGGAGCAAGACTGGAAGCACTCTGAAAGAGGCAATGGATGTATGAATATCTTGTGAGTATTATCCACAGTATATTGGTTCCATAATCGACTCCATCTTTTTTATGTGAAGGTTTTCCATTTCGCTTTAATATGTGTGTCCAACATAGTTTTGCAGCTTTGGGTAGGTGTGTGTGCATGTGTACGAGTGCTTGGCGTAAAAAAACAAGCTCACAGTTTCTGTTATAGAGAGTGACATGCAGTGTGGGTGGATGCACAGTTCGGACCAAATATGCTCCTCAGGCTCTGATGCGCATGGTGGGGGCTGGGACCGAAATTACTAAGAGAGCCCACTCCACATTTTTCTGCACTCCCTCCCGGGGCTGCCACTGTAGTAGGAAACTTGCGTTGCAGTAGGATAGAGCTGAGACTCGGAGTAACCACAAAGAGTACTCTGTAAATGTGAAAATATGGTGCTATAACTGCATTGGCTTTGGTGTGAATAACCAGTGTTAAGATGTTACCTTTTCAAGCTAGTTAGCAACAGACAGAGCTTGGACAGGTGTTGACTGTGCCGGGACTACTGGGAAATATTAAATATATAAAGCATGTTAGAGCAAAAGCAGCACAGAGTGGGGTGCCATGGTAGCTCACCTGCAAAACCTTTATCTGCTCCGTTCAGTTGTAATGAAAGATGCTTGTATTTTACATGCCACATCATGATACTTTATACTCATTTTCTTTAAAGAGAGAAATATTAGTACTCTGTGCTTCATTACATTTTACATACATTACATTTGACAGCTGCCATTACCAGTTTCTTTGTAGACTAAAAGGTCCCATGGCATAAAAATGTCACTTTAGGAGTTCTTAACATTAATATGTGTTCCCCCAGCCTGCCTATGGCCCCCAGTGGTTAGAAATGGTGACAGGTGTGAGGTCATAAGGGGCAATGTTACTCCCCCTTTCTCTGCTTTGCCCACCCAGAGAATTTGGAACACCCATGAGAGAGAGACATCATTGCTTTCAAACGAGCAAAGTGGCAGTTGGTCAAGGCCACACCCCCAGCCTCCATCACACCCCCCCTCTCTTCCTCAAAAACTACAGACTCTTCACAGACTCTACAGAGACTTAATGTATAGTATTAATGGACCACTAAGGTCTATATAAAAGAGACTTCAGATACAGTATTAGGGACCACTAAGGTCTATATAAAAGAGACTTCAGATACAGTATTAGGGGACCACTAAGGTCTATATAAAAGAGACTTCAGATACAGTATTAGGGACCACTAAGGTCTATATAAAAGAGACTTCAGATACAGTATTAGGGGACCACTAAGGTCTATATAAAAGAGACTTCAGATACAGTATTAGGGGACCACTAAGGTCTACATAAAAGAGACTTCAGATACAGTATTAGGGTACCTTAGTGGGGGATTCACAAGTCTAGAGTCCCCTAATACTCTAGACTTGGACCACCAAGGTGTATGTCTTTGTATTGGCGTTCTATCCTCCGGTGGATTTCTGAGGACTATGGTTACCTGCTCCTCAGATCTCTGCAGGGTAAATCCAGACAGCTAGCTAGACTAGTTCTTTCCCAGGCCATTTTGCAGTGGTACTGTTACTCCGTCTGGAGCTTAGCGCCACCTACGACGATTGTGATTGGTTTAAAGACATGCAAGCAACCCAGAGAGTTTTTTCTCCAATCCTGGAATTTATGTGTGGTGTAGCCAGACCTTCTTTTGAAATGCTGTGGAGGAAGGTTTAGGCAATGCAAGACTTGGTGGCCAGAAGAGTTTTTTTTAGGAGGGTTGGGGCAGTTAGAGACCTATTTGAGTTTAGGGCGTGTCCAAATCAACTTTGTCTTCATTAATCACAGCTGTGTTCTCGTCGTAACATGCAATCAACCAATCATCTCCCATTCCTTTTAAAAGCCAGGCGCGTTTGTTCCTTGACACATTGCTATTATGTCTGAAGATTTGCTGAGCAGATCATATATGGCAGAAGTACCATACAAACAAAAGTATTTCACATAGTTAATTTTTTACTTTTAATATTTTGCATGTTTTGTGTGCTGCTACACACACGCGCACACACACACACACACACAGCTTATCTCTTATTCATTAATTTGATTGAAAGCGGCACAAATGAGAATGTGTACCCGTTAAGCTTGCAGTTTGGTATCCTGTACCTTCTGCCTGAAGGCATCAGCTCAAACTCACTACACAGGACGTGATCATCATCTGAAAATGTTTTCAGTATAAAAGATGAAATACCATTAGGCTGGCTGGCCTTATCTCCGCTCAGCTTTTTAAAAACGGTGGTATTCTGTCCTGTAGTAGGTCACATGGTAATCTGCAGCGGGTCACATTACTGTCATAATCCAGGTTTGTAGAAAATGTTGAAATCATTAGCCTTGTCCAAATCACTCCACACATTCATGTTAATGTTAGTCATTTCTTTAACAGCGTTCCAAGGTTATTTTGAATTATTCATTGAAAAGGCTTCCCTAACGTGCCTTTATAAATTCCCCCCTCAGGTCTTTTTGAATTGATCTCAGCTCTATTAAATCATTGTTCCAGAATGCTAGCTTTCCCCTTTTGATCAGATGTTTAATTTCAGGTGTGATGTAGTCTTTATTGTTGGAATATAGTGACTGATAGTCTTTTTTTTGGAACAACAGTGTCAACACAGAAATGAATACACCCTGTTGTTTCAATATTGTCAATGTTGTTGTCCTGGTAGAAGACATCCCAATCGGTGGCCAGGAAGCCCCCACTCAGTGTCTCCTTACTCTCATGACTGTTTTTGACACAAGTTGACTTTTATTTTTTTTTAAAGGTGAGATCAGGTAGATGGTATTATGATAAGTTTGAGGGGGTGGGGTTTAATTCTGGCAGCATATGCATATGCTTTAGTATTGCCATAGCATTTGTCCAGGGTCCTAGTCTTCCGTGTGCTATTATTATATACAGTATAGTATATAGCATCCAACAATATGTGTATATATACATATTGTTCCTGGAAGAGCCTGCTCTAGTTTGCAATGGTTGAAGTCTCCGAGAACAAATATAAGGGAATGGGACTTGGCCTTTAAATGCTGGTGGACACAGTCTGCTACACCTGAGGCTGCTTTGGATGTGTTCCCAATGGGCGGAATGTGTGCTGAACATATCAAAATGATCCCAGTCTCTAGGTGGATCAAGAGATCTTAAGCAGATGAGTTCAAGATCAGGAGTACACAACCTGTCTTTTATTGTGTAAATATTGCCCCAAAATAAAAACACAGATACCGCCCCCCTCATCTTCCTCGAGTCCCTGTTTCTATCCAGCTTTGTACCTGCACCAATGAGTCTGGAAAATTCTCCTGGAGCCAGTTTTGTGCAAATCATTAGGCATGATTCCCGATATTTGTCAAGCCGCAATTCCTCCGGTAGAGTATAGATGGTAGCGGCGGCCTTGTGGCATGATCTAACAGGCCTGGTTCTGGTGCTGCTTTCCTCCTCGAGGACAGCAGCCAGACCCTGTCATACACCCGCAGCGTCTGCTCATTACCTTTGGTAAGTGTGGTGGCATCGTATTTCAAGCAGGTGCAAAAGGTGGATGTAATTAGCAGCAGCAGCTACACTCCGGTGATTCTCTTTCCCATCGTGAAATTATTTTCTTCGTTCACTTCTTTCTTGCCAAGCAGGCCACCAGCATCTGAAGCACTTCCCTTGACATAGACAGACTTGACGAGCTTAAAAACTTGGACAAACTTAGACTACCACAGACGCCCATTCAACGGGAAATTGACAACTGTGTTGATCTTAACTCTTAACTCTGTTGTCTTTAAAAAAAAATTGAAAATCAACACTTTTGACACTTTCTAATCAATGTTTTTTAACTTTGTTTTTGCCTCTTTTTTTCCAACACCTTTGACACTTTTTTTCAATGTTTGTCACTTTTGACGTATTCAACACTGTGTAACACTAACTTTAGTTTTACAGTTATTTTTGGAATTATTAGTCAATAAACCTCATTTATAGGAAATTATACATAATGTTTGTTAGAAAAGCAGAAATTAGGAATTATTTAGACTAAAATTAAAGGAATGGATGTTGATGATAGACTGGAATATGTCAACTTTTACTCAATACTATTTCAAAAACACTTCAATTTGTTTTACAATGCTATAAAATTGAATAAGATGCCCCAAAGTTAATGAAAGTAGAGATTTGTTCTTGCCAAAGAGCATTGTGGGGAATCAATCATGTTATTTTGGGTAGTTAAAAAGAACAGTGTATAGGAAACTGGGTCAATTTGACCCGAGGACAACATGAGGGTTAAAATAGCAAAGACAAGATTTGAGTTGCGCTGGTTGCCAGATAGGGCCCGCAAGGTTCGGTCTCGGAAGGCACTGAGTTTGGTGTTTGGAATGGAGAGCAGGCCAGCATTTTACAGCCACAATGATATATACATTTTTAAAATAATCACTCCATTCACTTCAATTGTGCAGAGTAGACCGATAAGAAGAAGGCTCCATAGGAAAGGAGGATCGGTTCATGGTAGGTTTACGCAGATAGAAACCCTCAGGCAAAAAAACACTGTAACAATTTATGACACAAATTCATGACACCAATTAAAAAACATATGACAGAGGTTGTAACAGGGATGTCCCAGATTCACAGCACAGGCAATGCTAGAGTTTAAATACATGAAGTGAGATTAATATTCACATAACATTATTTATGCCTAATCTAGTCTACCAGCAAATGTCCACCATGACAACCAATTCCTACGTGAACACATTCCAAAAGGCCTAAGCGGTGGCATATGTTCCCCCAAATTAAGGGCCTGTTAGAGCATGGGAACTGGCTTGGCTCTCAGCGACTCCCCAGATGGACGGAGATTTCAACGAGGACAGCAACTTAAACCATCTCCGCTGCTCCTCCTTTCATCCAAGGTCCTTCTGTCTATTACAGACATTGTGGTCTCACTTTGAGACTTTGAGAGGATATCTCTTTATGCATTAAACACATATATAGTCCCCTTCCATCCATCCTGGAAACACACTGGCTTTTAGCCTCAGTGGATGTGACAGTTCACCTTGGTCGGAACAACATTTCAATTTTGTCTTTAGAGGTGCATTTAGTTTAGCTGTTGGATCATTTCATCCCTAAGTTGAAAAAACACTTTCATTATCTCAGCAAAGACTTGGAAGAAATTAGCTTTTTCAAAACAGTGACGTCAAACTTAAAGTTGAATACGCAGTTGAGGAATCCGCAGCCTTGCCTCTGGCACACGGCTCTTGCTATCAAAATGAAAATCTCCCCAGAAGCCACGGTTATATAGCAATTAAAAACAAAGCATTTGTTCCCGGTAGTCTAATATTAAATTCTGGGAGGTAAAACCCTGGTATGTATTTGCTTCAGCCCAGTGGAAGGCAATTAGAGATCTACTCCTGTTTTAGATTCATATTCATCCACATGCACTCAGCAGTGATTTATTGACATATACAAACAAATGGCGTAAATCTTGATTAGTAAACAGCCTGTGTGGCTACGGCGTCTGAAACCTCCCAGTGTGGATGGTGGATGGCAGAGCTCCTCCAGGCCATTTCTCTTAAGGTCTGGCAGCCCTATGGCAGCAGTGGGCTGTGGCTCCATAAATCCAGTGTGGGTGAGGGATGAATGCTGATCAATTAGAGTATTGCATAAAAATGGTCAGTCCCAAAAGAAGATTGGCGCCATGCCTCCCTGGCACAGATATGAAACTGTTATGGGTGAGCTCTGCTGCTGCCATTTACCTTTTCCCCTGGAACACATTATTAGCATCAGCATTGTGCATTTGATGACATATGCAGGAAGTTGTCATAGCAAAATGGTGCCGTAAAAAATAGCACTATGATTTGAAGGACCATGGCATGGAGAATTACATCATGCATTGAAAGACAGATATGTTTCTGAGACTTGCAGGATAGGTTTTGCAAGCGAAGTCCACATTGAATATTAGACTGGTATGTGGAGCTGTGAAGTCGGAACAGGCCCTGGTTTTGGGAAGTTTTTCTCCACTTTGTTTCCTGAAAAATCGTGAATTTCCATAACTTCAGCATAGCATACTACAATACCAATGAGCCTCATCTGACAGACAAAACAATGTGTTTCTGAATTCACCCAAAATCAACCAAGAATTGAATGTCTATGTCCAACCTTAAATGCTAATACCTTACAGAATGTATATAAATACAGCACATTTACAATTTATGTTGGATCATAAACATGTCTTGTGTGGGTGAAGAGGTTATTATTTCTTTGTGTGCAGTGACACAGTGGGAAGGACCCACAGTATGCGTTTCTTCATGTTTGACCTGAGCTTTTCCCTGATTGTGTGTGATAGGAGGGATGAGAGGGGTTGGCTGTAATCTCCTGACCATTTTGTACCACGTATAGGACGAGTTGTAGCCGGTCAACCCCTCTGCTAATTGGACAACAGTATATATAGCATAGCACCCAGGGAAGTCATATTAGGGATTTGAACGTGATGGAAGACCTTGTAGTCAAAAGTTTGAGTGTGTCCTTTTTTATTTAAACTGAGTTGTTTATGATATAGCTGACATTTGTATTTCACCTAGGGTTAGAAGACATGCCAAAAACACTGAAAACACTTTAGATCTTGTAAATCACGCTTAGTAATAGTGTTCAATGTTTCAATTCAAACCTGATTTCTTTAGTTTTTAGGTGTGATTTAAAATTAGTTTTGTATTGAGTCTCATTGTTTTGTTTCTTTCATTTTTAAAGGTCCCATGGCATGAACATTTTTTATAAGGTTTAACAATTATTTTTGCATTCCCCCAGTCTGCCTATGGTCCCCCAGTGGCTAGAAATGATGATAGGTGTAAACCAAGCCCTGGGTATCCTGCTCTGCCTTTGAGAAAATTAAAGCTGAGATGGGCCGATCTGGAATCTTGCCACTTATGATGTCACAAGGGGCAACCTTTCTCTGCTTTGCCCACCCAGATAATTTGGTCCAACCATGAGAGAGACCTCATGGCTTTCAAATAAACAAAGCGGCAGTTGGTCAAGGCCACACCCCCCAGTTTCCAACACCATGATATGGTTTACATTTGGTACTACATTGGAATCTGCAAGTGGCTTTAACATTTCAAGTGTTTATTAAAGAACAATGATAAAATAAAAAAATAAAAGTAAAAGTCCTGCATCGAAAATGTTAGATAAGTAAAAGTATGTAAGTATCATCAGGAAAATGTACTTTAGTATTACAAGTACAAGTACTCAAAGCAGAACAATCCTGACATTTTAGTAAATGGAAACAATCCAAACAGTTGTGTATTTAATGGTCTGATCATTTCAGCTGGACTTGTAGGGATGTACTGAATATTGTTTGGTTATTTATTTTATAATAACATATTGTATTTTATGAACTACATGTGTTTTGTTAGCAAAAATCCTAATTTGTAAAGTGAGTAAAACTGATACAGATAAATGTAGAGGAGTTAAAAGTACAATATTTCATTAGAAAGTAGAATGAGCATGAAAAGGATGGATTCAAGTCAAATGTATACTTAAGTACAGTACTTAAGGGAATGCAGTTACTGTACATTCCACCACAGCTTTCCTAAGGGCTACTAGACTTAGGAGTGCTAATTACAGGCTGAGAGGGTGATCTGCAGCAATCTGGGGTGCTGAGAACGCGATGCATAACGCGGGCTGCCGAAACTGTTGAAGGGGCTGCCATGTGACAGAGCATGTGGCTGATGGCACATGGGAAGGGAAGAACTCAGTTTGAACTGTAGCCCTCCGTCTTCCTCATGATGTCTTCTTCTGTCTGCTTCAGTAATTTGCTCAAGGTTATCTTTCCACTTTTAATTCACAAGTGTTGGGGGCCTAATGGAGAAAATGATGCAACCGTTTTAATTAATGACTGTCATCTTACATGTTGCTGGGCTATTTGACATGGTATCCAATTACATTCCCACACATACACACATACATAGATAGATGTTCTCACCTGCCAAACCGCCCACAACACCAGAATTAAAATCATAATCAGTTTTATTAGCAAGTGGGTTATGACTTTATTTTAATAAGATTGTATGTATCGTATGAAAGAGTTAACTCTTTGGGTGCCCGGGTAGCTCAGTTGGTAGGGCTTGAGTTCGACTCTGACCTGCGGCCCTTTGCTGCATGTCATTCCCCCTCTCTCTCCCCTTTCATGTCTTCATCTGTCCTGTCAAAAATAAAGGCCGAAAAATACCCCAAAAAAGAAATCTTAAAAAATAAATAATATGAGTTAAGCCTTTGAACTCAATAGAAATGGCTTGCCAGTGCCTACATTGGTATTTTTTGCTTATTGTAATATAATTTCATGGATGATATTCAGTACAACCTAAGCTAAAGGGTTGTCAATAAACCACAACAACTCATAAATGTATTGAAATTGTGTCATGAAAAAAATTAAAATAAAACCCATTGGACATTGAGTTTTCATCAAACTTTGTTGAATAATCACACCAAATATTCAAAAACGCACAAAACATCAACTAAATATTTCTGTGCTTGCAGATTGTAAAGGTGTTTTTATAGTTTCATCTGCAATAAAATGGTGTCTTGTTGGTTCTGCACCGGATGTCATGTAGCGTGAGAACGCCATCACCAGCGTACCAACGTAATGTAGCGAAAGAAAGCCGGCAGGTGCTACTCAGGCTTAGAATAGAGTTTCAAAATAATTAGACTTCTAAGGATCCATGTGTTAATATGTTAGCTAAATGTCTGCAATTAGGACAAAATAGGTTACAATGTTGGGAGAACTTCCTGGGTATGGATGGACATAAAGATCTTGATTATTAAACTTCAAAAGATGAGCAGCTGTGTATTATGGAAAACGTGTTTTTTGATTTAAAAAAAGTCAAAACATGCAAGGTCTTCCAAGCTAACTATAATCTATATCCACGATGTTTCACTTCCAGGATTGCTCTAGTGCCGCCGGAAATTCCGGATATCAGATACCGGAAATTGGATGAAAAAAAGAATTATGTACAATAATAATCTGCCTGTGATGTCATTAAAATGTTGACCGAATTGTAACGACACCGGAGGACTCAAATGCACGAGTCATAAACAATATAAAGTTTTACAAAATGTTTACATGGCAAAAGTTCAAACAAAGAAAAGCACTCGGATGATGAAACGGTAAAACCAAAAAAAAAAAAAAAGAAAACCTGGTTGCAGGAGAATCTTGCTAGAACACCTGACGGCACTATCATATGGACCGAACAAGACAAACTGGCACAAGTCAAAGGGAGAAAAGGACTATTTATACATGAGGTAGAGGACAACAGGTGAAACCAATCAGGGGCTGGGTAGAAATTAACACAAAGCGAGGAAGTCAGGGTCTGAAACGAGAGGAAAAGTCAATACAAAATAAGACTAGACATGAGTAACTTAACTTAAAGCGCCAATATTCTGCTCATTTTCAGGTTCATAATTGTATTTTGAGGTTGTATCAGAATAGGTTTCCATGGTTTCCTTTTCAAAAAACACCATTTTGTTGTACTGCACATGTCTGCAGATCCTCTTTTCACCCTGTGTGTTTAGGTCTCTGTTTTAGCTACAGAGTGAGGCATCACACTTCTCTCCTATCTTTGTTGGGAGCGGCACATGCTCAGTAGCTCGGTAAGATCCCATCAGCTAGATAACTCTTTCTCCAGCTTTGGTCAGTCCAAGGCAGGATTAGCTGGGAGACTTCTTCTAGACCAGGGACACTTGTGGAATACCTGTAGAACAGGGAGAGGAAGTAGTTCTTTTGGAGATTATGGTCAACTAGTGGCTGTTGTAGCAATGTTTTCCATTGAGAACGAGCTAGCCTGCTACGGTTATCCACCTCGTCTCTAGTGACGTAGAAAGCCGTGCAGATGTTGAACAGTTCACCTGGAGACTGAAGACAGAGGACATTCAGAAACCCGATCTCACTCAAAACTGCATGGATGTTTGTTTTTTGTATGTGTGTGAAAGCACCAGAGACACAAAATAACACCCAAAATCCCCAAAAATTTGATTTTTTTTTTTAATAATGTGGGCACTTTAACAAAAAGAGACATAAAGACAGTTGTAATAACTTTTTGCACATAATGTACCATTTCCAAAATATAAATTTCTGACAACTACAAAGTACATTTTTGTAAATACACATTTGTATCTGTATAGGCTCAATGAGATTTGCCAACATATATGGTATGTATCTGTATATACAGTGAGGAAAATAAGTATTTGAACACCCTGCTATTTTGCAAGTTCTCCCACTTAGAAATCATGGAGGGGTCTGTCATTGTAGGTGCATGTCCACTGTGAGAGACATAATCTAAAAAGAAAAATCCAGAAATCACAATGTATGATTTTTTAACTATTTCTTTGTATGATACAGCTGCAAATAAGTATTTGAACACCTGTCTATCAACTACAATTCTGACCCTCAAAGACCTGTTAGTCTGCCTTCAAAATGTCCACCTCCACTCCATTTATTATCCTAAATTAGATGCACCTGTTTGAGGTCGTTGCATAAAGACACCTGTCCACCCCATACAATCAGTCACTACTAACATGGCCAAGACCAAAGAGCTGTCCAAAGACACTAGAGACAAATTTGTACACCTCCACAAGGCTGGAAAGGGCTATGGGAAAATTGCCAAGCAGCTTGGTGAAAAAAGGTCCACTGTTGGAGCAATCATTAGAAAATGGAAGAAGCTAAACATGACTGTCAATCTCCATCGGACTGGGGCTCCATGCAAGATCTCACCTCGTGGGGTCTCAATGATCCTAAGAAAGGTGAGAAATCAGCCCAGAACTACACGGGAGGAGCTGGTCTATGACCTGAAAAGAACTGGGACCACGGTTTCCAAGGTTACTGTTGGTAATACACTAAGACGTCATGGTTTGAAATGCATGGCACGGAAGGTTCCCCTGCTTAAACCAGCACATGTCAAGGCCCGTCTTAAGTCATCAACCATTTGGATGATCCAGAGGAGTCATGGGAGAAAGTCATGTGGTCAGATGAGACCAAAAAATAACTTTTTGGTCATAATTCCACTAACCGTGTTTGGAGGAAGAAGAATTATGAGTACCATCCTAAGAACACCATCCCTACTGTGAAGCATGGGGGTGGTAGCATCATGCTTTGGGGTGTTTTTCTGCAAATAGGACAGGGCAACTGCACTGTATTAAGGATAGGAGGACCGGGGCCATGTATTGCGAGATTTTGGGGAAGAACCTCCTTCCCTCAGTTAGAGCATTGAAGATGGGTTGAGGCTGGGTCTTCCAACATGACAATGACCTGAAGCACACAGCCAGGATAACCAAGGAGTGGCTCTGTAAGAAGCATATCAAGGTTCTGGCGTTGCCTAGCCAGTCTCCAGACCTGAACCCAATAGAGAATCGATGGAGGGAGCTCAAACTCCGAGTTTCTCAGTGACAGCCCAGAAACCTGACTGATCTAGAGAAGATCTGTGTGGAGGAGTGGGCCAAAATCCCTTCTGCAGTGTGTACAAACCTGGTGAAAAACTACAGGAAACATTTGACCTCTGTGATTGCAAACAAAGTACCAAATATTAACATTGATTTTCTCAGGTGTTCAAATACTTATTTTCAGCTGTATCATACAAATAAATAGTTAAAAAATCATACAATGTGATTTCTGTTTTTTTTTTTTTAGATTCTCTCACAGTGGACATGCACCTACGATGACAATTTAAGACCCCTCCATGATTTCTAAGTGGGAGAACTTGCAAAATAGCAGGGTGTTCAAATACTTATTTTCCTCACTGTATTATCTGTTCTTGCATATTTTTGGCTTTTGCCTTTTCCAAAGTGGGTTCTGGGGCGATATGTGCTTAAACTAAATAAAAAACACTTAAAATACTAGAGAAAGAAGTCTGCAATCATTGTATGTGGTTTGTACATGAATAACTAGGGCACATTTACATATTTTTGCTGGACAAATCTGTATGAGTACACTATAACACCTTGGCAACTATGCTCACCTGTAATTACAAAACACACACACACAGCCTAATTTGTGGCTGCACTAACTCTAGATTTACTACAGCGTGTGCTGAATTGTGCAGGACCCCTCATAGCTGCCCAAAGTGCCTATGTCTTTGTACTCACCCATACCTCGTGCATACTGTCCCAGTGCTTTTGAGAAAAATATATTTTATGCTAACTGATGAATGAGTAGAACACACTAACATAATCAAGCAAAATAACCAAACAGAAAAAGGGGGTGGGGTGTACGGCATTATATAGCCAATATTACTATAAGTCACACATTAAACACTCATCTACAGTTCTTGTAGGTGCATTGAAAACTTCACTGAGACAAATGTATCTCTCTATACAACAACTTAGAAACAGTGTTGTTTCTCATGTTTAACTAGCCTACTTGACTGTAATTAGGTTTAATGTGATGCATGGCTTCTTCACACAGCTATTGGCAGGGGCTTTATCATCTGAACAACATCAATAATCATAAAAAAAGCTTTTGTTGTGCTACTATTTATTAATTCCACATTGTGCTGATGTTTTCTCTGACAAGGTTCAGCTTACCTGCTTATGGCTGTCTTGACCATTTAGGTTATGTGATCAGGTTTTTATACGCCCAAATGCACACACAAGCAGACACACACAGACAGAAACAAGACAAGGGGCCAAACACATGCGAAAGTAGAGGTACAAAGGTGCAAGGTGGAGATCATGTGAAGATAAATGCCCTGAGTCGTGAGTGGGCAGAAAGTACATAAAGGTCATGTACTTTCTGCCCACTGCATTTAGAACTACAGTATGTGTCTATCAAATTCATGCTGAAGCCAGTCGGGAGAAGAGGCTTTCCATCGAGAAAAGCCTTCGCTGCTGTTCTTTGCTATTCTTCTAATGGAGAAATTCTCTCCAGTTGTGCAACAAATTCTCATGCATGGGTTTTTGTGATATCGTACAAACACTTAATTCAATTTGTATATTATCATACAAAATTACGGGGCAATCCCCCATGACAGTGAAGTTTGGCTGGAATGGTGTTTTATGGCTCGTGCACTGTTTATTTTCCATTTACACAGTATTAACAAAACTCAGCGCATAAAGGAAATAGAGAGCTAGGTGACCGTGAGGAGATATTTACTGAATTTGACAAGCAGTGTTTTGGATTAATATCACTTATTATACCTTTAAGTAGTACTCCCGGGACACAAACACTCGTATCCTGGGTGAAAGTCTTGTGTTTTCCCCTTAACTTCTTCTAGGACATAAACTGTACTCCCTTGTTTAAAAACCCTGGTGCATGCCGTAATAAGTACGTGGAATACATGCACAGTACTCCTCTTTGTAGCTATTGTCTGAATGGTTAATGAGATCAGCCTGAGTCCTGGTATGACTTCAATGCTTACCTCTTTAGGAGCAGCCATTGATGTTTTAAGCGAACAGTCGCCCCTCTGTGTTGTCACACGCCTGTAGCTGCCAGTAGCTCCTCACAGTATTCCAACTGTCCCGGCCACGTGGCTTGGATAACTTGAAGCCTGACAAGATGGACTTGTGTGATCTGGTGATATTGCGAGAATCTAAGATGAATGGTGTATTTGAGTTTAAATCATTGGAGTACGTCAAATAAGGTAAGAATAGATGCCTTTATTGTCATTGCATTTACATACAATGAGATTCAAGTGCACAACCTGAGAAAGTATACTTTTAACAATACATTAACCTGTAATTAACCTGTTGTCCTTGGGTCAAATTTGACCCATTTTGAAAAAAATAAAATCCATATCAGAAAAGTGTCTTTCAACCATAATTTCAGGAAAATAACGCTGATTGTTCCACATAATCAGCCCACTGCTATCTTTAAATTTGAATGTTTTGTTCAATTTTATGTGTGCATGGTTATCTGATGAGCAGGTGGCACCTTGTACGGCAGCCTTGGCCACAGTGTATGAATGTGTGTGAATGGTGAATGTTTCCTGTATGATGTAAAAGCGCTTTGAGTAGTCGTTAAGACTAGAAAAGAGCTATATAAATACAGCACACTTACATTTAAAAAGTGACTAAAATGTTCAAAGAAGCTTCAAAAACACGGGGGCAAAAAATCCACTAAACGTCAACGTCAACTAAATCTTTGAGCCTCAACAGGCTCAGAAAGAAATCAGGGGGGAAAGCAACAAAGGTGTTGAAAAAGACAATTCAAAGGTTTCAATTTTGACCCAGAAAAACAAAAAGACAACACAAGGGTTAATTATACAGTACATTAGGCATAACAATTACCTTAAGTGCTAGAAATGGGCGGGGCTTTACACGTCATATTCAGTGAAGATGACACCTAACACCACATACTCCGGTCCAGCTGTATACCAGCAGAACTCATGTTTTGTAGCTAGTTGAATCAGTCATTGTACAGAGAGACAAAGAAAGCTTACTTTGATCGTCTCGCAGTGATTACGTTCTAAGGCACACATAAATAATGGTTACCCCATTCAACACAGCCGGTAAACCCTGATTGAGCCATCAGTGTGAAAGGGGTAGTAGAGTTCTGCTCTGGCTCTGAGCCATGAACTCTTGAACGCCTTCATTATATAAAATGGAGAAGACAAGAGCTAATGTTACATCTCTACTCTTAACCAAATACAAAATGCATTTTTTTACATAGCAAGACATGAATGGATATATCACTTTTTGTAAATTTTTTGGAATGGCTACTAAAGAGATCATCCATACATTATACAGTGACGCCATGTTTCCTCATGTTCTCCTGCTCCACTGGGGGGGTTCTGTGTCATTTTCAATTTGCCATCCTCTCATCATTGACCTATTTCCTTCTTGGCTCCCACTCACTGCTGTGCCCCACAGCATCAAGTTGACCCTGTAACCCCCTGAAACACCTGGCCACTGGCCCTCGGAGAGCTGCGAAAGGGTGACGGGTCAAACTAATATTAGAAAAACGGGTAGACCTGTGTTTTGTTTGAGAGGAATTTCATTTTGCTTTTGAGAAAAGCAGAAAAGAATAAACTGCACATGTATTTATACGTTATTGCCCAAGGCAGTGTCTCAAAAAAAATTGGCAGGAACTAACTGCTTAATTGGGTGGAAGTAACTATTTACATTTACCTACGTTACTGTAAAAAGGTTTTAATCAGTAATTCCATAAAGGGTAACTATCAAGAGTTATCTCGAGACACTTTACAGATAGAGTAGGTCTAGACCACACTTTATAATTTACAAGGACCCAACAATTCTAATAGTTTCCTCCAGAGCAAGCAACAGTGTGACAATGGCGAGGAAAAACTGCCTTTTAGGGAGAAACCTGGGACAGACCCAGGCTCTTGGTAGGTCGGTTGGGGGTGTGATGAACACTGGCAATAACAGTCACAATAAAAGATAATGCAGCAGTGACTAGAAATAGTAGTTTGTAGTAGTTCATGGCGTAGCAGGGCATTAGAAGGCACAGCAGGACGTAGCAGGGCATCGCAGAGCGTAGCAGGATGTAACAGGGCATCGCAGGATGTGTAGCGGGACCATGGCGACAGCTGCAACCATGGTTTTGGAGCCTCCCTGATCCGAGGAAACATGCTGGGGGGAAAATGAACATAAGGACGCTGGGGACTCCCAAGAGCTAGGTTAACCCCCCAGAGCTACTGTAGGTTGGCTCTATACACGCTAAAAGAATTGCTTTTTTTAAAATGGAGTCTGGTGGGTTTAGCGACTTCAGAGCTGTTTCTGGTTACACAGAAAGGTCTTAAAGGTCTATCTTGGTAGGGATAATATCTATAATGTTGTCAGGCACTTTGAATATAAAGTAATGGTAGAATGGAGCAAAAGAAATGAGACACATCAGCAGCTGCAGCAGAGAAGAAACTGCTGTTTTTTAACATCACAGCACATTTTAAGTGGCCTACCTTTTACTGCAATTGTGTACATTTTTCTTTGGCTAGACTTTATCATTTATTTAAAGTAACAGTACATATATAACAGTCAATATTCTAGTTCTCTTTCCATCCCTGTAGTAATATCACATGTTTTCTAAATGATATTTCTCACAGTAAATATGCATTAAGCAGAAGTGTATTCTAGCCTCAAAGCTTTTCATCATCTAATTATGATTCTGGTCCATTTCCAATCTGTTTCAGGCTTCATGCCTTTTTATTCATAATGTGCGTGCCGTGCAGCAGGTGGATTTGTTGGGGATGTGTTCACTTCTCACAAAGGCAAACAACCAATATAATTCACTTTGTTTGTGGTGTCATTGCGTTGTAGTGTTTGGCTTATATAACAATTTGGATCTTGGAGGGTGTTAGAAAATGTAGCATGACTGTTCAGCTAAGTCAGGTGCTGGATGTGCCACTTTTAAATGTGTTTGTTTCCTTTTTCAGTCCAGATGACATGTAAAAAAGATAAAAGCATGAAGTTCAGTACACTTGTACAGTGTGGGGATAGCCTGGTTACTCCAGACCCTTCTCAGGTGTAACTGAGGGCCTGGGCACAATTGAATAGTCCTTCAACCAATCAGAGCGATGAAGGAGATGACGTATGCAGAACAATGAAAAATAAATCTCCACCAGCGAGCATGTTGCAGTCATTGTGTAAAGCGCGACCTTCCGCGTGGCAATATCAGGGCCTGGCTACACTTTGTGTTTGTCACGGGGGACGCATGTGGGCAAGGGCACTGTGGGAATGAGGTCTCTGTAGAGACGGAGGGCATGCATGTTATGTCACCGGATTAATTGATGAGACTATAATGACATAACTTGATGAGTGCAGTCTGGCCATGCCAGTTCATCACCTCTGGGTTAGGAGACAAGCAGGGGGGGGGTTCAGGAACACGAGTGCATTAAACACTCTGTTGTATGTGCAAGCGCTCAACGTTGTTATTACCATAAGTTTACCTGTACCCCCATGTACCACTCATAAGCTCATTCATTATAGTATAATTCTTTTCAGGATAATGCATGACTTTATTTATGAATTAGCATTTTGAAAAAAAACTCAGTTACTCCAAAGTACGCCACATACCCACTAGGAAAGGACTAGTATTTCCGCCTACCCACTTATAAAAGTGCGACGATGTGTAACAATGGTATTTGTGTGACATAACTTTCACACTTCAGGAACAACTACGCAGTTGCTTGGCATTCATTCTCTGCAAATTTGAAATTACAGCTATAGTGCGTAGTTTCTGTCTCTCCTGACAACCAAACTGTCGCCGCTTCCACATGACAAGCCTTCCGTGATCACGCTATGCTGGCACTTCGGGTAACTCTGCAGCATGTGTTAGAAACTACAAGAAACAAGACTGATGACCTCTTCTGTTTCTCTCATGCTTGCTATTTTTATTCCCAGATCCAATTATTGAGAATTGTTCTTCAGTGCCGCTATTACTTAATAACCCATTGATACCATTAGCAGTCAGCATATTATAGAATATAAAGAAATTCCAGCTGATTGTTCATTCCAAACAATAGCCATAGCCGGCTTCTGTTAAACACCATAGTGCTTTGCCTTTGGGTTCTTTTTTTTTTTGGTCTCGTCTTGTGATTTAATTAAATCTATAAACATTTAGCCCAAAAATTCCCTCTCCGTGCCTAAAGCCTCTCCATCAACAGTGCAAACTTGAAGCTTTGTGTGTGTTAAGCTTGAGGGCTTTTGATGCCAGCTTTTAATTTTTTCTCTTTGTTATTCAGACTAAACAAAATGAAAGCTCCTTAGAGAGCCTTGGCAGAGACAGGATGTAACTCCTCCGGGCGCTGATTTCTAATGACTTTTAAATAAATATATAATGTCATCACTTCATTAATTGTACCATGGACCCCAAGTGAGAGTGTTTCCTCTCACATGGTGTTGTGTCTTTAATTTTGTGCAGCCTAATGTGAGTTGGAAGGCGTGCATCTCATAAATCTAGTACTTGTTTTCAGCTAATGTTATTATGTTTCAACTTATGTGGCATCCATCAATTCATCATCAGATGAAGGAATTGCAATACTGGATAAAACCTTTAAAAAGGAAAAGTCCCATAGATCACGCATAGTTCTTATAATAACAAAAAAGGCAAACTACATTCCTCAGGTGACTTGTCTGTATGTGATAGGGTTGTGCAACCATCGCAGTCAAGAAAATCAAATATCACAATATTTTTGACCAAATATCTCGATATTGCCACCATATAATAGATTATTTAATTGGTGCTTTCAACAAATATTTTCACAATGAGATTCTTGATGAATAATCATCAGTAATGTGGATATAATGACTAAGTGGGTAAAGGCAAATAACCTAACAGCTAGAAAAGTCTGGAAAGTTCCGAAAATGACATCATTTACTGTAATGCAGCCTTTAAAACAAGGAAAAGAAACCACTTATGCAATATTATGATATTAACATATCCAAAATCTAAGACAATATCTAGTCGCATATCACGATATCCATATATATTGATATATATGGCCCAGCCCTATATTTAGGGAATTTTCCCATGTCAAAGTGTTTTGTTTAATTGTTTCACAGTTTTTTTAAGTTCAATAAATGCAACATCTTTCCAAAAAAGTCAATGAGCAATCATGTTCAATAACATTGATTCCAATATTGGCCAAAGTAATGTGATTATGATTATACCCATAATAGTGCAGCCCTAGTATGTGATCAATATACATTATGTTTGTTCCCTCAGACACATGGTATGGTGATCCAGGGAGCAGCTTAAATATGTGACTGTTTCTTCTTCTGCCAGGAATGGACAGCCTTTAAATAGCCCAATTAGCATTCTTGGCTTAAAGGCGAGACAAAGCTGGCAACGTCTGTCCCTCAGTCTGGGAAAATGCTCCTCCATTCGGAGGACATTGCCTCGGTTTAACGCTTCGACGGCAGAGCAGACTGTGTCTGTGTGTACACAGACGGAGATGAACGTGGCGATGTGAAGAATTCTTTCACGGAGCGATGTGGGAAAATCCCCTTTTAATTCAGTCAGATCCGATGGGTATTACACTCAAGGAGCGGTGCCAATTGTCATTTAGCTCAACTTGATTTCCAGGTATTTAACACTCTTAGGAGAGGATCTGCATATTCCCTACACAATTAGAAACATTGTCATACATTTATACATTTTAAATCCTCTGAAGATAAAAATGCAATAATTTACCAGTTTTTTGTTCAGTTCCAGCTTGGTTTCTATCTTGAGACGACACAGATACACATATGGTATTAGCTGTGATGCCTTCACATGTCAAACCAGTCCCCCCAAATATAGTCTATACCCATTTAAGCCGCTGGTACCCTGGATCTTGTTCTTGCGGTCATGATCCAGCCTTCATGACCATAGGTGAGGCTAGGAACCAAAACTGACCGGTAGATCAATAGCTTTGCCTTCTGGCTCAGCTCTCTTTACACAACGGTGCGATAAACTGACTGTAATACTGCAGCCGCTCCACAGATTCTCCAAAACAAAAACTTCCTTCCTGAAACTATTTAGCAGAGGCACCAGGGCTCTGTCCCGAGCTTAGCACCGCCTAAGACGATTAACTTAAAAGGGCATGTCTGTAATAGTTCTTAATGTTGTTAAAAAAAAAACATTTAATTTTATGCAACTGTTCTATTATGTATTTGTTGTATTTTTTTTCTAAATGCAGTTCTAAAAACATCTCTATAGTGTCAGGAGAAAAAACTGGTCGTTGAATCGTTAATATGTATATCTTTGTTATTTGTATAGTACTATATATTTATAGTAAACTTTGGAAGCATTGGAATTTCTTAAAAGCTGCAATGGGGCGTTTAGCATTTTACGCTCGCTATCAGATATTTTGGGCATGGCCAATTTTTCAAAAAAACAGACAACTGAGGTTCATCATAAAAACATTCTGACTTATATATCTGGGAGTAGAACTTCCTGAAAGTACCATTAATCGTTTCTGGGTCAGATGTAAGGGAGTCTGTTTTGTATTTTATTTGTGTAATTTGATTTCAGGGATTTGAATCCCCTTGACTTATGGTGAAAATGGAGGTCCAGAATAACTGTTGAGTGGTCCAATACCATCATAGGTAAGTACTGGATGGAGGAAATTGATGGGATAAATGCCCTGTCTACTATAAGGTAATCAATATGTGAGTTTGTACGTTGCACATGGGAGAAAAATGAGTATTGTCTGGTAGAGGAGAGCCTCAAGGGGGCAACATAGCCATACTGGTCCATGAAGGCAGAGAGAGTCGCTGCCAGTCACAGACAGGATTCAGATTAGATCTGTCTAGTCCCGGATCCACAACGCAGTTCATATCCCCTCCTAGCACCAGTAAGTGAGAATTTAAGTTTGGATTAGTAGACACAAACGATTTGATGAAAGAATCATCGTCCAATCACCCAATGGGGGGTGTAAACAGATGCTATTATAATTGTATTTTGTTATATGGTGCCAGAGACAACATTCAAATCTGTAATTATAGAATCAGGTACAAAGTCAATACTAGATCTTAACAATATTGCTCTAACCTTTGTTTTCAACTTGAATTTGGAGTGGAAAATATGTCTTTTGTGATCAGAATGTGTCCTGGAAAAGCATTATATCCGTGTTCAAGTTTTTCACATGCGTCATAATCCTAGTACGTTTCATCGAAGCGTTCCTCCTCACTGCCTGACCAACATTTGCTCCTTTTTAGTCACTCCAGCCATGGTGCAGGAAACAATGTAGGGGCAGACCAGGCAAGGCACAGTGAAGCTAAATATGCATACAGGTAAAAGCCAGTAAATTAGAATATTTTGAAAAACTTGATTTATTTCAGTAATTGCATTCAAAAGGTGTAACTTGTACATTATATTTATTCATTGCACACAGACTGATGCATTCAAATGTTTATTTTATTTAATTTTGATGATTTGAAGTGGCAACAAATGAAAATCCAAAATTCCGTGTGTCACAAAATTAGAATATTGTGTAAGGGTTAAATTTTGAAGACACCTGGTGCCACAAAGTAATCAGCTGATTAACTCAAAACACCTGCAAAGGGCTTTAAATGGTCTCTCAGTCCAGTTCTGAAGCCTACACAAACATGGGGAAGACTTCAGATTTGACAGCTGTCCAAAAGGCGACCATCGACACATTGCACAAGGAGGGAAAGACACAAAAGGTTATTGCTGAAGAGGCTGGCTGTTCTCAGAGCTCTGTGTCCAAACACATTAATAGAGAGGCAAAGGGAAGGAAAAACTGTGGTCAAAAAAGTGTACAAGCGATAGGGATCACCGTGCCCTAGTCAAGATTGTGAAAAAAAACCCATTCAAAAATGTGGGGGAGATTCACAAGGAGTGGACAGCTGCTGGAGTCAGTGCTTCAAGATCCACCACCAAGAGACACTTGAAAGACATGGGTTTCAACTGCCGCATACCTCGTGTCAAGCCACTGTTGACCAAGAAACAGCGAAAAGCGTCTCACCTGGGCTAAGGAAAAAAAGAGCTGGACTGCTGCTGAGTGGTCCAAAGTCATGTTTTCTGATGAAAGCAAATTTTGCATTTCCTTTGGAAATCGAGGTCCCAGAGTCTGGAGGAAGACAGGAGAGGCACAGGATCCACGTTGCCTGAAGTCTAGTGTAAAGTTTCCACCATCAGTGATGGTTTGGGGTGCCATGTCATCTGCTGATGTCGGTCCACTCTGTTTCCTGAGATCCAGGGTCAACGCAGCCGTCTACCAGCAAGTTTTAGAGCACTTCATGCTTCCTGCTGCTGACCTGCTCTATGGAGATGGAGATTTCAGGTTCCAACAGGACTTGGCGCCTGCACACAGCGCAAAATCTACCCGTGCCTGGTTTTACGGACCATGGTATTTCTGTTCTAAATTGGCCAGCCAACTCCCTGACCTTAGCCCCATAGAAAATCTGTGGGGTATTGTGAAAAGGAAGATGCAGAATGCCAGACCCAAAAACGCAAAAGAGTTGAAGGCCACTATCAGAGCAACCTGGGCTCTCATAACACCTGAGCAGTGCCAGAAACTCATCGACTCCATGCCACGCCGCATTAATGCAGTAATTGAGGCAAAAGGAGCTCCAACCAAGTATTGAGTATTGTACATGCTCATATTTTTCATTTTCTTACTTTTCAGTTGGCCAACATTTCTAAAAACTTTTTTTTTTTCTAAACCCTTTTTTGTATTAGCCTTAAGTAATATTCTAATTTTGTGACACACGGAATTTTGAATTTTCATTTGTTGCCACTTCAAATCATCAAAATTAAATGAAATAAACATTTGAATGCATCAGTCTGTGTGCAGTGAATAAATATAATGTACAAGTTACACCTTTTGAATGCAATTACTGAAATAAATCAAGTTTTTCAAAATATTCTAATTTACTGGCTTTTACCTGTATATAACGCTAAAAATAAATATAAAACAAAAGTTGTGTTTATATTTGGAAGACTGAAGACCGACTATAGCTTTGTGGCAAACCAAATTCTTTTGGGTATATTTGGAAAGTTTTGTCATTGCGCTTCTTTGAACAGAAAATCCTGGAAACTCAAAACAAGATAGTTTAGAACAAAGCCATGGCATCTTGCATGCAGGCTTTAGATCTTTCCACGCAAGCAGCACTCACTATATTATCCTTACATTATAAAGCCATCACATACTTCTGCTGGAATGATGTAGTTTAGCTCAATGCTATCCTTCCCTCTGACAGCTTTAGAGCCAGATATTCTCTATTTTGACGATTTAGTTTAAAATATAGCCACAGTAAAACCTTTGAAGACTCATCATTACCAACCATGAGATTTGCAATCCAATATAAAAAAGGAGTCCAAGGAATTTAGATAAATAAATTAACCTTCAGCTTAAAAGCGTCTACATATTTATACTTATCTTGAAGGATGTTTACTTGACTTTAATCTCATGCTTCGTAAATCCCATGCCTTTGTTTCCCATCTTTCTCTGAATTTAGACTTCAGGTGAAGACGTCTCTTTGGCGATCATAATTAAAAACGACTCCCCACAAAGATAATGAAACAATATGTTTTTTGAATCAAGCGAGCCTTCTTTCCTTACTTGGAGGTCATGTCTGGCTCCAGCTGGTCATTAGCGTATGCTAAATACTGCAAGTTGGCAGCCTCAAGGTTGAATTGATGATTAGCTCTCCAGCTAGATAGCAAGGCAAATGCAATAGATGAAAAAAACATTAACTGAATTTCCACATATACTCCATCGCATCAGGCTCTCTCGCAGACGAACATGCTGCAGAGGCCGCTGCTGTGTGAAGCTGAGATGAGGGTGCACACGGCACGGAACATTTTTCTCTCCGAGTTGACCCTGTTTGACCCTCTGGTCACCTCATTGAATTTAGGTATTTTTCTCATCATGCATGGAAGTGCAATGGCACACGGAGGACTAACTAACAGCATAATGACTCTCTGGGCTGAATTCCCTGAAATTGAATTGCAAAGAATAATCACCCGGCAATATAATCAGCCATTATCCATTTGCTAGAATTGTCTCATTTGTCTTGTAAAATGCCTATTCATTTGCCCGTAACGTATTATCTTCTACCATCAGATTTTACCTTCAACGTCCCTGAATACGTCGTTTGACATGAGGTATTCAACAATCTTTATTTTCAAAAGAGCTCCTTACACCTGGTTTATTTCAGCCTACCGTGTAGCAGTGGCGTACGACGGGCCCCAGTGATGATGATAATGTGCTCTGCATGTATGACAGATCCTACAGTAGCTAGCGTATTGTCACATGAGCAAATAGAGACTTGACATTGCACAACATCAACATATATAGTATATCACCTATAAATAATCAATGCATATGTGTTTATGACAAAAATACCAAAGGAAATAAGAAATTGTTATAGTTTATATAGAGTTTTTACAGGGCAGGTAGAATAAGCATATCATTTTGTCATAGATTGCTACTATTTCATCAAAAAAAAAAATGAAAAGCACATGTTGGAGATGAGTTTGCCGTTTAAAGGGCACATATAGCAAATGAACCATTATTTTGTGATTAATTTTTGTATATATATTTTTTTGAAACATACAAAACATGCAATTTGCAACATGAACATACCTACGGTGGGTGCCAGGGGCAAATGCACTGCAACCCCCCCAAAAAAAAACACATGCAAAAAGACACAAATGCACAACTAAACACGCAATTGCGCTGCAAATACAGAAAAATGCAAAAAGATAAGCACACAAACCGATGAACAAATGCACCTGAAAAACTGAAAAAGCACAGAGTGGAACAGCTTGATGGGGAAGGAAGGGGGAGAGAGAGAGAGAGCAGCAAGAAAAGAAGAGCATATTCATTTTTACATTTGTCTCTAATCTTTTAGAGTATTATAAAAGAGTAAAAGGGTCAAACTTTCACTTTAAACATTTCCTTTAGTTGCCTAACTTTGACCATTTTCCATTGTTTATTTGCCACACCTACAACATTTCCCTAACTTTGAGTGTACCATAGATTTAACTTTACACAACATTGGTACTGAACGTAATTGGAGTGTCTGCAAAATGGTCCAATAGTCCATTTTGTTTGGTGATTTGTTCAACTCAGACTTATAATCCCAGCCAATCATGCTTTGGCCAGTATTGAAATTAGTAGTGTTACTAAATGGGAACTCTAACAGTGCTTTATACAGGTGCTGGTCATATAATTAGAATATCATAAAAAAAAATGTGATTTATGTCAGTAATTCAATTCAAAAAGTAAAATTTCATCATTCATCACACACACAACGTTCATTTCTTTTAATTGTGATGATCATTACTGACAACTAATGGAAATCCCAAATTCAGTCTCTCCGAAAATTTAAATATTATTTAAGACCAATAAAAAAAAAAAAAAAAGGATTTTTAGAAAGGCCAACTGAAAAGTTGGAACATGAAAAGTCCTCATCACAATACCCCCATAGATTTTCTATAGGGCTATGGTCTGGAGACTTTGCTGGCCAATTAAGAACAGGGATACCATGGTCCTTAAACCTGGTCCTGGTAGCACTGTGTGCAGATGACCAGACCTGTTGGAAATTAAATCTGCATCTCCATAAAGTTGGTCGGCAGCAGGAAGCATGAAGTGCTCTAAAACTTCCTGGTAGACCGTTGCGTTGACCCTGGACCTCAGAAAACACAGTGGACCAACACCCGACATGGCATCCCAAACCATCACTGACTGTGAAAACTTTACACTAGATTCGATGCCTCTCCTCTCTTCCTCCAGACTCTGGGACCTTGATTTCCAAAGGAAATGCAAAATGTACTTTCATCAGAGAACATAACAGTCCTTTTTGTCTTTAGCCCAGGTGAGATGCTTCTGATCCTGTGTCTTGTTCAAGAGTGTCTTGACACAAGGAATGCGACAGCTGAAACCCATCATCATCATCATCATCACTTTATTTAAAAAGCGCTTTCACATCAGCAATAGCTGAACAAAGTGCTGTACATGAAGGCAACAAACAAACAAACAAATATAAAATAACAGTCACAAAATAATAAACTGGGGGTGAAAATCAACCCAATAACACTATATAAAAACAGATAGGATCAAGTCTCAGTTTGGGTTGAAAGCCAAAGTGTAGAAGTGAGTTTTAAGAAGAGTTTTAAAAATCGGTATTGAGGAAGCCTGACGAATGGTCAAAGGTAGGGCATTCCATAACTTAGGAGCACAAACAGAAAAGGCCCTGTCCCCTCTAAGCTTCCGCTTGGATCTGGGGACGACCAGGAGCAACTGGTCAGCCGACCGGAGTGACCGGGAGGGAGTGTAGCGGTTGAGCAGCTGAGTTAAATAAGACGGGGCAAGACCGTTTAAAGCTTTAAAAGTAAACAAGAGGATTTTAAAATGGACTCTAAAGTGCACAGGCAGCCAGTGAAGTGAAGCCAGGACGGGAGTAATGTGTTGTCATATGCCATGTCTGGCATATGTCTGTGCGTCTGACTCAAGCTGCAGTCCACTCTTTGTGAATCTTCCCCACATTTTTGAATGGGTTTTGTTTCCCAATCCTCTCCAGGGTGCAGTTATTCCTATTGCTTGTACAGTTTTTTGTACCACATCTTTTCCTTCCCTTCGTCTCTCTATTAATGTGCTTGGACACAGAGCTCTGTGAACAGCCAGCCTCTTTAGCAATGACCTTTTGCATCTTGACCTCCTTGTGCAAGGTGTCAATGGTTGTCTTTTGGACAGCTTTCCATTCAGCAGTCTTCCCCATGATTGTGTAGCCTACAGAACTAGACTGAGAGACCATTTAAAAAGGTATTTGCAGGTGTTTTGAGTTAATTAGCTGATTACAGTGTGGCACCAAGTTTCTTCAATATTGAACCTTGTCACAATATTCTAATGATTAACATTTGAAATGTATCACTGTGTGTGATGAATGAATATAATATACACAGTTCACTTTTTGAATTGAAATACTTACACAAATCAACTTTTTCATGATATTCTAATTACATGACCAGCACCTGTAAATTATAAATTTCACCAATAGTGTGACTCCACCCTGGTTCTAATGCCTCCTTCATAATACTCAAGCCACATTTTTTGTTGTTTTGTTCATGTCCTTGTTTTTTGGGCTTCAGCTTTGTCTTGCAATGCATGTTTCACTGTCTTTCTATAGAGGTATATCATAAGAATTGATGTAAATGTCTGAGATCCAAAGGCTTGATGATGTGAATCAGACATCCTTTATCTGTGACAATTCAGGGGATAAGAGGACCCAAGCGCAGAGTGGAGGCAGGCAGGCAGGCAGGCAGGCAGGCAGGAGAAAGTCAGTGATGAGGATTTATTAACATAAAACCAAGTCAAAAAGGGATCCAAAAATTCAGAATGTAAAAAACTAATGTAAAGGAGCTCAAACTGAGGCAGGCAAAAAACAAAGTCCAAAATCCAAAAAGTCCAAAGAAAACAAAGAATAACCAAAAAACAGACACGCTGACCAAACAAACACATAATGATCTGACACAGGACAAGGGAAAGTCTAAATACACAGGTAATGAGGAAACAAGAGGCAGGTGACACAAGACCTGGGAAACAGGTGAGAAACAGCAGGCAATCACAAGGGCTGTAAAACACAGGAAGTAGAACTAGACAAGAAAAACAGATTATCACAATAAAACAGCAAACAGAACATAATTCAAAACAAGACCGAAAATACACAATCACAAGGAGACAAGATATTGCACAAAAATACCAGATAAGAATAAAATAGAAAACAAAGCAAAATACCAAAACCATAACAGTATCATCAATGCTATACTTTAAAAATAGTTTATTTCCAATTTCTTTATATTAACACAGAGAACAGAGTTAATTTGCAGCTGGCTCTCTTAAAAAGAACTGAGTTGGATTACTTAGGTAAACGTGAAAACACTCAAAGTCGTGTTGCCAGAAGTGCTTTTCTTTCACAGTGTGAGGTCCTTATTTAATCAAACACCCAGTCAAACACATTGAACAGAAAAACACTTTTGCGGCACTTCACATTAACCATTATATTAAATGGTGCATGTTTCTGATCACATACAGATTCCTAGGTTGAACCAGAGTTGGCTGTGTGTTTGAAAGGCAAAGGGTGACTACCGTTTTGTTCAACCTGTACCCTATTTTCTTACGTTTTTGGGTTTAAGTGTCTGATAGGAACAACTGTCTTTGACATTGGTCCAGTATTAAGCAAGATCGCTGCGGTCGGCAGCGGAAAAACAAACTACAATGCAAGTTATTAGGGCAACTGTCCAGCTTGTATTTACCTTCATAAAAGTGCTTGTTTTTCTGACAGGCTAAGATTAATAGTATATTCAGTGTCTGGCAACATTATGGAAAGGATTTCTAAGGAGATAGGCCTTGTAAACCTCTTTAGGACCTGTTTAACCAGAAACAGCTCTTAAACTAAACCCACCAGACTCCATGTAAAAAAGTTATACTTTTAGCGTGTATAGATCCCACACATTGTCACATGTACATCAGTAAACTATGTGTTTATTTCAAACAAAACTAGAGTTGTGATGGTTGGAAAAGTGGAAAGACAACCCAAAACGGCTTTTCATAGTTTTATTTTGTTTCTGTTGACATTAAATTAAGTATATTTTATGATGCTAAAATTACTGTTTATTTACAAGGAGTCTGGTGGTTTTAGCAAATGCAATTTTGCAGATGTTTTTATGTTTAAAAAAAGGATCGTACTCTTTAACAGAAAGGTCGATCTCCTGACAAACCCTTTCCATAATGTTGTCAGAAACTTAAAATATTAATCTGAGCCTGTCAGCGGCAAAACAAGCACTTTTATACATACAAATATATTTAAATAATATATATATATATATATATATATATATATACAAATATATATAAATAATATATATATATAAATACAAGTTGGACAATTGCCCTATTAACTTATATTGTAGCTTGTTTCTCCGCTGCAGACTGCGATCTTGCTAAATACTGGTCCAATGTCAACAATTGTTGTTCCCATCAGTCACTTAGGATCATCGATCGACTCGGCTTCGCAACCTCGGTCTAGAGGTGGGTCAGACCAGGGTCGATTTCAATGTGAATTGCACCTGACCAGGGTCGCTAACAGCCAGGTTAGGGTTAAATTATGTGATTGGTTTGAAATGTGAAGGGGGCACAGTCGTCACAGGTCGCCACACACTTTGAAAAACCAACAACAACATAGATTTTGTCTCACTGTGCTCACTGAGAGATGTTCACCAGTCTGCTCGTTTTCCAAAGTTGACTGCGACCAGTGGCGGCTCCAGAGATTTTCTGTTGCAGGTGCTATGGGGATGCTCAACACTTAAGAGAAGGTGCTTTGAATTTTGGGGCGTTTCATTATGGAGGTCGCTTGCCAATGTAAACCTCTGTAAATAATATCACACAATTCTGTCATAGTCAAGCCCTGAATACAACGGAGCAGCAAACAGCAGCAACAAAAAGCAACAGACACTGTGCACGCTTTGGCCTAAAATGCTCACATCACAAAATCACACAGCCAGTTACCACCACTAGTCTAATGATGAATCAGCAGTGTTCCTATTGTTGAAGCATCATTGATGTAACTATGAAGAGCCAAGATTTGTGTTTCAACCCCCAAATTAATTCAATTTGTAATAGTGGACAGAGGGGAAAATCAAGCTCTTACCAGACGTCTCCACAACAAAACAAAACGTCTGTTGCTGTGATTGAGTGCGAAGGCATCAATGATGTTGTTGCAGTCAAGCTAACTTCTTGTCCACAGCTGGATCATACTTCGCAATGACATGCAGCAACTCACAAAAGTTTACCAAGTTGTGGGACTGTGGTGTTGCTGTGCCATCCCTGGCAGGCTGTGATCGAATCGCAGGCTCTCCACCACAGCTTTCATGTATTTTCTGTTCTCCATAACTAACGCAGAATGTCCCTTACTATTTTAGATCCACTTGTCTCTTTTTGTTTGAACTCATTCCATCCTTGCATTGCAAATTTGTGCCCCATACTTTCATGATGGCTCTTCAGAGATGCTGATGCTTTCCGCCAGTTGTTAAATCCGTTGCTTGTAAATGTTGGCTCTAACAAATCCGTGCCCTCGTTTCTGAAAATGCCAACACGCAAAACAAAATGCTGCATCTTTTACTATGCTGTATTCCACCCATGAATACTGATCCATCCAACTTTTGTTAAAACTTCTCTGCTGATTCCCAAATTGCTGTGTGGGGTGTGTTTGAAGGACTGGCCTTCTTGGGCCCTCTTGAGGCTGGTTGCTAATATCACCTGAAGCACAAACCGTAACGTTAGCATCCTCAATGGAAACCGCCGCTGGCGATTCTCCTTCGTCTTCCTCCCCAGAATTTTCTTGGTCATGGGGCTCCTTGACGACAAGCAGTGTGTCTCCACCTTCACAGTCTCGTTTCCCTTCAGATTGTGACTCAGGACGTGGACGTTTAGTGAGCAAAAAACAATCCATTTTGGTGTATTTTACTTTGCTAAATTTCTCTCTATCAAAAACAAGCTGCCCTGCTTTAAGGTCAAAGGTTCACTGGGCACTGCGCCCATTGGCCAAAGAAGATCACATGTTTGTTATTTTAGATTAAAATAAGTTTTCAATTATCATTTAATTCCAATTTTTAACATGAAAAAGACTATTCAAACATGACATTAAAATATAAATATAAAAAATGACATACATTTCTTGGGGTGCTGGGCGGGTGCTGTTGCCATTATAGGGGGAGCTACAGCACCACCTAGCGCCTCCCTGGCGCCGCCACTGACTCCGACTCAACTTTTGCAGAGCGGTAGCACAGCAATTGGAAAAAAAACTGCCTGTAATATCCCAGCGTTAAAAAATACCTGCTGGAAAATTTTAAAAAGTTTACTTTAATTTAGTGATGTCAGATAAATGTATTATTAACAACGTTAACGTAAAACTATTTTAACGGCATCGCAAGATTAATGTTCTTTTTGGCGTAGCAAACTTTGTCGATTTTTCACATGCTGTTGCAACAACTAATTAGAAAAACTACAACACCACACCGGATCCAGCTAGACCAGAAACAAGACAACAGGTACACCGCAGAAACGCCGTATGGGCTTGGGCCAAACAGTAGTAACGTCACGTTTCGAGTGGATGACGAGGGCGAAACGCTGAAATGGACGCCAATAAGATTCTAGATGGAAAGTTGACTTTTTAAAAGTGTCCAAATGGTAAATTGACCAGACCAAAGTGATCTGTATGTTTTGTCATTTGGTCACCAGTCTGAAATACCACCTGATGGCCAAGCACACAGCTGATGTCAATTCCGCCCACTCTAAATATTTTTTTCACCCTTTTATTGATGAACAGCGTGACTTTGTGTGACAGATTTTTTGCTCCAAGTGAGAATGTTAGTGTGAAATTGAACATTGACAGTATATGCCAATGTTGTTTACAACAAAAAAAAACATTTGCAGAAAGCAAGCTGATCCACTTTTCCATGTTGATAAGAGCATTAAAATGGCACAAAAAAAATAATTGGACAAAAAGCAATCAAGGGACACTAGATAAAAATATGTGATTAATCGCGAGTCAACTACGACATTAATGCGATTAATGACGATTAAATATTTTAATTGTGTGACAGCACTAGTTTAATTCTCTCAGCACTGCCGCCGACAGCAAAGCCTTTACTTTTTATTGATATCAAACAAAGAAAATATGTTCCCCCTTCGTCATAAATTGATACAAGAGTAGCTACATCTATGTTTACTGCTGCAATAAATGAAATGCAGAGGAGAAAAAGAGCATGTGTCTCACAAAATCATCTGTTGACTGTTTGAAGGTTTTTTATTTGTGCTTTGGAACATAATCCCTGTAAATAAATAATAAAATAAGCTTTAAGTATCTCTCTACTGTACAATGACAAATTCAAGTAGCTACACACATCATTCATTCTGGTGGTGTACAGCTGGACTGGAGTATATGACAAGTTAGCTGTAGTCTGTCATTGCCAGACCTTCCTCCACAGCGCTGAACAGGGCTATGGCCACAAACCGGCTTTCATAAGGAATTAACTATCTCTCTTCAGGGAAACGAAGGTAGAGGAAGAATGATAATGGATTAGAAATACGTATTTCAAAGGCTGAGACAAAAGGCTGACCAAAAAGAGCAAGAACCAGACAGAGGCAGACAAAAAAGACAGACAGAGGCATACAGAGCTTGAAACAGGTTAATAATTTCATAAGCTCATATGCTCATCTTTTGTGCCAGCATACAGAGGGGACTGAATGATGAGTCTTCCAAAATATGTCTAATTTTAGAGATATAAGTAGAAATAATTTCCCTGCTACAACTTATCCAACATTGTTACCATGTATAAACATATGCCATTTGAGAAAAACTTTTTTTGGGTCATTCTTTCTAGTACACCATTTGAATACATTTTAGTTTCATATCACAAAAGCAAGAAGAGGTGTTAACATATGCAGATGACATGAGTCTGTATATTAAAATCCTCAAGTCTTTACCAGCTCTTGCTCATAATATCAGAATCAGAATCACATTTATTTGCCAGGTATGAGGACACAAGGAATTTTACTTTGGAACATTGTTGCTTACAATGTGCTTACACATACAAAACAACCAAACAATATACACACTGATATACACAATAATATAAACATACTCTAAACAGAAACAATATATATATAAACAATACAATTAAAATTGAATTGAGTTCTGTCCTGAATATGATGTGAATATGCAAAAATCTTTTTGACTGAAGCGTCAGTCACCACTCCATACAGTGGGGCTCGAATGTTTGGTCACCCCAGGTAAAAATTTGTATTAATGTGCATAAAGAAGCCAAGAAAAGATGGAAAAATCTACAAAAGTCATCAAATGACAGATTAGACATTTGTATACAGTGGGTACGGAAAGTATTCAGACCCCTTTAAATTTTTCACTCTTTGTTTCATTGCAGCCTTTTTCCAAAAATCAAAAAGTTCATTTTATTTCTCAGTAATGTACACTCAGCAACCCATCTTGACAGAAAAAAACAGAAATTTAGAAATTTTTGCATATTTATTAAAAAACAAAAACTGAAATATCACATGGTCATAAGTATTCAGACCCTTTGTTCAGTATTTAGTAGAAGCACCCTTTTGATCTAATACAGCCATGAGTCGTTTTGGGAAAGATGCAACAAGTTTCTCACATCTGGATTTGGGTATCCTCTGCCATTCCTCCTTGCAGATCCTCTCCAGTTCTGTCAGGTTGGATGGTAAACGTTGGTGGACAGTCATTTTCAGGTCTCTCCAGAGATGCTCAATTGGGTTTAAGTCAGGGCTCTGGCTGGGCCATTCAAGAACAGCCACAGAGTTGTTGTGAAGCCACTCCGTTATTTTAGCGGTGTGCTTAGGGTCATTGTCTTGTTGGAAGGTAAACCTTCGGCCCAGTCTGAGTTCCAGAGCACTCTGGAAAAGGTTTTCGTCCAGGATATCCCTGTACTTGGCCGCATTCATCTTTCCCTCGATTGCAACCAGTCGTCCTGTCCCTGCAGCTGAAAAACCCCCACAGCATGATGCTGCCACCACCATGCTTCACTGTTGAGACTGTATTGGACAGGTGATGAGCAGTGCCTGGTTTTCTCCACACATACCGCTTTTAAGGCCAAAAAGTTCTATCTTGGTCTCATCAGACCAGAGGATTTTATTTATCACCATCTTGGAGTCCTTCAGGTGTTTTTAGCAAACTCCATGCGGGCTTTCATGTGTCTTGCACTGAGGAGAGGCTTCCCGGGCCACTCTGCCATAAAGCCCCGACTGGTGGATTGCTGCAGTGATGGTTGACTTACTACAACTTTCTCCCATCTCCCGACTGCATCTCTGGAGCTTAGCCACAGTGACCATTGGGTTCTTCTTTGCCTCTCTCACCAAGGCTCTTCTCCCCGATAGCTCAGTTTGGCCGGACGGCCAGCTCTAGGAAGGGTTCTGGTCGTCCCAAACGTCTTCCATTTGAGGATTATGGAGGCCACTGTGCTCTTAGGAACCTTAAGGGCAGCAGAAATTTTTTGTAACCTTGACCAGATCTGTGCCTTGCCACAATTCTGTCTCTGAGCTCTTCAGGCAGTTCCTTTGACCTCATGATTGTCATTTGCTCTGACATGCACTGTGAGCTGTAAGGTCTTATATAGACAGGTGTGTGGCTTTCCTAATCAAGTCCAATCAGTATAATCAAACACAGCTGGACTCCAATGAAGGTGTAGAACCATCTCAAGGATGATCAGAAGAAATAGACAGCACCTGAGTTACATATGAGGGTCACGGCAAAGGGTCTGAATACATATGACCATGTGATATTTCAGTTTTTTGTTTTTTAATAAATATGCAAAAATTTCTAAATTTCTGTTTTTTCTGTCAAGATGGGTTGCTGAGTGTACATTACTGAAATAAAATGAACTTTTTGATTTTTGGAAAAAGGCTGCAATGAAACAAAGAGTGAAAAATTTAAAGGGGTCTGAATACTTTCCGTACCCACTGTATGTCTATATAAAAATATATATTGTATATAAAAAGTTGGATATTATTTCCATCATTTACACTTTCAAAATAACAGAAAACAAAAAAATGGTGTCTGCAAAAGTTTGGGCACCGCCCTTTGGAAAGCTGAGACCTGACAGTGTCATGGATTGTTCTCATCGTATGGAAAGACCAGGTGATGTCAATCTTTTTAAATGCCCAGACTCATTTGACCTCGCCCGAACAATCAGCACCATGGCTTCTTCTAAGCAGTTGTCTAGAAAACTGAAACTGAAAATAGACACTCACAAAGCATGGGAAGGCTAGAAGAAGATAACAAAGTGTTTTCAGATGCCAATATCCTCTGTTCGGAATGTAATTAAGAAATGGCCGTCATCAGGAACAGTGGAAGTTAAAGCAAGATCTGGAAGTCCAAAAAAAATATCAGACAGAACAGCTCGCAGGATTGTGAGAAAAGCAAGACCAAAGCCACGTTTGACTGCATGTTCCATCCAGAAAGACCTGGGGACACTGGAGTTGGTACACCATTCCACTATAAAGAGATACTCGTACAAACATGGTCTTCATGGAAGAGTCATCAGAAGAAAACCTTTTCTACGGCCTCACCACAAAAATCAATGCTTATCTTTTCTTTTCTATGAACATATAGACAAGCCTGATGCATTGTGGAAACAAGTTCTCTGGACCAATGAGGTTAAAATAGAACCTTTTGGCTGGAATGAGCAAAGTTATGTTGGGAGAAGAAAGAACACAGAATTTAATGAAAAGAACCTCTGTCCAACTGTTAAGCATGGGGGGATCAATCATGCTTTGGGGTTGTATTGCATCCAGTGGCACAGGGAACATTTCACGAGTAGAAGGAAAAATGGATTCAATAAAATTTCAGCAAATT
The DNA here is from genome assembly GCA_026937815.1 of Etheostoma perlongum. NCBI lineage: Eukaryota > Metazoa > Chordata > Actinopteri > Perciformes > Percidae > Etheostoma > Etheostoma perlongum. The sequence goes on from CM049372.1 coordinate 4,806,712, forward strand.
TTGGACGCTAACTTGATGCCATCTGTGAAAAAGCTGAAGTTAAAGAGAGGATGGCTTCTACAAATGGATAATGATCCTAAACACACCTCAAAATACACAGTGAATTACATCAAGAGGCGTAAACTGAAGGTTTTGCCATGGCCTTCACAATCTCCAGACCTCAACATTATTGAAAATCTTTGGACAGACCTTAAAAGAGCAGTGCGTGACAGACAGCCCAAAAATCTCAACAAACTGGAAGACTTTTGGAAGGAAGAATGGGCGAAGAAACCTTAAACAAGAATTGAAAGACTCTTTGCTGGCTACAAGAAGCGTTTCCAAGCTGTGATACTTGCCGAAGGGGGCAGTACAAGGTATTAACTCTGCAGGGTGCCCAAACTTTTGCAGACACCATTTTTTTTGTTTTCTGTTATTTGTTAATTGTAAATGATGGAAATAAAATCTTTTTGTGACATATTATACAAATGTCTAATCTGTCATTTGATGCCTTTTGGAGATTTTTCCATCTTTTCTTTGCCTCTTTAAGCACATAATTACAATTTTTTACCTGGGTTGCCTAAACCTTTGAGCCCCACTCTATGTGTATCTCAGAAATGAATGAACTAAACAAGTTGTAAAACTGGACTGGTGAATTCTGGACATGAGGTAGCAAGGAAGACTTGACTGTGTTGGCCATATACATTTAGCACGTTGGCATACCAACATTTGCTAATTTGCAATAAACACTAAAAGAATGTCATTATTTAAAAGAAATATATTTTTGGGCCAAAGCATTGGACAAATTGAATAGGTAGAATTGATGTTTGTGCTAATTGAAAAGTTTGATGATCACCATTGTGATTATAATATAATATAATATAATATTCCTCCTGAGTGAATGTCTGCACCATCAAATTCAATCAATCCAAAATGTGTTTGATATTTCAGTCAAGACCAAAAGACATTTAAACATTGCCATCCATAGAGACATGCTGCATATTGGAAGCATGTCTCTATGGATGCAGATTTAATTGTTATTAAAGAGAAGTACCACATTTTTTCAATATTATTTTTATTTATATCAAGCCTCATTGTCATATCAGTTAATGATATAGGTTCTTCATCCCCTCTCCATGTTATTCAGTCAATCTACTCAGGAGACAAAAATATCCCACAATATAAGACGCCAGTGTGCAAATGAACATGCAGCACACCTTATCATATCTTCTTTGACCTTGTCTGTGAGAGATCTGCTTAATTAATTGGTTTGGAGATAAGGAATCCTTCTTTCACAACATGAATGACTCAATCCCTGATGCTTAGGAAGCTTTCAGAGGGTAGAGAGCTAGGATCTCCGCTTCTGACCATCGGTTTTCTATCTGTGGACGACAGCTAGCTGGGGATGGCACACCTCCTAGCCAATAAGGGGCTTGGGTGGAATCGATGACTGATCTATGTAAAATAAGAAGATTTATCCCTGGTGGGGACAAAATGTACCCCCCTCAAAGTGATCAATGCTACTTCACCAATATACCTTATACCTAGTAAAGGACTGTAATGGGAATGTGAGTCTTTAGTTTATTTTGCCACTATGGGGAAGTGGAGGCTGAACTCTGTTAATGCTGACTGGAGCTGAGAAATGAAAATGGTGTAAAAGATACTCCATATTGGTCCGTAGTAGTTTTGGAGGTCCTCTCTCAGCTATTACACGGGTAATTTAGCAAACAGTATGATGCTGCCTACTATGCTTCATTTTTGGACATATGCCCTTGTTGTGAACCATGGTAGGAACTTCTTACTCTTCTGAAGCAGCTGCTGGCAGAGGAGCATTTGTTTAAAACTATAATTCAAAAACAAATCAATGCATCCATCTTAGCATTGAAATTATTACTGACTTCTTAGGAATTATAAAAAAGTGATGGATACTTTCAAAATAAGTCAGAGGAGAAGACTTTAATCAATGCATTAGTTTTGTCTTTATGGTATGTGTGTGTATGTGTATTTAACCTCCAACAAACTTGCAAAAAATAAATACACTATCCATGTTTTAAGAAACTTTGGACAAAGTTATGTTTTCTAATGATGGGTTAAAGTATAGGGTTGTTCCTTAGGGAGTGAAGTGCACAATACAGTGTGTGCATGTAAGGTTTTGACTTTCGGACAGTTACAAATGTGAGTTTGAGAGGGATAAGGGCAATAAAAAGGACACCGAATGCAGAAAAAAGCAGCATGACATAAGAAAGATCAGATTATAGTTACAAGGGTTACACAAGAGGGAGAGGCACAATGGGCCACTTTGTGTGCACAAAGTCAGCTGACAGAATATAAGAGTTGAGTTTTTCCTCTCAGTATTTCCACAACATGAAGATGTTATGATAATTGCTTGACATTAAAGCTCTAGTGCATAGTTGCTGACCCAAACTTCAATCTTCTGAACATAGTCATACTGATGAATCCAGAGAGAGAGCTGATAGTCTTAATTAGCTTTGTAGCAACTCATTTGGCAATGGCTTGAATGTAACGGACGTTTATTAATATAAAAAAGTAACGCACCTTTTCACAACACATGACTCAAATAGTTGTGTTTGAGATTGCATAGTTTAACCCTTGTATTATGTTGAAAACTATTACATTGATGACGTTACGGATCAAACTGACCCGTACAGGGTAAATACACTCCAAACAGTCAAAGAATCAAGACATTTCTTTTACATTATATGAACCTTTAGAAAAGAGAAATGCATTACATTTTTTAATTCCAAAACTATATTAAACAATTATTTTGTGAATGTTTTTTTTCTGCTGTACACTTGCATATTCAGGGCATATTTAGATTTGGCATCACAGGATGCCCATATTTTGATGCCATAGTTGGCAGGCTTGTTGGGCATGTCCTGTCAGAAGGGACAGCGCCCCCTGGATGGAACAAGGCGTTTGTCTACAGTGACAGGGATCAGAATTGTAGAGACTGGTATGGCTGCAGCCTGGACCGTCCCATTTCATCCGTCCCGTCTCATGCGGCCCCGTCTCATGCGGAGGTGTGTCCAACGGCAAATTCAGAGGGTCAAAAATACAAAATTGCGATTAATTATCCAGACGGGTAAATTCATGACCACATTTGTTGCAATCAATTGAAAATTAATTAATTAATTAGTTAATAACTGTTAAAGTAACAATTTTGCCGCATATAGTTTGCTGATTTCTGAATGTTATGGTTGAGTTGTTCCATATTAACGTAGCTACATCTGATGAAACCTGCATCAGCGACGCATTTCTGCCAACTAACGGCAGGATCTCCTGAGGAGGGACAACAAGGATTTGATTCTGCACACAACAAAAACAAGAATACAAAAATAAACATGTTACACTCTTTCCAAGACTCTTTTTAATTTTATATTCTATATTGTTTTCACACTTCACTGGGACATTGCTGCAAATACAACTGCTTATCAGCATGGCGAGAGCATTGGACTGTATAGCTTTACTGGTGCTGCCTCGGCTGTCGGCTCTCTGAGACCCGGGGCAGAATGCTGTCGGGTCTCTGGGACCCGGGGAATGCTGTTGTATTTTTCTACTAGACCTACCGCGGCCTCGGCTTTCGGGGCTCTGAGACCCGGGGCAGAATGCGGTTGTATTTTTCTACTACCGCGGCATCGGCCTTCGGGTCTCTGGGACCCGTCCGGCATTCGACTGCGTATCCTGAATTAATAAAATAAAAATAAAAATAAATAAAATCTCTGTTGCCACGGCATTGGGCCAGATTGCGATTGTACTTTTCTTCCACTTCCGCGCCAGCGGTTCTATTTTATTTTGTGTTGTATTGTATGAAAGGGGAAAAAAAATTAAAAACAAAACCAAATGCTTGACCTCTGTCGGGAGAGAAATTCCTTCTGTAGAAGGATTTTTTTTTGTTTGCCTATAATCTGCATTTATTTTAGAGACGGACATATATTTTTAAATATTTAAAAAAAACACCAGATATTTTATTCATTAGCATGATAGTTGACGAGAGCTTTTACTTTGAAATGTAAAAGAGATTGTATTTTAATCCAGATGCAAGGATTTTTTTAGTTTGCCTATAATCTGCATTTATTTTAAGTGTTTTTTTTCATCAGTATGATAGTCTGCATTTATCTTATAGACATATTTTTAAAAGTATTTTATTAATTTGTATGATTGCCGTTACTGTTTAGTTAAAAAAAATAGGCTATATATTAAAAGTATTTTATTAATTAGCATGATAGTTGACACAGGCTTATTTTATTCCAGACAATAGTCTGCATTTATCTTGTCAACACAACCATAATATTCAGAAATTAGCAAACTATGTGTATGGCAAAATTGTTACTTTAACAGTTATTAACTAATTAATTAATTATTTTTCAATTGTTTGCAACAAATGTGGTCACGAATTTACCCATGACTCCATCTGGAAAATTATTCGCGATTTCGTATTTTTGACCCTCTGAATTTGCCGTTGGACACACCTCCGCATGAGACGAGACCGGATGACATGGGCGCTCCAGGCTGCAGCCATATACTCTTGGAATTGTACAAGACAGGTCAAATTTTGACCCATCTATCCAATTCATCTCTGATCGGAGCTAGTTTGTCTCTTTCACGTGAAATTTCTCTAGAGACATTGTTGCTCGAAAGATTGGCATTCTATTCTTATATTCTCCCTTTGACTTCTACATTCCAGCTAAATACCAGGATTGACTTGCATGCATACACATCAAGTCAATCTGATCCAGTGGCTTCTATTTCTCTTGAAATACACACCTCCCCTGCAAGTTGGCCATGTCCTGTATGATCCTTTCTATTGGTTGAGATAAAGAGATGAAATGCTGATTGAATGGTTTTGAGTCATTTTGATGACAGTCTGCCTTGGCTTCGGTGTGGTGATGTTTTTTTATTTTATGTTCCCATTGTTAGATGTCCACGTCCCCTCTGTTGAGGATGGTTAATGTCCATTGTTTTCAGCTGATGTGGAGACTACAGCAGACTGGTCCTCTAAATCCTCTTCATCATAGCAAAATTCTTGATTGTCAATAGCATTGCACTCGGTCTCTGAAAGATCCTCTGACTCTGAAACCTCTTCCTCTAAATCATCATAAAAAATATGTGCAAATTGTAAATGAAATTGTAAATACAATCGAAATAAAGGGCATTAAACAAAGATATTTATTTTGGGTCTTAACTACCGACCGACATCAAAGTCTCTGGGTCAAAATGACCCACATCATCTTTGCATACAAACTCCGAACAGACGTTGCACTACACATCAGTGTGTCCACATTTGATGAACAATTTCATGACCCTAAAGGAGGAAATGTCATACTATTTCATGAAGAAAAAAGGTTAACCAGTATTTTGGTCAACACAAAAACGGAAATGGGTCAAATTGACCCTTAACATAATACAAGGGTTAAGTGAGTTAATTAGACACTGCTCCTAAAATGCAGTGTCTAATCAAAGTGTATAATGCAGTGTCTAAAAATCAATGAATTTCTAAAACAGTAAAATTTCAGATTAGTGCAGTGATTCACAGCACCTACATGGCTCCATTCCGTTGTGCACTGGGTCTTGTTATACAAATCCAGACAGTGAATCACATCACATCCATGCACTTGGATAGAGATATGTACTCATATCTATAATATTCAGCTACTGTTTGCTTAAATGTGCAGATGAGGAGCCAACAGCGACGATCACAATAAAATGATCCTCCTGTTAACAGTATTATCAACAAATCAATTCACTTCAATAAAGCTTTATTGTCTCTTAGGGGCAATTCTGGTGCAGCATTAAACAACAGAACATATGGGAGAAACAGTGTGCATAAGACATGATATTAAGTGAAGTTACCTGTTGACACAATACAGTAACGTGAGCTATTTAAATGAGCTGATACACGGTTAAACCTCATTGGCTTTTACCAGTGTAGCTCCGTAGCACTTGCAAATATATTCCTATACATCCACGGCCTCTATACCCATTATAATTAAACATGTGACTAGACTCCATGTCTAGTCACCTACCTATAACGTTTTTTAAGCCAAGGACCCCCTTAACTGACTACATATATATTGTATAAAATATAAAATGAAAGTTGTATATTAAACTGGGCCTACAATAACATGTGGGGCAGCCTAAAGCTTTTATACATCCATCTTTGTTTGCATAGAATACTAAGCTATTGTTATAACCATATGTTAAACATGCTGTACATGTGGCACAGTGAATCCTCAGGATGAACTGTATGTGGATGGCTATTGTAGTGACTTCTATAGGCCTGTAAATGTCTCATCAGTGGGGATTTATATTTTGCTAACAATATGTTGGATTCACCTCTTTTTTTTAAAATTAAAAATAATTTGGAGGCTCCCCCTTGCATTGACTCTGAAGGACACCCTATGGATCCCGGACCCCCTGTTGAAGATCCCTGCTGTAAACATACCAACCTATCATGCACTTATTTCACTCTTAGATGAAGTCTCTCCTGATTGAAATGTAAATGGATGTTCTTATTTAGCGCTTTTCTAGTCTTAATGACTGCTCAAAGTGCTTTTACATAGTACAGGAACCATTCCCCATGTACACACATTCACACACTGAGGCCGTACAAGGTGCCACCTGCTCATCAGATAAACACGCACACACACGTACACTCCGATGGAGCATCACCGGGGGCAACTCAGGGTTCAGAGTCTCGCCCATAGACACTGAACCACTATAAAAGTCCTCAGTAGTCAGAGAAAAGAAGAGGCTGCAGAACTCTATTGATGGTATTATGTTTTCTTTTCAGTATCAAAGTAATACAGGGATAGTTGAATATCATAATATACCAACTTTAAAAACATAATTCTGACTTTTTTTAAATGCCATCACGCACAAAAGCTACGAGCAGAACGCTGCACTGAAAGCTGCTAAAAACAGAGTTCTCACATACACACACACACACACACACGCGCAGATCGAACCACCAACCTTCCGATCGCCACTTCCTGAGCCACAGCCGCCCGAAATAGAGTAGGTCAGGGCCCCCCACTTTGTTTTGCTTTTCATTAATAATGTTTCCTCGACCTCATTTTGTTTTGACAATAATTAAAAAAAGGGATTCCTGAAAAAAAAATATCCTTATTAGCATAACATCCAGCGGTAATGTTAAAGCTGTAAGCACCTCCTCACAAATTAACAAACCACTAACAAACAGTGCCAGTTTTTGCTTTCTTAATGTTGTATTTTAATAATATTATTAACAATAAATCATATAACCTTGTCTCCATTGATATTATAAGGAGTGAATCCTCTATTTTAAATTTTTTTATATAGTAATAAATACTTTATCAAATATGTTATGACCTGTGTCATGTATCCAGAGACCCAGGCAGGGTTAGAAGTATTCTACTGAAACACTTTGGTTAATGTTGCACTAAAAACATTTTTAAATTAACAAGTCGATCAATTCAGTTATTGATTCAGTTATTGTCCCACTAGGGGGGGCAGAGCCCTGGTAAACAATGACAGTACACGCATAGCAGTACAACAATATAGAGCCTATACAAAGATTAATGTGAATTTTAAGAAAGTGCTACAGGGTAGTGTGAGCGACAGGGAGGAAAAAACACTTGACTTTGTTTTGCGAGTTTTATTTGCCAGATCTAATGAATATAAAATAAATAAATAACATTGACTTTCAAACCTGAGATCTCGAGTTTAGTGTTTGTCCCCAGTACATGTTTTTTGTTTTGTTTCCCCCTCCATGTCACCTCCGGGGCTCTGTAAAAACACCCATGGGTGCAAGATAACCTTTTGTGCAAATGAAGAATCTTCATTTATTGTTTGTATTCTATGGTATTTTGCTTTCTTGCTTTTATTGATTTTTGTCATTTTGATTCTGTGCTTTTACCTATGCAATTTGAAGCACTTTGGGGTTGCCTTTGGTTATAAAATGTGATGTATAAATTAATTTGCCTTGGCTAGGAAAAACGGAAAATTCAACTCTATTGCACTTTGCCTTGGAAACCCTTTATTTTCATTTGATTTGATTTATTTAATTGTATCAAGAATGCCTTACACATAAAAATACATCTAATAAAATTGCAGACAAAAACACAATAAAGTCCAGGACTTATTTCCATTGTGGTACCTTTTTGTAGAAAATCTACCAGTACATTTTGTATATCCTATGGGTTTATTTCTTATTTTTAATATAAGACAATACTGGTTTCTACCACACCCTCACACATACTATATATTTCTTTCTATGATTTGTATGTGTGTGTGTGTGTGTGTGTGTGTGTAAAACAAATACACCTCTGGCCTTGTCTGTTACATTGGCGCCAGAGCCAGCAGCAGGTGCTTCCATCACTCTATCAGTTATTACGCTTCCTCCTCTTCTTCTTTTCTTTTGGCCCATTGTATGTTTTTTGTTGTTGTTTCTTTGGCGCTTGGCAACCAAGTAAGAATAATGCTTAGGGGAAATGTATCCGTGTGGACTAGCACCATAACAATACGCTCAATATCATATTAAGCCTGTGTTGGAAGTACAGACTTTGCTGGCCTTTCTTACAGATAGCAAAAGTTAAAGTTCTTCAGCAGACTGGCAAGGCAGAGAGGCAACAACTGAGATTTTGGTTAAGCACAGTAAGAGCTAGATGTCGAACTCAACACACACTTGTGATTCTCAACGTTCCGGCGGAGAATAGAAGTAAAGCTGAGGTATATATGGAGCTTCCGAGTGGCTGGATAAGAAACAGGTGTGTTGATTACCAATGGTGGAAGAAGTATTAAATGACTTCAAGTAAAAATACTAATATCACACTGTAAAAAAATACTGACTCCTGCATTAAAAATGTCACTTAAGTAAAGGCTGTGAATATCATCAGAAAAATGTACTTGAAGTACTGAAAGTAATAGTACTCAATACAGCAAAAGCTTCACATTTTAGAAACTAGAAACAATAAAAAAAAACTTAGTTCTGTCAACTAAGTTGTATGGGTAACATTGTATTGTATAAACTACATGTGTTTTGTGTTAAAATATAATATGTGTAAAGTAACTAGTTACTAAAGCTGTCATATGAATGTATTGGAGTAAAAAGTAGAATATTTCTCTCTGAAATGTAGCGGAGTAGAAGTAAAAGTGGCATGAAAAGAAAAAAGACGAGATGAAAACAGGGTGAGACAGAAATAAACAGAACAGGAAATATGTTCATTAAAAATGTCCTCTTTCTATTGGTAGAACGTGTAACCATTTTATGTTGTAGATTCGTAGAGGCAGGGTTGTAGCAGAACTGCTTTCTTCAGAGCAGTTCTTTTTAGCATTACGCCGCCATGTCAAGCTGTTGAAATGAAAGGTGCCCTAAATGGCCAGTCCAGTGTCTTTGTTAGATTTATCCTGCTAAGAACATGGCTATAAAATGTCATGCTGACAAGCTGTTGATAGCCTCAATAAGGAAACTAACTAATTGCAATGACTTTCACTGTCTCACAGCCTCTGTCCATATGTCCATTTTGAAGTCTCCCTGTGGAGTCACAATATGTAACAGCAAATTACTTTGACATATTAGAACTTGGTGACATGCTGGCACATGGCTTAATGACTTCGAAGAAGATTTCTCATGGATGAGAAGCATGGCAAGTTTTTCAATTTGGATTTTCAGCTGCCTCACAGAGAGAGACAGAGGGGTAAAGAGAAAAGCTTAGGTTTGAAAAGGTTTGAAAAAGGTGACATGCATTTTTCTCTTACAGGGATGTTCACTCTTGCAAGAGGTCAGGCCAAAATGTTCATGGCCCATTTAGTCCTGAACACATCAATTCCAATGTGCCATCTGTGTTTTCCTCTAGGAAGCAAAGAAATCCCAGAAAGCGCAGTAATGTGACAAGGGGAAAAATGTCCCGGCAATGTTTTGCGAGTGCAGAGCTGAACATAATTAGATCCCAGACATCCACAGAGACTTACCAAACACACAGCCATAATGTCAGCCCGACCGGGCCTCTGCTAACGCCAACAGTACTGTCAACAAGCAATTTGGATTAACCTTCTAATCTTGTAGATGGTAATTGTGCTCTCAGAGATCTCCTATTGAAAGCTAAATGCTGCAAAATAAGATCAGTGGCAGCACCAAGGCTCTAAGAACGGCAATATGAGTCTGTTGGTGGGTTAAACTTTGATCCAGACTTAAATATCCATTTAAAAGAACATGCATGGGGTATGTCAGTACAGTGAAAAACATGCCTGTTGTACTCCGAATTACAAATATCAACATTATGGTGGTGCTAGAGGAAAAGTCAGTAGGATTCATCCTCTGGGGACCATGGCTGCTTCCCATGACTCTTATTTGATATCTCCTCACTTGAACCGGCTGTTCTTAAAGGCCGTCTCAAAGCTCTTAGTCCTGCCCTGAGGACAGAGGATCGAGGATCTCCAAAGAGCTATGAGCTAGGATACATGAGAGCAGCCTTCCCTCAAGCCGTGCAGGCCCAAACAGCCGACGAATTCACATGACGTTTCAGAGGAAAGGATGTCTCATCCCTCTAAAAACACAATTCTTTGTTTCCTCTCTCCTCGCATCTCTCCCATGTTTCCTCGGTGGGACGGACTAAGATGCGAGGAAATCATGTGAGGAGAATCCTACTGACCATGATGTTGATATTTGTGGTTCAGAGTACAACAGGCACATATTATTAACTGTAATGACTCTGATGATCCCTTAAGATTTCCTCTAGTGTGATCATCAGGTCAGCAAAACAAATGGCATTCCTATCAGCTTCTGCCGTACTTTATGATAATTAGCAAATGTTAGCATGCTAAACTAAGACGGAACATGGTAAACATTACATTCAATTTTCAATTCAATTTCAATTCAATTTTATTTATAGTATCAATTCATAACAAGAGTTATCGAGGCACTTTACAGATAGAGTAGGTCTAGACCACACTCCAGAATTTACATCTGTTGAACATTTTTATTAGCCACTGTGAGCATGTTGCCATGCTTGGGTTAGAATTTAGTTCTAAGCACCACTGTCCACACGTACAGCCTAGAGCAGCATAAAGTGTAAATAGCGTCTTGGTTCCTGTGCTATTGTTTATAACCTAGATCCCCATTAGCTGACGCTTTAGCAATCACTAATCTTCTTGGGGTCTACCAAAAAGCACACAAGACATAATACAAACAGTATAAGCAGGGGTTAATGCCCGACAAAGTGTCTATTATCAGGAATTAATGGACAACAGGGAGGCCAGAACTGTCCGTCTGAGTCCATTAACCTTGCTTATGTCATGATCAATTGCCGAATAATGTTTTTTAAAGCTATTAAGTTATTTTCATGGCTTTTGCATTCAAAAATGATCCTTCCCACCCCATAAGGTTCAAGGAAATGTTGTTCACTGCTCCAGTAAATAGGCAAACCTTAGATACAACTTGGCAACGTGAACACACACACACACACACACATATATATATACACATACATACATACATACATACATACATACACACACACACACATATACGTATATATATACACACACATACATACTTGCTGTCAATGTGTAGTTTCCTTACTAACAATATGCATTATAATTTGGTCATTGCTTCTATAAATTTCTCTTCTCAAGAAGGATCTGAAGGCTACAAATGTGGGCGCCTGGTTTGGGCTGAAAATGCCCAAAAATTATCTTTTATATACAAAATATATAGGGGGTGGGTGGATTGGGACCTACATTGGTGGGAAGAGATTGTTTGTGTCGCAGTTAGGGGAAACTGTGAGATATGATATGAGCATTTTTAGAATTAGAGAAATCAGCACTGAAGGACCTTGGTGTCTCTGCTTCTTCTATCTCCATTAGAATGCGAAGCAACGGCAGCAGCAGTCTGGGGCCCAGGAAGAGGTAGTGACAGAGGGGGGAAGTCAAATAAAGGTGGCAAGAAGAAGAAGAAGCCAAGGATGTCTGTTGAGGATAGGGACGACATTGGAAATGACACAAGTGTGTGCCTGTGATGTGTTGTCAACTGAATTGAAAATTGAAAAGTGAAACTCAGAGAAAGGAAGGTTGTCTAAAGTTTGAGGTGCATTTTAAATTATCTCTATATATTTTCTATATATCTCTATAACTCTACAGCAATTAAATAATCATTTTATTGTGACATTGCAGAATGTAAAATAGGCATTGGTAGATGCTTTCCTTGTGTTTTCACTCGGTGACAAAGTGAAAACTGCAAAAAGGGGGTTGCACTGTATTTCAACTGACTGCATGACTGCTCATCAAGCTCTTCTTTGAAGACTGGAGACAATAATGTAGAACAAAGGATTTCCCAAATGTTTTTATTGTGCCGCCCGGGGCAGGATATTGAGAACAATTTCATCACATTGGATATAAAAAATACTTTAATTCAGTGACATACTGTGGCTACATGGGGTGTGATGAGCAGAGACACAAAAGCCTGTTTCCTCAATATCATGCATACTGCTCTGCTGGCATTCAAGCCCAAGGCAATGTTTAGTCATTTCATTAAAATGGAACACAAATGGATAGCTGTGTAGTTTTTGCTTCATTAGACCCAAACTCTGCTGCCTTGCTACTCTTTGCTAAAGATCCTGCATTCCCTCTAGAAAACGAATTGCAGTGTGTGAGATTACTCTTGTAGCATATATCAGAAGAAATGTCAAAATGCGTGAGATACATTTTATCTTTTACCTTGGTTCACCTTTTGGTTGCTGTGATCATTGATTCTTTTTGTAGATAGTTTGCTCAAGTTGAGCGAAACCCGGCCCTCAGTAAACACTATCATCTGTTCCTACAGCCGGGGAATTACTTTACCGCGCAAAACACAATGGTACACCCACTTTACTTCAAAGCTGCACTAATTGATATTTTCTTCATTAACAAAGAAACAAATGTCAATGTGAAGTAAGTCACTTTTGATGATGCTCATTGGTTTTACATCATATTCACTGTGTAGTGTCATTCCTCACTCTATTTTTTGGGGAATTATAGCCTTTAATAGGCAGGACAGCTGTAGAATGGTAAAGAGGGGACAGACATGCAGCAAATGGCCACTGCGCCATAGTGGGCCACTGCATATTTTTTCTGAATGTTCAAGGTAGAGGATTTAGTTACTTTTGAACATTGTGCAATTGTCGCATTTTGGTTAGGTTTAGGCACAAAACTACTTGGTTAGGTTTTTGGGTTAAAATCAGTACATTTTTTTCTTCACTTCCGTGCGTACATACATTACGTAATATGATTAAATGGTTTTTATTGGCAATCATTCCGCACTTCTGATCTTGAATGAAAATCAGTAGGAGACCTGATGATGTCTTGATTTAATAATATTTATTAAAACAACTTGACTGACATCAACTTTGATTGACTTTCATTGATTCCTTTGTTTTATCCTCAGAGGCTCTTTGACTCCAATTACACATTCTGATTTCCAAAGATATAACAATAAGAAAAGTAACTTTGAGTAATTGAGAATTTCAGTTGGCAGCCCGAATTTAAATGCCTAGGTGGTTTTCTTTCTTTGCATGGTTGTTTTGGTGGAAAATCTGGACGTGTGACATTCATAGAATTTCTGAGATTCCCTCTTTGAAAAAGTAGCAAAGGAGTGCATAAGGCAGAGGCTTCTCAAAGAGGACATATATTTGATTTAATGTGTGAGGACAGTGCAGAGTTAGAGAATAGCCTCTGGTCCTTTGCAGAGGAGAACAGGAGGACTCTGCAACCAGCGTGATAGAAGACTTTTATCAGAGGACAGGGGACGAGAAAGGAAAGCAGCAATGGCCTGAAGAGGTTCAGAAGGAGTGATAGAAGGCATCTGGGCAAGCAGTGAAACGGCCCAGCATGCAGACCCTGGGTAACATAAAAGAAGCAAATGCACCCAAAAACTGGAGCCCCAGGGTTGTGCAGTATCACAAAGGTTAATGAGCAGAGAGATCCTCTGCAGGAGGCTTGATGAGAGAGGACAGGAGGAAAGATGGCTGCATACAGTATGAAGCACCATCCTAGTTCAGAATGAGTAGGGAGTTCAGTCCATCTGTTGCACCTATTTGTACTGATTTTCAAAAATAACATCATCTAAAGTCACAGGCTGTTTACTACAAAAAAGAAAAGCTATGTGTTATGGTTGAACTCACAAATTGCTACTGATGAAACATTTCAGCGTCATTTCACTTTAATGATACCAAAAAGTTACCTTTTAAAAAAAGACCAAAAAAGTAATGGAATGTATAACGGTTTAGGAAGACACATTTAATTTTGTTACAGAAAGTGGACCAACTTGCATAGAACCAAACCTAACTACACATATTCCATGAACTGCAATGCTCCTGGCAATACACCTGTAGAACAAAATGTTCCTTAGGTAGCCTATTATTGTTGAGAATGCAGTGGTATTAGGCTACATTGACATTTACTGTACATACAATCAGGCAGCAAAACATTGGCGTCAGTGTCGGTGTTGCCAACAACCTTTGTTTGTGGCCGTTGAGACTGCAACACAACCCTGGAGATTCCAAACCAAAACGGGGTCAGACTTTTCAAATGTCTCCGGTTTAGGGGCTCGGAAAGGCCAGGGGGGATGCGTGGTCTTTTATATAGACCTTAGTGGTCCGCTAATACTGGATCTGAAGTCTCTTTCCCAAAATTTAGCCTTGTGCAGAATTACAGCCATCAGAGCCAGTCCCACAATGATCTTTCCTTAGTATGTGTCATTTCTGAGTCTGTAGCTTTTGGGCAAGGTGGAGGCTGGGGGGGCCTTGACCAACTGCCACTTTGCTCGTTTGAAAGCCACGATGTCTCTCTTTCATGGGCGGGGCAAATTCTCTGGGTGGGCAAAACAGAGAAAGGGGAGGTAACCTTGCCCGCTATGACCTTATAAGGGGCAAGATTCCATATCAACCCATCTGTGCTTTCATTTTCTCAAAGGCAGAGCAGGATACCCAGGGTTCGGTTTACACCTATCACCATTTCTAGCCACTGGGGGGGCCATAGGCAGTCTGGGGAAATGCATATTAATGTTTAAAAATGTTTATGCCATGGGACCTTTAAGCCATTTATTGTTACTTTGCACACATTTAGGGCAAAGGTAGATAATGAGCCTTGATGATTGTTTTTTTTTTATCATGTACAACCATTTTGTCTCTGAATTGAGGGGACAGAGAGCCCTCACATGCTCCTACATGTTGCTGCCAGCCAGAACAAAGAAAATGGGTGGGCCTTATAGAGTAGGCTATGATGAGAGGTCTGGTGAGAATGGATGGATCCATGCCATGAAAGTGGGCGAAGGGTTACTGGAAAGTATGGCTCTATTCTACAGTTCCCATGAACCATTCATATACTGTAGCTAAGAAAAGTAAAGCATCGTCATTGGCATGTATTCCACGTATTTGTTGCTGTATGCACCACATTGACTGCTGCTGTTATAGTACTGCTCTGGTCTGTGTAGAGAGGATGTCGGGGTGGATGGTTAAATACTAAAACACAGACCTTTTAAGTGTGGGAGTGGAGTTTGTGTCCACAAAGATGTTAAGTCAAAAACACAAGACTTCCAACCAGGAAACAGGTGTTATTGTCCTGGGAGTACTCATTAAGGGGGCTACCCTAACCCTAACCCTAACCCAAACTACCATCTTTTTTTGTAATCTTAATTAGTCGTTTTGGTGTCTAATCTTAACTGATCAGCTAAACTCACCTGCAACATCCTCTGAAACGCTCCTCAACTCATGGTGACCGATACCCGCCTCCCAGTCACCTTTTCTCGGCTAAATTTAACTGTAAAGATTGCTTAACTTAACTGTCATGTCACCGCCTAATTTTGCAGGGTGTCATACAAATTGGCATGCAGAATTTGCCACAAGATATCATACGAACCTGTTCATGACAATGCATTGAAAGTACCGGCCTTATCATTTATAATCTCTGAAGAGATTGATTTGAAAAACAGTGTCAGTTCAGTTCAGTTTAAAGAATGATCAACAAGGCTTCCTTAGCCCTTTACAGATTTTTGAAACCACCCAATGAGAATGCAAAACCATTCATCTTGTTCTTTAGCCACCTATTCTGATGTGGACACGCGTGGATTCAATTTCCATGTCATTCCGACATTCCGTGCCATAACAATAAAACAACCTCATTGCCCTATTTTCTACTCCAAACACCGCAAAACAAAGGATTGATTTCTTGAAAATAAAAGCAAGAAAGAAGAGAAACACATCATGCCACCTGGCAAGATACACAACCTCTCTCACTCTCGTGCGAAGGTCCCCCAACAGAAGTAGTTGCCAGAGTGCTGGAGCATGAAGTACTAACAGCTTTGCTCAAGGCTAACTTCAACCTTTTTCATTGGAATGGAATAGGAGATGTCTGGTGAATTTCTCATTGTTTATAGTCTCATTTCATGAAGAAATTAAGAGTGAGTCTCTTGCTTGGTGAAACAGGGAGAACCAGGGAAGCGAGAAGATCATTTACTTCTCTTGACAAAATGAGCTTTCTTCTTAAGTGAAGCCGAGTGTGATTTAAGGGTGGAATTTAGCCAAGAGTAAGGTGTAATACAGAGTAATTGTACTTTCTACATTTGCTCACTGTCGAAAAATGAGACCAAATTCATAGTTATTTTTTCAGGAGCCAGATGAAGGATGGGCTGTACATCACAAAGGCTCTTCCCATATGTGTTGTATCTACATACTGTATATCAACATGTTTTAAGTACAAATGCTTTGTTTTTCTTTATGATAAAAGCAGCTATTGTTCTAAATCAGAGCTCAGAGTCAGTTAAAGGGACTGTACTCGATATTCAGAACACTTATATAGCAGTAAACAATTATTTGCTATGTAAAGATATATGGAGTAATGGAATCCTGAGCAGAGAATGAAGTCACACTCCACACCTCTGTGTGTCTTGTAATCCTTTGTCTGTTCTTTGTCTTGATACCCAGTGTGGCCATGCCTTCATGGTAATGTATGTGGGTGCCTATTTCCTCAGTATCTGACACCTAGGGCCATGACCATAGACTGTAAAAAAATGTCACCAATTAATTTGTGGGCTGCCGTTTGAAGCCTGGAGTTTGCTTTATTTTGCTGCCATCTAGTTATTTCGTGAGTTGTCACTCCCCTATGTGAGTCGAGTGCAGATTTGAGTCGTGCAGATTTAAACGGTTTACGGCCTAACGTGCCAAACTGAAATTTGTGAAATCCCTAAAATAATAAAGTTTTCTCATTACAAACAATAACATAAGATAGAAATCATTTCAGAAATGTAGCTATGGTTGTTTGATTGCTAACGTTAGCTCAAAACGCCATTAAAGTAAAAGCCTTTGTTGTGTTTGATGCTAACTTGTAGCCAGCAGTGATCCAGCTTGGTTAAGTAGGTTCATTTTTACTGGGTTGACATTCCAGAAGTCTCTCGTTAGCATCTTGTATGCTACTTGTCGCAAAATGGCAGATGCTCAACTCACATTGGGTAGTTTTTTTTTTTGGACAAAAAGGCAGAGCCGGGGAGGATGATGCGGCCAAGCCAGTGTAGGGTTCAATGGTGCTGTACTAAGCTAAATCCTAAAACGGGAATGTGGGCAATTTTCAACTCTTCTGATGTGAGTCATCCAGCAGAGTTTTGCCAGCGGGTAAACACTGCTCTGGATACTGACACGTTTAATCTGAATGTACAGAGAATCAGCAGAGTTTCCCTTAAATGACTAGTTAAGTACAGTATATATATATACACACACATAAAGTATAAATTATTATTACATTAAGACTAGGCTAGCTTTCATTGATAAGATGCATCTGAACATTAAGACATTTTTAAGCAAGCAAACTGTCACAACCTATTTTTGATGAAGTGAAAACACACAGAGGATCAGCGTTTAACATGAAAAAATGGACAACACACAAAAACAATTTAATATCCACAAGGCCATGGTTAGCATTGCTAGGCCTCTGTCCTGATTGACAGGTGGGAGTGTAGCCACGCCCCTAAATCATCCCCTGATTTATCACCCATTTTAAAATAAATGAGACCATAATTTTAAAAAAAATGAACATCATACTATGTTTAAGAATATGTGAAACTAGGAATTGAGGCCATAAACTCATAATGATGTGGGTAGTGACATGGTGAGAGCCTTGTGGAGGTAATCCCGGACCACTTTTTTAAAGTATGTTAGTAGAGTCCTTTTAAAGTTTAAGCATTGAATGGAGTTTAAAATGTGTATATCATAAAATCTCTGGTCATTTGTGCTGGTGTTGAACGGCGGTTCAGTTGAAAACCCAAGAAACACAAAGCTAAAGCTAAAAATATATGTTTGTTTGAAATATAACTCACAAGGTAAAATATATACTGCTTAAAGTGTGCTATCTAACCCATGATATATATTGTTTTGATGAAAGTATGAACTAAATATTAGAAACAGCTAAAACTAAAAAACTAGTATTTGTTAGGTGTGACCTTTGGCACACTTTAAGTGTGCCAAGGGTCACACTTACTGTAACAGTGGAAATGGTCTGAACCTGTCCACTGCTGTGGCCACCTGTGTGATGATAACGTAGTGGTGGAAATACCATGTTATCGGGTTTTTTCTAGTCTCTGGTTTTGATACTCTTTTGCTTTTAGGGCAGAAAGGGAAGGGATTATTTCTGTATTTTGTACTTGTTTTTTGATTATTCACTAAAGAATAAAACCACCTGAGCTTGTTGTGAGCTAGGGGACCAAAAGACTTGTATTCCTTGATTTTAGTCATTTAATTCTCTCTCTCACACCTCTGCTTTCCGAGGGTAGGAGTTTCCCTCCTGTGAGGGCAGTTAAGACTCCTCTTTAACCACCTGGGCGAGTTGCAGCCCCGGCGGGGACCGACGTTGACAGTCAGACCTCCTGTTATCTCCTAGTGAGAGTGCATTTCCCCATCCGCTCTGCCGGTCAGAGCCACTAAATATAATAATTACTAATTATTTTTTTTTGAAAAATGTTAAATTAGCAAATCACTGTGTGTGGATTAAAAATCTAGCATTTATACGATCAGGGAAGTATCAAAGTAACTCCTTTTAATATAGGCCTAACCATCCGCCCCGCTGATAGTAACGGGTGTTATTATACGGCAGAAGCGGGCATAGTAGGAGCGGGGGTTACTGAGGGGAAGGTATAAAAGGAGTTAGCCCTCAACCAAACGAGAGCGATACGACGCCTCAGTAACTGTCACACCGTTCGACACTGGACAAAAGACTACAAAGAGTTGCAAAAAATCGGAACAGTTATCCATCTGGATGCTGTTTCTTATATGCTTTTCCATCTACAATGTAAAAAATGCTCTGTTTTTGTATGAAATGTAAGCAGTCATTATTCATACCGATTTGACCAAGGCTGATATTAAATATGAATGTATAATTACCTTAGTAACATCATGTGTGCAAAGGCCAACAGATATCAGTGAAGTAATTACAGCATAGAAAAGTGCAAGTGCATATTTCATGACAATCTATAGGCCTGAAGCCTCTGTGTCTTATATCTCAACCACACTGACGTACAGATGATGGGATTGGTCAATTAGACCAAGTGGTGGGATATGCCTTAAAGCTTTCCTGGGATAGGCTTAAGATTGATGGACAATTCATCTAATAAATTCCTCACTGAGCCTAGTCTTGCTCCACAGCGCTGCCACGACATTCCCGGATGGGAGAAAAACATGCTCTGGATTATTGGCATTTTTTTAAACCAATCTCAATCGTCATGGGTGGCACTAAGCGTTGGATGCAGCAATGGCGCCTCACCAAATTAGCCTCAGGAAGGAACTTGTTTTGGTGGAACATGTGTATGTTTGAGCCTAACCTTTTCTGGGGTTAATGAAGAGGAAACAAAATGCAGAGAGTGGAATGGTAGCAAACCTGTGCTATGTACTTTTTCAGTCTTTCACTGTATGAAAATGGAGCCTTCATCAGGTGTTTGTCTCTGTTAAGGTGCTGAAGACGCTTTGAATCTTCAACAAAGGCTCTGAGCTGCGCTCATATTGTCTTATATTTGTGGAATGGGTGCTAGACGTAATGATGTGGCTTTTGTCTCTTGATGTTTTACAGTTGCGCTCAGCTTTGTGAGGCTCTGTCTGCATGTCTTCCTAGACATGGAAAGCAGGTGTTTGACAGCTGATGGGTCTTGCTCTACTGGTAGCGCCTGGCTCATCTCTTCTCTAATGAGCTCCATGAGACGGATTGTTTATTTATCCTTCATTTGACTTTACAGCAAAAGTGAGACTTAACAAAACTGTTTCACTGCTGACAGGATATGTTTACCCCTTTGAGGCAGCAGAGAGACAAGTTGCCTCCATAAGGTCTTTGAAGGTGGCTTAATGATTTTCCTCAATTAATGTGTTGGCCGTTGCATCTTCTGGCTGCCTCTGCACTTCGGTCTGCTTTTATAGCACATTCTAGTTGCTGTGTGTTCAGTTTGGAGAATCGGTGGTATTTAGGTAGTGAGATATTGAGCGTGGGAGAAACCTGGAATATTGATTGGGGGTGCTGCAGTCCGTGTCACTTTTAATAATACCAGAATCTGAGAAATGTTGAGTGGTTATCAAGGTTTTGTCACAGTGCAATACACACATTGTGCAGAGATGTCCAGCTCATCATTATATTGTACAGTTGTAAGACTTTCAGCAGGGCAAGGATGATCACACATTGTACGTACTAAATAATCCTTCCATTAAAATAGGATGAAAGAACACAGTAATTACAGTTACATGGAAGTGTGACTAATCCTTGTACATCCTGAGGTAGGAATATGTGATGAGCAGTACTTAACAATGCATCTGTTAAAAGAAAAAGCCACAGGAGGATTTTCATTATCAGTATGTTGTGCTGGAGTACTCGAGTCCTGGATCAAATTGCTATTCTCTGGACTCGTGGCTTGGACTTGCGAATTGGAATAATTTGGACTAGGACTTGAGGACTTATGGAATGGGACTCAGATGTTGGAAAACTTTCTGACAATACTTTTATGTATTGCAAAATGCAAAACTGCCTGTTTCTATTTCATTATGATGAATTCATATATTCATCAATAGTTGAATAACAGAGATGGAGAGATTACCTGGAAATGTGTCTGGTAGTTTCTGTGTAATCTCTTCGCCCCAATCTCTTTATTATTAGCAAAATTATCTTGTTAATTACTTGATACTGCACACAGCACACATACCAATATGCTCAAATGCAGTTCCTGATTTACAAAATCTGCTCAGTTACAAGTTAATAAAAAATGTATTCTTCTATCAATTATGGTCAAATAACTGCTTCTTCTTCCTCCCTTGGCTGGATAAAGAGTTCCTTTCTGGAACAGTACTTTAACATTTAGGCTTATTTATGTCTTACTGACAGCAACTTCAAATACATGCAAATCTATAAAACTGCAAAAGCCAGTAAGCATCCAGTTCAATGCAAAAGCTACAGACTTAAAATACTGACTATGTGTATGCAATGTAGGCAAAATGAGCAAATGTAATTTGAAGGAGCTATGAAAACTTAATGAAAACACAGTAGGAGGCCATGAAACAATGTGTGTAACAAAGCTAGCATTTCCGTAATCGGTTTGCTCAGTATCTTGTCTATTAATAACAAGAGGCCAAAAGAACAGCGGCAGAGAAGGTTGGATTAAGAGAGGAGAAATGTTTTGTTAGGGAAACCATGCGGTGCACTACGCACTCATGGAAGCTGAGGAGACTTAACCACAGCTGAAGATGATGGATTGTATCAAGCTACAAGCAGGGAATAGTAAAAATAAGTAATAGAAAAGAAAGTGGGGGTAGAAGGTGGCAATGCTCACCATCCCATGCCTTTATTCCTAGAGGTGATGGAGCTTGTTATGTTGTTTATGGCATGTATTGTACAAACTCTACTGCCTCCTGGCTCCACTAGTTGTGTTTTATCGGAATAGAGTTGAATTATCCATTTAATACCAGAGGGGCAGTTCATGACCTCTTCCTCTTTCACTCCCCCGCTCCTCCATCAGCCGCCCACAGTGGCAGCCACAGCCAAGGTTAGCACTGTTGCTATTCTGCATTTTATTTCTACACTGTTGTTTGGTGCGTAAAGCAGTCCAGGGAAGTCTGCCAGACAGGTTTTGCCTGAATATACTCCGGTACAGAGCTGGTTTCAGGGAAAGAAAATGACCAAGATATATATTTCTGTTGCCATGGTGCTTGAGCACTTGTATGTACCAGAATATCAGAAAGATTTAAAATGTCAGTAACACAATAAGGAAATCAGCGGGAGGGTTGTGGATGTGGAACTCCATAAATACATGAAGTTTATCCAACCAATAAAGCAGACAATAATGGAGAAAAGCTATGTGTTATGGTTGCACTCACAAATTGCTACTGATGAAACATTTCAGCGTCATTTCACTTTAATGATACCAAAAAGTTACCTTTTAAAAAAAGACCAAAAAAGTAATGGAATGTATAATGGTTTAGGAAGACACATTTAATTTTGTTACAGAAAGTGGACCAACTTGCATAGAACCAAACCTAACTACACATATTCCATGAACTGCAATGCTCCTGGCAATACACCTGTAGAACAAAATGTTCCTTAGGTAGCCTATTATTGTTGGGAATGCAGTGGTATTAGGCTACATTGACATTTACTGTACATACAATCAGGCAGCAAAACATTGGCGTCAGTGTCGGTGTTGCCAACAGCCTTTGTTTGTGGCCGTTGAGACTGCAACACAACCCTGGAGATTCCAAACCAAAACGGGGTCAGACTTTTCAAATGTCTCCGGTTTAGGGGCTCGGAAAGGCCAGGGGGGATGCGTGGTCTTTTATATAGACCTTAGTGGTCCGCTAATACTGGATCTGAAGTCTCTTTCCCAAAATTTAGCCTTGTGCAGAATTACAGCCACTAGAGCCAGTCCCACAATGATCTTTCCTTAGTATGTGTAATTTCTGAGTCTGTAGCTTTTGGGCAAGGTGGAGGCTGGAGGTGCCTTGACCAACTGCCACTTTGCTCGTTTGAAAGCCATGATGTCTATCTCTCATGGGTGGGCCAAATTCTCTGGGTAGGCAAAGCAGAGAAAGGGGAGGTAACTTTGCCCCTTACGACCTCAGGATACCCAGGGCTCGGTTTACACCTATCACCATTTCTAGCCATTGGGGGCCATAAGCACGCAGGGGGAACTATTAGGAATTTTAAAAAACCTCATAAAGTGAAATTTCCATGCCATGGGACCTTTAATTAAAAAGGCATCAACTGAGACTATAAGGGGATGTTGAAGAAGCCAACCGAATTCTGCATGGTGGCTCTAATGTTCTGAATGAAAATGTTTTGTATTGCGCCTAATGCATTTAAATTAAGGACTTAGTTCATTATTGACTGACTAGAAGCTGGTGTAATGCATTATATCCATTTGAGTATGTAAAATACAATCACATACTGATTTGATTGAGCTTTAGGCAATAATTAATCTATTGCAGCTTGGACATCAATGCAGTGCAATGTTAGGGGCCGGATTGTGTTATTTCTGTCAAAAGGAGGCAAACATCCGGTGGAGAAAAGAAATTGTTGTATAGTGACGCAGCAAGATCACAAAAGTGCACCTATTAATAACAGGCTTAGAGAAAGAGTTTAATGTCTTGCAGCCTAGTAACAGGTGATGCAGCTCTAGCAACTTTAAAATGCCCCTTGTCTGAGTAAGAATCTCATATGGTGTGAATTCTTCCACCCTCGCATCTCATTAATGCATCTTTCCTCTGAGTCAGAAGTGGGAGGAACCAGTTAGCAAGGGTACTCGCACCCACCCCCTCTCAGCCATTACCAAAATCAAAAGGCTTACAGGTCAATCAGTGCTATTCTTTTGATCTGGAGTATCTGATCATAGTGCAAAAGCTCAGGGAAAAGGGATTTGAAAAGATGTTGCTAGCCTGCCAGTGCCAATCATCTGCCATTAGTGAGCAGAATGATTGATTTCTCAAAGAGGATGTGTGACACTGGAAAAGAAACATTTAGCCCTCAGGCAGAGAGGCACCATTAATTAAACATTACCAGCTCTCAGGATCCAGTATTTAATGACTGTTTTCCTATACCTCTCTTTCACATTATGTATAAATGCTCGACATTGAGATTTTCAATTGTGATAGTAAGTGAGTTGTTGCATTTACGGCAAAGAAAGTAGGTTAGCTTTGCAAACTTTAACATCTGACTAAAAGTTATTAGTCCCAGGAGGTGTTGCAATATTAGTATTCATTTTCCAGCATGATCTCCTGTCTGTGACACAAATGTCTCCAGTTACATTTGAAATGGTAGGAAATTACTGTCAGTTTGACACATTCATTCAAAGCCAAGGGCTCCAAACTGCTGCCCTGTTTACCCAACTATGATTTGGAGTTAATTAACTGTGCTAATGTTTCAGATGGAATCTGTAGTCAATGTCCAGAATGCTGTCTCTTGTTTGTTTCTTTGCTTGACAAGCAGAATCTCATTTCTCACAATGAGAACTGCAACACCCTACCTGTCTCGTATTGAAACAGTAATTGGATGTTTTTTCTGTGAAATGCTTTTTGTCCACATTTGATGTCACTTTGCTCACTCATCTTCCTGTGTACTTCTAGCCAGTGAAAGCGAAATTCTTGTTTAGGGACCATAATGGCTTTCGTTTAGTTCGCCCCACAATTTTATCAAACATGTTTAGTTTAAACAGTTCCCTAAATGGATGTTCCAAAATGTAGGAAAGGGAAATTATGGAAACATCCATCCATTTATTGTCCCCAGCATATTTGGATCTGTGTCACTGCTGTGAGCCAAGCAAAGCACCTCAGACCCCAACCACACCTGCCAGGGGAGCCCAAGGCATACCCCGGTGAAATAGGTAATCCTTCTGGTGTGCACTACCCAGACCTCATCACTCGGTTGGACTTCTCCACAGGGATGCATCTTGATAAGATGTAGAAACCAAACAACTCATTCCTTTTGATGCAACATTGCAGTGGTCCCACTGCAAGCTGGTCTGTAGTATGATTGTAAGAGTGAAGACCTAGTCTACAGTGTGCTCACCCAAAATCTTGGGCAATCTGTTAGTGTCTCCTTTCCATGACTTTGGTATTGCCACTCCCTGGTGAACACGTCTCCTGTTTGGCAGTCCATAGGCCTAGTTTTCTTATTTTATATCTCCTTACTCCTCTCTTGAACCGGAAGTTGTTCTGGCCCTCCTTCGTGATGGCCGTCTCAAAGCTCTTATTCCTGCCCCTGAGGAAGGAGGATCTCTAAGAAGCTATGAGCGAGGATACATGGAGCAGCTTTCCTTGGAGCCATGCAGCTAAAAGCCGTTGCTAACTGCGCTCATACAGCATTTGTTGCTGTATGAGCGGAAAAGCATGTCTCATTTCAAAGGAAAGGATGTCTCATCCCTCTAAAAACACATTTCCTTGCATCTCTGCCATGCTTCCTCGTTGGGACAGACTAAGATGCAAGGAAAGGAAGCAAGTGAAGCAAACAGAAGATGGGATGTAATTAAAATGACTATGACTGATCTTTACGTCAGTGATTCCCAACCAGGGATACTTGTACCCCAGGGGTTAGTTCTGCTGTGTGGAAAGATTTTGGAGAAGCACAACTAACTTGAAAAAAAAAAAAAATAGAAATTATGATTTGATCAAAAGAAAAGCACAACCGTTTAAAAAGATAGTTAGCTAAAAGTAATAAGTGAATGGTGAAATAAATAGCTAAAAGCAATGGCTACACATTTGAAATGGTCTAAAAGTAATGAATAAGCAGTAATAATAGCTTAGGTATAGCATAAGTGACAAAATGGTTCAACTAATTAGCTAAAAGTAATGAATAAATGGTTAAAGTTCAACAATTATGAAAAATTTACAATATCCACTATTATATGAGTAGTCTTACACATGTGGAACAAAGATTGGGAATTGATGAAGGGGTACCTGAGTTAATCTGACAGGGCTGTGGGGGGTATATCGGATTGGTTGGGGACCACTGCTCTTTGATTGGCTGCTAACACTATTTAACCTTAGACTATTCCAACACTCGCATCTGGAGCTTTAAAAAAGTAACATGACAGAGATATAGGTATGACTGCCCCCTCTTTTCTCTTTGCCTCTCACCATGGATAACCCTAAGAGACAGTCAAACTCCCACTCAGGTATTACAGGGGGTCTATGATTCCCATTCCTGAACTTGTGCATCGGCCAATACCTAGTACCGATCCGATACCTGTGCGTTATAAATAACTGATTTTTTTAGCAGCTGTGTTCTGTGAAAACATGCATACAGAGAATGCCATATAACTTCCTTTTTTTAAATCTACTTTGTCAGTCAGTCATTACGTAAAAACAAAATTAATTCAAATTAATTCATAAACAACTGTGTTTTTTTTGCTGTGGGTATTGTTTTTAGAAGTGGAGAGCTAAAGGGAAATACCTTTTTATCCGGGTAACACTACTTGAAAGAAGTTTTTTTCAGGCTACAATACTATCAATACAACACAGTATCGGATCGGTACATAGCTTTGCAAGATAGGTTGATAACGACATAATGAGTAAGAGCGGGTGTTGAAGCTGGCATCCTGTAATAATGTGGATTTGAGTGAAGCCTGCCATGATAAAAAAACAATGTGCTAGCTGGCTAGGCGCCACCGTCATGCATTAACTAAAGTGCACTTGTGTGGGTTAACAAGGCACTGTCAAGTAAAGAATCAGCATACCCCAGAGAGAACAAAGCCTTATTAAAATCCATGCCTTTCCAAAAAGTCATAAACATCGCAAACGGAAAGCAAAAGAGGGAAAGAGCCCAGCACTATACACTTCTCACATGGTTACATTTTTGTAAATGAAATGGTTGTACCTCATGTTTTAAAGTGACATTTGGAATATGTTGCTGCAGAACCGCTGTCCTTTTAGTAACAGTGGTGGCACTTTAACAGAAGAACAGAAAAAAAGAAATGATTTTGCTTTTATGAGTGTTCTGCATCTTGGATCCAAGCCACTGCTGTTGTACCTTTTTGTGCAGCTTTTAATTCATCTTTTATCACTAAATGATGGCAACATAATATCATAGCTTGCATATTAAATGAAGTCATAAAACCACCATGTGTAGCATCTCATTCTTGGATCTACTACATAGGTCCAATAAAGAAAGCATGTGTGTGCATGTTTATCTGATGAGTAGGTGACCTTTACGGCAGCCTCGGCCACAGTGTGTGAATGTGTGTGCATGGGGAATGGTTCTACTAATATGTACTATGTTAAAGCCCTTTGAGCAGTCGTTAAAACTAGAAAAGCCAGATATAAATACAGACCATTTACATTCGCTATCAGCACCATTTTCTCACACACAATGGAATTGTGGGAATAGACTAACAACATGACTGATTGAGTGAGTAAGCAGGCCAGCTAATGATAATAATAATAGTATAGTAAGGATGTGATTCACTGGGGACTGCACGTTTTCCAGTTAAACATGTTCTTATGTACAGTTACTATTCTTCTAAAAAAGATGGAAGAAATGAATATCAGCTAAAAAAGGACAGTGTTCTTTTGTAGTAAATATGCAAATAAGTCATACAGAATGAGGTCTCTGTCACTGAAACTAATGTGATTCATTCATTCATTCAGGAAAATAGAATATGAAATAGAAAACACCTTACCAACGTATTAGAAACCAGAATATTAGAATATCACTAGAGTACAAGTCTTAAAGCATCTGATATTTACTGTACTTAACTATCAAAAGTAATGTTATGATATTACATGTCCTTAACTATTAAAAAAAAAAAAAAAACTTTGATTAACTTTATTTTGGCTTCCTCAAAGTGAAGCATACTATTCAGGGTGTCCACACCTTCTTAAGCATCATATTCAAAGTGTGACATCAACAAAGAGAAAAACAGAAACATTGTATTTTTTCTGAGAAAGAATGTTTCACTCCAAAATACAAGTTTTTATGGCCCTGTCTCAACGGTCTTTGCAGAGATGGGAAGCATTTAGAAGATAACCCATAGGATTGTAGAGCTACGTAAACTATGATGCACATTTTAGTTGAATGAAATGAAGTCTTGCATTGCTAGACGTTCCTCCACAGCACTGAAGGGCCAAGGACTCCAAGTCCAAGGACTCCAGGTTGCAGACCCGTAGTTAATGCCAAAGAACTATCCAACACAACAGATTACAGAGGCCTCTTCACAGTACTGGTGCCTGAGTGTGTGGAGTTAGTATGATGTTGTTATCCACTAGTCTGGTCCAGCTCACCATCCAGATGCACTCCAGACTGCACAATGAGACATGCAGCCTATCCAATT
Source organism: Etheostoma perlongum (assembly GCA_026937815.1). Taxonomy (NCBI): domain Eukaryota; kingdom Metazoa; phylum Chordata; class Actinopteri; order Perciformes; family Percidae; genus Etheostoma; species Etheostoma perlongum. The sequence goes on from CM049372.1 coordinate 4,834,991, forward strand.
ATCGGTCACCTCACCTGTTGCAAAGATCTGGGTGTAACATCACACATTTCTTGTTTTAAATGACACTTCTTCTGAATTTCCACACCTTTGCAGTTGATCCAGCATTTCCAAGTTCTCTCACATTCAATTCAATTTTATTTATATAGCGCCAAATCACCACAACAGTTCTTTTTATAAAAGAGCAGGTCTAGGCTGCATTTATTATCCCTATTATTAAGAACAATCCATTGGGCATATGGGTTTCCTATTGTTTTTATGTCCCTTTTTAAAAGAAAAAAAAACTTTTAGTGAATTGTTTTCATTCCAAAATAATTGAAATAGGTCCTGAAGATGTAAGCAACATAGAATCAGAAGATAGAAACCTAAAACATGGTTGCTGCTGTCACCGTGGTCCTGCTCGGCGCCCTGCCACGCCCTGTAGTGCCCCGCTATGCCCGGCAGTGCCCTGCTCTCCCCTGCTACGTCCTGCTATGCCCTGCTATGTCCTTGTACGTCATGCTATGCCATGCAGTACCCTGCTACGTCCTGCTGTGCCCTGCTATGTCTTTCTATGCCTTGTTGTGCCCTGCTACGTCTTGCTACATCTTTCTATGCCTTGCAGTGCCCTGCTACATCCTGCTATGAGTTGCTACGCCATGAACTACTACTAACACTATTATTTCTAGTCATAGTTCAATTATCTTTATTGTGACTATTATTGGTACTGTTCATCAGACCCCCAACAGGCACCGTCAGACACTTCCTAACAAGAGCCTGGGTCTTTCCGAGGTTTCTCCCTAAAAGGAACTTTTCCTCGCCACTGGCGCACCAAATGCTTGCTCTTGGGGATATTACTGGAATTGGTGGGTCTTTGTAAATAATAGAGATCCATTGAAATAGAAATGTTCCTATATTAACATTAATGCATTCTTTCTCTTTTTTTTGGAGAATAGCAATGTCAGTTGATTGAGGACAGGGACATCCAACTTCAAAGCTGAGATATGAGCCAATGAGGACACTGATAGTACTGATAGAAAGCAACCATTTCTATATCTAGGGCAAACTCTAACCTCTATGATGGAAATCACTCTTAAATTTGCATTCAACCAGCCTAAAAGCGCCTGGTGTTCAAAGGGTTACGGTTGGCAGGGTTCTCCAACACCACTCTGCCTCCTTGACACTTTTTTTGCCTGCCACCCCTTCACCCCCTGCTCCTGCATGACTGAAGAATTACTGTATTTGGTGAAATTTGATGGACTGCTGAACTGTGAATATGCTTCAGACCCAGACAGCTGTTGTGGCCAGAGTGAAATGTGATTGATGGGTAGCAGAGCAAGGGGGGACATATGGAAATGCCCAGGCATGAAAGGAGAGAAAAATCTGTGATCCTTTGTTTCACCAACCCCCCGACCACACACAAAGGCAGTTCTGTTATTTTTCTTTCTGGCTGTTTCATTTCCAATGAATCAATATCCCTGATTTCTTGCACCTAATCCAGACTAAAATACATCTAGGCAATGTAACCTTTCTCTTTAGAGGTGAGTAATATTGATGAAAACAAGTGACGACTCAACTCATTGGGATGCGTTTATCACGCCTGTGGTGACATCTGCTCTGTCTCCACATGCAGTGTCAGGTCACAGAGGCAGGATGGGTGGTACCTCGGTGACAGCAGCTAAAGATCACAATTGACAAAGTGGATCGCCATGCCAGATAGAGTGGCAGCTGAGCATAATTTACCAATAACTCTCCATATTTGGCAACGCCTTAGTCAGCAGAAGGCCCGCAGGCCATCAATCTAATCCAAGGAGATTGATCCACTGAGTGTGTTTGCATGGGACTGTGTGAAAAAAGGAGAGGGGGAGAGGGAGAGAGGAAAAATACAGCTAGCATCTGAGAGACATGTGATTGTGTAAAAAAGGGAGATATAGATAGATAGATAGATAGATAGATAGATAGATAGATAGATAGATAGATAGATAGATAGATACAGTACATACTGTACATTAAATAGATGATTGATACATGCATATACATACATACGCAGAGAAGGTACTGTAAATAATAATAAAGAGCTACAGTAATATTGAGAGACATGTGACTGTAAAATAAGGTAGATGATAGATAGATAGATAGATAGGATAAAGGAAAATAAAGAGCTAGCATCTGAAAGATACGTGATTGCATACATACAGTGGGGCTCAAAAGTTTGGTCACCTCAGGTAAATTTTGTATTAATGTGTATAAAGAGGCCAAGCAAAGACGGAAAAATCTCCAAAAGGCATCAAATGACAGATTAGACATTTGTATAATTTGTCACAAAAAGTTAGATTTTATTTCCATCATTTACGCTTTCAAAATAACAGAAAACAAAAAAAAAAAAAATGGCCCCCCCGAGACCTGACAGTATCATGGAGTGTTCTCAATCATCGTCTGGAAAGATCAGGTGATGTCAATCGTAAGGTTTTAAATGCCCAGATTCATCTGACTTCGCCCCAACAATCAGCACTATGGCTTCTTCTAAGCAGTTGTCTACAAAACTGAAAATAGTTCACAAAGCAGGAGAAGGCTATAAGAAAAGTGTTTTCAGATGCCAATATCCTCTGTTCGGAATGTAATTAAGAAATGGCAGTCATCAGGAATAGTGGAAGTTAAAGCAAGATCTGGAAGGCCAAGAAAAATATCAGACAGAACAGCTCGCAGGATTGTGAGAAAAGCAAGTCCAAACCCACGTTATACTGCACGATCATCCAGAAAGACCTGGAGACACTGGAGTTGGGCTACACCATTCCACTATAAAGAGATACTGGTACAAACATGGTCTTAATGGAAGAGTCATCAGAAGAAAACCTCTTCTACGGCCTTACCACAAAAATCAGCGTTGGCAAATGAACATTTAGACAAGCCTGACCGATGAGGAAATAGAACTTTTTGGCTGGAATGACCAAATTATCTTTGGAGAAGAAACAGCACAGAATTTAATGAAAATAATTAAGTCCAACTGTTAAGCATGGGGGGGAGGAATCACTCATACTTTGGGGTTGTTTTGCAGCCAGTGGCACAGGGAACATTTAATGAGTAGAAGGAAAAATGGATTCAATAACATTTCAGCAAATTTTGGATGCTAACTTGATGCCATCTGTGAAAAAGCTGAAGTTAAAGAGAGGATGGCTTCTACGAATGTGTGTTTAATGATCCTAAACACACCTCAAAATCCACAGTGGATTAAATCAAAAGGCGTAAACTGAAGGTTTTGCCATGGCCTTAACATAATTGAAAATCTATGACTAGACCTAGAGCAGTGCGTGACAGACAGTCCAGAAATCTCAAAGAACTGGAAGACTTTTGGAAAGAAGAATGGGCGAAGATACCTCAAACATAAATTGAAACAGGAACTCTTTGCTGGCTACAAGAAGTGTTTCCAAGCTGTGATACTTGCCCAAAGCAGAACAAGGTATTAACTCTGCAGGGTGCCCATTTTTTTGTTTTCTGTTAATTTGGAAAGTGTAAATGATGGAAATAAAATCTAACTTTTTGCAACATATTATACAAATGTGTCATTTGATGCATTCTGGATATTTTTCCATCTTTTCTTGGCTTCTTTTTGCACATTAATACAATTTTTTTACCTGAGGTGGCCAAAACTTCGAGCCCCACTGTAAGGTTTGTATGTATGTATAGAGCCAGCCATCTGACAACTTTAGTTACTAGTTACTTTACACATTAAAATTTTTGTCCATAAAACACATTGTTTGGATCGTAAAATGTGAGCATTTTTCTGCATTAAGTTCTATTAATTTAAATACTTTAAGTACATTTTCCTGATGGTACGTACATAATTTTACTTAAGTAACATTTTCAATGCAGGACTTTTTTACGTGTACTTGTTGATAGTGTACAGTGTGGTATTAGTGATTTTACTTAAGTAAAGGATCTGAATATTTCTCCACTATTGGATAGAGCATGTGAGAGCAAATTAGTATTTTGTGTGTCATGTCATCATCCAAAGAGAGATGTGCTGGAACTGGTGGGTGTCAGGGAGTCTTCCTATGCCAAGTGGAAGTTGAAGTGATTGGAGGCTGTGTGTGTTGGCTGTCTGAAAGGTCACTGGCTGCTCCAACCCCTGAAAGACTCCTACAACAGAGCCGGATAACAGCACTGAAATGCACCATGACCTGACAGATCCTTACTCATACACACTCATTCTCCAAGAAATAGAAGTACTTCAAACAGGAGCCTGATTTATATGTAAATACGGTAGATAATGACTTCCAACAGGTTGCACTCGGAGTACAGAGCTGCTAAATTTATCATCATTAAAAGTAAGAAAATGCTGTGCCTTGAATCACACATGAATAAACAATTCGTGTATACATTAGGGACTCAGCGCAAACCTAAGGGGGCCGGGGGGCATGCTCCAGGGGAGAATTTCTTTTTCCATTTATGGCAGATATACTGTATGCACTATTTTCAAAATCATTTCCTAAAAGAATTTCTAGTCTCGCTTGAGTGGTCATTTTTATGGTCAGTCTTAGAGGTGATGGGCTTTGGTAAAACTTCATTTTTCTTTTTCATTCAGCTTTGTAGTCTAATCCTTCAGCTCTAGTCTTAACCGGACGCACGTCCTACTATAAATTTTCAGTTTCTGGATCCTCCCGCCAAGGTTGCACCTTGAGTCCAGCATCATTTGTCATTTCTCTAGATCCTCTGGGTCAAGCTATTCGCCAATTGATTATGGTCCTTAATATGCATTTGTAATTCACAGCATCATCTGTCATTATTTGCAGACAATGTTTTGGTTTTCTTAGAAAACCCCTTTCAGTCTCTTCCTCACCTTCTATCATTATGCAAAGAGTATGGAAGCTTATCAGACTTTAGAATTAAAGTCTACACTACTTCATTTAAATGACAGTTTAAATATTTAGGCATTGAAGTCTTCATCTGCTTAAATACATGCTTTTCTCGCCTAAATGTTTTACCAAAAAAATAATAAAATATAAATAAAATATAGTTCCCATATACTTTGGCCCTCTGGGATGATCCTGATGTCATTGGGAAGTTAACACTCTCAATCTTTTTCAAAAGTGTCAGTGTGTTTCTAGGTCTTACTGACAGAGCTAAAGAGGTTAGAATAGAGAATTTATATTTCCGTCCAAGTAAATCATCTTTAAAATGATTAAAAAACACTACTGTAAGCATATCAGATGGGCTACACACAAAACTAATACCGTAGGCACATGTCTCTACTTAATACAGAACACTCAGAAAATGGACATTTTATGAAGTTATTTCTACAGATATGTTGTGTGTTTTTCTTATTTCCTTTGAGAAAAAAAGCCAAATAGACTGCAAAATAGAAAACTTCTCAAACACAAAAAACACATCCACATTTATCACACACATACTTGAAATAACTACATACGTACATTTATAGAAATAAGTAATTATAAATTGATGAAATGGTGAAATGCAATAACTAAAGCCCTATTTTTGCGCTGACACAGCTGCAGCCATCACAGGGTTAAGTTTTTCTGGTCATATTTGGGATCAATCAATTCATCTTCTTATTGGCTAAACAGGTAAGCCGGTTTCGTAATATCTAGTTTTAACTGGAAGGAATATATGTCAATCTTTCCCACGTTGGTCCTCCCTGAACTCTGCAACATGATTGGCTTCTATTAGGGTAATCTCGGGTTACACTAGAGGGATTGGCTGACAGGACCTGTCAATCGAATCCTTAGAAGCCAGAGAATCAGCTGGTGTGCTGATTACATGGCTTGGATATTCTTATTCCTTGGATTGTTGGCAATGTAGGAAAAAAAGGCGAGCTTTCACTGCTGTGAAGAAAGGCCCGAGGAAAAAGGTATTAATGCACACTCCACTTTAAACAATAGTAGCTCAGAATCTTTCTGTATTTCTTTACTTCATAACAGGATTATAACAATAAACTAAGTCATCTTATGCTTTGTGTGTGGGATAATCAAATCATGAGACTTTAAGCTTTCAAATGGTTTGCTGCATGAGCGTGTTTATGAAGATTTAATGCTTGCAATGTATGAGTGGAGAAAACGGTGTCACTAATTAAACCAGATTATTAAACATAACAGAATTTGGAAATAATTATGGGTCTGCCCATGTCTATTCAAGCCCGTATCTCAGTGTCAATGAATATTTTACTCAGGATTGATTTTGTGAGCTCTATGCTACCTCTCTCCCCTCCTGCTGGCTAGTAGCATGAATTACAATCAGCGGTACCTACATTTATCTGGAAGGGCACGCGGCCGCGACATAAGTCCACCTTATAAAGGAGGCGAGAAGATGGTAGATGGTAGCCTCTCAGTTCCCAATTTCAAACTTGTGTTAAGCCCCCTCCTTACCTGGTTTAACCCAGTTGTGTCTGTTTGCTGGCGTACCTTAGTCCAGTGATTTTCAACCTTTTTTTGAGCCACAGCACATTTTTTACACTTACAAAATTCTGGGGCACACCACCAACCAAAATGACACTTTAACACAATACATACAATACATATAGTTAATAATATAGTTTCTAAATGTATTTATACTTTCTCATTTAACTTTCTGGTTTTTCTAAAAAAAGTTGCCTGTTTCTCATTGTTTGTACGTAAGCGTACAAAATAGTCCATCGGCTTGTTTTGACCACCAAGCACAGTGGCGTCGGTGCTGTCGCATCCCCGGTGAAAGTAAATCCAAATGAAAGATAGCTTTCGCTGTATTGCCTCGAGCTCACCGTCTTGTCTTTTTTCTTTTGACCACTCATACTAGGGCCTTCATCTGTGTCAGAATTTTGTCCAGGGCCCTGTTCTGCATTTGCATTTTCCCTTCTCAAAAACTTCTCCATCACTGTCACTTGCTCGTCTTGCTAAGATCCCAAACTGTCACGTGTCATGCAGCACTAACTCTATTGTCTTTACAGGCATTTATCGCCCTCTGCTGCCACCCACTGAAATAGAAGAGTATTACATTATCTGTTACACTTCATTACAGCACAGACACCCGACAATGGTTAATTAGGTGATATTAGATCATTTCCCGCGGCACACCTGACGATCTCTCACGGCACACTAGTGTGTCGCGGCACACTGGTTGAAAATCACTGCCTTAGTCTGACCATGACAGAGCCTTGCTTCATTTTTGCCAATGTTTCCAATAAACAGTACCAGCTACACTTTGGCCGCATTATCTCTCATCTCATTAAAACTTAGCTTAAAGATGCTGTCATATAGCTTGTAACTGGCACACTTTTCCGCCATTGTTAAATAATACAGCACTCCTCATCCGTGGGAGGTCTATAACAGCTCCTCAGTGGGAACAAAGGGAAGCTCATTGTCTAAAAGACATTTTTGGTGAGGTTGGCTTGTTACCCTTCTCTATCTTACAAAATGCATCCGGTCTGTTATTTCAAACTGCTGCAGGGGTTTGGCTCAGGCGCAACACAAAAATTCATTCCAAAGGTGTTGCATGGGGGTTAGATCAGTGATCAAGTGCTTCCCACACCAACTGAGAAAACCATTTCTTTAAAATAAATGTATTTGTATAGCACTTTTTTTAACATAGTCACAAAGTGCTTTAACAAAAAAAACATATGAGAGACAGTAATATGTATACTGCTTACTGTTAAAAGTAGAACCTGATAAATGAGATCAAATAATACAATCATATCCTATTTTGCTCTTCTACACACATAGAGATATAGCATTGTGCTAATTTTGTAAGTGATCAATAGAATTGTGAACTGTATCCTGGAAGCAATGGAAGCCAATAAAGGTTGCTAAAATTGGAGTAATGTGTCTTCTCATAGAGCATCAGGATGTTGGCTAATTGCAAATGATTTATAGCTGTTTTACTGTGCAGAATATAGAAAATTACAATGACCAAGACAGGATGGAATAAAGGGATGCATAACTTTCTCCAAGTCAGATGGTCAAGTCCTTTTTATTTATATGGTCCGAGGAGTGTCATGACATAACATCTGCACATACAAAAAAACTGATTGATAAATTGTCAGATAGAGCTAGATAAAGTTTTCATAATGTATCTTAAGGGGAACATGATTATCTGTATATATACCAAAGTTCACAACAATAATTGTAATAATTGCATTTCTGTAACAACCAAAAAAGTGCAAATCCTCTGTGAACACAGATGTACAGGAAGGTTATTTTGTTTTGAAACCTATTGGGCAATTCTGGTACCCTGGAAATCCAGAGTTCTCTTAAGAGCACAATTTGAATTTGTTCAGCAAGCTGCACAAATCACATCAGTGTATCTGATATAGGCGGGCCAGAGGCAAGCTGCACCAATCACATCAGTGTATCTGAGATAGGCGGGGCTAGAGGCAAGCTGAACAGATGACAACAGTCTAATCTACCAATTACCTCCACTGGTAGCTAATTGCGTGCATTGACATTTTCAAACGCACGCTTGGTGCCGCCCCTCGAGATGGGCGACTTTCATTACTCGATGCCAGACTAAGTTCCCATCCACTTGTCAATTGAATTATCTGAAGTTCAGTGAAAAAACTAATGCGAATAAAGTTGGTTAAAGTTTCCATCCAACTGCTTTAAAGCGAATACAAACCTGTCTGTAATGACATCACATGCTGTTTTGCAATCATATTGGTATATCGAATTGATTTGAGACATTTTAAGGTGTTTCCATTCATTTTCGCACTGAATCGCACAACATTCAAGCAAACATTTGTGAACAAATGTCGTCTACCAACAAATATTGGACAAGTTGTGATAGTGCTTATTTGCCATTACGAGACAACTGTCTTGCTGTTTGAGCGCCTTCCATTTACGTGAGGACGTCCCACAGCTTGTCCTAACCTTCGCAAGTTCCTGATAAATTTTTGAATTTCTTAGATTTTTGCTATCTAAAATAGCCATTTTACTTTGATCGTAAATTAAATTCAGAAAGTCTCTTGTCTCCTTGTCTGTCCACTTCCATGCCATGCGTGCGACAGAGTGGAAATACTGTGCGGAAATTAACTAAAACTTCTTTGTTTTGTGGCAGGTTGCAACCAAACGTAATTGCAATTCACTATTTATTCAGCATATAACGTTTCCATCAGTGTTTATCGCATAAGCCGTATATTCATCAAGAGAAAATCTGATGAGACAAACGTATTTCCTTTGAGTCAATATTCATGAAATAACATCATACATGGATACTGGAATGCTTGGAGATGTACAAGGTCAACGGGACACTAATAGCCTTCATCAATAACTCAATGGGGCTGTGGAAAACAAGTCTGGAAGCCAACTCAAAACCAATTGCACAAGTCACCATCAAGTGCGGCATATACCAAGGCGATGCACTATCCCCGCTGCTGTTCTGCATAGGCCTGAACCTCGTCAGCCAGATCATCACAAAGACTGGCTATGGATACCGATTCGGAAGCGGAATAATCATCAGTCACCTAGTAGAGGCTACTGACATCAAGACGAGAAAACTCCTCACAATGCATGGAGGGTTTCACCCCAAATCCAGCACCCTGAGACTGTACACCAAGCGTAGCGAGGGAAGCCAAGGGCTAGTGAGTGTCAAGACCACTGTCCAGGATGAAACGACGAAGATCCAGGAGTACATCAGAAAGATGGCCCCCAAATAAGAAGGGCTTAGTGAATACCTCAGGCAGCAGAAACCCGAAGGTGAGGACAAGGAAGATGAAGAACCGTCATGGAGGGACAAGACACTGCATGCGTGTACCACAGACAAATAGAAGAAGTGGCTGATATCAAGAAATCATACCAGTGGCTGGAAAAGGCTGGACTGAAGGACAGCACAGAGGCACTAATCATGGCAGCACAAGAACACACTCAGTACAAGATCAATAGAGGCCGGGGTCTACCACACCAGGTGCAGACTGTGCAAGAATGCCCCTGAGACAGTACAGCACATAACAGCAGGGTGTAAGATGCAGGCAGGAAGTGCGTACATGGAACGCCATAACCAGGTAGCTGTCATAGTGTACAGGAACATCTGCCATGAGTATGGGCTGGAAGTCCCAAGGTCAAAATGGAAGACACCTCCTAAGGTAGTCGAGAATGACCAAGCTAAGATCCTGTGGGACTTCAAGATCCAGACTGACAAACTGGTGATGGCTAAACAACTAGACATCGTGTTGATCGACAAACAGCAGAAGAAGGCAGTAGTGATAGATGTGGCGATCCCAAGCGATCGCAACATCAAGAAGAAGGAACACGAGTAGCTCGAGAAATACCAAGGGCTGAAAGAGGAGCTAGAAAAGATGTGGAAAGTAAGAGCAACAGTGGTGCCAGTGATAATCGGAGCACTGGGAGCTGTGACCCCCAAACTGGGAGAGTGGCTACAGCAGATTTCAGGTAAAACATCAGAGGTCTCTGTCCAGAAGAGTGCAGTCCTAGGAACAGCTAAGATACTGAACCCTCAAACTCCCAGGCCTCTGGTAGAGGACCCGAGCTTGAGGATGATACATACCACCCCACAAGGGTTGAGAGGGGGAATTTTTTTATAGGAATTGCACAATACAGGTTACATCAAACAGTACATTCTCCTCCAGTTTTTCTCTTTTGTAAACAGGAACAAGATAACCCTCACCCACCCTCCCCATAAACATCTTGGCAGCTAGTGTGTTCACACATTTAACAATTATGAATCTGCATTCTCACATCAATATTCTTTCAAAGCATAGGACAACATATGTCTTCAACATATTACTGTAGGTGGCTAAAATTCAGTTATTATTTACAATGTGTCAACCATTATGTGAGGTAGTCATATACCCACAGAAAAAAATATATAAATCAATAGGGAATGACTAGAAAGAAGAATGGTTTCTAAAAAAAATTTGAAGAGAAAAAACAATTGTACAATTAGGGACACCCCGTGGGCAACACTTCCAGACTTTCCAAATACAACAAAAATGTTCCCCACTTCACGTTGAACCTTTCCACAGACCCTCTCAGTGTAAATTTGATCTTCACTAGCTTTAGAAAAAACATGACATCTTGCAGCCAAGCAGAAGCTGATGGGGAAGTAGAAGATTTCCAAACTAACAAATTCTCACACGGGCCAAAAGTGATGTGAATGCATAATTTCCGACTGGTTTTCATTTAAACTCAGGATATCATCTGCCACACCAAATATTGCTAAAAGTGAACAAGGCGGCAGCATCACTCCAAGAACCTTGCTAAGTGTTTGAAAGACTATTGTCCAGTAGCCTGAAAGTTGGGGGCAGGAACAGAAAGAATGCACTAGGTTGGCTGGAGAAAAAAAACATTTATCACAGCTAGCGTCTGTCCCGTTGTATATGTTGGCAAGCCTTGCCTTGCTTAGTTGCACCCTATGCAAAACCTTAAAGATTCCATACCATGAGAATTTCACTTTATGATGTTTTGTAACATTAATATTCATTCCCCCATCCTGCCTTTAGTCCCCCAGTGGGAGATATGGTATTAGGGGACCACTAAGGCCTATAGAGAGTTCAGATACAGTATTAGGGGACCAGTAAGGTCTATATAAAAGAGACTTCAGATACAGTATTAGGGGATCACTAAGGTCTATATAAAAGAGACTTCAGATACAGTATTAGGGGACCACTAAGGTCTATATAAGAGAGACTTCAGATACAGTATTAGGGGATCACTAAGGTCTATATAAAAGCATCCAAAGAGCACAATGTCATGGGAGCTTTAAAGTTAGCCAGCCAACGGTAGCGGTAGCTAGCTATCTTGGTTAAATTTTTCAAAACAATTCTAGTTGTAGTCTTGCAATGTGTGACCATGCAAGAACCCTAGTCTTTAGTATTAGGGAACACTAAAGCCTATATAAAAGTATCCAAAAAGCACATGATGATGAATTGACTCTTTTCATTGCCTTTTGTACAATATTCCTCAGGCAAGTCTATTCCAAGCTCATCCTCCCACTTACTTTTAAATGTGTGTGGCTCTCATCTCCAAGAGACATTGGCTGAGAATACAGTAGGGAGATTTGTCCTTTATTCACAGAGGTGAGAGTTTGTCCAGCAACTTTTTTTTTATTGATTTTTACAATGAACATAAGGAAAACAAGCAGTCATATAAACCCATGAGGAATTATGGCTCTGAGTTTGTTTCCCACTAGCTATATTAAATGTTGTTTGTTTTCTCGTCAATGCATAGGTCTCTTGTGTTCACCATAATTACAAAAAAACCTTTGGGCTGACAGCCTTTATTTTAGCAACTTCTTTTTTTATAGTTGCATGACACTATGACTGATGACACTATTGCGTTTTCCTATGCTCCATGCATGCAGGAGTCTTTCTGTGTGCTTTCGCTGTTCGTATGTCAGCCCAAATGTGTGTGTCTGTGTGGTTGCATGGGTCTGTTTCCACACTTGAGATGTAAGAACAGACTGTGCACTGACTGTGCACTGGCTCCAGGTCACCTTTTTAAAAATGAATGATTTGTAACTTTACAAAGTCACAATCTGGTCAAAACAACTTGCAGGGTCCAAACCACATTGACTTAAGTTCCAATTTGGGATTCAAGACAAGGCAAGGCAGCTTTTTATGTAAAGCACATTTCAGCAATAGGGCAATTCAAAGTGCTTTACATAAAAGATTAAAGGGCAGTTAAAAACAATTTAAAATATAAAAGTAGATAAAATACAAGATTTTAGGACGCTATTATGGGACAATATGTAAGCCGTTGCTCCATACACTGGTCCCACCGGTCTTACTTTTTATTTGTCTTGATATGCTTACATAGATTGTCACACAGTTCCAGTTTTCAACAATTTAACAGTATACAGTAAGAAACTGTATTCTCTGTGAAACAACCACCACTATGTTTAGAATGCTGCTCTAGCCTGCATTCACATTAACCGGGTCTGTCTCAAAAGGTGTGGTCTGTCCATTTAATTTGAATAGGGGAGTACATTTAGGCTGTGGCTGTAACAGGGTGCAGGGGATCCCGAAAGAAAACATCTGGGGTAATTAGTCAGAGTGTTTGTTTGTTTTTTTGACGGGAGAAAGATATGGAGAAGTGGGAGACCTCTACCCTCATATTGGGGCCCCTTATCCGGTGTAAATTAAAAAGTGAAAGTAAAAGAAAGAAAGTTGAAACAGAATCTACTTTTGGAGAAAGAACTCCAAAACAACCCAACGTCAAGTTGCTGTGGCCAATCATGTAACTGGTGATCAGACTTGTCCGTTAAATAGGAAGCATCACTGCCACAAGAAAGAAAAAGTTTAGGTTTAGTCTATATCCCTCATTGTGTGTTGGGGAGTGGATCAGCTGGCAGCTCTATCATCTAGCATGAGGGAAAGCTCGATGCTACACCGTAGCTGAGCATTGCCTTTCCAACCTGGACTGGATCAGGAACAGCTAATGGTAGCTCACATTGTCCTGGTAATGCATGAGACCCTTTGGCATCATTCTTTCAAAATGCAGGGCAAAACCACTTAGGGTTATGAGAAGACATCAATAGGTTTGTATGTATGTATGTATGTATGTATGTATGTATGTTGAGTGTTCTGTGTTTGTTTTTTTTTGGACAGGGGCACCTCAGCAGTGCGATGGTGAACTGGCACCTCTCCAGTTACCAGAACACAGTCTTCACAGGCACTTCAACCGGCAACCCTACCGCTGCCCCCTAAAGACAGTTTCCACCTAGATTTGGAATTGCTGGATTCAGGGTCCAGAGTGCTAATCGTTGCACCATGGAACCTCTGCTAGTAAGGTTGAGAACAGCCTGTATTCGTATAAATGATGCAGTGCTACTAATCTACCCAGTAGTATACAAAGTATGTCACATTGGCTTGGCGTTGATGAACTGCAACATTAGAATGCTCATTGTCTTCATTAGTAATAAAAGCTGAAAAATATCATATTTCATAATAATACACTGTGAAAGGAGCCATTCTGCATAATGGGTACATTGACTTTACATGTACTGAACATGTACATGTAGTTGATACTACTTTTCTACTTTTACTTAAGGACAATCTTCCACCACTGACTGTTACTGATCATTGTGGGTTTTACTGCCAAAACTGTGTATACTTACAGTTTCTTTATCGTTTTTTGAGATCAAAAGACAAAATGTGACTGGGATATTTACTTAAGTCCTCCGTACATTGCAATAAAGGACAAAATCATTTTAATTGACCGCCAAGGCCATCAGCTAAGATGCCAGATTTAATTGAGAAGAGATGTCAGGATCACGATTGAAAGTCTCAACTCCAGCGGCCCCTCAGAGCCTGGCGCTAGTCAGCAAAGTCAATGAAAGCCTTGAACTTTCAGACAGGATGAAAGAAATGAAGGCAGACGATAGAGGTAGGGAGCAGGAAAATGGCCAAGAAGGGAAAGACTGGCAGGAAGAAATGCAGGAGGGAGGGGGAAGAGTAAAGAGAACAGAGGAAGAGAGAGAGAGAGAGAGAGAGACGGTCAGAGAATCAGAACAGAGGGAAGATAAGTCCCTATTCAACTGCCAGGGAGCCACTATGCTGCTGAATTGCACCTGAGCCATGAAGTGCGCAGTTCCCTCCTCGCAGGGAGTTAAGGCCTATAATCTTTCGAGTTGATAATGAGAACTCAACCTCAATGATACATCAGCCCAATGGAGAAACTTAACAGCAAAGGCATCATTCTTCATTGCAAAATCCTGACACTTTTATTACCTGGCTTTTTTGTGGATCCCTATTTATAGTGTAGCAATGCAGGTATAGATACAAAGAGCACAGCAGCCAAGGGAAGCAACTGAGGAGTATGTTTAATACTATACCAAACAGTGTTCCACATTTAACAGATAGATTTAGCACTGTGCCTACCAAAGACGTGCAGTATAAAAAAGCCAAATCCAAAGTTATGTTGGTGTATTCGTAGTCATGAATAAAAATGGCTCCACATGCAGAGGCTATACATCTTATTTTGCACTCAAAAGACTTTCTGTGATGCATGATCAATTTGAAGAAGAAAAAAATGGATCAAATGGATACTGGGTTTCCATCTCGTTCTCCTTGATCTCCGTCTCTCTCTCTCTCTCTTCCTGTGGTGCAACAACAACAACAGCAGACATAGCACAACCTTCCTTTGCTGTAGTGTGATGCAGTTTTTTTGGAAATCTCCTCATCACTGTGACTTAAAGTCCATGTTGCAAGTTAACCACCATTGTTGATTATTGGGTACAAAAAGCACTCAAGATATGTATATCATTTTTAAAAATGTCTCCAAATAGTGTTAAAAGTTTGTTTTTGGTCATTTTTGGTGTTCGCGGGTTTATGAAGTGAATTTGGCGATGATGTCTTACTGGGGAGTGAAGTCTCAGCCTGGCACTAGAACTACGGTGACTGACTGGGATGTGGAAGAGGAGTAAAGGCCAGCAGCCGAATAATTACTAACCTCCCAGACGTGTGAGGGCAAATGAGGAATTGTCAAGATTGTGGGGAAGTCTCCTCCATTTATCTCCTTTATTTAGCAATGCAGCAGTACATACAATGACTTTACTTTTTACTGTCAGTGAATAGCACCGAGTGAACGTCAACGTTTTCTTTCGATCTAGTGACAGTGATCATGTCGAAAGTTCAGATAAGTACTGGTACACTTATCTAGATATAGTAATAGAAAGCATCCCCGTGTGTTATTATAGAGTGTTTACCTCTTCCTCCGGTGAAAACGTGTCGCTGTGTTTGGCCGGTGCTTATGTGTGTGGTGGCGAAGCTGCGGTGGAGAGCGGGTGCTGTAGGGAGTGAGCCTCCGGTCTCGGGAAGCTCGCCCCGCGATCAGCTGATCTGAAGATGCCTAAATCCGTTTGTGACATTTCAGGCAGGATCATGGTCCTCCCCAACCAGCACGCACCAGTATTGTAATTGTTTATATTTACTTTACCATTCCTTTAGACTGAGTCATATGAAAGGCTCCTTATCCCTAGACAACATCGGTTCACTGCATACATACAGGCTGTAAAAACATCTTATGACAGTATCACGACAATCATTATGGGCCGTTACAGCCATTCCCCTTGATGTCATATAATCTAAAGAACACAGAATAAAATATGGTGATACCTCATAATAACAGTGTTAGAAACGATACAAACACCAATCCACTACTGTTACCACTGCTACAGTGGGTACTAGTACTGCGCATTTGAGCAACTCTATGACAATTATAGCTTTACTCCAGATATAGTGTAGGAGAGAAGTGAGAAGTGACCAGTATTACAGTGTACACCTATGGTCGGTTTATGCCTTCCCTAAACCATATTGAATTATATTGTTATTAGGACGTGGGTTAATAGGAAAGACATGTATTTTCAGAAAACATTAAAGTTTGGTTAAACAACAATGCACAGAGTGTAATTTAACATATGTTCTTTTTATTTGAGAACAAAGCGCATCATTTTAAAATAAATCCATATGGAAGTTTTTAAGGAAGAAGCAGGTTGGAGCAAAATCAATATTTTACGGATTACGATTAGCTGAGAACTCCATAAAACATTTTCACAGTATACTCAACAGTACACGTATTTGTACACCGTTGTATCCTTCAAAAGTTTTTTTTAAAGCTTGTCCGAGTCCGTTGTCTGTGAGGTTGAAACATCCACACCAGTCCAGGCTTTGGATGAATTATGGAGCTCAGGCTTAAACTGAGAATCTGAACTTTATTCCCCTGGTCAGCAGACTGCTCGCCGCAGATGTAGCTCGGCTTCCACACCGACTCGTGGTAGGACGCGTCCCTCCAGGCCGCGCACACTCGTGCTACTCTTCCTTTAACGTAACGTCATAAATGAAAAAAATGTCCAGGATCTCCGGAAAAAGAAACGATATGCATGTCTCCATTTCAAACATCACTGCAGGTTGATTGTGGGCGACATCGCGGTCGTGTTAGCTTACCGAAACTCTACTGCCGAAGTTGCTGGCTAGCTACGCGACGTTAGCTATATCCGCTAGCATACGTAGGCTAACTATAGCCAGTTAGCTTTGTGTGTAATGTAACAAAAACCCACTCATCTCGTAGGAGCGAAGCTTACCATTTCATTCAATACAATTATGGTACAAAAGGTGCACTAATGCCACATGTATGATGTTGACAACATGGACGCATATATAGGCAACACCAAAGGCAGTCGTAATATTTACCTAGCAGGCTAGGTAACGCTGTTGTGCTAACGTCCGGCGGCGTAGCGTTAGCTAGCAGTCTAAACTTGTGAAAAGCCGAATAACATCCCCGTTTAAGCTGTGTTTCACGTTCCCTCCAATATTATTATAAATATAATAAAGTCACATGGACTCGATCGAGACCATAGACTGTTAATATTAAAAGACCAGAAGCCACATTAGGCCAGACAAGTGGTAAATACAACGCAGGCTGCTCTGTTATCTCCCTAATGTGACGTCATGCAATGCATTGTGGGGGGAAAATGAAACACTGTAAAATTGTGACTACTTTTCATATATTTCTCAGTTTTGCGATATCCAACACCATCAAATACAATGGATAACAGTTCAAATATAACAAGCAAATTGCACAAATTCGTTGCAAAATTAAACCTGCAACATGGGCTTTAAGAAATTAAAAGATTCATTGTCAGCATCCAATGGCAAATAGAATCCAATGTGCTTCTCTTTGTAACAATCACTTCATGCCTTCAATATCTCCCTAGCAAGCCCAATGAAAAGCAAGAAAAGCACACAGGCAGTCTTCGATCGAGTCTCTTAATGAGACCTAATGGTCCTAATTCTTTGCCTCAATTGGTAATCCTTTATTTTCTGTCTGCAGTCAATACAACACAAGAGTTCCCACAACAGGTGGTGCAGCGTGATGTTCAAGCTTTTCACGCTGACAAAGGCTGTGGCTCAGTAGTAGAGCGGTTGCTTGCCAATTGGAAGGTTGGCTGTTGGATGGTGGTTCCATCCATGGGGAACTTTCCATAAGATCTCTCAATACAAATCAAACCAGCTATTAGGCTAACTCAAGTAACACTATGCCAATCTCTAGGTATGATGAAGGATATGTGATAATATTGGGTTAGTTTAATTCCAAAGGTCAAGGATGCATAGTCAACTGATCCATAAAATAAAAATGTGCCTGCCTCTATGGGAATTTAACACATACTTATGCCAAGTGTATTTTAAGGAAGACCATTTATTTATTTACAATACATTGAAAATTGGTGTCCTTAAAAGGTTGGATTTTCCTTTTTTTTTAAATAAGGCATTAAGATCAATTTTCCAATTTTACTCCTTTTTTTTAATCAACTTCAGCATGGGTGTGTTAACTTTCTCAAGCCACTGTATGTACAGTCTGTACTCTTGACCTAATTTATTTACTTATTAGATTTGATAAGAGTTCTATCAATCTTTAAATTTAACTTTTGACATGAAAGCTGATTATTATATTTTCTTTTTAATGTTCTTTAAAACACCTGAATGTCTCTTGCTCATGTCTGTACATTGATTTCCAATGACGCTCGAAAACAATAAATATGAATGTGTGATATGGCGGCACGGAACATGTGACCACGATGGCAATTTTTGTCACGCAACAGTTCTATTTCTATAAGCTAACAAGCTAGCGGTCAAGGAGGTCTCTTCACTTTCTAGCCTCTACAGGTTATTTTCTATTCAGCCTGGAACTTGTGCCTTTTTAGGGGTTGTTGAACATTACATCCAAACTGTTACATCCAAGATTTATCCACTTGATGTCCATAATTTATCCCGTCTTCGCTCATTTCTGCCGCTAGCTCCGTGCTCCATGTATTCCGTAGCTCTCGCATGAACTATTGTGAGTTTATTTATGGAAATGAAGGCACACTATGAAAATCAAGGCGCACAAATGTGACCAAAGATATTATATAGAGGACAAGATACATAACTACCGTTTTGCAGAGGAGAATGGCATCACTGTTTTGAGATTTGGCATATATCTGGGCCTTTTTTGAAGAAATTTAAATATTTTGTGCTTTAAATGAGTTATAATGTTTATTATCTTTATTGTTGCATATTGAAAACAGTTTTAGACAACACAAATGCTTGTGTAGCATTGTTGTGGGTGTAATATCAATATGTTGAATATTGGCATAACTAAATGTCATGAGGGCAAAAGCATCATGACTTGTTTGACAAAATGTATTTATTTTGTCAACTATATAGTGTATAATATTAATTTTTCACAGTGTGACTCCCAAGACATATGAGAAGGGTTTTAGAGAGGAAAACGGCTTAGCTTGTACTGCTCTGTCTGTGATATCAATACATATCTGTGAGATTCATGTTCCATTTTATTTATTTATTTGTCTTTAAGGTCCTACAACCATTTTTAACATTGACCATGACCTCACTGCAGCAAAAATATTCTAATAATCCAGTTTGTCCTGAAAAAAATGATGTTCATATCTTGACTGTAGGCAACAGGGTTGATGTTTTACAAGCTTTTTCAGAGAATAAAACCAGACGGACAATGAAATGTAAAAATGACCTTAGGTCTCTGAGAGTTAGTGTAAAGTTTGCCATTTTAAACATGTTAAGTTAAGGCAACACAAATTGGCTTAAAACGAGTCACATAAAGCTACAAAAATGAGAATGTAACGTTATAACAACAAAAGTAAATATGGGTTGTTATGAACTGCTTGCATAATCAACCTATTCGCCTGTTTTCTGCGTGACGACGGGTTGGTCCGTATGCTGCTTTGGACAAGAATTGATCATATAGGGGGAGTTTATTTGGTGTGCACACAAAACAGTCCAGTACTCAAAATAGAAAGGGGTACTTCATTTTAACATGAAGTTTAACTTTATGTTGGTCTGTATCAAATCATTTGGGTGAGTTGTGCACACAAAATGGTCTAGGGCTCACCAGAAACAGAAAGATTTCTTAAGGCACATATCTTCAAGTAAATCTGTAAGTAAAACTGTTAATCAATGGCAGTACTGTACTTTTACGCATTTCACTTGAAGCTCTCTTAAAACATTATGTGGGCAGAATGGAATTTCCTTCTTTTTCCTTGTTTTCACTGATAACCAACTCATGTCTCATGTTGTTGTTATTCCTACAAAACTTCATTATAGATTGTGATCAATTTCCGTCTTTTGAGCAGAGTCTGCATCACGCGGACACAGCGATCTGGGTGCCTGCAATCCATTTTGATAAGTCTGCTCTTTTTTATCAGTAGCATTTGAGACAGAATGAAATGGGCATAACGTCTCTTCTTCTTTCTACTTTTATGCTTAATTGAATAACTAAGTGAAAAGTGTGATGGTCAAAATTAGAGCATGAACCAATCCAATCATGCTTTTATCTCTTTTTCTCCAAGGCTACTGTATGACCTTTTCTCCCTGTAATTGGTTTACAGAAAGTCTCTCACAGCTGCTCTGAAGCTTGGTTAGATAAGTAAAGGCCGTTCCAAATGTCTGTTTTATTCCCCCATGTGAGCACTGAACTTGTAGCAGTCTTTCAAGCAATGTCAAGCATGGTTAAAAAAAACAAAAAAAGCGTAGACTTTCAAAGTTCATTGAGGCTAATTGATTGTTCAGCTCAGAAAATCAATCAGAATCAGATTTCCAAATGAGGTTTTGTGTGGAGCTAATTTGTTTTGTAGATCTCAAGTCATTTTGAGAGGTGAAATTGTTCTGCAATCCAGGCGTGATTATAAAGCACCCCTGCTTGACTGGGTTTTGTCATTCACAACGTTCTCACTCCCAAATTGTCAAAAACTAAAGCTTGGTCAGTTGCTCTCAGCGCAAAAAAATGATCCCTTAGCAATCTGGAACGCAGCAGTTTGGCTGCCGCACTGTAAGATGACGTATTATTAAGAGAGACAGAGGACTTTGATCCAGGAGACCGGGGTTCTTGTCCCGCGTGTCACTGAAATGTACATTTTTTGTAACCCCACCCACAATATTTTTGTAAACCTAACTGTCACTGAGCAGGGGTGGGGCTAGAAGGGGGGCACAGGGTGCACTGCCCTCCCCCCCCCCTCGAATTATGATCCCCCCTCCAATCAACTGGGCTAGAATGCTGTCAATCTGACAAGCGTGCTTTCCATTGGATACACAATTTGTTTAAAATTAAAACAAGTGAATGTAATAATGTAAGTGATGTTTTATTAAGCAGAATTACATTGTGTTGTTCTATCCTATCTAATAGTTATTTCTAAGCAGTTTTTCTATGCTATATTTTGAGCTCAAGATGTAGCCCACAGCTTACTAGCTAAATGACTCCAATGCAGAATGTCCCACAGAATGGGAGTAAGGGGGGGTAGGACAGAGAGTGTTTTCAGTTTTGTTTTAGTGGGGGGTCAACAGTGTGTGACTGATGATTTTGACTAATTAATTTAATAAAGCAAAGGCAGTAGTATGTCATTTTCACACCAACCCGATTATCGGCCTTTGGACAGTCTGGCGAGGTCGGTCAGGTTGGTGTGTTCCGTGCCGTCAGTCGGAGGAGCCGTTGGCTTTAATTTGGGCCGATTTGACTCGTTGGCGGGTGGGCAGTTGGACTCAATGAACAACTGATTGGGGGAGTGCTAACCCTTGACTAGCGAACCAGAGCACTTATGTTGAAACACTTACCGGAAATAGACTAGCAGGATAAGCGTGACCTCTCTTTCAAATAGACAGATTCTGCAACTATTTCTAGTTTGAAATGTTTTCAGAAAAACGTTTTGTGAGCTATTTTCGTAAAATAGGAGATTGTATTCTGAACGAGCCGCAATTATGGTTGGCTTTGAAATTTGCCTTCGTCATTTCTGGTTTCCAATTACTGGGCAACAATACAGATTAGCGCCACCTGCTGTTATGGAGACATATGTTGTCTTGCGCTCGTGCAGAACGTACACTCAAGTTGGCATCGCTTCGGTGTGTTCCGATGCAATTTTTGGACCGACAGGAGACGAGTGATCTGCGAGCAGTCCGACCTCCTTTTCTGCTGACCTATACCTACAGTACATAATGTCGGAATTTCTGGATTCCCAGTCGGATACTATACACATCTACGGGAAATGTCATGGTCGGAAAGATATAACATTATTTGCTCTATGAAAGACATTGACATAGACGAAAACTAAGGACATTTACTCGATAACTTTAACCAAACATTGATTTTTTGGGCACATTGCGCATCACCACAAGCCTGTAAACATAGAGGCCTCAATGAAGAAGGGATAACCTATTTTATACAGTATGTTTAAAACTCACAGGAGAAAGTAGTAGCGTTTGTGATGCAGTCGGCTCATAAAATTTAATGACAACCAAAGTCATTAAAAAAGAAAAACTATATGTACTGTATATATAAAAAAAAAGATTTATTTAAAAATTAAATTGTGAACAGGCTGACTCGAGATCACAATTTTATGACGATTAATCGTGCAGGCCTAGGTAAAAGTAGGGTCATTTTCTCATACACAGTAAGTACATCTATAGAAATGGACTCCTTTTCGGAGCCAGTGTAGTCGCCCCCTGCTGTAAATTAGATGGATTATTTTTCCTAATCATGTTAATTTGAGAATCTAGAGGTATCATTATAAGAGATAGTACAGCGAATCAACCCTCTATCTCTACAGTCTGAGCAAACCATTAACTCCCTCATTGTTTCAGTGTCTGTGTTCACTGCTTTTATTTGGGGACTTGCATAGCAGAGGCTCACTCAGGAGTCTGAGCTGACTCTGAGAAATGACTCACTTGGCTTGACTGTGAGGCTGATGCAAGGCATGTCAAAATGAATCATGCAACACATGGCACCAACTGTTTTGTTTGCCGGGCTACTGTTGTTGGCACATAGTGATGCCCGCTGCCCGTGACCGACACTGGCACCCAATGATGAGTTGGAGTGTGCAGGTGTTCTGAAGTTCCAGTCCCGAGTCTGTCAATGTCACTAGAGAGCCGCACTGTCTCTCTGGAATGCTGGGCCAATTTTCACAGAAATAGACTTGACTTCCACTTCAGTGGTTCTTTAGAAAGCTATCAGGAATAGATTGTGATATCTGTTGGATTTAAAAGGAATCTGGATCTGTAGGTGCCAATTCCGGTTTTTCAGTCCTAATTCATTCATTTGACTATTACAGTACATCATACTGTACCATGTGCCATTTTACCAACAGTTAGAGAGAAATCCCCTCTACTTTTACACTTATATGTATATTTAGGGATCTCTTTTGGGATGTGATCTTGAATGTAAAAGTGAGAACTTTTATTTATATTCTATATTTTACCTTTTTTGCCGTGCTAGCGGTATGGCTCGAATAGCCTGTTGGTCGGTCAACCACTTGTATATTTTTTATTTCCAAGGAGTGCAGATCAAAACGCCTCTGGATTCAACTGCATATACCTACAACCAATCACAGCAACATATTAGGCCCCTTCAATGTGAGCCGGGTCTGCACAGAATCGATCACCAGTGATCGCCTGGGTAAATCTGTGTCCGACTTGATCCCGACTTGCTCTGACATCATGCACACGTGGGCAACGATAACCTCACAAGATCGAGGGAGATTTAGGATTCAGGAGGCGCAGATGCTTTCCATCGACTGTAAGACCCAGGGCATGATGGGAAAGACCTGACTCTCAGCTGATCAGAATATACACAACATAATGACCTTTAATATAAACTCTTTATTGTTTTTGAATTTGAGGGGTTTTAATTGGTAATTAATTTAAAGGTTTATTCTGTTGACAAACACATGTTGTGTGGCTGATGGTGACATTTAGAAGTCAGAGAGACTAAATCTACAGTGTGTTGTTAATTAAAATCTGCAACAGATCACATGTAGAACATTTTGACAGCTACTCTAATAAAAAGGTCTTAAAGCAATTTTAATACAAACAACTGGAACTGGACCTGAACAGGATGTGAGTGTTTCTGTGACTTCCTGTTCAGACTTAAGTTCCTGTCAGACTTGACTGTGGGGTTTTGGTCACCGCCCCAAAAAAATGTTGGCCTGGTAAAAACCTCTCTCAAATTACAGCTAAACAGTATGCTAAAATGTGTTTCTGAAAACATTTTAGGCAGGAAATAGGCAATACAGGAACATAATTGATACATGGAAGCGTCCAAATTGAGATACAGCACTAGTTTCTGAATACAGAACGTTTCAGTATATAGTGTGGTTTCTGGTAAACACTGGAAATAAAAAAAAGAAGAAGAAAGTGACAGAGCACAGACAGGTACATTTGTTGTCATACTACTGCAAAGTGTCTCCGCTATTACTAAAAACAAACACGTCTGGGCTCAAATTGTTCTCCAGTCAGGTGGATGGTGTATTACGGTAGTTAATGGGGTGCTGCGGTGTCCTCAGCACCGCACTCAGTGTCTGCTAACCCAACATCGTCCCCGAGCAGGTGCCAATGTAAGCAGCCCCTGAGCCATCAGCGAGGCCACTGAACAAGTGCTCGATGGATAACATAATGTTGCTGAAAGGGCAGCTTAGTGCAGTTTTAATCACGCTGTGCTGCCTTCTGATGCTTTTAGTGTGTTTGCGGTGTTTCGCTAACTAGGCCAGCATTAGCTCAGTATGTGCTATAAGTGCAACCCACGACCCCACCCCTGCTGTTTCACTCTCATAGCACCCCGTCAGTATGTATGTCGAAAATCGCATTTAGTTTTGTTGTGCCAATTTTTACAACCAGTTATTTTGCCCAGAAGATATATATCTAATTATATTACCAATGATTGACATATATATTTTTAGTTTCTACAGTACCGCTGACTACATCATATCTGTTTCCAGCAAAACACAGCGAAAGCAGAATAGCCATGTTCTTTACAATGAAATAAGTGTCAGACTGACTGACATTTGATATGTGCATTGTTCTTAGAAAACAATCCGTTTTTAGAAATGTCTCATGATATATTGTCTCTAGAAGTGGGTTATTCAAATCATGTATTTGTTAAAGAAGGAAAAGAAAATAAACAATACTCAATATATCGAAACTGCACCCATGTAACACCTTAACTGAAAGAGAGACAGATCAGAGACCCCTTTCTCTGTTTATTGTATAAAATTAAGTTGCATATTAAACTGCCCCTACAATAACATGTAGGGTGGCCTAAAGTCTGTATACATACATGTGGCACAGTAAATCCTCAGGATGAACGTTATCTCTAGATGGCTACCTTACCTATAGGACAGTATGCCTATCATCGGTGGGGATTTGCATTTGCTAATATGATGGATTCATGTTAAGACTTGTGATGTTAAGAAAAAAACTTTCTAAAAATAACATTGCCTTTGAGGACCCCCTGAAGATCCCTGCTCTAGAGACAGCGGACAGCGTCAGAGCCAGGGAGAAACGTAATCAGGAGTTTACGACAGCGTCTGGTATTTAACAGCTGACCTGCTGTTTCTGTATCATGTCACCTCTGAGAAGATTTGCAATAACACGCAAGTTCCCCCATGCAGCTAAAGCTCTCTGCCTCACTGCTCTGCTTACTTTCTCCCATGCTTCTGCTGACACCAGAGCGGGGACAATTACCAGAGCTCAGAGCGGGATTGTGAAAAAAAAGAAGAAATAATGTGAAGACAAAAATATCAGACTCCAACTAATTCCTGACGCTTGTTTTTCTGAATAAAGAGCAGAATGTCCCACTAATCAGAAATTATGTGCCTGTAGTAACACAGGGGGAAAAGAATATTCAGCTTCCAATGTGATGGAAGATGACTCTGATTAGATTAATACTGTATTGTGCTAGAGCAGTGTTCTTCAACAGAGAGGACGCCAAATTACTGTTTAATACAGTCATTTCCCCAATCATTAACATATACATAACATACATGAACATGAATCCAACATATTATTGTAAAGCCTCCAATCCTTTGGGCTACCTAGAATGATGTCAATCTGACAATTGTGATTTCCATTGGATCAGAGTACTGTCATTTGGCTGCCTCTTCTGCCAAGCTTCCCAGCCCTTGTCACATGACCAATTTATGTTTTAATGATGAAAAAATTCAGATACCATGGAAACAGCACTAGAATAGTCTTGTTTTAATGACAGACTGAGCCTATGGAAAATGTGTATTGTACGATTGTACCTGACACCAGCCAGTCTTTCATGCCTCCTTCCACTTGCACATTTGTTTTTTACAGTCATTTCCAAAAAAGTTCCATTTTCTTTGCCAAAGACTGGCATGTTTCCCACTCACACATTTCAGCCGGGTGTCTGTCACTTGTGGTACAGACCATCAGCCCACCCGCTTCCCTTTAGCAAGATAATGATTCTGTCAGGTATAAACTTCTCACTCTTCTTTTAGTTTGGCAGCTTTACCAGTTCGTAACAGCCAGGCAGGAAGTGAAACAGCGAGAGCATCCAGTCAATTTCCAAAAAGCCACCCCAAAATATGGTATTTGTCTCCTTTACAAAACCATGGACAACAAGAAATTCATCTTGGAGGTTGAAAAATATAACATGACAACGCCAGAGAAGACATGGAGTTTAACTGCAGGAGTGCTTAGAGTGGAAGGTAGATTCTAGTTTAATAAACACATGGTTGTTGTGTAAAGTACTTGTAGAGACAATGGAACTGGTGAGTTTAGCAGAAAGACGGTACCAATGTGGCATGGCGGAGGATGGAACAAAACCGTGGTAACCCAATGCAAAAACATGAGGACAACAAGGTTTTAAAAATACATTTCATGGCTGCTGTATTCCCATAGGTCCATGTTATACACAGTATACAGTATTCACACAGGTCCATGTCATAAACAGTATACTGTATTCACACAGATCCATGTTATACACAGTATACTGTATTCACACAGGTCCATGTTATACACAGTATACTGTATTCACACAGGTCCATGTCATGCACAGTATACTGTATTCACACAGGTCATACATAGCATACTGTATATTTCCCCGTTGTTGTAGCTGCTGTTGTTGTTCCCCAGAGCAGGCTGTTGCAGCCCAGTCTTTTGGCAGTTTGTGAAATGTTCACGTTCCCATTTCGTGGTGACCACCGCCGTCAAACTAACAAAAGTGGAGTTCCACTTAGATCATTAAAATATGGCCCTTTATTGGACACCAAGGAGGCTATTTGTGATATTCAGTTACTGTTTAAGGTCCTAGCCGCTTCCTATATACACAGCAGCTATTGCCATGTCTCCCTAATTAATGAACACTGAAGCTACATTCTTCTAAACACAGTCCCCTCAGAGAAATGAAAATTCTTTGAACATCTCCCAGATTGTCAGTATGGGCTCCCACTGAATTAACCCTCCATGTATTAATGATAAGATGTGAAAAAATCAGATGATGTAGAAAAAAAGAAAAAAAAAAACTGGACTGCTTTGCTACTATTTTCATCAAATATATTTTATTATAGTTTCACAATCCTTCTTTTCTATAATCATTGTTACATATTAGTGGATTTCTCTTTTGGTTTTACTGGGGCTAGTCTGTGTGTCAGTGCAATTCCACTGCTTCCACTTTTCTGTCTGTCTCTGTGTTATACAGCATGATGGGATGCCAGAGACTCTACAGTCTTTGTTTTTATTGCACCCTTGCTTACACTGTGATAAGCTCTAACCCCCAGTGCAGGCTCCACGGACAGCCAGATAGTGTTTGCTTCGCTTGACTTCCTCAAGAGCTGGCCTGAGAGACAGATGCACCATGGGAAGGATGAAAATGGGGCAAATAGGAGATCTTTGTGGCTTGTGTTCTTCTTGCTATTGAAATGCCTAAAATAGCCCATTCAAAAGGAGACGTTGGTTTATGGGAGAATTACCTCAACGTTCAAAGAGGTTTCCATGTCTTTTTTATTATAAAGCAGGCTTAGGTGCTATGTAAATACTGCAAAAGCTTTCAAATGAGCCGTCGGGACTTCTGTAGAACAATAGTGCTGTACTCAAACCATCCATGCTGTTTTGAGTGAGATCCGGTTTCTGAATGTTCTCCGGGTGAGCTGTTCAAAATCTGCACGGCTTTCTCACCAAGACAAGGTGGCTAACCGTAGCACATGCTGGAGCTAGCATGCTAGCTCATTCTCAATGGCAAAACACTGCTACAACAGCCACTACTTGACCACAATCTCAAAAAGAACTACTTCTTGTCCCTGTTGTGCAGGTATTCCACAAGTGTCCCTGGTCTAGAAGAAGTCTCCCAGCCAATCCTGCCTTGGACTGACCAAAGTTGGAGAAAGAGTTATCTAGCTGGTGGGATCTTACCTAGCTACTGAGCATGTGACTCCCAACAAAGATAGGATAGAAGGGAGCTGTCTCAATGCAGCAATGTGCAGTACACACAAATATGGTGTTTTTTGAAAATTAAAACATGGAAACCTATTTCGGTACATCCTCAAAATACAATTATGAACCTGAAGATGAGCAGAATATGGGCGCTTTAAGAATGAGGCTGCTGTCTTACACTGTGGGACTGTCTTCATGCAGGAAACCCTCCAAGGAGGATGAAACAAATGCCAAGAATTACTGGAAAACCCAGATTTAAATCAGAAGGACTTTAGATGCTTTGTTTTTAGATGAGTCATCCATCAGCCTAATGCTATCATTCAAAATGGCAGCAAACGTTACACCTAGCAGCTCAGTGTCATGCAGTTTCCTTTTGGTGTTAGGTGATTTTCACCATTTTCATAATATCCTTGCTTCTGACAAATTAACAATGCTCTCTGTAGAAGATAGCAGCGGGTTTCTCTAGACTGCGGAAACGGTGGATCCAGAATGGCTGGATTTGCAGCTGCTTTGCAGACAGCGGTTGTTATGGTTACATTTCTATCTCATGTCTTTGAAGCCGAGGTAGGATATAGTGTGCTTCTGTGAAATGGAAGCACTCAAAACCTTTCAGAGGGAATGCACAGCATAATGTGAGTGAGGTTTTTCTCAGTGTGCTGGGAAGGTCATTCCTCCCACAGTGCAGAAGTCCAGCTGATAGGCTCACAATCTCACTCCTGCCACTTGATTGGTTTATCACTTCACCTCACCTTGTAGCACCATATTGATCCTCTAGCTCTTTTTCAATGCCATGTCACCTGCTCAGACAATGATAAAGCAATCCAATGGAGAACTTCTGCACTTAAATGATATCTTAAGTAGTAGTAAACTTAGGCTATGTTGACACTTGGCGTCTTTTTTGAAGAGGCAAGCGTTGGTTTTGGACTAAGCTGTATTTTTCAAAAAAGTCTTGAGTGCTTATGTGAATGCCAACACCATCTTTTTGAAGTTGAAAAAACTTTTCTAAAAAAAACCCGCCCTAACCGACCTGTTGTTTCCAACAATTAAAACTAAAGAAAGTGCCGATAGATAGACTCGTGCTATTGTTTGAGCACAGCGAGATATATGATATACGCTCCCTCTCTCTGCCCATTCTTTAGCTTGCTCGACCACTTTGTTTCATCTCGCACCGCACCCTATGATATTGTAGCGGTGGCTGTTGTTACAGCAGCAAGAGACAATCTTGACTACTTTTTGGTACCAAACACTGCCAGCTTCTCTTTTTTTTTACTACAAAAGTGCCCTAGTCAGCTTTTGCTTCTGAAAAAAAGAAGTGTGAGCATGACCTTAAGTTACTTGAAAGAAAAAATGTACAGTGAAATTTTATGAGGATTTTAAATATGTGGCTTATTGTTGCCTCATTTGATGACGTTCCCCATTCAGAACGATGTACAGTGCCTTGCGAAAGTATTCGGCCCCCTTGAACTCTTCAACCTTTTGACACATTTCAGGCTTCAAACATAAAGATATACATTTTTTATTTTTTGTGAAGAATCACCAACAAGTGGGACACAATTGTGAAGTGGAACAAAATCTATTGGATATTTTAAACTTTTTTAGCAAATGAAAAACTGAAAAGTGGTGCGTGCAAAATTATTCGGCCCCTTTACTTTCAGTGCAGCAAACTCACTCCAGAAGTTCAGCGAGGATCTCTGAATGATCCCATGTTGTCCTAAATGACTGATGGTGATAAATAGAATCCACCTGTGTGTAATCAAGTCTCTGTATGAATGCACCTGCTCTGTGATAGTCTCAGGGTTCTGTTGAAAGCGCAGAGAGCATCATGAAGACCAAGGAACACACCAGGCAGGTCCGTAATACTGTTGTGGAGAAGTTTAAAGCCGGATTTGGATACAAAAAGATTTCCCAATCTTTAAACATCCCAAGGAGCACTGTGCAAGTGATCATTTTGAAATGGAAGGAGTATCAGACCACTGCAAATCTACTAAGACCTGGCCGTCCCTCTAAACTTTCAGCTCAGACAAGGAGAAGACTGATCAGAGATGCAGCCAAGAGGCCCATGATCACTCTGGATGAACTGCAGAGAACTACAGCTGAGGTGGGAGAGTCTGTCCATAGGACAACAATCAGTCGTACACTGTACAAATCTGGCCTTTATGGAAGAGTGGCAAGAAGAAAGCCATTTCTCAAAGATATCCATAAAAAGTCTCGTCTAAAGTTTGCCACAAGCTACGTGGGAGACACACCAAACATGTGGAAGGTGCTCTGGTCAGATGAAACCAAAATCAAACTTTTTGGCCACAGTGCAAAACGATGTTTGGCGTAAAGCAACACAGCTCATCACCCTCAACACACCATCCCCACTGTCAAACATGGTGGTGGCAGCATCATGGTTTGGGCCTGCTTTTCTCCAGCAGGGACAGGGAAGATGGTTAAAATTGAGGGGAAGATGGATGTAGCCAAATACAGGACCATTCTGGATGAAAACCTGTTGGAGGCTGCAAAAGACCTGAAACTGGGACGGAGATTTATCTTCCAACAAGACAATGATCCCAAACATACAGCAAAATCTACAAAGGAATGGTTCACAAATAAACGTATCCAGGTGTTAGAATGGCCAAGTCAAAGTCCAGACCTGAATCCAATCGAATCTGTGGAAAGAGCTGAAAACTGCTGTTCACAAACGCTCTCCATCCAACCTCACTGAGCTTGAGCTGTTTTGCAAGGAAGAATTGGCAAGAATGTCAGTCTCTCGATGTGCAAAACTGATAGAGACATACCCCAAGCGACTTGCAGCTGTAATCACAGCAAAAGGTGGCTCTACAAAGTATTAACGCAAGGGGGGCGGGATAATTTTGCACGCCCCACTTTTCATTTTTTTTATTAGTTAAAAAGTTTCAAAAATCTAATAGATTTCGTTCCACTTCACAATTGTGTCCCACTTGTTGGTGATTCTTCACAAAAAATAAAAATTGTATATCTTTGTTTGAAGCCTGAAATGTGTCAAAAGGTTGAAAAGTTCAAGGGGGCCGAATACTTTCGCAAGGCACTAGGTGCAGAGTTGTCTCTAGAAAGCTGTTCAATGTTTCTTAACATTTCCATCGGTATCGGTTCCATGCCCAAGGTTTTGAGAAATGCCTTGTGACAAAAACTTAAATTTAACAATATTACGGACACTACCAGCCGGTCACATGACAGTCAAGTTTTAGTGGCTTTACAGTTAGCTAAGAAAAGGTTTCTGTGAGCCAGGTACAGAGCACCGTGAGGCCATTGCACGTTTGCTGTTTTCAGGTAATGTGGACAAATGACAGCTTTATCAATCTTTTTGGTAGAAAAGACTCGTGACCTAGTACATTCCCATCTGAGTGCTGGCCCACCTTCAACCTGAGCACAGGTCTAATCAGCCAGAATATCTTTTAGCACCTGTGTGGGTGTTCAGAGACGTTACGTTCAGGTTTCAAACGAACTAGTTAAGATCAGAAAAAAAGATTTGGGTTTGGGTTACAACAGCGGCCTCCTTAACCCTTGTGTTGTCTTCTGATCAAAATTGAAAATCAACACTTTTGTTGCCGCTTTTTATCAATGTTTTTAACTTTTTCTTACGTTTTTGTTCCTTTATTTCAATGTTTGTCACTTTTTTGACGGTTTCAACACTACGTAACACTAACTTATCAACTTGAGTTTTACAGTTATTTTTGGAATTTATGGTCAAACCTAATTTATAGGAAATTTATTCCTAATGTTTTGAGTTAGAAAATAAGAAATTAGGAATTATTTAGAATAAAATTAAAGGAATGGATGTTAACTGGAATATGTCAACTTTTACTCAATACTATTTCAAAACCCCTTCAATGTTTTTATGCAAACTGATGGATTGTTGTGATGTTACTGGACGGAGTAGATTCATAATCCCGTGGCAATTTTCTTGAGGTTTGCAGTTTTTTTTTAATCAAACTATAATTTTGAAAACATGCAATTCAATTATTGTAATGCTCCATGCCCAGATTTTCAAAATGAAATAAGTGGCATCTGTGCACACATGATTTACAACAATGCTGAAAAGGTACAGGAAAGTGGATTTTCTTTATAATTGCGGAGGGGTGCATATAATGTCGAGAAATTGGAAATTTAAGGAGTGTTTTTGAGTTGTATGGATTGCTCAGCATCTCACAACGCGGCTGGGATTGTGGAGGCCATCTACAAAGGACTTATATATGTGATTTTAAAAAAAACATCCCAGTTGTGGTACAGATCTTACGACTCAACCCTACACAGCCTATACACTGCTTGGCACACACATTCAATTTAGCGCATGTGGAGTGTTGTTCCCTGAACTGATGTGACATCATTCCTGAAGAAAAAGCAGCGTGTCCTGGCTATCAGCAGAAATGATATACATGTCTTAATGTTTTATGATGTGATTGCACTTTGTTTCTGAGTTTGGAGAGACTCAACACTGTTTGACACTGACACTGATTGGTCATTGTTGCATTTAAATTGAATTTGTCTGTCTATTGCTCCAAGGCAGCTGTGCCACAATTGGATTTCATAAGGGTGAATGTAACTTATTAATTCATTTATTTAGCATGTTTGTTTTGTCCATATGTGCTCGTGCTGTGATCCCTAAGTAGTAGGCCAGATCTTAACTGCTACAATGAGTTCTTTTTTTTGGCTCTAATGTCAAACTCCGCCTCTGGTGAATGTCAGTCATCCTGGGGTGACAGCACAGTTCCTGGATCTAAAAAACACTTTGAATTGCCTTGTCTTGCCTTTCATGAAGTTGGATGAATTGTAACAGACACATTTGAAAAAGAACAGTCACAATTGGTGCCAATAAGGCCGTGAAAGCCTTGCTTTAACTTTCAAATGTCTCATTTTTTCCAAAAACCCTGGCTCCTGCCCTCCCCATGGATTATTTTCTTAGACTTAAAAGGTGCAGTAATCAATGCTGCAAGACGTTTGTTGATATTTGAACAACTGTAAAACAAATACAACCCCCACTTTCAGAAGCTCCGTCCCCCCAGATTCAATGACATGCTGTGTCTCCCCCCCCACCATCAAATGCTTCTGATTGGCTGGAATGGTGTTTTGTGGCTAGTGCAGTCCTTTCTGTTTGACCAATAAGTTCTATATAAAAGAGACTTCAGATACAGTATTAGGGGACCACTAAGGTCTATATAAAAGAGACTTCAGATACAGTATTAGGGGACCACTAAGGTCTATATAAAAGAGACTTCAGATACAGTATTAGGGGACCACAAAGGTCTATATAAAAGAGACTTCAGATACAGTATTAGGGGACCACTAAGGTCTATATAAAAGAGACTTCAGATACAGTATTAGGGGACTACTAAGGTCTATATAAGAGAGACTTCAGATACAGTATTAAGGGACCACTAAGGTCTATTTAAAAGAGACTTCAGATACAGTATTAGGGGACCACTAAGGTCTACATAAAAGCATCCAAAGAGCACCATGTCATGGGACCCTTCAAATTGTATTCCAGAGCCACATAAGCTATTATGTTATCTCTTATGAAATAAAAGTGGAGGGCCTCTTAAGTAAGACACTTATTTTACTCCTTATTGCAGTTCAACACCCCCTTCATTAAAAAAAAAAAAAGATTTTAATTAGGGATTCTGTCTGTATACAACTCAAAGTCAGTGCCTGTCTACTTTAATAGGCGAAAACCGACAGAGACAGATACAGGGAGCGAGAGAGGAAAACAAAACAAGACGGGAAAGTTAAATGTCAAAGTAGAGAAGAGACAGAGATGAGCATTAGGGAGAGATAACTAAAGGAAAAAGAAGAGAGTGAAGGTGAAGAGCAGAGGTTAGGGCATATTAGGAAGGGAACTGAGAGAATAAAGATAAGAGGTTGGCAAAACTAAGACTAAGAATAATCAAGGGAGGGATGTTCAAAGGGCCAGAGGAAAAAGACGAGCCCAGATAAACTGAGATAAAGTGGCTTTAGTTGGGAGGAATATTTTGAGTTGGAGAGGTAATGGTAGGGTGAGATGTGGCCGGCGGGGGAAAAAAGGGAACAACGGACACATGAAGGATGCAATAAATGAGAGAGGACTTTACTCCAGGGAGGCAGACAAGGAAGGAGCGGCGGGAGGGGGGAAATGAAAGTGGGGAGGAAATGATTCAGATATAGAGAAATGGAGATGGAGACAGAGAGCGTGAGAGGGACTGTGATGAGGCAGAGTCACAGAAAGAGAGAAAGAAGGAGGAAAATGTCCAGAAGGAGCACAGTAGGCCTACTGCAGTCCGCTCCCTAGTGAGGCCTTGCAGCTGCAGCATGCCATTTACACACGCAAACTCAACTCAACTCAACATCTTACTCCACTTCCTCTTATTCTCTGATGGCCTTCCTCTCTGAAATGTAAAATGTGTTGCACACAGTACCCATAACTCAAAGCTATAGGGCGTGGTTTCTGTCGCCCCCATGAGGAATTCTAAGTAATGACAACAACACTGTTGTTGCATCCACATGAAACAATAGTTCATTAATATGACAAAATGTTAGGCACTAAAGCTTTAATTGCACATAACATTGGCTTTTTTTCTTACTTTGCTTACTTACTTACTTTTTCCAGCCATAGTGGTTAATAGCAGTTATGTGTAGCCCATACTAAATATGATTATTGCTCTTTGTAGCTTTATAAATAGATAATGGCGTGTCAATGTGCAAAGTGGTGCTTCTGCCTGGCTTATTACACCTTGACTGCATAGCATGTGTTAAGAGACATACAGTGAGGAAAATAAAAATCTGAACACCCTGCTATTTTGCAATTTCTCCCACTTAGAAATCATGGAGGGGTCTGAAATTGTCATTGTATGTGCATGTCCACTGTGATAGCCATAATCTAAAAAAAATAATCCAGAAATCACAATGTATGATTTTTTAACTATTTATTTGTATGATACAGCTGCAAATAAGTATTTGAACAGCTATCAGCTACAATTCTGACCCTCAAAGACCTGTTAGTCTGCCTTCAAAATGTCCACCTCCACTCCATTTATTATCCTAAATTAGATGCACCTGTTTGAGGTCGTTGGCTGCATAAAGACACCTGTCCACCCCATACAATCAGTAAGAATCCAACTACTAACATGGCCAGAACCAAAGAGCTGTCCAAAAACACTAGAGACTAAATTGTACACCTCCACAAGGCTGGAAAGGACTACGGGGAAATTGCCAAGCAGCTTGGTGAAAAAAGGTCCACTGTTGGAGCAATCATTAGAAAATGGAAGAAGCTAAACATGACTGTCAATCTCTCTCGGACTGGGGCTCCATGCAACATCTCACCTCGTGGGGTCTCAATGATCCTAAGAAAGGTGAGAAATCAGCCCAGAACTACACGGGAGGAGCTGGTCAATGATCTGAAAAGAGTTGGGATCACCGTTTCCAAGGTTACTGTTGGTACTACACTAAGACGTCATGGTTTGAAATCATGCATGGCACGGAAGGTTCCCCTGCTTAAACCAGCACATGTCAAGGCCCGTCTTAAGTTTGCCAAAGACCATTTGGAGGATCCAGAGAAGTCATGGGAGAAAGTCGTGTGGTCAGATGAGCCCAAAATAGAACTTTTTGGTCATAATTCCACTAACCGTGTTTGGAGGAAGAAGAATGATGAGTACCATCCCAAGACCACCATCCCTACTGTGAAGAATGGGTTTGGTAGCGTCATGCTTTGGGGGTGTTTTTCTGCACATGGGACAGGGCGACTGCACTGTATTAAGGAGAGGATGACCAGGGCCATGTATTGCGAGATTTTGGGGAACAACCTCCTTCCCTC
Source organism: Etheostoma perlongum (assembly GCA_026937815.1). Taxonomy (NCBI): domain Eukaryota; kingdom Metazoa; phylum Chordata; class Actinopteri; order Perciformes; family Percidae; genus Etheostoma; species Etheostoma perlongum. The sequence continues at coordinate 4,870,939 of CM049372.1, forward strand.
AGTTAGAGCATTGAAGATGGGTCGAGGCTGGGTCTTCCAACATGACAATGACCCAAAGCACACAGCCAGGATAACCAAGGAGTGGCTCTGTTAGATGCATATCAAGGTTCTGGCGTGGCCTAGCCAGTCTCCAGACCTAAACCCAATAGAGAATCTTTGGAGGGAGCTCAAACTCCGTGTTTCTCAGCGACAGCCTGGAAACCTGACTGATCTAGAGAAGATCTGTGTGGAGGAGTGGGCCAAAATCCCTTCTACAGTGTGTGCAAACCTGGTGAAAAACTACAGGAAACGTTTGACCCCTGGAACTGCAAACAAAGGCTACTGTACCAAATATTAACATTGATTTTCTCAGGTGTTCAAATACTTATTTGCAGCTGTATCATACAAATAAATTGTTAAAAAATCATACATTGTGATTTCTGGATTATTATTTGGGGATTATGTCTCTCACAGTGGACATGCACCTACGATGACAATTTCAGACCCCTCCATGATTTCTAAGTGGGAGAACTTGCAAAATAGCAGGGTGTTCAAATACTTATTTTCCTCACTTTATACTGTGGTAGTGAGGCACATCATTGACTATGTTTACGTGCATATAATTTCGGGTTTAGCCCTTATTCCGAAAAAGACAATATTCCGACTGCCTACCAGACACTAGACGACTTTGAACAGACTTTGAAAAGGATAAAGTCTGACACCACCTCACATTTAAAGACAATCATCTCACATCTAATGGCAAAGACTGTCATAATGTGTAAAGACTAGGGATCTTGCAGGGTCACACATTGCAAGACTACAACTAGAATTGTTTTGAAAAAGGAACCAAGCTAACTAGCTACCGCTTCCGTTAGCTGGCTAACTTTAAAGGTCCCATGACATGGTGCTCTTTAGATGCTTTTATATAGACCTTAGTGGTCCTCTAATACTGTATCTGAAGTCTCTTTTATATAGAACTCAGTGGTCCTCTAATACTGTATCAGAAGTATTTTTTATATAGACCTTAGTAGTCCACTAATACTGTATCTGAAGTTTCTTATATATAGACCTTAATAGTCCCCTAATACTGTATATGAAGTCTATTTCCCAAAAGTCATCCTTGGTGCAGAATTACAGCCATTAGAGCCAGTCCCACAATGAGCTTTCCTTAGTATGTTCCATTTTTGAGTCTGTAGCTTTTTATGTTAAGAGAGGGGGGCAAGGTGGAGGCTGGGGGGGCCTTGACCAACTGCTACTTTGCTCATTTGAAAACCATGATGTCTCTCTCTCATGGGGGGGGCCAAATTCTCTGGGCGGGCAAAGCAGAGAAAGGGGAGGTAATCTTGCCATCTGACCCATCTGAGCTTTCTCCAAGGCAGAGCAGGATGCCCAGGGCTCGGTTTACACCTATCACCATTTGTAGCCACTGGGGACCATAGGCAGGTTGGGGTAAAACACCTTGGAACAGCCATGGGACCTTTAAAGGAAAGTTTGACGGTTTTCTGTTCTGCCGTACATGCAGATGAATGGCAGCAGTACAGACCTGTGTTTATTCATCTGTAAAACTCTTGTTGGATGAAGCAGTTTAGGAGGGTAGAAAAATGGCCACTTTTCCTCTTAGCACAGCTTAGCGCAGTGCCATAGCAACTATAGCACACCACTGGCTCTAGCCATTTCCTGCTTCCTGTTTGGTGCTGGAGGGAGTGCTACCTTTTGAGAATACAGGAGTGCGCCCTGACTCTCTCAAGACTATTGGAAAGTGGTCAGGCGACAGTGGAATTGCTTGACAAGTCATTTAAGCATTTTACATGGCTAATGAAAGTGAATAATCCACTAATATTCCCATTTACCCCCAGTCATGCATTTTCCACCTGTGGTCAACTTGTTGGAAAATGCAAACACAGCGTTCCTCTTTCATTCCTTCAAACAGCTTCTTGAAAACATTGAGGTTGCAATGTTTGCACACCTTGTTAATAATAGCAACGCAAAGAGCAGGCTACAGCCTGTAAACTGTCACAAACTGTGGCAAAGTCTATATCCAGGATGTACCACTTCCTGAATTGCCCCGTTGCCAACGGAAATTCTAATGGATTTCACTCATTTAGGCCGAAAATCCGTTTCCTTGGTCTCCCTTTGTTTGGCTCCTCTGATGGATTTCTGAGGACATTGGTAACCTGGTCCTCAGATCTCTGCAGGGTAAATCCAGACAGCTAGCTAGACTATCTGTCCAATCGGAGTTTCCTGTTGACGACTAAAACTACTTTTGAACTTACAAAAGTTTTGAACTTAACTTATGTTCCACCAAAACAAGTTCCTTCCTGAGACTATTTTGCCGTTGCTCTGCTCTGTTTATTGGCATCCAATAAACCAGAGCAGGTTTTTCTCCCATCCCAGAATGCTGTGTGGACTCGCCAGACCCTCCTCTAAGGTCTGGCAATACTAGACCAGACCCAGACTGAGAGGCATCTTACTATATATGCTGTATACTGTACATGTCCAAAGAATGTTTTTAAAGCCAGAATAATACAGGCTTATCCCACGTCTTAATGGAAAAATGCTAAATTTGGTTAAAAGACCTTGTTTGGCATATCAAACACAAAATGCTGTTTAAGCCCAGTTGAGGATAAAGATGCTTGAGACGAGTTGAAATTGTAACTACTTGCACCTAATGTGATGTGGATAACCTTAGTGATAGTGAGATGCTTGCACTACAGTTACAATTCTAGTGATGAATCGGCAAAAACACGTTTTATTTCCCTGAATCACGGCGTTGTCCTAGGCGCTCACTCCCTTTCTTTAGTCCCTCTCTAGCTCGCTCCACCGGACGTGCTTGCGGGCGCATGTTGAGCCTCCGTTAACAGATTGTAACAGATATAAAATGGATTATGGATCATTTTATTGTAGCTGACTTTACAAGATGACTTTGCTGTTGGCTGTTGAAACATGTGACATCTCTTATGTTCTAAAACCAGCCTCTGGGACTCTACCATCGGCTAAGATGGGCTGGTTCAGACTGCTTTCCTTGCTACTTTTTAAAAATACTTTTAAAATACTGATCTGAACTTGGCTTTACGTGCCTTTTATTAAATTCAAAATATTGTCAAATTCTGAATAATAGTGGAATATCTGTGTGCATTTAAAAAATACTCTTCTATCACAGTCAAACTAATGTGATTCACCTTGCTCCAGTGCTAATCTCTTCACATTATTGAAGGCTGCCGTGGAGTTTAAGGCTTTCTGCTACTGTCCATGAAGCACTACATCCTTGAAGACTCTCACTGTCGAAGGACAAGAGTTTTGAAATTAAAAGTAATGGTTAGTAAAATAGGCAGAAGCGTCGAGGGATGAATCAGCAGATATCCAACCTGTTCTTTCTTTTCTCTTTGAAAACCATTGCCCGTCCTTCCCTGATTAAATTATTAATGTATTTTATCATAACCCTACAGCCTTGTTCAATTTAGTCCCATATAGACTAACATTGTAAAATGAACATTGAACTGTATCTAGTTGCCCAGTAGAAGTATTCTTCCACACATGGTATTCACAAGGATTCCTTTAATATGCTACATTCCACTTCATTCATTATAATTGTTACTTGTTAGCCTGAAATAATGTGTCATTATATACCATTATGTACAATTAGTTTTACAATGGCAATTAAAAGGCTTTGATTAATTTCTCCAGGTATTGAAATTGTAAACTAACATAAGATATTGCTTCCAAGTTTAGTGACTAAGCCATGTCTCTGGCATAGCCAGCCGGTCAGAGAGAGATTAGATTAGATTAGATTCAACTTTATTGTCATTACACATGTACAGGTACAATGCAACGAAATACAGTTTAGAGAGTGCCTCCGGGCCACAGCTATTTAAAGCGCCGCCACAGAGAGAGAGAATGAGAGCGAGAGAGAGAGAGAGAGAGTGTAGATTAGAATGTTACACACACACACTGTATATATACACACACACATATATATATATATATATATATATATATATATATATATATATATATATATATATATATATATATATATATATATATATATACATATATATATATATATATATATATATATATATATATATATACATACATATATATATATATATATATATATACCGGTCAAAAGTTTGGGGTCACATTAGAAATTCCCATTGCACTCCATTGTAGACAGAATGCCAGCTGAGATCAGTTGCATTGTTTTTTTAACCCTCCTAGCCCTGAGGCCATTTTTACAGTTAATTTTCCGTCTGGATTTATTTTATATAAAAGCCAATAAAACATCAACCCTGTTGTCTACAGTCAAGATATGAACATCATTTTTTTCAGGACAAACTGGGTTAGTAGAATATTTGGGTTGCAATGAGGTCACTTGAATGTTAAAAATGGTTGTAGGACCTTAAAGACAAATAAATAAATAAAACGGAACATGACTCTTCCAGATATGTATTGATATCACAGACATATAGGTAAAACCTAAGCCATTTTACTCTCTAAAACACTTCTCATATGTCTTGGGAGTCACACTGTGAAGAAATAATCATTATAAATTTTACAGATGACAAAATACAGACATTTTTTCAAAAAAAGTCCAGACGCTTTTGCCCTCATGACATTTACCTATGCCAATAATAACATAATAATGTCCTATTTATTGATATTACACCCACAACAATGTTACACAAGCATTTGTGTGTCTAAAACAGTTATTCTATATGCAAAAATAAACATAATAAACATTATAACTCATATAAAGCACATACTATTTACATTTCTTCAAAAAAGGCCCAAATATATAATATATAATGCAAATATATGCCAAATCTCAAACCAATGAGGCCATTTCCACTATAAAACGGTAGATATCTATCTTGTTCCACTATAGCACCTTTGATTGCATTCTAGACACGTTGACAGGAAGTGTTGGCAGAGTAGGAAGTGTTGGGAGTGTTGTAATCTTTCAGCCTCCATACTCTTTGGCTGATATCTCCCATATATGGGCATACTTGGGCCTGTACTTCCTGTAAACAGAGAGCAGACACCGCGGAGCGGGAGCTAACGGCAGAATCGAGCGAAAACACGATGAATTATGGACATAAAGTGGATAAATCTTGGATTTAAAGGTATGGATTTAAAGCCCAACAACCCCTAAAGAGGCTGGAAGTTCCAGGCTGGATAGAAAATCACCTGTAGAGGCTAAAAGGACACGGAAAAGACCGCCGTAAAGGCTAATTCGTCAGGATTCCAGAGCAACTTTTGGTGAGTGACTGCGTTGTATTGTTTAAAAGTTATTAAACTATGAATCAGAGGTGATTTTTTGATCGTGGGCGAGCCTCTCGGTCTCACAACCAGGGCAGCCGTTTTCAGATTACATTATGTGCTTACATAATAGTAAAATGGTTCTCCAATGTTTTTCTAGTTTTTTATTTTTAAATGATAGATTAGTACACAGAATGTGCCTTTGGAACATTGGATGAATGGTTGCTGATAATGGGCAATGTAGGTATTGCATTAAAGATCAGCCCCCCCACCCAAATTAGCAGGTATTCTGTCTATAATGGAGTGGTATGGAAATGTATAAGTGACCCCAAACTTTTGACCGGTAGTATATATATATATATATATATATATATATATATATATATATATATATATATATATATACACTACTGTCAGAGATAGAAAGCAGAGACAGATCCTTACCAAGTACAGGCTCAGTGATCCCAGCCAAAAGAAAACAGAACATGCACTTTCACCTACAACGTAAAGCAGTCAATGTATACTGTACATAGACATACAGTGAGGAAAATAAGTATTTGAACACCCTGCTATTTTGCAAGTTCTCCCACTTAGAAATCATGGAGGGGTCTGAAATTGTCATTGTCGGTGCATGTCCACTGTGAGAGACATAATCTAAAAAAAAAATCCAGAAATTACAATGTATGATTTTTTTGATTTATTTGTATGATACAGCTGCAAATAAGTATTTGAACGTTTGAACATTTCCTGTAGTTTTTCACCAGTTTTGCACACACTGCAGAAGGGATTTTGGCCCACTCCTCCACACAGATCTTCTCTAGATCTGTCAGGTTTCTGGGCTGGGACCCTTCCATTTCTGTCCAACAGTGGACTTTTTTTCACCAAGCTGCTTGGCAATTTCCCCGTAGCCCTTTCCAGCCTTGTGGAGGTGTACAATTTTGTCTCTAGTGTCTTTGGACAGCTCTTTGGTCTTGGCCATGTTAGTAGTTGGATTATTACTGACTGTATGGGGTGGACAGGTGTCTTTATGCAGCTAACGACCTCAAACAGGTGCATCTAATTTAGGATAATAAATGGAGTGGAGGTGGACATTTTGTGTCAGGTCTTTGAGGGTCAGAATTGTAGCTGATAGACAGGTGTTCAAATACTTATTTGCAGCTGTATCATACAAATAAATAGTTAAAAAATCATACATTGTGATTTCTAGAATTTTTTTATTGTCTCTCACAGTGGACATGCACCTACGATGACAATTTCAGACACCTCCATGATTTCTAAGTGGGAGAACTTGCAAAATAGCAGGGTGTTCAAATACTTATTTTCCTCACTGTATGAAACATTTATTTTAACAAATTCAAGTCTGTAATCTCAGCATGCAAAGTGCTTTTGAATCTAAAAATGATCCTTTGCTGCTCAATAATGTACAGTACAAACATGCCACAACCTGAGAAACAACACACTTGCACACTCACACAAGATATACTTTATGTATAATTAAAGGTGCCTTAAGCAATGTTGGGTGACGCTACTTCTTGTTGACATTTGAAGCAATTTCAAACAAAACAAAACTAGCTTGACACTCCCTCATCCCTTCCCCGCCCCTCCCCCTCCCTTCTGTGCTTAGATAGTGAGGAGATGTTTTTTACAGTGTGTTATGGGGACAGGCAGCTAGCAGATAGTGAGATGTTTTTTACAGTGTGTTCAGGGGACAGGCAGCTAGCAGATAGTGAGGAGATGTTTTTTACAGTGTGTTCTGGGGACAAGCTGCTAGCAGATCGTGAAGAGATGTTTTTTACAGTGTGTTCTGGGGGCAGGCAGCTAGCAGATAGTGAGGAGAGGTTTTTTACAGTGCAGGCAGCTAGCAGATAGTGAGGTTTTTTACAGTGCAGGCAGCTAGCAGATAGTGAGGAGATGTTTTTTTACAGTGCAGGCAACTAGCAGATAGTGAGATGTTTTTTACAGTGCAGACAGCTAGCAGATAGTGAGGAGAGGTTTGCTGTTACCTAGAGCACCTTTAATATATATCAATCCTACTGTTGTGTTCATTTTCATATGAACATTTCTTGTCTTTTGTATAAATATGTGGACAAATTGATGGAATTGATGGAGTCAGTGGCAAAACAAAAGATGACAGGGGTTAGGTTTCCCTCTTTATTTCACCTCTCTATTTGTCTCCATTTGTGATTTATACACTTGATACATTATAGTCCAAACCCTCTCATAGTGTATTTATCCACTTACCATAAAGTCAGTGGCTTCATTTTCCCTCGTGGTCATGCTAAATTACGTGAAAGGATTCAGTGTTGTTGGGCCTTGATGGTGGCTCTATAGCCACCAGTTGACATTGTCTTTCATAAACAGCTCTTTCCAATTGCTCAACTGTTGACATGCAAATGAACAGCTTAATCACTTGGAGAAAATGATCAGTTCCAGCTGCCATTTTGGTGTCGACTACCCTGACATGTTTGCAGATTACTAAAAGCTTGTTTTCAGTTGTGTGAGACTGGAGCACCAACATATTTTGCAATCAAAGGCACAGATATCTCTTTTGTTCAAAACTGAGTGTATGAATTCTTTTAAAATGTTTGAGTTAAAAATACAACGTTTCTGAGGAGACGTATTTCAGAAGTTTGGACATTTTAGATCGATCTGCTACTTTGATCTCACTAGACCCTTGGAATGGAGCAAAATGTGTTACGAAGCCGGATACATGAACACAAATTGATAGTTAGACAGATGTTGCTGAAGCAACAAGGCTACTGCAGGTGCAATGTGACTGACCTTTTGATTCAGTGCAATAATGATTTATAAGTCAACTGGGGATGCATAAGGTGTGGATGTACTTGACATACTGACACCCTGTCCAACTTTTTTGTAGTGCTTTTTCATTTCAAGTTTTGTCCTTCCATTACACCTACTGTCTGCTAAACCAAGGCCATTGACAGATGTGAAATAAGTAAATACACAGTACGAGTATCTGCCTGCTGTTCCTTATAATCCCCAAGCCTTTTCATTCAGATCTGTGGCTTAATGCATTAAATATTATTTAAAGAAAGGCTTCAAAAAAAAAGATGGCTGAAAAGATATTTTTGAGACACATTTATACAATTCTCAGAAGAAGCATTTGAAGGGACAAACATAGTTTCTCTCTCTTTTGTTGTTCAATCCCAAAAATTCAGACTATCATGTGGGGATGGGACGACTCGTGCCTTTGTCACCCCCCCCAAGCACACAAGACCACACATCTCTGACAGCACAAAGCCTGCAGTAGCACACTCACAGACACGCACACACACATACTACGCTTTCTCTGAGATGCCCTCAACTGTGGCACATTATGCACCTTTAACAAATTTATACCTGACAACACACAAATATACACACGCAGATTCAGCTGTTGTGTGTTGCAGCCACATGGCAAGAATCCATTTTCATCTTATTCAACATTGTCTTTTCCCTGGCACTGCACATAGTGCTTGGCCTGAAACACATGTTAACAGTCTCAGTAGGAGGATCCCCTGGGTGCGTGGCACGTCTTCCCACAAGAACCATCCGAGGGCCTCTGGAGAGCGGCTGAGTGTTCAAAAGGTTTGTGGGGATAGTGAGGCTCAGCTAAAGGTGGAAAGGTTCTGGAAGTCAGCGAGGCGGTCACACGGACATGGGACATGAGGACTGAGGGGACAACGGGGATGTCAGGACACTGTGTATAGGAGCAAATAAGAGACATAAGTATTTGAGCCACTGGAAACTTAAAACCATTTGTTCTGAATTCACCTCTTTGGAAGTAAAATGACATTTCTGGTGTTGCAACTTTCAAAGGAGCATTAGGAGTATTTGATTTTTCAATGGTCACAATTTCAGATTAAAAAAAATCATAATCCAAAACTAAAAATAGATTCAGGTTGCTCAAATGCGATTGACCAAATTCAGATCTAAAAAATCAAGCTGAAAAATGTGTAGAGAAAACATCAGTTCAAATTCAATAGGAGAAATTTAGATACAAAATCAAAATACTTCACGTAGTAACATCCGTGCTACCGAGAACAGGATAGGAAAACAGTATTCAAGTTTTCCATGGCTGTTAAATGAATGTCTCCTATTTGCTTCCATAACACAGAGATTCAGTTTCTTGTCATCCCTTGTTGCTTATGCCTGCCAGTAGAGTGAAGGCCACGCCTCCTGCACCCCCTCCCAGCCAAGTGACTCAAGTCAAGCTTGTCAGGTTGCTTTAAACAAGCATAAGATTGTTTGCGGCGAGGGAAACGCTAAACAGAGACTTGTATGCTAATGAGGAAGAGCAGCAGTCATTTAGCCAGGGAAGGAACACAGTACAGAAAACTACACACAGACTGATGGATGAAAATAGCATTTATTATGTAAAAGGATGTTTCCCCCTGTGAGCTCAGGTCAACTATGTGATAAATGCTAAATAATGCGTGTTACCACTTTCATGTATTTTCACATTTGCTCTATCACCTCTGACTGCATTCCGTAAGCCAGAGGTGATTATTAGTTGTGGATGTGACCAGATGGTTAAGTGTAATAAATATGTTAACAATACTTTTAAAACAGTTAGCTGTCTAACGTGTCTATCTGCACGTTAGACAGCTAACTGTCTAACGTGCAGATATGTATATATATATATATATATATATATATATATATATATATATATATATATATATATATACACACACACTACCGGTCAAAAGTTTGGGGTCACATAGAAATTCCCATTGTACTCCATTGTAGACAGAATGCCAGCTGAGATCAGTTGCATTGTTTTTTTAACCAGGGCAGCCGTTTTCAGATTACATTATGTGCTTACATAATAGTAAAATGGTTCTCCAATGTTTTTCTAGTTTTTTAATTTTTTTAAATGATAGATTAGTACACAGAATGTGCCTTTGGAACATTGGATGAATGGTTGCTGATAATGGGCAATGAAGATATTGCATTAAAGATCAGCCCCCCACCCAAATTAGCAGGTATTCTGTCTATAATGGAGTGGTATGGAAATGTATAAGTGACCCCAAACTTTTGACCGGTAGTGTATATATATATATATATATATATATATATGCTTCAGTTGCCTGTAACGTTGTAAGATTGTAAGATATGTTGTTTTTTGATTAGGACAATGCACATTAATCCACATTCCTGAAAATGTGCCAGTGTTAGCCAGTAGGCTAATTTTTAACTGTAGTCCTAGTTACCTAGCATGCATGTCTTTATGGTGGGAAGAGGGTTAGTTAGGGTTAGTTGTGTAGGTTAGGGTTAACACTGACTAGTCTAGTGCCAACTTTCTGTGAGTTCTAACCCCTGAGCAACCGTGCTGCCCTTTTTTTCAGACGGTGGTGAAAGAAGTATTCAGATCATTTACTTAAGTAAAATGACTTATACCACACTGAATAAATACTTTGTTACAAGTTAAAATTCTGCATTGAAAAAGTTAAGTACAAGTATGTAAGTATCAGCAGAATAATGTACTTCATGTATTAAAAGTTCTTAATGCAGAAAAATCCTCACATTTTAGAAACTCAAATCAAAAAATCTACTAATTTATATTGTTGGGTAGTTTAATTTAGAATACATTACTATGAATATATTATGTATTTTATTAACTACATGTTTAGTGTAGAAGTAGAAAGTGGCATGAAAGGAAAAGACTCAAATTGGTTGAGAAGAGTACTTGAGTAAGTGAGTACTTAGTTAAATTCCACCAGGGGTTCCACAAGGACCAAACAACAGCTCAAGCGTTTCACTGGCACCAAACTTTGCATTGTCATTCAGTCTGGTAGATACCGGTTGTTTTAGTACGTTTTGGTACCTCCCATCACTCTTCCAGCTTTCCACCCCCAGCTGTCTGGGAGTGGAGTATCACAGCTGATCACTGATCCTGTCATAGCAGACTTGGACTTCATGCCTTGGTATTTGCTCTGAGGACTTGCACAGTGCTTATCAAAGTGTCCCGCTTGCTGATTATGTTTCCAAAAGAGCAGAGACCAAAGCTGTGAATACAGAGACTGTTGGATCAGGCTTTGCACAGGGACAAGGATGGCAGCGCGCTTTATCAGGAGAAAAACTAAGTTTCAAAGTGGCATACACAGGGTAGGTTACACAGTACTAATTATGCAAAGCATTTCCTCCCAACTATTACTCCGTGACCTTTGTATTCCTATCTGGTGTTTGGGAAAATGAAATTAGCTGTTATTACAATTAGTTATTTTGTCACAGGCCTTATCTAATTTGAGATGGAGAAAACCTAGTATTGTTGATTTCATTGTACCTGAGGATGTTTTTCTGACATTAAATTGAACTAGAGAATGAAACTAATGCAGTTCAAGCAGGCAGGCAAAACCAACCAAGGCTTATGTAATAGGAACAAAGGAGGTTGCTTGCTTTAGTACAAACTAAACAAATGCAAAATATGATTTTGTGAGGTTTAGATGCGCTGGTATGTGGACTGTTTTTAATGTTGGAAAGAGCCAGGTTAACTGATTCTCCATGTTTTGAATCTCTTATTAAGCTAAGCTCAGCTAAACTAACCGAGCTGGCTGTGGCATCCATATACTGTACAGAAATCGATTGGTATTGATCTTCTCATCCAACTCTTAGCAAAAAAGTGAGCATATTTCTCAAAATTTCAAACTTTAATTTGTATTCTCGATCTGAGTCTTACACTAACCTATTACGCAAAGCTTGTGACCATAGGCGTAGCTTGGGAAGGTAAAGTTGTCCAAATGGTATCAAGGGCTTCACAAACAGAGTCCAAAACAGTGTCCGCATCTGATGATGTGTTTAGTCTTACCCTCACTTGAGAACAAGACTCAGAGACACTTGAAGTCCTTCAATTGGGGAAAATTTTTGATGTTGTGTCAAGATTCAATTGTTGTGAATAATTTACTTATTCAAAGAATGCCTTATACAAAGATTGTAATGTCAAAATTCCCTCCGTTTACAGGTGATCCTGATTCTAACCAAGCTGTACGACTTTCATATTGGCAGCGTCACTGAGAGCACTCTTTGGAGGTGAGTACAAAGGAGATTTTTATTCATAAAATATTTACAAGTAGATGTCTTTGAATCCTGCAATGCTGCTGGGAGTACCAAAGGGTAGAATTAGCCTTAGGCGATGATCCTGTGATTGGCTTGATGTTTTGGCTAATTGGCCAGTCAGTTTAATGTATGTTCCAGTAACTTACAGCTAACATAATCTGACATGGCCCTCTGTGGTAAACCCTTAAAACAAACGTGGGGACTTATTCATCACTGTTCTCTCTTTCACATCCATGTACAACTTTGAACCATCATTTCTTTTACCTCATCCGCTCCTGCGGTGCTGCAAACAGAGTGTTCTGGCGTCATGCTCGGTCAGACAGGGCACTCAGTGTGGAGGATGCTGTTTGCCATGCTCTTGTTATTGCATATTATCTGATGTACTCCCCTTCGTCACCACTCCTGGGAATAAAATGAACTCACACATGCATAAACACTTCTGAAACAACAGCAGTGCTTGGAAAGAGTAAAAATACACTACCATAAAGCATTAGTAACACATTTCTGATGAGCTGAAACTGTGTATAACACATTTTCAGATCAAGTGTGCAACATGAATAAAGTAATTCCTCTGTTGAGTTTTTGGACAATCTAATTCCATTCAATTTTATTCAGTGTCAAATCAAAACAGGTTATCTTGGGACACTTTAAAGATTGAACAATCTATAATTTACAGAGACAAACAGAGGCACTTCCTCCATCTGCCTCTACCGGTATGAGGCCATTCAGATGACAGCGTTCTCCTGGACAAACCCCCAAGAAAAGCAATGTTCCAATCATATCTTAGTATCTTAGTAATAGTATCAAGGCACAGAAGGTTTGTTAATCTTTAGATTTCTGTAGTACAATACTGTGAAGGTGGTGTCTTTATTTGTAGCCTTTGCAAAAAAGAGCAAAAGTAGTTTCATTTTGGTTTAAACGGTGTATTTCTTGTAACACAGGCTGCAATTGTTAGCATGTCCACCATGTTTTGTGTTACCAGCATTGGTCTTTAAAGTTATTAAAAGTAACATAGGAAAAGGAAAATGTAAGAGAGAGTATGGGTTTGGAAGTTGTTGGGTTTGGAAACTAGGAAACAGTTGTATAGAGTGGCTTGTTTGTGTACTACTCAAAGACATTCAATACCATCTTTTCTTGATTCTATTCAAATCAGCTTTTTGACAAGTCCCCATCTCAAGTGTTGCAGTTCTGTACTTGAGTATGCACTTACTTGTTCCAACCCCAACAGCTATATTTGCCTAAAGAGAAAGAACCAGTATACCATCTGCACTTTTTTGAGATTTAAAAGATGACGGTCCTTTAAAGCACGAAACATTTGCACCACCCTGCCCAGCTTGAAGCGCAATTTTGACATTGATAAGCTTTGCCAAAGTGACTGCTAGCTATGTTTGACATTTAGACAGCTACTGTGTAATTCGGACCCCAAGGCAATAACAGAGGAGTGTTTTGTTATTTGAATAAGTGCAAAGAAAATACAGTCCCCTGATATTCGGGGTAAGACAGAACACTGCTGTTTAGCTGTAGACATGATGGATAGCATAATTGTCTGAACATAATATTATTATTAAATTGTTTTGTGATAGGTCTCTAATATCTGTATTTCTTAACTGTCTCTGTCCTTTCGAACTCTAGTTCCCTATAATCACATGCTTATTCGAAGTCAACTAAGTCAACCAGCTCCAACAGTGTGTGTAGAAGGTGAAATCTGTTCACTTTGATGATCCCTATAGTCCCTGTTGCATAAACACCCCCAGACATCACAACCACCACAGATGGCAGAGCGAGGACATAATGTAGCCTGAAGGATTCCTAATGTAAACTGAACTGAGCTGGAATAAAGTTGTGCAAGGAGAAACACCGCTTCCTCAACACAAGGTGCATTTTATAATAGCTGTGTGCTGTTTATCCGACTGCATTGCATTACTATACTCCATGATCTCGCAATCCCACAAGATGTCTCCTTCACTAGTAACCACAGTAAAATGTGCGTTTTTGCTAATGTTTGTGCCAAAAAACATGTTTGCTATTAAGAGCATCACTTTTAGCCTACTGCTACCAATAATCTGTATAAACGTGTTTATCTCGTTTGCTAATGTGATAAAGTGTGCAATTCTACGGCCAAAAAACGCCCACATAAGTATTTTGTTCAAGCTGCAATTACAACTCATATTTACACATATTTAATTATAATGGGACCAAAGCAGAAAGTAAGGTGACAAAGTGTAATAATAATAATAATAATAATAATAATAATAATAATAATAATGTATATAATTTAAATTTTATTAATCCAGCAAGGGGAATTACAATGTTTTCACTCTGTTGTTACAATTCCCATTAAACACAGGCATGAGATACACACACGCCCAGTACCTACAGTATACAGTGAGGAAAATAAGTATTTTAACAACCTGCTATTTTGCCAGTTCTCCCACTTAGAAATCATGGAGGGGTCTGAAATTGTCATTGTAGGTGCATGTCCACTGTAAGAGACGTAATCTAAAAAAAAATATCCAGAAATAACAATGTATGATTTATTTATTTGTATGATACCGCTGCAAATAAGTATTTGAAAACCTGTCTATCAGCTAGAATTCTGATCCTCATAGACCTGTTAGTCTGCCTTCAAAATGTCCACCTCCACTCCATTTATTATCCTAAATTAGATGCACCTGTTTGAGGTCGTTAGCTGCATAAAGACACCTGTCCACCCCATACAATCAGTAAGAATCCAACTACTAACATGGCCAAGACCAAAGAGCTGTCCAAAGACACTAGAGACTAAATTGTACACCTCCACAAGGCTGGAAAGGGCTACGGGGAAATTGCCAAGCAGCTTGGTGGAAAAAGGTCCACTGTTGGAGCAATCATTAGAAAATGGAAGAAGCTAAACATGACTGTCAATCTCCCTCGGACTGGGTTCCATGCAAGATCTCACCTCGTGGGGACTCAATGATCCTAAGAAAGGTGAGAAATCAGCCCAGAACTACACTGGAGGAGCTGGGCAATGACCTGAAAAGAGCTGGAACTACCGTTTCCAAGGTTACTGTTGGTAATACACTAAGACGTCATGGTTTGAAATCATGCATGGCACGGAAGGTTCCCCTGCTTAAACCAGCACATGTCAAGGCCCGTCTTAAGTTTGCCAATGACCATTTGGGTGATTCAGAGGAGTTATGGGAGAAAGTCATGTGGTCAGATGAGACCAGAATAGAACTTTTTGGTCATAATTCCACTAACCGTGTTTGGAGGAAGAAGAATAATGAGTACCATCCCAAGAACACCATCCCTACTGTGAAGCATGGGGGTGGTTGCATCATGCTTTGGGGGTGTTTTTCTGTACATGGGACAGGGCGACTGCACTGTATTAAGGAGAGGATGACCGGGGCCATGTAATGCAAGATTTTGGGGAACAACCTCCTTCCCTCAGTTAGAGCATTGAAGATGGGTCGACGCTGGGTCTTCCAACATGACAATGACCCGAAGCACACAACCAGGATAACCAAGGAGTGGCTCTGTAAGAAGCATATCAAGGTTCTGGCGTGGCCTAGCCAGTCTCCAGACGTAAACCCAATAGAGAATCTTTGGAGGGAGCTCAAACTCAGCGACAGCCCAGAAACCTGACTGATCTAGAGAAGATCTGTGTGGAGGAGTGGGCCAAAATCCCTTCTGCAGTGTGAGCAAACCTGGTAAAAAACTACAGGAAACGTTTGACCTCTGTACAGTGAACCCTCGCTAAATCGCGGTTTACCATTCACGGTCTCGCTGCTTCACGGATTTGCATCGTGCATTATGTTCTGCATTCTGATTGGCTAAACAGTCTCAACTTCTTCTCTACCTGTGTGTCAATAACGTTGCGGTTTATACACGTACGTAAAACAGCTTGCCAAATTTAAGTTTGCAAATTCTCTTGCAATTTCAAGTTTCTCTAAAACCCATAATGTCGACAAAACGTTCTGCACCGACAAAGGCACTTGCGGTCGGGCCGCAAAGGAAGATTCAGGATGCAGCGGCTCAGTCAGAAGAGCAGTGAAATACACGTGAGTCAATATTTTTCCTACTGTACTTTTTTTTCATAATCATTTTTCATTTTCTCCCGTTCTAATCCAATGACTCTGGTCGCGGTGGGGCGGTGCTGTTCTTCGCAATTTGAAGCTTTCAGTTTGTATTGATGATTAAAATTATTATTTTACAGTACAGTAGTTATTTGTAAAAAAAAAATGTTTATACAGTACTTTTATTTGTTAAACAAATGCTTGGGCCTGTAAAAAGGTTTTGTTCTTTAGTTTCAATGCATTATGGTGTATTTCATGGTATAATAATTGTAAAAAAAATAAAAGTTACTACTTCACGGATTTCGCCTATCACGGGTTCTTTTTGGAACGTAACCCCCCGTGAAAAACAAGGGTTCACTGTAATTGCAAACAAAGGCTGCTGTACCAAATATTAACATTGTTTTTTTCAGGTGTTCAAAGACTTATTTGCAGCTGTATCATACAAATAAATAGTTAAAAAATCATACATTGTTATTTCTGGATTATTTTCAGACCCCTCCATGATTTCTAAGAGGGAGAACTTGCAAAAAAGCAGGGTGTTCAAATACTTATTTTCCTCACTGTGAATGCACTAATGGAGAGATGTCAAAGTAAAGGGGTCTGCAGCCTGCAATGCTCAGGCGCCCCGAGTAGTCCAGGTTCAGGGCCTTGCTAAAGAGCACCTTGGCAGTGCCCAGGAGTCCATCACCATACTTTGGTCCAAAACAGCAACCATTTGGTTCCCAACTTGCTACTGACTGAGCTACTGCCACCCCCAAAGAGTGAAACTGATGGTAGTGGAATGGGTTTGGGGCTATTAGCAACTACTTGTGTGGCACTGGCTACTAGCTTAGTCAAATTGCAAAACATTAATTGGTTGTTATTCAGGTGTAAGTGATTTAAGGGGGTCTGTAGAAAAATACAGACTTGACTTAGCAACTTTGGTGGTCAACTATCAGGCTGCAGGCTCCAAAGCCCCTTAACTAGTTACATAAGACACAAAAATACTAAATGAATGGACAAAGTGCAATTCCAGTCAGGGCAATGCCAGCATCTAAAAGCTACAATTTTATGAACACCCACAACAATACAACCCAACGAGTAGCTACATTAACTATTTTCAGCAATGCATATTAAACCCTCCTGTTGTCCTTGGGTCAAATTGACCCATTTTCCTATATCAATGTTCTTTTTAATTACCCAAAATAACATTATTGATTCCACACAGCGCTCTTTGGCAAGTACAAATCTCTACTTTCATAAATTTTCTTATTCAATTTTATAGCATTTTGAAAAACAAATGTAAGTGGTTTTGGAATAGTATTGAGAAAAAGTTGATATATTCCAGTCTGTGATTATCCATCAACACACTTTCCTTAAATTTTTGTCTAAATAATTCCTAATTTCTGGTTTTCTAACTCATACATTAGGTATAATTTCCTATAAATGAAGTTTATTGAATATACATTTCAACAATAACTGTAAAACTGAAGTTAGTAGTGTTGAAAATGTCAAAAAAGGGACAAACTTTGAAAAAAAACGTCAAAAGTGATGAAAAAAGGGACAAAAACGTAAGAAGAAGTTAAAAACATTGACAAAAAGCCTCAACAAAAGTGTTGATTTTTAACTTTGACAGGAAGACAACACAAGAGTTAAGGCAAACAAATAATCTCAACAGGATGTCTGCGTATTTTCCTCTGCTACACAGATTTATTTTACACATAAATAAGTGATGATTGGACTCACATAAACCCCAGCACTGTCATCACAGTTAAATACACCATGACAGTTTCACTCTGTAGGGAAGACTTAATCAGGTGAGGTAATTTATCCATGGTGTGAGAACAGGGACATCGCTGTGGTTGAAGATGAGCGTTATTGGCAGCACTCCCAGCAATGTCACTCAGCCACAAATCTACTGAGAGGGGGGGCAGCTGTCCATCAACACTTGACTTTTCAGTATGTCAGCGTCTGAGGAAATGCAGGATTGGTTATGTATGACAGCTATCTTAGAAACTTTTGAATTTGAAGGAAAAAAGAACGGTGATAGGCTAACCGGCACTGTTAATTGAAGCAGCCGTTTTCTTGAATCAGCTCATCCGTAGCATTGCTAGGAAGCCTGACTGTCTGTCAGATCCGATCCATGATTCATCTCTCTGTTGCCGGCTAATTGAGATCACAGCTCTGATAGGGTTTGAAGAGAAGTTGCAGAGAATGTTTAGCACTTTGTGGGAAGACATCCCAAATGGCAAGTCTAACGCTGCCTATTTGCAAAGGTCAATGCAGTGGCAATACGTCAAAGTATTGCCCGGTCAGTCTGTCAATTTTAATGAACATCCTGACCTTAAACAATGGGAGTAAGTCAGTCTAAGCATTACTTTCAAAGGAGCCTTCATACAGTATGTGCATGGCAGAGGGGAAAGAAATGAAGGCAAGATATTCATTGTTGACAATGAATCAACTCAGCAAAACAATTCATCAAAGTTGTTCAGCCTCTCTCATCAACTCTCTGGAGTATTAGTAAATTATAGAGCATAGTAAAATGTATCAAATATGTCAAGCCCCATACTCATTTGTAGGTATTCAGACAAGAATAAAGAATTAATGCCAACAAAGTCAGGTTGTATTTCCCGCCTATCCCTGTAACAATTTGACATATCCCATACTTGTACTTTTTTTAAAACAAGCCGATGCAGCAGTTGTTTCTGTGCTTCATACACTGGATTTATTGAAGTTGTATTCACTGGATTACTTAGCTGAAAAGCTTGATGATGAGCTGATGTTAATCTCTTTTTGTATCTCTACAACACACACACTTCTCATTTCTTTTTTCTTTTCGTTTTGTGTTCTAACTACAAGTCATATACTGTTGCAATTATAAGTAAAGGCAGTGCCTTTGCTCGGCCTCTGGATTCGCTGCTTGCTTGAAGCTTTTTTGAGAACTGCTCATCTAAACAACTTCACATTAGACACTGAGCTTTCTTGAGTCCTGAGCATAGTCAGCTCAAAGTGATTTGTAATTTCCACCTCTACTGAATATGAGTCATGCTGTCTGAATAGCATCTGCAGTATTCTTAGCTTAGGTTAGATATGCAGAGCACCGCTAGCCTGAGTGCACCACCATATTGCAAAGGGTGCATTGGATATACTGTCAGATATATAATGTCGGATGGGACAGTTTGGTTTTGGTCCCAACTGGGCTACTTCTTGATTGGGTTGGTAAAAATGGTTTGGGGCTGCTTGTGATGGATTCCGTCAACAAAACATTTAGTCATATTTTAATGAATCAGCTGGTCCTCTATCATTTTCATTGACACATAGTGATATGGTCGACACAACCAAATTTAAGTCAATTTAAAATATTTAACCTTCATGTTGTTCTTGGGTCAAATTGACCCGTTTTTCCTATATCAATGTTCTTTTTAATAACCCAAAATAACATGACTGATTCCACAAAACGCTCTTTGGCAAGTACAAATCTCTACTTTTATTAATTTTGGGGTGTCTTGAAAAAAAAAAAAGTGGTTTTGAAATAGTATTGGGTAAACGTTGACCAGTCTGTGATTAGCCATCAACATAGATTCCATAGAGAATTTTAGTCTAAATTATTCATACTTTCTGCTTTTCTAACTCAAACAAGTAATATATTTAATTGCCTATAAATGAGGTATGTTGACCATAACTTCCAAAAATAACTGTAAAACTAGAGTTAATAAGGTAGTGTTACGTAGTGTTGTCAAAAAAGTGACAAACATTGAAAAAAATGTCCAAAGTGTTGAAAAAAGGGAGAAAAACATAAGAAAAATTAAAAGCATCGATAAAAAGAGTCAGGAAAAGTGCTGATTTTCAATTTTGACGGGAAGACAACACAGGGTTAAATGAGTTTAAGGCTATGACTTGGCTTCTTAAAGTTGCTTAAAGCAATACATGCGTACAGGCGGATCCAAGATTTTGTAACAATGTGGAATCGGTCACATTGACCGTGGAAATGATTGACTACAGGAGAGAAGAAGTCCATTCTTTGAGCCGCTCTGGCATGCAAAAAAAGCATGCAAAAAGCATGCTTTTAGCAAAGCTTTTAGCATCACTCAAATCTGGAACACCTGCATGTTAGAGTGGACTGAGTTGTCTGCATGACCACAGGCTCACTGACTTCATGAATGGTGTCACTAACTATCTGTGACACCTAACTGAGATTTTGAGAGCTCTAGTCTATAATGTATTGTATGTTTTACAATGAAACTCAATGATATAATACAATGAAATACAATGAAATACTAGTTTAATCAATATCTGGGAATGAACAACTCTCTCCCAATGGACCTCAAAATGCACCATACAGTCAGTACACATGTAGTTACTGTCTAACTATATATTTTATACTTCAGGGAACATGCAGCAGTCTTAGTTTGTCCTATTTTATTATGGCTCCAAATGATCAGATGTCGGAGTCTAATTATTTTGAATTAATTGGTCTTATTCTTGCCTTCAGCAAATTAAGTGATTAAGCTGATCTAATGAAAAAACAGCATTCTCCCCACTCTTCTCCATACCCTATTAACCTCCTGATTACCATTGTAATGATGTTTGGTATGAAGAAATGTTCATTATGAGATAAGTGTCTGGAATTAGTGTGACTGAAAATGACAATGACTATGAGGTATTAGCCAAGAGTTAAGACAAAGACATCTGGTAAGGAGATCTTTGTGCAGCGCTAGTTGCTTCGGGTCTAGAATATTATTATTAATCGGGAACGTATCACAAAGTTATAGGCATGCTACAATTTTACACATAAAGGCTGTTGTTTGCACAATTTCACAAATAATCATCGGGACCGATAGGATATTTGAGTCGGGAATGGCTGCAGCCTGGAGAACTCCCGTCTCATGCCCTCCCAGCTGCGTGCTGTCCGCAAGATTCGACTTTTCAAAACAAAAGCTTTCGTCTGGTCTGCTATGTTTTTGTACATGGGTGTTTTGGATATTTTTTAACTAAACAGTACAGAAATCATGCTAATGAATAAAAAAAAAACACTTTGAAATGTTGCTGTTTTCATGCATACAAAAAAAAAACTTCAACCAAGAAGTTGGCTGATCGTGCCTTCAACAAAGAATAAAAAGACATGAACCTTCCCTATTTTCCTCCAGTGGTCCATTCCATAAATACCAAACAGTCCCTTAGGTTAATCATCTGCTGTAGTTTTACTGGTCACCTTGCTATTTTATAGTTGTATCAGGTAGCTACTTGCAACTTTACATTCTCCCATGTGCTGATCTACTAGCCCCACAGCTGTTGAAAGACTGACCAGCCCCATTTGACATGCTAGCTAACGTTAGCTAAAATTAGCTTGTGGTAACAAGACTGCGGTTAGATTTTTGTAGTCGGCTATGCAGTTCGGGACTACAAATACAAAAACTTTCTGCTTGTTCATGTACACATTCAGCCAATTGGAACAGAAGAACACACAAGAATAGGCATGCTTAGTAAGCAGTATTTAAGGGCAGCATTCCTACACTTATGAAATGCAGTTCAATGTGGAAGTAATCCAAGTATTGAGAATAACATCCTCAAATTGAGTAACATAACACGTTATAAATTATATTTTCACACAGCAGGATCCAGGATTCCAGGATTCCGAACACATACACTGCAAAAAAGCCTCGGGAAGGAACTTGTTTTGATGGAACATGCACATGCACATAGAGAAGTGCACTCTGGAATTAAAATGGCTATTGAGTGTGTGATGTTTTTTGATGAGGGACATTCGGCTGAAAAATGAGGGACATCCGGCTGAACTTCTGGCTGCACCGAAACATTCCCGTAAATAAAACGTTGTTGATATAGACTAAGCTCACAGAAACTTAATACTACAATAATAGGCTTTTCTTTGTAGTTCCAACAAAACCTGTTGCTGCACATGTCCAATCTGTCCCTAGTTTTCTATATGACGTGCACCTTGTTCTGCCAAAACTCGTTAAACAATCTATTAGTTCAATAAAGCCTGCTAGATAAAGCCCTGCTTTATTGAACTTTCTTTGGTGGATTTATAAGGAATATGGTTAACTGCTCCTCAGATCTGTGTCTGTCATAGATGTCCTCATTTTTGGCAAGACATCTTGGGTACCCCAGGAACAAAGTGATAAAATCCCTCTTCCAATAAGAAGTAATCACGGGAAAAAAATGTTTAGACTTGCATTTTGTAAAATAGTTCTTACTTCTGTGTCCCTCTCTCATTTGAATACATACATCCATAGGATAAACACACTGTATAAATTATTGTCACCAATAACAATAATAGTTGGGATTTTTTCAGTTTATAACACCAAAATTAAAAAGCGTTTCTTTAGAATTAATTTCCAATGTAGACCATGAGGTTAGGAGAGGAAAAAACTTCAGTGGGTTTGCACAGTCTCTCTTTTGAGAGGGCCGTCTTTGTTGTCCCTGTCCTAAATACAGGGGACCATAGAAGAGAGACAGAAAGAGGAGATAGCTGTGCATTATCACTCACTGGCTGCAGACTTCTCTCCCACTGTGCCAGGATGGGGTCACCTGGGGGTGAGGAAGTGACATCCTCTCAAATGGCATCATTTTGCTGAACATGCTCACAGGGTATGTGATATTTCACAGGTCAGTGCCCATAATAAGGGCCCAGCTCTCTTGCAGAGACCCAACTGATGTTTGTGACCTTTTGCAATTGGACTTGGTATTTCCCTCAAAACCTCGTCAGCCTGGACTTGCCGGAACTTTCCAAAAACACTTTTATGAAAGTGCTCTGGAGAGGATAAGATTGATACAGCTACTGTAGGCTGTCCTAAAATGAGAGAAAAAAAGTGAATGTTGTGAGGGATAATAGCAGCCTGCATGTGTTAAAGGAAAATGCCACTGGTCTCCCTTAGCTGTAGATGGGGGACCAACACATTTTTTGTCTCAGTGCATGCATCGTTTTAGTCCAGTGCAACATCGGCAGCGCTGCCGCTAGTTAGCTTAGCGTAGTGAATGGAACCCTATGTTGCCATTTAGCATATTGTGAGTAAAAGTGAGCCAACAACAAAACA
Organism: Etheostoma perlongum; assembly: GCA_026937815.1. NCBI lineage: Eukaryota > Metazoa > Chordata > Actinopteri > Perciformes > Percidae > Etheostoma > Etheostoma perlongum. The sequence continues at coordinate 4,894,328 of CM049372.1, forward strand.
ATAATTACTTCTTTTAAGGTTAGACGATTTCCTAGGCAGATATTAGTGCTCTTTGCACCCATGTAGCAGTGCTTTGGCTGTGCTTCCACCCAATATAGTCCCAAGTTAATATCTGCCAAGGAAATCATCTAGTCTTAACCTGCATTGCTATTTGTACTCGTTATATTTGAATATATAAGTAATTAGCTGCACTTAAATGCGTATGCTTATATTAAAGGGTCATTTTGGCTTTTTTCAACATTGACACTATTTTCCAATGCATTGATGTGTCAGTGTAACTGGAACAAATTGGCCCAGTAACTGGCAGCAGCAAACCAGGCTGGAATGTAATCCTATAGGGCAAATGTGCATTGGCAATTTTGTCCAATAAAAGTGTTGTTTTTGCCACTGACAGACTCAGATTACTATTTTAAGTCTCTGGAAAAATTCTTACAGAGATTGTTAAAGAGTAAGACAATTTTTGTTTAACCAGAAAACAGCTCAGAAATTACCATCACCAAACCCACCAGACTCCATGTAAATAATCCCTACTTTTAGCGTATATAGAGCAGCATATCTCCACCAGACTCCATGTAAATAATCACTACTTTTAGTGTGTATAGAGCAGCATATCTCCACCAGACTCCATGTAAATAATCACTACTTTTAGCATGTATAGAGCCAGCATATCTCCACCAGACTCCATGTAAATAATCATTACTTTTAGCATGTATAGAGCCAGCATATCTCCACCAGACTCCATGTAAATAATCACTACTTTTAGCGTGTATAGAGCAGCATATCTCCACCAGACTCCATGTAAATAATCACTACTTTTAGCGTGTATAGAGCAGCATATCTCCACCAGACTCCATGTAAATAATCACTACTTTTAGCATGTATAGAGCCAGCATATCTCCACCAGACTCCATGTAAATAATCACTACTTTTAGCATGTATAGAGCCAGCATATCTCCACCAGACTCCATGTAAATAATCACTACTTTTAGCATGTATAGAGCCAGCATATTTCTATATGTAAATGGGTGAATTAAGAGTTTATTTCAACCAAACTAGAGTGGTGATTGTTGGAACTGACAAAGACGGATTTTGAAAGTTTTGTTTCATCTCTGTTACTTTAGATTGTTTTTGATGATCAAATTTAGTTCAAGTAACACTTTGTTTTCTTTTTTCAACTTTAGAATAACAGATTGGGCGCTGTAGAATCATTCAATGTGAACATAATTGCATGATGATAGAGCAAAAATAGAAACAACAAATAAATCAGTTTGAACTTTACTCATAGGCCTAGGTGCTCATATAAGTCACTAAGTCAAATAAGACTAATATAAGACATATAAGTCATTCAAGTACAATGCTGGTCTTTTAATTATTTTTTCATGTGCAGATGCAATAATTGCAGTTACAAAGAGTGTCCATCACAAGCCAGTTAAACAGAGTTAGACTAACTAATTCATAAGCAACATGTCAACCTGAAGTGAACACAAACCCAACACATTGGACAGCCCTGAAAGAACACTTATTGTGTGCATGCTGCTTTTAACAGAAACCTTTTCGTTTTCCCCTCCGTGCTTTAGCTGGGTGTTAACAGAGGTATTAAAGAGGGAATTTATTCTGATCCGTTCTCACAATATTTAAATTCTTACCTTTTTTAATTGCACACTCTTGGGCTTTCCCCTAATATCCTGAAGCCCATGCTCATTTGCTTCCTGTCACAACGGCAAATGGTGGATGTCATTATGAGGCTTTTAGTCCAGAGGCAATGTGGAATTTCATACCATGGCGATTCAAGGGCATCCCTCTTTGAGGCTGCTCTGTTTTTATTATTTTATTTATTTAACATGTTCATTAATCAACAGCAAAGAAACTGTAAATGAGTCAGATTTAGTTCGGCAGCCTAATGGTCATCTGTTGTCCCTGGTCAGTTTGAAAATGCCAACCTAAAAAAAATTAAATACAATAAAATGACCATACAGTAGCCTATACATATAAAAGCAACATGCACAGACAATGCACAACAATGAGTAACAAACCCAACACATCATTGGTCTATAAAATTTCGGAAACATGAAGAGGGATGAGAGTCATGCACCCCCATGGCGTCAAGTTCCAGTGAAAGAGGTGTAGCTTTGCGTTGTTTTTCGACAGGGTGGGGTGGGGTGAGGTCCATCAAATAGACATTCATGTTAATCCCTCACCGTCAGATAGAGATGAAAGGAAGAACTCGGCCCCTTAAAAATCTGATAACCGCTGTTTTAATCATCATTTATTCACCAGGTCATGTTTATTTCTATTTATTTTAAGGGAAGCTGGATTGCTTTGTAGTTAATTGATATTTTTAAAACCCTAACGCTGTGTCTATCAACATTTATTTAGATGTTACCATGGTATTCATTTTTCTATTTAAATCATATTACAGTACGTTGTAAACACTACAATATGAGGTGAGCTGGGCACATGCAAAGCTTATTGGAGCACCCATATCCCACAATGCAATGCGGGCATTCATATTAGAGAATCGGACAGTATTGCTTCAATCTTCATATATTTAATCAGTGGTTTTGTCACCAGTTGCTCTTGTTTCAGTAAATTATGCACTGCAATAACATTTTAAAAAAAAATTTGAAGTGACATCGTAGCCTAATTACCGCTCTCTGTCAGTAAAAAAACTGAGGCATGTTAAAAAAGAAAAAGAAAATTAAAACAAAGATTGCTTCACATTGTACGCAATTTATAGCTACAATAAAAATACCAATAATGAACAGTTTTATACTGCTAAGCACGTTTGGCTTATATATACTATACATATGCCTTATCCATTGCCTATATATAGTATATATACACTACATGAGTGTTTAGAAAATACAGCCTAATGGCTTGTTTGACTAATGGGCATTGGTTTTTATTCGTACTGTTACTGTACTATTTCCAAAGAGAAGCATTTTTTATTTTATTTTCCATGCATCGTTATTTAAAAACGCAGTTTTCTAATTTTACGGTTAATGAATGTTAGTAGCAAAGACTAAAGGGAAAAAAACATGAGCATATTTATGTTTGGGACTTACTGTAGTTTGATTTAACATCACTTTGCATTATTAGTTGTTTAAAATAAATGGATTATTTTGAAATATCAATTTATGGTAGACCTAACATATTAATTATTATATTCAAAGGATGATCCTCACATAAATCACCATGGTTACAGCGTGTAGCCATTCTTTACTGAGACTATCATTTTTGAACTTAAATAGGGACTAGTTTTAGTTTTCAGGAAATTAAAAGGATAAGCATATTGTTGCCGATGTTTTTGTTCACAGAGTAGGATGCATGTAGCTTTGTATGGGTATGTGTTTTATTTTTAGCACACTTCTACCTCAGGCTATACTGCTCAGCGCCGTGAGTACTTTTGCTTATTCTGCTGTAATAGAGACCTGTGTGTAGTGGTGCCATGCCAACAAGCTCATTCAACCATTTCCCAAACTGAGGAGTTGGTCCTGACGTGGGTCAGAGGGTATCAGAGTTCATAAATGATGAACCAATCAATGGGCTCTGCTCCTTGGTGTTCATATGGACAACATCTTTGGCTGGGAGGCCCGTGTTCAAAGTGTGTGTTATCATTTAGAGCAGACAGTCATGGTGAATCAGAGAGTTTATGTTATTCAAGGCTGCAATACAGAGCATATTCATTTGTCAGAAAGCATATCATTTAAAGCTTGCTTGTCAGGTGACTGTCATGAAGAGGAAGATGTAAATGTACTGTATTTCTAGTCTTAACAACTACTCAAAGCGCTTTTATACACATTCACCATTCTCACACACATACACTGTGGGTGCCGTACAAGGTGCCACCTCACGCAGCATCGGGGGAAACTCAGTGTATTGCCCAAGTACACTTCAACATGGGACTGCAGGGCCAGGGATTGAACCACCAACCTTCCAATTGGCAGGAAAACCACTCTACCACTAAGCCACAGCCTCCCCCTTTATTGGAAATATTTTTAAACTATAGACCTAAAATTAAATAATGTTGTTTGAGGCTGCAGGCGCTTGCAATAGCTTGCTCTATGAACATTGAAGCAATACTCTCGTTAAAGACCCGCTGATCGCTGTCCGATTCTCTGATATGAATTCCCCACATTGCATTGTGGGATATAGGGGCACCTCATATCAGAGTGTTTCCAGCATACTGTAATATTTCACTGGTAGTAAGACCAAAATAATATGATTTAAATAAAGAAATTAATACCGTAGTAACGTCTAAATATCATGGTATATAATATCAATAAACTACAAAGCAATCCAACTTCCCTGCCCAAAATAGACCAAAATAATAACATTAAAAGAAATACATATAAAGTTAGAGTTACGTTTTTTCATCTTTATCCGACGGTGAGAGATTCGTCGAAAAACAACGCACACCTCTTTCATTGGAACTTGACGCCAAAGGGTCCTTGATCATGCGTCAGACGTGACGAGAATGGAGTGAGACTGTGCCTCATGTCTTTTTTGTCCACAACTCAAAGATATTCAGTTTACTGTCACAGAGGAGAGAAGAAACTAGAACATATTCCCATTTAAGAAGCTGACATCAGATTTCTTCTTACAAAATTACATAAAACAAATTATTGATTATCAAAATAGTTTTTATCATTCCGTTTGTTCCAATTTAGGAATGATAAAGTGATATATTATGATATATTTCGATATTGAAACCATCACTCTCATCCCTCTTCTGTTTTAATCCTGAACTCATAAATCTGTCTGCAGTGGATTCACAAGCACAAGCATATTACAAAGTGTTCTCTGTCTGTCGACAGCAGCAAGTAGCCTGAGAGCTTTGACTCTGCTTATCTGAAATGACATATATTTCCGCGTAGGACAACACTGTGACATGAGTCGCCCCGCAGCATGGTGCTGGGGTGCCACAGCCAGGTACATAGGCAATGTTTTCGCCCAAACTAGCTGCCTGCTGCTTGCACAACAGCCAATGCAGATCTGATGTTGTAGACAGGTTTCTGCCAACGCTGAGACTGCCAGGACAACGATTTGTATTTCAGGCCTGTGTGTAGTGTGTAATAACAACAGAGTGTAAATTGTAATTTCCCCATTGGGGATCAATAAAGAGTAGGCCTATAAATTACGATTAAATTATTTATCAACTGAATGTGTGAACCCAGGTTAAAGTTTTAGTGCGTAACTTTTTTATATTAATGAACGCCCGTTACAGTCAAGGCATTGGCAAATGAGTTGCTCCAAAGCTAATTAAGACTATCAGCTCCACACAACTCTTTTTTATTTCTCAGTATGACTATGTTCAGAAGGTTGTGGCATCATTTACGTACTTTAAAATTGATTTGGATTTTCCATTAGTTTTTATTTTATTTTATTTTATTTTTGACTTTTGGATTTAAGTTCAGTTTTACTTAGTGTGTTAGTGTGTTTTGCTAGTTGTAGTTTGGTTTAATCTTTTCAGAATGATTTGTTTTTTACCTTTATTTTAAGTTTTACAGTCGTTTTATGCTGACCATACACCAAACGACTTTTCAAGTGATTACACCGTCATAGAATATTTTCCAATATTGGAAAGAAATCCTAAGGCAAGGCAGCTTTATTTGTATAGTATATTTCAGCAACAGGGCGATTCAAAGTGCTTTACACAAAAAATAAAATAAGAATAAAAGTTAAAGTGCAGTATAAGAAATTAAACATTAAAGAAATGAACAACAATTTAAAGAAAGGTATTTAGCCTTGATTTAAAAGAACAGAGTAGCAGCGGATCTGCAGTTCTCTGGGAGTTGTTCCAGATATGAGGAGCATAGTAACTGAACGCTGCCTCCCCCTGTTTAGTTCTGACTCGAAGGACAGTACCAGACCTGTCCTAAATAACCTGAGAGGTCTGGGTGGGTCATAGTGTAGTAGCAGATCAGAAATGTTACAGTAGTCAAGTCTACTAAAGATGAAAGCATGGACAAGTTTTTCCAAATCCTGCTGTGACATAAGTCATTTAACCCTTTATATTCTTAAGGTGATAATAGGCTGACTTTGTAATTGTCTTAATGTGGCTGTTAAAATTCAGGTCAGAGTCCATGACTACACCAAGATTTCTGGCTTTGTCTATTGTTTTTAACATTGTTGTTTGATGCCGGGCACAGACTTTTAATATTTTCTCTTTTGCTTCAAAAATAGCCACCTCAGTTTTACCTTCATTTAATTTCAGAAAGTTCTGGCACATCCAGCCGTTAATTTCTTCAATGCACTTGTACTTGACTATAGTCCCCTGGCGATAAGGTTATGTACATTTGTGTGTCGTCCACATAACTATGGTAACTTATTTTGTTGTTTTCCATAATCTGAGCCAGTGGAAACATGGATGTTAAACAGAAGAGGCCCCAGAATGGAGCCTTGGGGAACTCTGCACGTCATATTTGTATGCTCAGATGCATACTTACCTATTGACACAAAGTATTTCCTCTTCTTTAAGTAGGATTGAAAACAGTTTAGTACTGAGCCAGAAAGGCCAACCCAGTTTTCCAATCGGTCTAGTAATATGTCATGGTCGACCGTGTCAAATGCAGCACTGAGATCAAGTGATAGCTACAAGCTAGCACAACAAAGGCTGTCAGTTGAATGGGTGTTTTGAGCTAATGTTAGCAATCAAAGTACCATAGATAGCTACAACGTTTTTGAAATGATTCCCGTCTTCTGTTATTGTTTGTAATGAGAAAAGGTTTTATTTCATGGACAAATTTCAGTATGACACGTTATGCCGTAAACTCACATCTGCACTCGACTTGACATCGTGGAGTGACAGTATCATGTGGAGTAGTTACGGCACAGCGCCATCATGGCATGTCCATTTCATATCTGTGGTTCAATGTCACGAGAGTTGATGGAAACTGCCATCTAATTTTTTTTCTCAGCAGTGAAATATTACAGCTAAAAAACTGAAACTGAAATGATTCACTTTCAATGTTTCTTTTTTAACCTGGCAATATGATCTGAGTTTAGTTTTTGATTTTCTAGAAGGTTTTATTTTTGTATTTAGTTTCTTCTTTTCTTGACAAAAAATATTTTTTTTCACTGCTTATTTCCATTTTAGTTTACTATAACAACCCTGGTGTGTACAGCGTATGAGTATGTATGCAGCACAGGAAGAAAGTTTGGTGAAGGTTGAAGGAAAGTTTAATATTCATTTCCCCCTCTTGACTTGCCTCGGTAAAACTTCACTTTCAGTTGTCTGACTTATGAGTTCCACATGATTGGCTCTGGAGCTGCTTATCAGAAAGAAGAAAGGTAGCAGATAAAGGCATAGCAGAGTCGTGAAGGATAGCGCCCACTCACCTTCCAGGAGAGCACTTTTTTCCTCCTCTTCTTTGGAAAATGGCAACAAAATGTGTATTTACCCCTTTGCTGTCGCAACAGGATGCACCACACTGGCAAATGAGCAGACGATCAAACAAAAGACTTTTTTTAGAGTGCAGACTTCTTACAGTCCTGTCTGGCTTTTATCACTTTTTTATTTTATCAAGTCTCCACTGAAGAAACAGCTGGTGTTCTGCTAAACACTTTGCGTTTGTGAGTCGCTCATCCACCAGTACACCGACAGAAAGGGAGGGAGTGATTTAAAATTGGATTCTGCATACGCGGTGCATGATGAGCATAAATCCAAAGGAGTTATGGCGGATATAAATCAAAGATTTGTTTGCAACCCTCATTCATTACGACAGGATTCAGAGAGGTTCCTGGAGTCAGTGAAGCACATATTAAAAAGGGAAATATTTCTCTTTCACCGTTTGCCTTGGCACATACATCACTTCTGAAGAGCAAGGGATGGCCCTTTTTTTACAGTCACTTGGTTAGTTTAAAGACAGTATGTCCAAATGTCATGGGATAGACGTGTTCCAGGAAAAAAAGGTGTGGGAAAACGCACCTGACCCCCATCTCTGGGCTCTACACCTCTAATAATCTCCCTGTAGATTCATACTGCAGGAAACTGGGGCAGTGGATCAGCTTTAACAGTGACGGAAGAACTATTCAGCTCCTTAACACCACACTGTAAAAATACTGTTCCAAGTAAAAGTCCTACATTCAAAATTATGTAAAAAAGTATGTAAGTATCATCAGAAAGTGTAATTAAGGTATTAAAAGTAACCAATGTAATCATCACATTTTAGAAGCTGGAAACGATCAAAACTATTCTGTCAATCAATAAAGTTATAAGTTATGTTGGCTAATCATTTCAGCTGGACTATTAGAAACTTATATTGTTGGAAAGTTTCATTTAAAATAAAATATGGTATTGTATAGAATACCTGTGACCCTTTTTGGCCATAGAAAACATCAACTTCAGGATATCCTGGATTTAAAACCTTCCAGAGTGTTTACCTCCAACAAGACAATGACCCTTTGTGTGCAATTTTTTATTATTATTTGTAAAGTAACTAAAGTTTAACAAGATGGTGATAAATAAAAAGGCGGTCAGAGGAATCTAGTGGGGAAAAAAGTAAAATATTTCTCTCTAAGATATAGCGGAGTAGAAGTAGAAAGTTGCATGAAAACAATACAGTACCACATATGTGTACTTGACAAAATCTACTTACATTGCACTGTAAACTCGTGGTAATTTCTAATTTTCTATGTATATTATTACATACAAATATTGTGCATACAGAGAAGAGTAGACGTATATTTCTAGAGTCTTCACTGGAGAGCTCCCCTACTTCTCCACTCCCTTTTGAAGCACTTGGACTTCCACTTCTTCCTGACCCCGACATGTCAGTTACCATCACTAACAACACTCCAGAGACGCTGTTGGAGCACAAACTTGAACCACCCAACCACTATGGTGTGCTGCCACTCTCCAGCAATACAGTCTGTAATAATCCAGCCATAGAGCAGCTGTTTTCCAGGCCTTCTCGTAGCATGAATAATAAATGGAAGACATTTATGGTTGTTCTTGGCCCCTTCCAAAGCCTGAATCTTGACAAAGATTTCAATCACATACTGTACAGTATCATCTGGTTTGAGTAAGGTGCAGGTTATGGGAAGATATAGGTCAAATCAGTATTATTATTTTCACATGGGTCCGTGGATCTGCGGTATAATCTTTAATAAAAAATAAATTTAAAAAAAAGCCATTTTCAGCGTGTAGCTTGCTAGCTCGAGCTTTTTTGTTGTTTTTCCAAAGAGAGCGGGCATGGATATCAGGCTTTATCCTTCCGTTGTTCCAGAATAGGTTCTCAGATTTATCTTTTGTAACCAAAAAAGAATCCTTCTGCACCTCATAAAAAAGTCATCATGTCTCGGAGGAAATTTTAAAAGTTTTATAGTTCATTTAAAGAGCCATTCTGGAAGAAAAAAAAACAGTTTCTGGAGCTTGGCGAGCAGGGAAGAGGATGAAGCAAAGATACTACATACCCACTGTCAAGGTTGAGTGGAGAACACAGGCAGTGAGTGGGATTCACGACAAATGTTGTCACTGAGAGCAATCTTTGAATGTCAGCACTTCTGTCCCACTCCGGCTGTTCCTTTAAGGTCTTTCCTCAACGCTGCATTTGTTGGCGTGGTGCAATGATGCGACCAGGATTATATTTGGCAAGGCCTGATAGCAGCATAGGATGCTATGAGGAGTCAAACTCCAGTCTTCCTTTCTCTCTCCCTTTTCTGCTGTGCTTGTTTACAAGTATCACACTCCAGCACATGGTTGTAATGTGAAATCTTTTGTTTAACAGCGCAAGATTGTCCCTGACTTCCTCTGTGCTTTGAATTAGCAGCAGCATGGATTCAGGCACGGTCGGCAGGCACATTTCCTGTTTCTGTTTGTTTCACACATGGGTTGCGTTCATATTTTCCTATCACTATCTCCCACTAAAACAGACAGACACACAGTTGGATATGCACATAAACACATTTCTTGATCTACTGAAAGAAAGAAAGACTTTGGTGTAAAGCGCTCAGTCTACTGAGGTTCCATTATTTCTTTCATGCTTCACCGTTCTCTGCTCTCACGTGTGTTTTTCCACTGACAACTCCCAAACACCTGCAAATACAGTATCTTCCGATCTTTATGTGGCAATTCTCCAAAGTCATTTTCAATTATGCTTCAGCGGATTCCACATTAGAGGAGAGATAGTGAAAACATGGAAAGATGCAAGCAAGCACGTGTGCATACCTTCTTTTGGGAACAGGACCGTGTTGGTATGCTTCATTTGGTGTTCCAGTATTCACAAGAGTGCAGATCAGGGGGAGTCTATATTCCACAGATAACTCCCTTTGTCAGCTTGTGCATTATAACACTGCTCGCTGAGATATGATTTGCTGATGTGATTATTGATGACTGCTGGATGTGTACTGCCTCTACTAGAGGCATGCTGCAACATAATCTTTATGTTTTTGTATCTCTTTTAGATCTCATGGAATGTTGTCATTTTTTATTCTTTAATGGCTAATATCAGAATGGGTTCCCATTGTCCTAGAAGTCTTTACAGTCTGTCTCTAGAGCCCAAACAAATACATTTGCTGATGGAAGCCAGTGCAAATGTAATGTGTAGTTGCAGTGAATGGCATTCTGCATTACTGTATGTGCTGTATAGGCTAGACTATTTTCTGTGTGTACACGTCAGTGTTTTTAATGAATAATTTTCCTGCGTCACATCTGCAGTGTGGCTATTTGTGCCATTTACTGTATGTAAATAAATACATTTGAGTATTGTATTACAAATTCCTGTCTTTATTCAAAAATGCGACATGTAATCAAAGCAGATACGTGCTCCCCTTCACAGTAAGCTTAGCTGCAGGGAAACTTTTCTGGCTCGTATTGTCCTGTGCCATGAAGATACCCCCCAACAGGAATTCTAAGTAATGACAATAAACACATGTAGTCCACATGACGCAAGCCTTTGGTGGTTGCGCATCACCTCCACCCCACCCCCACATGTGGCTTGTAGCTCAAAGAGGAAACAATGTATTAAAAACCATGATGGAGTCTTTAGATGATGTTTTTATGTCCTCTTCATCTTCAAGCCTGATTTTAGCTATTTTTACTCGGCTGTGACGTAAAATGCACCAACGCGAGCTCCTGAAAAAAAAGATCCAGACCTAACCTCGGTACACTGGCATGAAAATGCTGAAAGAGGTACATAGAGTGCACCAGTTTTTACTGGGATTTGTTGTACATATGTCCTTTATGCCAAGCTCCAGACAACTAATTACTACTACAGCACTTATTATCAGTAGATGTTACTTGTAAAAAAAATCTATGTTGAGTGTGTGTGACATGATATGAATCCGTAAACTTATGATTACAAAATTAACATATTTTACAAGTAGTTCCCCAGTAATTTGGGGAAATGTAAGCTGTATGGATATGTATGGATAAAATGGCTAATTAGCCAATTAAATTGTATCACATTGCTGCAAAAAACACATTCGGAACATAGAAAGAGATAACAAACAGTATATCCACCTTATGGCAAAATAGGGTAGACAAATCGATATTGTCTCCTTATATATTGTCATAAATCCCAGAACTAACCTTTATATTGATAAATTAATGATTCTTCAAGTCATTTAAAGTAACCGTACATTGTTGACATATGTACACATTACACTAAAGAGTGGCTTGAGGTTTAATTGTTCCAATATAAAATGATTGGCCGGGCAAGCTGCTTCCAATGAAAACATTATGCCAAAAGCTGTACTTGCCAGTGAACTATGACAACATTGTTCTGCCTGAATGTTGTTGAGAGTGCCGGCTTAGTGTTTTGGATTAAAGCACTTAATAATCCATTGGTTGAATGAAGCAGTACACTGCTGCTGCAAGTAACAGACTAATTGCCCCCGGGAAACTCATCCACCCATTAATTTTCTTTGCCACTCACAGGAAGTCGGAAACCTTTCTCTTCATGCCTCGGATGGAAAAGCAGGGAAACACCCTGGACAAGTCAGCCGTTGCTGCAGGTCACCACACAGACAGACACATTACAATATATACTGGGGCAGTTCTGACCCAGTGAGCATTGATCTTCAGTTCATCGAGATGTCTAGACATCTACCGCAAGTGAAAACTGGGCTTTTGTTTTTAGACATCTAGGTTACCTATAACGGCTGTTAATAACAACTAGGTTTCAGTGTGAAACAGATCTTAACTAAGAGTTGATTGACAGAAGGGTAAAGGGAAAACCAACATCAAGTCTCTTCGCAAGGCGTCTGGCAACTAGCCCGCTAGAACAGATTTATTGGCAGAGATTCTACATCTTAATTCAGACATGCACCTGCAAATGTACATCCAATGCCATTGTCTAGTAGCCTGGAAAGCTAGACCCAAATCTGAAAGATTAAGGGTCTGGCATTGAGTAATCTCAAGGGGCAGCATCAAGTGTGCATTTTAAATTCTCACTGCACGCAATTGGATAACACTACGACCAATCAAAACAACACACTGGGTGACGTATCCAGAGCCCCATACACTTAGCTACCAGTTGAGCTAACTGGTAGATCAAAAACTGTTCAGCTCGCTTCTGGTCCTGTCTAAATCACATGGACCAATGCAATTGGTGCAGTTCGGCTACAAGGGCATAGTTAATGAGCAATATTACTCAATGCCAGAGTAACTTGCTGAGCAAATTGTGCTCTCGCGAGAACTCTGGATTTCCAGGGTAAATGTGTAGTAGCAGTGCAGTAGTGTCCTATCTCCAGTGAGGTATGTAATAAGGATGGGGGTGGGGATTGGTGTTTGACAGTACAGAATCCCTTATGAAAACATTGCGGCTTCATTCGGCAGGAAAGATTGATATTTCATAGTTAAAATGAGTTCTGTCATTATTTCACACAGCACCATACCCAAACCACAAAGACTCTACTGGGCATAAGCGCAGTAGGGATTTCACTACACATGTTGTCACAGCTCTGTGACATCCATTAACCCTGTCTTGACTCAACTTTGCTTTTTGCTGCATAGGAAAATGGCTCCTCACTGGGGCAGAAGTAAACCCTCCAATTGTTTTTTGTTGGACATGCATGTAGTGTCAGAAAGAAGCAAAGACAGTCCCGTTTGATACCAATAGTCAACTAGGGTTGGGAACCAAACTCGATACTTAAGGTACAACTGAATTACGTAGGTACTGCAGAGGATTGATTCACAATAAATCAATTGGTGCCAAATGTAACTTTTACAGACCTTAGTCCTTATTTTTGTAATTCTATGTGACTCATTTTAAAGGGGGGGTGGTTGATTTTTTTTTTTTAAACTGTATCAGCAACCATTCATCCAATTTGAGAACCATTCTGTTTATCAATCATATAATTTTTTTTTTAAACTGAGAAAACATTTGAGAACCCTTTTGCAATCATGTAATCTGATAACTGCTGCCCTGGTTAAAAAAAACAATGCAACTAATCTGAGCTGGTATTCTGTCTAAAATGAAGTGCAATGGAAATTTCTAAGTAACCCCAAACTTTTGACTGGTAGTGTATATATTGCAAAAATGATGACATGTTTAAATAAGATATGCCATTTTGGGTGTCATTGGCAATCAAACTATTCTGTCACTTAGGTTTGAGGAATTGTTGAAATTTGATAAGGGATTATTTGCTGTGTAGCTCAATGAATCGGGATATTTTACCAACTTGGAGCCGAATGCAAAATGGAACTGTCTATTGGAACCCTTCACTTTCAGGACCCTCTTGTTTCCCTCGGGTCAAATTAAACCAACGACTAATATGAGGTTTTAAAAAACATTCTGAAATTAAATTTTACTTCATAATCTATTAACAAATATTGTCTCAATTTCAAACAATTGAGATAACATATATGTTTATGGAACCCAATTAGTCTCTACTAGAACACAATTAAAAATGGAAGTGTGATTCGTTTCTTGTTACAAGGTTATAATTCATGTTAGAAATCCACAATGTGATCATTCTTATCTTGGAAAAAACATAAATGGTCATATCCAGAATAATTTTCTGAATTGAGTCAGGAATACATGTTTATTACAGAAAATAAGGTAAGGCCATTGATTTTCAGGTAGATTTCAGGTCAATTTGACCCATACAAGGGTTAATATAAACTCTAACAACAATCTTTACCTAACCTTAACTTAATATTTGTGTGGCCTGACCCAAACCATAACAGTCATTTATTTGCCATGACCACGTTATTATTGTAACCCGTTCGAAAACAAGAAATTAGAAGACATTGGCACAAGACGTGAAGAAAAAACAAAAACTAGACAAAACCTTCCTTGTCATCCAAACGTAGTACCAAGTAGAGGGAGGCAGGTCAGTACAGCCCAATCCGGTTGGGGAGAGTTCTAGCCTGACCAGGCCTTAACCTGTCTCTCTTAATTATACTGTAATAGTTTTAGACTGCTGGGGGACTTCCTTTGACACACTGAGCTCCTCTCTCCTCTCTTTTTTAATTTGTGTGCATCCATTTCCCAGAAATGCTTGTTACTAACCTAGCTCTGGGGAGTTATTCCCCGGAGTCCTTATGTTCTTTTTTTGTTTTTTCCCCCAGCATGTCTCCTTGGATTAGGGAGTCCCCAAAATAATGGTTGCAGCTGTCACCGTGGTCCTGCTACATGTCCTGCTATGCCCTGTTACACCCAATCTACTCTATCGGTAATTTGTCTTGAAATAGCTCTTGTTTATGATTTGATACTATGCATACAATTGAATTAAAATTAAGCCCAGTTTTAACAAAGACACATAGTGGTCATTTGTCCTGCAAAATTATTAAATCAATGAGGAAGATTACATGTCGTTGGAGTGGGTGGACATCAGAGCAGCAGGAGAAAACTCACACACACATGAAAAGGATATCTAAACTCTAAAAGAGAATTTAAAAAACTTCATTAGAGAGAGTATAAGATAGCTAGCCCTTTGCTGGGTAAATTAAGGTTACTAAGAATCTTTTCAGCTTTTTGGCCAAATGCGGTCTTGTTTTCTTCTGGCAACAGCTCTGTTTAGTTATTTTGCTATTCCCTGGATTCTATCCAGAGACCAGCCGTAGGGTGAGTACGTGTGGCTGGAGTACAATTGGCTTTGTCATCCACTTAGAGTGTGTTCCTGGAACAAAAGAATTCAGAAAAAAACAATTCAGACGGCTGCAGAGGAAAATGTCTGCGACGCGTTCCGGCAGTTGAGTTCTCTACCTCTGACCCCCCAGCACCGCACACAACGCTACGGTTCACCAGTGCATCAGTCAGCAAGCATTCACAGTCTTTGGGCTTGATTTTGCCGCAGGGCTCTTCACTCAAAAACCTTCACTCTCTCCGTCTCTCTCTCTTGCTGAGCCTCCTGTGTCTCTGTGTGAGTCTCTTTCTGAGGACAGCCAATTGAGATGTTGCTTCTTCAGTTCGACTCCGGCAACCACCTGACGATTTTGATAAGGTGTTTCCTGTTCTTATCCTTGCTGTTCCGTGTGTGCTACTGCAGCAGGTTTACAGTGAGAAGAGTCCAACCAGTAACCTTTGTTTCCTTGGAACAATATTGCAAAATAATTCATTTCTTTTCAATTATTTGCGTTATATGCTTTATTTGTGCTTAAAAAACTAAGATGGTTTGGTTTAAATTTTCATCCACTAGTCTTGCACGTGCATGGCTTGTCTCTCTCTCCTCTCTTTCTCTCTCTCTCGCGCTCTCTCAGTTCATTTTTTTTCAATTTCAATTCAAATTGCTTCATTGCCATGAATGTCAGAAATAACAATATTGCCAAAGCATCAAGGATAATAATGTGAGAAGAAATACATGCATACAATTCATTGAGTAAACTAACATATATACGTACATATAAGATAAAAAATAAATAATAAATCTCTCTCTCTCTCTCTCTCTCTCTCTCTCTCTCTTTTCCCACATAGCATGGTCAACAGTACACTAGCATTGGATTGTTCTGCTCTACTGGCAGACATCTGGCAAAACTTCACAAACATTCCCTAATGCAATTTCTGGCTGCCTTTTTTCCCCAATCATTTGATATTCATATACTGCAATCTCTCTCTCTCTCTCTCTCTCTCTCCTGGAAAAAATGGAATAGTTCCCTTCATGAATAACAGATAGAAACCTCCACTTTGTGACTGTGTAGAAACAGCACATGCCATTTATGTATTTTTTTTTTCCATTTCAACACAATATTGGAATCTCAATTTTTTTTTTTTTTGGAACTACTTCACAAGTAAGTCGGATTAAAGAAAACAGTTTAATTCTCTTTAAAGCTATATTGAGTAATTCTAAGTAAGTAATGGACGCAACAACCTAACTGTTGGTGCGTCCACATGATAAAAGCCTTACGTTAATGACACATTGCTATGAGGTGGTATCGGGTGTGGTAGTATTGGAGCCATTTTATGACCGCAAATAAGAGTACATGTGCACAGCATCAGACTGATACCAAATACTGGCATCGGTATTGGTTGCATCCCTACCAAGAACTTATTTCCAGTGTGGTAATTCTGTTTCATGTTCTCTCTGAGATAAACATGCCACTCAAGAGATCCTGATGCAACATCCTGATTTAAATCTGCCTTAATATTTAGTCACAAAAATATTTCCAGCTGCTATCTTTCACCACAAACCTGAATCAGCCATTAAATATGCCACAGAGAGCACACAAACTGCTTGTCTAAACAGAAATGGAGACATACTCTTACTAAGACTCAGATTGAAAATATGTAGAACACACAAGGCAGTGGCAGTATTTGTATTTCTCCTCACCATTTTTCATAGACAATGTGCAACTTAAATACTTAATTTGGTTGCACATGGTGACCAGACAAAACAAGAGGTAAACAAGTGTCTCAATGGACTCAGCTGTTGGGGAAGGGATGACAGAAAAGTGAGGCTAAGAAAAATGTTGCAATCACATGAGAATTTTGAGGTTTGTTCCTCTAAAGACTTTCATGAATATTTAGTTGCATTGGTTTACAGAAATCGAGTGTATTTATATAGTATATATAAATACACTTTATATATATATATATATATATATATATATATATATAAGTATATACTTTCTAGTCTTAAAGCGCTTTAACGTAAAACATAGTAGTAGAACCTTTCACCATTCCCTTTCACCACAAGTGGTTATGCAATATAACCTTAGTTCTATGAATAAATGTGGAGCCCTAAGTGTCTCTGCAGCTTGAAAATGCAGTGTACCAATTTCATTTATTTGCAATCGCTTGTTAAAAGCATCATATGGTTTTCAATTACATTCCAAGGTATAGGCTTTGGATCAGAATATAACCAGCTTTACTACTGTGAGTCCATTTAGCTTTACAGATATCACATATAGCTAATGAACATTTCCAGATGCAAAACTTATTTTGCAATATGCATCTCTTATCACATTTACACTCACGATGACCACCACTACTGCCATTGCTAAACATTGTGCCAAAATATGAACAATAACATAAAGTCAGTGGACTTATTTGCTAGTTAACAACTGCAAAGGAAAAATCCAACAAATAGATACTGTGCAGAGGTGGGTAGAGTAGCCAAAAATTGTACTCAAGTAAAAGTACTGTTACTTCAGAATAATATGACTCAAGTAAAAGTAAAAGTAGTCATCCAAATAATTACTTGAGTAAGAGTAAAAAAGTACTTGATGAAAAACCTACTCAAGTAGTGAGTAACTGTTGAGTAACGTCTGATTTATTTCTTAACACAAGCATCAATCAGACCGACAAAAATACAAAATAATCATCTTTAGGAAAATTATAGTTCATTCAATCAATAGAATAAAATGAATTTATTAATTACAAAATAGCTTAAGTGAGAGACTTGTCACATCAAATTTGGATGGATACTGCATGTGCAAAACATACTGTATGTAACCTAAAAGACAAACATTCACCTATCCACAGCAAAAACTAAAACTACCGCTACGTTTCCTCGGGTTAGATGTTGAGTTGTTGAATGCTCATGACATGTCCGTTTGTTTTGACCGACACAGAAGACGCCGTATAACGTAGCTGCTGTTTCTCACTTTTCCTAAAAGGCTTTCACTATGAGGCCGGGGGGGGGCCCACCTCTGATACTGTGGTACCTCATTATTTTACGTCCGATACTAAAATTTAGTGCCAACGTAGGAGGTAGTGTGTCCTTTATGTACAGAGGTAGAAGTTAAGGGTCAATGAAACACCCTTAATTTCTACTCGGCTGATTAGTGGGCTCTGTGTACAAAGAACTCGGGCTACAATAAGTAACCAGTGGTGAAAAGATCTTTTACTTTAGTAAAAGTACTAATTCCACATTGTTAAAACTATTCTGTTACAAGTAAAAGTCCTGCATTGAAAATGTTTCTTAATGAAAAGTATGTAAGTATCATCAGGAAAATGTACCTACATTTTTAAAAGTGAATGTACTTATTATCAAAATTTGAGAATGGATACTCCTTTCTGCATCACTGAGAATGCTTAAAAGTACAGCTTAGGTCAAATTGGGCTCGTCAGTTCCTGAAGACATTAACTTGATTAGAAGAGCCAAGGGCAGCCACATGTGGCTGGGAGCGCACCCTGAGCCTGCAACAAAGATTTTCTTTTGTCGAAATTGAATTCTGGAAAACGTAATTGTTTTTGTGAGGCATTATAGTCTGTTATCTTATAGAGGTGTTGTAATTTAATTTAGCTAAAAAAAAATAAAATAAAAAATGTTCTTCACTGTACAGTAAACAAATTACAGGTCTTCTTTTAACTTTTTACACTGAATATTATAAGAACATTATGAGAATCACAGAGGTGATATGTACCACAGGACTATTGCATTGCACTGAATAAAATTGTATGCATCTGTTGCATGTATAGTCTCCACCACTGTAGATCACACTTGTTTATAAAGTATCTAAATACAGGAATAAGCTTGGTTTAATTGACAAGAGCCTAAAATATTGCCTGTGTGAATATTGGGGTAGAATTTCCAGCCTATAAACTCATGCTGTGTAAAGCCCTATTCACGAGCGATTAGTATTACCTGGTAAACTGTAGTTATTTTTCATAATTACGGAGGTTTTATGTGATCTTGATCCTTTGCCAACCTGCCATCTCTGTAATCTGTCAAGTAAATGTCCCCCCCCAATGACCTACTATCTTTTGCTGAACACTGAGGTCCTGTAATATTATTAGTCCTGTGTGAATCAACATATCTGGGATTTGGTCATGTAAAAATATTTAAAGGTTTTGGTTTCCTGTGTGCCTTTTTATCCCTCTTTCGCAAAGACAGATATGTTATTGTGGGGGCAGTGGTGGATGCCACCTTTCATGATCAACCTAGTCTGGACCACTGCCCAATCAAAGAACTCCGTCCACGAGACAAAACTATCCCCGCGGCTTTGTCTGAGGGCTGAAGGTGATGCTGTGTGGGTGTGGTTACGGCGGGGGTAGGGGATGCGCCTCTGGTAACCTCCACCCTAAAAGATACTGGACCTTAACCCAAGGGCCTCGCCCTGGCCGTTCTTTGCGAGCCTCCGCGTACCCAACTTTTGGGGTACAGATAAAATCAATGGCTTTGCATGTCCTGTGCAAATCCGCCATACAAAACTCAGATGTGGGGGAAGAATTTCTAAATCACACAAGGTGCGTATAGTGCTTAAATTGAGACAGTGTTACCCACCCAGGTGTTATTCAGGATCATGGTCAGTTCCGAAACAGTTGTAGACCAGACCAGGTTGAAGGAGGCCGTGCGAACTCTACTGCTTCTTCCTAATTCTCCTCAATCGAGATTTCCTTAGATGCTTCTTTGCAAGTAAAAGCCTCCCGACATTTCATCACGTATCTGTCAAGTTTTTCGATAATGATAATAATTTATGTCTTTAAAGGGGACCTTTTCAGTCCTCTTGTTGTGTGAATCATTTAGGCCGAAAACACACATTGAAAACATTTCCTTCCTCCTAAAACATTTGCAAAGATGATTTTTTTAATTATGCTGTCTGCATTGCTTACTTCTATTTTTGCTTCCTTGTATTTGTTTTTTTCCTGCTGATGCAAGTTTCTGGGCATGTTACAGACACCATTTGTCTATCAGTGGATTCACTATTCAAACATGTTAGGTGGGAGGATCAAGGTAGTTGAGATGGATAATTAGTCGAGGAACGGGTGAAAAGGGTCCAGGATAGGGGTGAAAAAAGGGCGTTGATTGCTGGGGGATGATAGGAGTTGAATAGAGTCATGGTGGGGCTGGAACACCTGTGAACCTGTAGATCGAGACTAAGTTTGGGGGCACGCCTTGATGAGCTTTCGACTTCACCATCCCGCCATGGAGCCCTACTCACAGGGGAGAAAAGAGAAGAAAGGGGTTTAGGGGGAGGGTTGGGAGAACAGAGACAGGGTTAGACAGGGTTAGACAATATATAGTCTATATCCACAACGTTCCACTTCTGTGCTAATGTAATTTCCGCTGGATATCACTCTTTTTGGCCGGATGTGCGTCCCCTTCCTCTTTCTTTGTGTTGGTGTTCTAACCTCAGGTGGATTTCTGAGGACTATGGTTACCTGGTCCTCAGATCTCTGCAGGGTAAATCCAGACAGCTAGCTAGACTATCTGTCCAATCTGAGGACTATGGTTACCTGGTCCTCAGATCTCTGCAGGGTAAATCCAGACAGCTAGCTAGACTATCTGTCCAATCTGAGGACTATGGTTACCTGGTCCTCAGATCTCTGCCGGGTAAATCCAGACAGCTAGCTAGCTGTCCAGTTGCAGTTTTCTGTTGATAACTAAAACTACTTTTGAACGTACACATGTTCCACCAAAACAAGTTCCTTCCTGAGACTATTTAGCCCAAGATGATTGTGACTGGTTAAAAGAAATGCTAACTATTGGGGCAGCCTCTAGCTAACCCAGTAAGAGCATTTGCCCTATGGAGTCCTTTGCAGCAATGCGGGTTTGTTGTGTGTCATCCCCCATCTCTCTCCCCCTTTCATGTCTATCCACTGTCACTTCATAATAAAGGGAAAAGCCCCATTCTGTGTGGACTAGTCAGACCTTCCTCCGCAGAGCTGTGGAGGAAGGTCTGGAAGTGCAAGACTAGACAATTAGTGATACGAAGATTGAATTTGATGGAAGACAGAAGTGTAGCCTTGTGCAGCCATAATAACTTTATAAAGTGTAAAACCATCGGAGAGCAGGCCATCTATAAAAATAAGGGACTTTTATGTTGTTTCAGAGGCAAGAAGTTCTGTTTGTAAGCAGCAGATTTACATTCACAGCTAATCTTGATCCCCACCTGAAAGCTGACTTCTCCCGGCTGTCAGCTGTCTCCAAAGATACCCCCACATGTAATTAGAGAAATCTAGCCATGCATTACACTGACTAGATGATGAAGGCATGTCTGGCACTTGTATATATACATATCATGCCAAAAACAACATACTGTATGTCTCAATGCTATTTATGAAGTCTCCTCTCAGGAGGGTCCAACAATGTCAAATAAAGGCCACCGATGTAGTCTACTGCCCCTGCTCCTAATTCAGATCATTCTCATTGGAGCACCTCCCACACCTACTTGAATATGCTGTGGAAATGATGCCGTCTGTCTTACTCATTATTGTGCGTTGTAATCATAGCTATAACTGTGTCTCTCAGAGGCACTCTGGAATGAATTTAAAATGCAATTTTGTTAAAAACCTGTTACTGCTGAAGGAGCTTTTCTGACTAAAAAAAGGAACTAATGCTGAAATAGGTATCATCTTCATAACACTGTGAAGTAGACTTCATGTCCAAATGTGAGTAATGCCACAGTTGTGGGTGGGTGCTTCTTTCCCCACAGAGAGAAGTATTTGAAAATCCTGGGCACATGAATTCAGCTTTAACATAAAAAATGCTGTGATATTCTACTTGAAGGGAGATTTGGTAGTTACTAGCGATGATGGATTCATGTGGAGTTTCTAGGGACTAGGCTTGCTAACAGGCTCATTCCCACTGTTAAATTATTAAAGCCCATGGGTTCAGGGACATCCACATGTTTTGGCACTCGTCACATTTTATTTCATGGTAGTCATCGGGAGAGAATTAATTATTTACAGTGCTGGGTTGCCAGACATTTTCGAATGGTTCGTTTGCAGCTATATATGATTGGTTAACCTTCTGTTGTTCAACTGCTGGAGGTTTTACGCTCGCACAGAGTTACTGTATACAGTACCATAGCAGCCTGTATCAGCTTGTTGTTTTATCCTAGGGTGTGATATTGCATTCTTTTTCATCACTGCAAAATCCATGTCATTTGACATGAATCATGTCCCAGTAATCTTTAGTCGGGTTGTTTAGCCATTAGATTGTCAGCAAACTTTCAGTGTGCTCTTTTCAAGCCTATCTAATATAACTATACTATTTCCCTTTGTTTTTTCCATTCAGATCTACTGACTATGGCTCTACATATGAGAGAATGAATGACAAAGTCGGATCCAAGACTGTCCTGAGTTACCTGTATGTCTGTCCAACTAACAAGAGAAAGGTGAGATGTTGCAAGTCATGAAATGTCGAAATGCTCATGTACTGTCACTACTGTAGGTGTCAAATACTGTTGAAGTATCAAAACGCTCCATCCACAGAGAAACTGTTCCTTTAAACGAGCTGTCAAGACACTCTGATGTCAACAATATATATATATATATATATATATATATATATATATATATATATATATATATACACAGTGAGGAAAGTAAGTATTTGAACACCCTGCTATTTTGCAAGTTCTCCCACTTAGAAATCATGGAGGGGTCTGAAATTGTCATCGTAGGTGCATGTCCACTGTGAGAGACATAATCTAAAAAGAAATATCCAGAAACGCCCTCATACTCTGCTTCTGACTGGCTAGTAGTCCTTACCTAGGTACTGTCAGGCCCTCATACTCTGCTTCTGACTGGCTAGTAGTCCTTACCTAGCTACTGTCAGGGCCCTCATACTCTGCTTCTGACTGGCTAGTAGTCCTTACCTAGGTACTGTCAGGCCCTCATACTCTGCTTCAGACTGGCTAATAGTCCTTACCTAGCTACTGTCAGGGCACGTCCTCATACTCAGCTTCTGACTGGCTAGTAGTCCTTAGTCCTACTAGGTACTGAGCATGTGCAACTCCCAACAAAGATGGAACAGAAGTGTGATGCCTCACTCTGTAGCTAAAACAGAGAGCTCAACACACAGTACAACAAACATATGGTGTTTTTTTAATTAAACCATGTAAACCTTTTCTAGTATAACCTCTAAACAAAATTGTGCACCTGAAAATATACAAAGAATGAGCACTTTAAAGTTTGTAAATATGTTCTTGTAGAAATCTAATATACAAATGAACGAAAAATTAGCATGTTAGGGGGCCTTTAAAACAGGATTATGAAAGACAGACCTTTGAAGTCTCCCTTTTCTGTTTTATTCTTCATGCTGTAATTGCAAAACTCATCCATATATCCACATTCTTGATTCCAGTACAACAACAGAGTCATGATAGACTGGGTAACACCCCCCCACCCCCAACACACTCTGCCGGCGATATGATTTATCCCTGCAGCTCGGTCTGGAAACCTGCACGTTCAATTCTCCTGCTTCCAGTTCTCAGTTTTGCAGGAACCAATCACAAACTGGGTTATCTACCTGGCGTGCTATTGGCAGGTTTAACACCATGACGATAGTGAAGCGACCATGTCATAGAAATATGATCTTCATTATCTTCAGTGTTGCCATGTTGCAGTTTTGTGATTGCTGTTAAGCTACTTAAAAAAACTGCACACTGAATAGATGCTCCCAAAAAGACATTTTAATATTTTGTCTAAGTAATTCTTTTGAGTAGTTACATCACTCTATCCAGACAATTTTGGAATTGATATGGAATTGGTATCTCTGAGTTTTCGTGTTGTAAATACTTTGAGTATATGGACCTTCAGCTCAGATGAAAGCATCTATTGAGAGAGCAGTCAACTTTTTCTCTTGAGTCTTGAGATTTGAAACATCTGCTCAAGGTCTTGTGTGTCATTGACAGTAGCTTTATATCGATTGAAAACAAAAACACACAATGTAGCTTATGTAGATTTATGGCCTGCATAAAGATTTTTCTGGCAACCACCAAAAGTGGAATTTTAAGAATTTCAGGCCTCAAAAAGAGACAAATTAAAAGAGAAAATGAGGAGAGAGAGAAAGTCTGAACATTGCCAGCTGCCAACCATCTGCCAATGTCTTTAATCTGCCCCAGAAATCAGTCAATTGCTTTTCTTTTCTTCTTTTTTTCTGACATTCTAAGAATTTAGTTAACAGATCAGGCTTGCATTTCATTTTCTACCATCTGCTGCAATTTTGGGTTGATTTAATTTATGAAATAATAGTCTATGAAACCTTCCTGTTGCGAAAAAATTCCCATCCAGCTTTCACATTAACTGAATTAAATTGTGCAGGTTAACTGATCAAATCCCGAAATCCAAAATAAGGTCCGACACTTACTGTATTATATTCAACTCATAGTGTCAGGCAGTGAATCAGATTTGCCCTGGTGCGGTGAATTTCACTTATGTGATCAGGGTTTGATTCTTTTCTGGTCTAGCGCTGTTTTATGCTGACACTGTTTTTTTAATTTTGAGATTCTCTTTCCATTGAATACTGAAGTTCATAAAAAATGGTTTTACCATGGCTGGCCGATTGGCTCTATATCCATGGTATTGGAAGATGGGTTTTAATATTGCAAGTTTTGTTGTGCATGATCAAATTGCACCCTGCATGTTGCTCCGGACAACAATTTGATAAACAAATGGAAGAGGTCAGAGTGCTTTAAGCAGCTCAGTCAAAGTAGGCGTCTAGTCTCCATCTGTAGACAACACGGTCTCAAGGCAGTTTTCATATCAATGTGTGTCTCTGTATTTAACAAAAGAAATGCTAATTGATCCCATGTTAGCATTCCACTGTCTATTCCAGCAGCTTGTATGCAGGAGGAGATGAAGTTTACACAGCGTTAAACTGATGTCTAGCTCTATAAACACAGAACTGGAGAAAGTAACTTAGTTTTACAGGGCGCTTGACATGACAATTAGAGGCATTAAAGTCATCCTTTAAATATTGTCAATATTTCAACCACAAAGGAATGTGTCTGAGTCCATGTAGTGTCTGGAATCACTAATTGGCAATCAAGTAGTAAGCACTGACTACAAAATCAACATTACATATTTCCCATGAACATTATATTAAAATATACAATATATCAATATATGTACACATGTATCTGTTAGAAGTACCGGAGAATTGTTTTAAGTTCATACAGTGTGTCTGAGAAAAAAAAGAGCTTATTAGCACCTAAAGGGAGACAATGACACTATTGAAAGAAGTAATAGGCTAACACAATTTTCTTCTTGCAAATGCACGCTTCTCTCTAGAGTTGGGTAGATTTCACTGGTCTGGTCCAATGTACAAAGCTAAACCAGGTTGACATTATGCTACCCGGTTGTATTAGCAACCTCTGCTGATAGCGTCACAGCACTAAATCCAAGTTGGATTGCAAGCAGTGTTGGGCCAATCTGATCTCACCAAATTCTATGAAATGAACACGGCCCCCTAACTCAAAATCTGTGGCAGTTTCACGGAATCGCCGAAAATTCTGTCATAGGCCCATGGAAGAATTCTGTGAAATGAACACGGCCCCTTAAGTTAAGGTAGTGGGCTTACATTTCCATGACATGTGGGACAAAAACGGGACGGTTGGGTTTAGGTAAAGAAAAACGGGACATTTGGGTTTAGGAAGAGAAGAACGGGACAGTTGGGTTTAGGTAAAGAAGAACGGACCACTTGGGTTTAGGTAAAGAAGAACGGACCACTTGGGTTTAGGTAAAGAAGAACGGACCACTTGGGTTTAGGTAAAGAAGAACGGACCACTTGGGTTTAGGTAAAGAAGAACGGACCACTTGGGTTTAGGTAAAGAAGAACGGGACGGTTGGATTTAGGTAAAGAAGAATGGGATGGTTGGCTTTAGGTAAAGAAGAATGGGATGGTTGGGTTTAGGTAAAGAAGAACGGGACGGTTGGATTTAGGTAAAGAAGAACAGGACGGTTGGTTTTAGGAATAGAAGAACAGGACAATTGGGTTTAGGTAAAAAAGAACAAACAAGTTGGATTTAGGTAAAGAACAATGGGACAGTTGGGTTTAGGTAAAGAACAACGGTACGGTTGGGTTTAGGTAAAGAAGAATGGGACAGTTGGGTTTAGGTAAAGAAGAACGGGACGGTTGGGTTTAGGTAAAGAAGAATGGGACAGTTGGACAGGAATGTTTTAAGGTTAGCTAGCACAACTACTTTGTAAGTGCGACGTCTGAATCAAATAGCTTTTTAGTTGCTGAGCTTTTCTATTGATCAAGTTGTGCGTTAGCGTCCAAACAAGCTACTTTTCCCTGAGCATGCTGAGGCTCAAGCGCAGTGGCGCTTCATGTTGCCATTGAAAATAAAACTGCTGAGGATCACTGACGCCGCTGTCAAACACAGACTTGTATTTTGTGTACATGGATGTATAAACAAAAAAGCTCAGATGTACTAAACTACTTTTGGCATGTTGCTGTAGCTTAGCTTACCACATTTATATTTGGGGTCTAGCTTCAATGTAGTAAAGCTTGATTTAATGTAGAATAACTGGTAGCTTTCTCACTACACTGTTTCCAGTGTTCATTATGCAGAACACATCTAAATAAATGAATACCAGTGTTGGGATTAACACGTTACAAAAGTAACGCAATTAAAGTAGTGTATTCCTTTTGCTGTAACGCAGTATGCCTATTGTACATTTTACTTAAGTACTTTTATAGCTTTAGTTACTTTGCATATTCATATTAATTATACAAAATATTATGAATAATCTATGATGTATTATAGGAGATAAAGAGCAGACTTTATTGATCTGGTGGTTAAAATCACAAACTAGGGTTAGGGTTAGGGGGTCTTCCGCTGTTTTGGTGAAAGTAATTTAAAAGCAAAAGTAGTATAACTCATTACAATTCAGAGACAGTAATATAACGAATCACTTTCAAATGACAGTAACTAGTAATCTATAATGTATTATAACTTGCCCAACACTGATGACTACACAGGGGAGAAAGAAAGAAAGGATTCAAGGATCTATACAACTTAAAGCTAAAGGACCGAAGCAGAATGATGCGGTTAAGAACAAGTCACGGCCATTGGATAATAGAGTTGAGAGTTTTCCTGCTATATGACAAAAAAAATAGGTTATCCTTGAAAAGAATCTTTGTCAAGTTTGACCTACCCAGTCAGACAAATGATGAATTAATACAAATCTGCATGACATCAACAGACTTACAGAAAATAACTTCTGTGTGACGCAGACGTGCTCCGAGTTGTGGAGCTGCTCGGGTTCATCAGCTTCACTTCTCCAAGGCCGAGCCAAGGTACTGACCCTGATTATGTTTGCATGACGTGGGAGTTAATAGGATCCTGGGACTGTTGAGCTAAACCATGTCAGGGCAAGAAACAGATCATAGCCAGCGCTGATTACTCCTCATGACTCACTCTTCCTGCCTTTTTTATGTGGAGAAAATATAATTCCACATCAAGGGCATATCAGGAATGTAGTCCCTAAGGTTCTCTCTGTTGCTCATGTGAAGCATGTTTTTTTTTTGTTCAGTTATAACAGATTAGATCAACTTTGTAACACCCCAAAGAGGAAAAAGAGAATTCACACTCATACAACAGAATAAGATAGATGTAAATAACACCAAGCAGTGCCTTAACTGGACCAAAAAAAGTTACTAGTACCCTAATTTAGCAGTTGCATAACATGATCATCACATGGGTCTTGAATATCTTGTAGGGGTGACACCGACTAGTCAACCATTTCATCCAAGGAGTTCGCCAGCCAGTCTCCCAGTCTTAAAATGTGGTTAGGAAAGCAAGGGTCATTCCATTTGTGTTTAATGGGGGTGTCTGAATGTCTGATTGTACATAGAAGGGCTTGGTTTCTCCCAATAAATCACAATAAATAATAACAAATTGAATTTATATAGCGCTTTTCACGAACTCAAAGACGCTTAATAAATAAATAAATGGCTTAGGTGGTCCCGAGCACCCCCTTGCAGACAGGATGGGTGGTTTCAGGCAGTGGCACCCTGGCTGAGGAATGCACCCTCTTTCTTTACGTTGTTCAAATGCTGTTGATTCTTTTAGAAAGCACTTGAAGACGTTATTAGTTAGACAAGGGCTTTTATGGCTGGCTGATTTTATATAACAACGTTTTCCTTGTGTTCTTATGTCTTCTATTTATCATATTCCAATTTATTGTGAAGCACTTTTTGATTTTTATCAGTGAAATTTGCTATATAAATAAACTGTACTTACTAGTTTGGCATAAACATCAGTAATAGACTTTATACAATCTATTAGTATTACTATTAATGCCCATTAGAAATAAGGGTAATCATGTGGACAAAAATCAACTGGGGAGTACTGGCCTATTTTAAGGGACTGACACTAAGGAGTTCTAATATCAGTTTCAACATGTTCAGGATATGTTTTAAACTAATCCGTGTAAAAAAAAATTGTTTTTAAATCCAGCATTTTATTGTGAGCATATTACAGTGTAAATGAGTCATCACAGCCAAGCAGTAGTAACAATCTCAGGAGAATATTGGACTCCAATGGTTGACCTCTTGCTCTGACCATGGGACCATTCCCCTTACGCACCTTATCTCTAATCTAATTATTTGGATTAGCCATCCTACAGATGGATGAAAGTGTGCCTGTCCGCTGCATACATTTCATTGTTGCCTCCTTGCATCTCGGTGGCCTTATTTAGCATGCGCCTGTGTTCTTGCAGATAAAAGAGCAGTCTTGATGCCTAATCACTCACTATAAGATAGAATCGTCTGCTACTCTTTGAGATATACTTCTCAACAACTATAAAGGGATTGTTACAGTATATGTCCACTGCAACGATTCTGCAAGCATATGTAAAATTATTTCCCTTATAAAGTCCAAGAAAAAAAGCTAAGAAGCAGTGACCTTTAACAACGTCACATTACAGATTTGAATGATAGTAATGACATTTAGCGCAAGGCCTCTGAAAATGGCACCTCCCATGAATCTCCTCTGCTGTTTTTTGATCTTTTTTTTCCCCGAGCTGAGTTCGTAAACACTTTGAACGGCTGCTAGATTTGGTTCGTTTAAAAAATAAGGACATGCGCATTTTCAAATGCCATTGAGGAGACACAACAGTAGAAACATGATAGCTAGATGTGGGTGATTAAGTCGTGATCCATAGTTAATGAGCGTACTGCAGTGGCGACTCTCTGGTATAACCTCCTGTCAAAGACAGACTAAGCCCAATTGATCCGGAGTGACGTGATTCCTTTACTGCATAGGTCCCTCCGTCTCTGATCCATACCTCCACTTACCTCATGATCCGACAACTACCGGCTTCTATCTCGGTGCTCCAGCTCATGCACAGGCTGATAAAAGACAACGGTTATCCCTCCAACCGCTATTGATTTAGTATTGTTACCCTCCTCACAAAGGCTGCTTGCAGAGTGCTTGCTGTGAGGGAAATGTTAATCAACCCTCGGTTACTCACTGTGATTTTTGGAAGGGAGTCATTTTGGGGGGTTTTGAGTGTGATTGTTTTAGCAGGCAGGAGAGAAATTGGCCACATCTCCTACTCCCGCCTTAGTACCAGCTTTGAATTGGTTGTGGGTTCTTTCTAATCACTGCGGCGACAGACAGAAACTGGATTGTTACGATAATGTGTAAGGTTGAGAAATAATGTGGCTGTTTTCACACTTACATGGTGGTAAATGAGTAAAGTAAATGTGACAATACTTTCCAGGCTCCTTTCCAGGCCCCATTCCAGGCGTTGAAAGAGCAAATTGCTGGCCTCCCTGAATCAAGGCCAGAGAAAAGCACAAAGTAAAAGCTTTGCAAAGTTCAATTCAATTCAATTTTATTTAGAGTATCAAATCATAAGAGGAGTTATCTCAGGACACTTTACAGATAGAGTACGTCTAGACCACACTATCATTTACAAAGACCCAACAACAGCAAGCATTTTGCGCAACAGTGGAGAGGAAAAATTCACATTGTCATATGCACAAAATAAATGAATAAAAAGAAATACCCCAGTAATATCAGCTTTGATTATGTATACAATGTTCATCAGCCAGACACTAGAGTCCAGGTGGGGGTTCTACAATAGCATGCAGTAGAATCGTACCCCCCCGCCCCCTTAATCCTTGACTACAGTGCCTTGCGAAAGTATTCGGCCCCCTTGAACTTTTCAACCTTTTGACACATTTCAGGCTTCAAACATAAAGATATAACATTTTAATTTTTTGTGAAGAATCACCAACAAGTGGGACACAATTGTGAAGTGGAATGAAATCTATTGGATTTTTAAAACTTTTTTAGCAAATAAAAAACTGAAAAGTGGTGCGTGCAAAATTATTTGGCCCCCTTGCGTTAATACTTTGTAGAGCCACCTTTTGCTGCAATTACAGCTGCAAGTCGCTTGGGGTATGTCTCTATCAGTTTTGCACATTGAGAGACTGACATTCTTGCCCATTCTTCCTTGCAAAACAGCTCAAGCTCAGTGAGGTTGGATGGAGAGCGTTTGTGAACAGCAGTTTTCAGCTCTTTCCACAGATTCTCGATTGGATTCAGGTCTGGACTTTGACTTGGCCATTCGAACACCTGGATACGTTTATTTGTGAACCATTCCTTTGTAGATTTTGCTGTATGTTTGGGATCATTGTCTTGTTGGAAGATAAATCTCCGTCCTAGTTTCAGGTCTTTTGCAGACTCCAACAGGTTTTCATCCAGAATGGTCCTGTATTTGGCTGCATCCATCTTCCCCTCAATTTTAACCATCTTCCCTGTCCCTGCTGAAGAAAAGCAGGCCCAAACCACGATGCTGCCACCACCATGTTTGACAGTGGGGATGGTGTGTTGAGGGTGATGAGCTGTGTTGCTTCTATGCCAAACATATCGTTTTGCATTGTGGGCAAAAAGTTCGATTTTGGTTTCATCTGACCAGAGCACCTTCTTCCACATGTTTGGTGTGTCTCCCAGGTGGTTTGTGGCAAACTTTAGACGAGAGTTTTTATGGATATCTTTGAGAAATGGCTTTCTTCTTGCCACTCTTCCATAAAGGCCAGATTTGTGCAGTGTACGACTGATTGTTGTCCTATGGACAGACTCTCCCACCTCAGCTGTAGTTCTCTGCAGTTCATCCAGAGTGATCATGGGCCTCTTGGCTGCATCTCTGATCAGTCTTCTCCTTGTCTAAGCTGAAAGTTTAGAGGGACGGCCAGGTCTTGGTAGATTTGCAGTGGTCTGATACTCCTTCCATTTCAAAATGATCGCTTGCACAGTGCTCCTTGGAATGTTTAAAGCTTGGGAAATCTTTTTGTATCCAAATCCAGCTTTAAACTTCTCCACAACAGTATTACGGACCTGCCTGGTGTGTTCCTTGGTCTTCATGATGCTCTCTGCGCTTTCAACAGAACCCTGAGACTATCACAGAGCAGGTGCATTTATACAGAGACTTGATTACACACAGGTGGATTCTATTTATCACCATCAGTCATTTAGGACAACATTGGATCATTCAGAGATCCTCGCTGAACTTCTGGAGTGAGTTTGCTGCACTGAAAGTAAAGGGGCCGAATAATTTTGCACGCACCACTTTTCAGTTTTTTATTTGCTAAAAAAGTTTTAAAAATCCAATAGATTTCATTCCACTTCACAATTGTGTCCCACTTGTTGGTGATTCTTCACAAAAAATACATTTTTTTATATCTTTATGTTTGAAGCCTGAAATGTGTCAAAAGGTTGAAAACTTTAAGGGGGCCGAATACTTTCGCAAGGCACTGTATATACCTGCCCATTGCACAGACTTCATATCCTGAACTTTAGCACATCCCAAACATTTTTGCACATCCTGCTCTAATCCATACAGCCTTTTTGTTTAAGTTAAATAATAATAATAATAGATAGTAATAATTTAATATATTAATCCTGCAAGGAAAATAACAATTATTACTAGTAATTATGTAACAGTTATAGTGTCGGTGTTTGTTTCTTTCATATTCATGTTTAATATGTTTCTGTGTGTACCAGCCACCAAGGCAAGGCCATTTTATTTACACAGCACATTTCAGCAACAGTGCAATTCAAAGTGTTTTACATAAAACATTAAAGCACAGTTAAACATTAATAGAAAATTAAAAACAAATAAAATACAAGAAATAAATTAATAAAAAAAAGAAAAACGGTAACATCTAAAAGAAAAGGTCTTCAGTCCAAGATTTCTGGCGTTGTCTGCTGTTTTTAAGGGCAAACCAAAGGCAAACTATACTAATTATATCTAATATAACTATAAATAATTATAGCCAACACTTTGGATACCTTGTATGGAAATTGTTACCTACTTGGCAATAAATCCTTTTCTGATTGAGCAACTTCTGACCACTTGTTGACAAATAGCAATAAGCAATATGTATGACTAATTGACAATACATGTAATTAAGTTTACATTTGCAAGTTCAGATTCGAAACTTGATAATCTACAGGACATAAAGTAATCTCCCAGATGCAATAGTAAAATAAATTTAAATTTCCTTTTATGACCCAAAATGGTTTGTAGTTTTAGTTGGTAACTACATACAGAATGGCGAAAAGGTATTTCAACTACTTAAATCACTATGTAAATATGAATATTGTTGAGCTACAATAATTGGTCAAGGCTAAACCCCCAGCTTCCACCTCCACCTTCAGATACAGTATTAGGGGACCGCTAAGGCCTATATAAAAGAGACTTCAGATAGTATTAGGGGACCACTAAGGTCTATATAAAAGAGACTTCAGATACAGTATTAGGGACCACTAAGGTCTATATAAAAGAGACTTCAGATACAGTATTAGGGGACCACTAAGGTCTATATAAAAGATACTTCAGATACAGTATTAGGGGACCACTAAGGTCTATATAAAAGATACTTCAGATACAGTATTAGGGACCACTAAGGTCTATATAAAAGAGACTTCAGATACAGTATTAGGGGACCACTAAGGACTATATAAAAGAGACGTCAGATACAGTATCAGAGGATCACTAAGGTCTATATAAAAGCATCCACAGAGCACCATGTCATGGGACCTTTAACTGAAAGTCATGTCATTTGACTCAGTATAAGGCATTCAAAATGTAATTTCCTATTCACAATATACTCTGCTGCTCACTCATATATGGCATTAGAGAATATGATTACTGTTTAAAAACTGTTAACTATATCTGACAAGCTCCAAAGACACTGGCAAATATCAGGAGGTTTTGGCACTGCACAGTGACAGATAATTAATGGCAAAATTGGCGAGCGGGCCAATGAGGAATCCAGGTTGAGAATGTGCTGCCTGTTTATTGGTGCTTAATGAAAAACAATTCATCTAAATCACCACCAGGGAGGGTTCCTGGTTAAAGCTCTGGAAAGAGGCCTAGCATGTCTGTCAGTGACAAATGTGCTGCTGTTTTTCCAATACAAATTGAATTGACGAGAGAAAACAGCCATTTGGGGCACGAAAAAAGCCACGGCCCACAATTCCACCTCACAAACCTTATAGTATTGTAGTTTAAAACTAAGAGATGAATATTTAAAGCTGTACCAGTCCATGTTGCATGGCATAAATGAAGTGTAATGTGAATGGGATCATAGTGACACACCCTCATGAATATTACCCCACTCTGCAGTTCCCCTCAGCTCTACAGTTTCTTGACTCTCATCAATCTTGTTTTCAGCCTTAAAGGTTTTGGAACTACTACCAACCACCAACCAGCAGATCAGATGAATAGAGTTAATTTTTGCTAATCTCTGACCACTCAAAATTTGATTTTCAAAGTGTCACTCATGTAGCCAAGGGTTATGAATTGTATCAATACTTATGCAGATCAATTAAAAACCCGAGCTAGCGTGAAGCAAGACGGCCTTTATTTACTTCCGGATTGTCAACGGCAGCACAGCTTTGCTCTGTCTGGTTTTTCCTTTCACAATAAAAGCCCAAATTAAATTTCTCTCTGAGCATTTCGCTAAAAACTCAACTTGACAAAATAGCTTAACGTTACTCAACGTCTAATCCAGAGTGCCAAAAGTATTGAGCAGACGCTGCTACTATCAGAGTGCTATGGACAACAACATGGGGGAGAAAAGCAGTACCTTTTGGGTCTTGGAGGGCGAAAGGATGGACCTCTGTGGCCAGTGTGTATTTTATCATTACTAAGCTTAGATGGATATTTTCCTCTGCAGGTTCAAACAGAGTTAAAATTATAGTCTGGTTTAACAGATGTACATTGCTGTGATAGACCCTGACTAACCCCCCCCCTCGCTATCTCCGCTGTTGGGGCTTAGTGTTCCCCAGGACAATTTGTTATTGGCCTAAATAAGTACTATATCTTTCCCCCCCCGATCCCAGAATAGATAGGCTTTGTAGCCAGACCATACAGCAGACAACTGCTGTCAATGCGAGACTAAAAGGAGAGTGAATATGAGGACAATAAAGCTTCTCTATTTTTTTTTATAGTTGAAATGATTAAGGCACTTAAAGATTACAAGGTAGTACAAAATGTAATCACCCTAGTATAGCATATAAATTTAAATGAACATTTCTACTGATTTATGTGTAATAATGCAAATCCTTACTTTAACTATTTAGCCTACAAAATTGGAGAATATTCAGTTAAATGTACTGATAATGGATTTTCTTCAAAAGGAAATAATGTACCTTTAATGTATGTTAATGTATTCAACAGCATAGTCTGATTCAAAGGACAACTTTGCTAATGTATATTACACACCTATTTACACACCTCCTCTTTAGTCAAGGAGGAATTGCTGTGACTATTTTATCTGCTTCCACAAAGACTCTAAATGTTATTAGCTGAAGGAAACGGGCATTGTGGAATTCCTGTTACTATTGAATTCTGTAATAACTGTGATAGCTCTGGCAGAACTATTCCAAGCATGAAATTAGAGCTTCTACCACTGTGGTGCTGTTAAATTTGAAATTAGAATGTTTTCTGGGAAGGAGAAATGCTAAGACAGGATATACTAAAGGGCTAGTTGATGAAGAAAACACTGTACTGAGGTTGTTGGTTCAATCCCCAGCCCGACAGGATAAAATCTGGGTAAGGAAAGTAAAAAGACCAGTGCTTGTCCCTCCCTCATTATTACCACTGGGGTGCCCTTGAGCAAGGCCTTTAACCCCCTAGTTATACTGGGCAGCTTCCAGGTATGAATGTGGAACTGTGTGAATGTGATCAGGTCTGAATGTGATCGATTTACCTGGATAAATAAAGGTAAAATTAAATATATGCAGATTCATGCTTGGCTTCTTAATACATTGTTTGTACAGCACTAGACTTAAAGCTCCATCACTTTTCTGTAAGATATTGGGACAATATCTTTGTATATTTCTTTTCAACCCTGCCTCTGTTCTTTTTGGTCAGATCTGGTCATCTTGCTGTTAAGAACCTTGATCTCATTTTGGAGAGAAATTATGAAAACTCCAGAGTCTTCACCTCAGAGTGCACAGGACAAGCCAAAGAGCCATGGCAACACAAGCGCCAAAGTCACACTCATGAAATGAAGATTAATATATAGCAGAGCTCTTGGCAGAGCCAAGAATAAGCCTGCCGAGTGCCAAAAGAGCCAGGACTTTTTTTTTTGTTGACAGTGCTCCTGCCTCTAACATCTCTCTTCTACCTTCTCATCTCCCTACCCCCCCCCCCATTCTTTCCTCTCACATCTTCACAAACATACCTACACTCCCTGGCATGTGTGCACACTCTTCTCCTCCTCCCTCTCTCTTCTCAGATTATGGTGTTGACAGATCCAGAGTTCGAGAGCAGTGTGCTCATCAGCTCTGACGAGGGCGCCAGTTACCAGAAGTACCGCCTAGCTTTCTACGTCCTGAGTCTGTTATTCCACCCCACTGAAGAGGACTGGGCCCTAGCCTACAGCCATGACCAGAAGGTGACATTGCATGTAATGTCATACATACCTTTCTGTCTGTCTGTCTCTTACCTTTGTGTTGCCCCCAGTACATATTCACTAGGGCCTGTAGGTTCGAGTATGAAACGAGTATCCGGTATGGATAAAGCACTTTTGCTACAATTATTATATGAGTAATGCTAGTCAATATCTGTGCTTGGATTGAATAAAAGTCATCATTTGGTGGCGGTCTGTGTCTGCAGTCTGTGATAGGCTAGTCACAGCGCTAGTCACAGCGCCCCTCCCCTACACACATACAGATTCCTTGTGTTGCTGTGTGCCGCTCCGCTCACTCTCACTCGCACACAGAACATGGAGAAGTGAACAGCTCTCCCTCAGTCACTAAGGTCCGCGGGTCTTTTCCGTTAACATTTAGGGTTTATTCAGCTTCAGGTTGGTTTTTAACTTCGGTTCGAACTAGTACTTACTTAGTAACCGGTAGAACCGGAAGACATGCTGCTTGCGTTGCGTCTCTGCCTGTCGGAGTTGTTTTCTTTGTTTTTAAACTGCCTGCTGGCTCTAACCAGTTTTTTTTGAGTGTCTGAAACTTTCTTGCTGTATTTTATAAAAAAAATAAACAAAAGGGAGTTGTGGTATAAATACATAATATTACAAATTAAGATACACACACACACACATACACACACACACAAACACATTCCAACCCCTCCCCCCCATGATCAGTGATACAGAATAATGAGCGATACAGAGAGTACTTAAGCTGCACCACCAGTCAGAGTTTGCTTAACCTTGCAGGACAGTGAGGGTCAAATCAGTGACCATGAAAACAGTGACAGTATCTCTCTCTCTCTCTCTCTCTCTCTCTCTCTCTCTCTCTCTCTCTCTCTGTGTGTGTGTGTATCTCTTACTCAATCACAGACACACACACACTCACACATACCTGGTGTGGAAATAAAAAAAAGAGCCGAAAAAAAAAATTTATCATAAACAAATTAAGTTAAAAAAAGAAAGTTATATTGAGTATGAAAACTCTTGTTCATTATATTTTACTTCATAATTGCAACCACATGTGTTGTATTCATTGTTGCAAAACTTGTTCTGTATATAGTTTGTTTGTTACCATGACAACACCATTGATCTGAAGCTGAATGCTGATGCTGTCATGTAAATAGTTTTCTAATCAGAAATAAATATATAATAATATAATATAATATAATATAATTTCTGATCAACACATATCAATTGCACGCTTAAAATAGCATACTGTTAAAGCCCCGCCCATTTCAAAACAACCCGACCCACTTCTGGGTTAAATCCGATCCACTTCCGGGTTAGGCCCCGCCCAGTCCGTGTACAGATACAGCTACAGATACTTCATGTGGTTAACAGATACAGATACAGATAATGCTGTACTCGCTCATCCCTACCCTGGATGATGACAAAAAGAGCTGTCAACCAATTGAGCATTGCATTTTTACTGTAAAAATGAATGCTGCTGAAGCAGCTTCATATTCAAACAAATATGTGAAGAATTTATAGGAAATAAAATGTGTTTATCCAGCGTTTTACAGCTCTTCCTTTGATTGGCTTGGTGTAACATCATGATTGACAGATGTGATTGACTCGTGATTTTCCGGGCAGGTGTATGGGCGTGACTTTGGCCCAATCACTAATGCGCAGACTCTGGCTCCAAAATTACAAAATGGCTGTGCCCATATTGGTGACATTTTGGTTTCACATTGTACAGTGGGAGGGAATGGGGAAGCTTTGTCCATCTTTATATATAGTCTATGCAGTGGCATAGGGTTCGAGTCTGACCTGCGGACCCCGTTTCTCTCCCACCTTTCTTGTCTATCCACAAATAAAGGCAAAAGACCCATAAATAATCTTAAAATAAATAAAAGGTATTAAGGGGACCTTTGATGTGAGAAATTGGTGGAGTTCAAGACAGACTGTCTGGGAAGAATGGCTCCATTTGATATAAAAAAGGTGAATTTTTATACAGTTTATAATTTAAAATGTTATTCTTCATATAATGAATTATACTCTTGCCTGGAGAATATGTGCCCATTTGTATGTTCAACTGACCTGTTGCACATTCACTAAAATACTCAGTTTGCAGGAAGCTTATCATGTAATTTAATTTAACGATTTAATTGTCTATATTTTACTCATAATTATTGCCACATTACATCGTTATTTAAAAGAACCTTATTATAATTTATCTTGGTTCTTTCATTGGGAAACAGTTGTAGGACATGTATAACAAATCAGAATGCTTTCATCAGTGAGGGAAATTTGTATTTCTGTTTAAAAGAGAAGCTCAAAGCCAAAGAGTGGTGATGTTGTTGGACTGATGGAAATACACACAATGCACCATGCAAGCTATTACTGTAAAGGTACTACTAATGTGTTTATTGGCCCCGGCTTTATTTGCGACTGCCCCTTTATTTCCTTAACAGAGCAGAGACTGTTATTATTAGAGGCCCAGCTGTCACTGTATTTCAGCTTTTATTTCAGAAGAAATAGTTTATACTACGTTATCTAAAGAGCCATCAGTGCCTTAAAGTGATTCTCAACCTCCCATTTTCTCTTACAAGGTGTCACCTTCACTGAGCTTTGTCACACCATGTTCACACAATGCTCTGAGATTGTAGCCAGCAATGGTCTGCCAATAAGGCCAATGACTCTGACCTGACAGCCAAAGCCATCACCCTGCAGGGGGGGGGGGGGGCATGGTGCTGGAGGCTGATGACTGGTGAACAGCGGTGGCTGTATCAAACCTGTCAACGATACATCACCGCATGAGCAAATGTCAGGGTTTTTCTTGGCAGCAAGTAAGAGATATTTTTGCAACAGGTGATGTACACCCAGATTCACCTAAAATGCAGAAATAAATGGACCTGTAGATTGTGATATAGCTTATCCTATTTATTTTATATAAGTCAATTTTTTTCGGCCTTTATTTGTGACAGGACAGCTTATGCATGAAAGTGGACAGAGAAGGGTAACGACATGCAGCAAATGGCCACATAGTTGAACCCGCAACCACTGTGTCAAGGACTGAATCTCTGTATACGGCCATGCGCTCTACTAGGTGAGCTACTCAGGAGCACTAATTTATCCATCCATCTTCCTCCGCTTATCCGGTATCGGGTCGTGGGGGCAGCAGCTCCAGTTGGGGACCCCAAACTTCCCTTTCCCGAGCCACATCAACCAGCTCCGACTGGGGGATCCCGAGGCGTTCCCAGGCCAGATGGAGATATAATCTCTCCACCTAGTCCTGAGGCCTGCTCCCAGCTGGACGTGCCTGGAACACCTCCCTAAAGAGGCGCCCAGGAGGCATCCTTACCAGATGCCCAAACCACCTCAACTGGCTCATTTTGACGCAAAGGAGCAGCGGTTCTACTCCGAGCTCCTCTCGGATGACTGAGCTTCTCACCCTATCTCTAAGGGAGACGCCAGCCACCCTCCTGAGGAAACCCATTTCGGCCGCTTGTACCCTTGATCTCGTTCTTTCGGTCATGACCCAGCCTTCATGACCATAGGTGAGGGTAGGAATTAAAATTGCCCGGTAGATCGAGAGCTTTGCCTTCTGGCTCAGCTCCCTTTTCGTCACAACGGTGCGATAAACAGAATGTAATACCGCACCAGCTGCTCCAATTCTCCGACCAATCTCACGCTCCATGGTCCCCTCACTCGCAAACAAGACCCCAAGGTACTTAAACTCCTTCACTTGGGGTAAGGACTCACTCGCTAACCTGAAGAAAGCACTCCATCGGTTTCCTGCTAAGAACCATGGCCTCAGATTTAGAGGTGCTGATCCTCATCCCAGCCGCTTCACACTCGGCTGCGAACCGATCCAGTGAGTGCTGAAGGTCACAGACCGATGACGCCATCAGGACCACATCATCTGCAAAAAGCAGCGATGAGATCCCGAGCCCACCGAACTGCAACCCCTCCCCGCCCTGTCTACGCCTCGATATCCTGCCCATAAATATTACAAACAGGATTGGTGACAAAGTGCAGCCCTGGCGGAGGCCAACCCTCACCTGGAATGAGTCCGACTTACTGCCGAGAACCCGGACACAGCTATCG
The DNA here is from genome assembly GCA_026937815.1 of Etheostoma perlongum. Taxonomy (NCBI): domain Eukaryota; kingdom Metazoa; phylum Chordata; class Actinopteri; order Perciformes; family Percidae; genus Etheostoma; species Etheostoma perlongum. Next base: position 4,934,390 of record CM049372.1, read on the forward strand.
CTTTGGTCATATAGAGTTTGGATGGCCCTGAGAAGGGACCCCCTCACCCCATACTCCCGCAGCACCTCCCACAATTTCTCCCGGGGGACCTGGTCATACGCCTTCTCCAGATCCACAAAACACATGTAGACTGGTTGGGCATACTCCCAGGCCCCCTCCAAGATCCTTGCGAGAGCGAAGATCTGATCTGTTGTTCCACGGCCAGAACAGAATCCGCATTGTTCCAATCCAAGGTTCGACTATCGGCCGAACCCTCCTTTCCAGCACCTTGGAGTAGACTTTACCAGGGAGGCTGAGAAGTGTGATACCCCTGTCATTGGCACACACCCTCTGGTCCCCCTTTTTGAAGAGGGGAACCACCACCCTGGTCTGCCACTCCTTAGGCACCGTCCCAGACTTCCACGCAATGTTAAAGAGGTGTGTCAACCAAGACAGCCCCTCCACACCCAGAGCTTTCAGCATTTCTGGACGGATCTCATCAATCCCTGGGGCTTTGCTGCTGTGGAGTTGTTTGACTACCTCAGCGACTTCCACCAGGGAAATTGACGACAATCCCCCATCATCCTCCAGCTCTGCCTCTTCCACAGAGGGAGTGTCAGCTGGATTTAGGAGTTCCTCAAAGTGCTCCTTCCACCGATTTATTACCTCCCAGTTGAGGTCAACAATGTCCCATCCTTACTGTATACAACTTGGATGATTCCTCGCTTCCCCCTCCTGAGGTGGAAAACGGTTTTCCAGAAGCACCTTGGTGCAGACCGAAAGTCCTTCTCCATGTCTTCTCCGACCTTCTTCCACACCCGCTGCTTTGCCTCTGTCACAGCAGAGGCTGCAGCCCTTCAGGCCCGTCGGTACCTTGCAACTGCTTCCGGAGTCCTCCGAGATAACATATCCCAGAAAGACTCCTTCTTCAGTCGGACGGCTTCCCTGACCACCAGGGTGTTCGTGGGTTAACGCCCCTTGAGGCCCCTAAGACCCTAAGACCACAGCTTCAGCAATGGAAACTTTGAACATTGTCCACTCAGGTTCAATGCCCCCAGCCTGCACAGGGATGCCCGAAAAGCTCCGCCGGAGGTGTGAGTTGAATGTACGTCGGACTCGGGCCTCCTTCAGACGTTCCCAATTTACCCGCGCTACCCGTTTGGGCTTACCAGGTCTGTCCATAGTCTTCCCCCAACCCCTGACCCAACTCTCCACCAGATTGTGATCAGTTGACAGCTCTTCCCTTCTCTTCACCCGAGTGTCCAAAACATACGGCCTCAGATCAGATGAAACGATTGTAAAATCAATCATTGACCTTTGGCCTAGGGTGCTCTGGTACCACGTACACTTATGAGCATCCCTATGTTCGAACATGGTGTTTGTGATGGAAAATCCATGACTAGCACAGAAGTCCAACAACAGACAACCACTCTGGTTTAGATCAGGGAGGCCGTTCCTCCCAATCACGCCTCTCCAAGTATCTCCATCATCACCCACGTGTGAGTTGAAGTCCCACAGCAGAACTATGGAGTTCCCTACCGGAGCCCCATTCAGGACTCTATTCAAGGTCTCCAAGAAGGGAGAATACTCCAAACTCTTGTTTGGTGCATATGCACAAACAGACAGAGTTACCCCCCCCATCACCTGCAGGCCTAGGGAGGCGACCCTCTCGTCCACCGTGACCCTCTCGTCCACCGTGGTAAACTCCAACGCAGCAGCACTCAGCCAGGCGCTTGTGAGTATCCCCACATCCGGATGGCGCCTCACACCCTGGGCAACTCCAGAGTAGGACAGAGTCCAACCCCTATCCAGGAGTACGGTTCCACAACCGAGACTGTGTAGAGGTGAGCCCCACCAGATCTAAATGGTAGCGCTCCACCTCCCGCACAAGTTCCTCCTTCCCCCACAGAGAGGTAACATTCCACGTCCCCAGAGCCAGACTCTGCCGCCCGGGTGTGGTCTGTTGAAGCCCCTGACCTTCGCTGCCACCCTTACGGCAACGGTCCTGACCCCATTGGTTCCTCCCACAGGTGGTGGGCCCATGGGCTGGAGGGAGAGGTGCCACGTAGCTTTTTCGGGCTGTGCCCGGCCGGGCTCCGTGGCAAACCCGGCCACCAGGCGCTCACTGGCGAGCCTTCCGTCTGGGCCTGGCTCCGGGCAGGGTCCCTTGATCCCTTCCTTGATTTTCCATAAGGTTTTTGAACCATTCTTTGTCTGGCCCCTCCCCCTGAGACCACTTTGCCATGGGAGACCCTACCAGGAGCACAAAGCTCCAGACAACACAGCCCTCAGGTTCATAGGGACACACAAACCTCTCCACCATGATAAGGTGATGGTTCCCGGAGAGGTGCTAGAGTCATGCTAATTAAAAATATAGACACTTTAGATGGGCTAGTTAATGGAGTTGTTGGTACGGTTTGTCATTTAAGGTAAGGTGATGGTTCCCCGGAGAGGCACTACTTTATATTTTTGATTAATTATATTGTGTAGATGTTAGGACTATAGCAGCATTTGTGACTTGTTCTTGACTACAGGACATGTGGGGTGAGGAAAGGGGCAGGTAGACACAGTGGGGTTCTAAAGTTTGGGAACCCCAGGTAAAAATAAATAAATAAATAAATAAATTGTATTAATGTACCTAAAGAAGCCAAGAAAAGATGGGAAATCTCCAAAAGGCATCAAATCATTGAAGGCATTGAATCCATTTTTCCTTCTACTTGTGAAATGTTCCCTGTGCCACTGGCTGCAATACAACCCCAAAGCATGATTGCTCCCCCCCCCATGCTTAATAGTTGAACAGAGGTTCTTTTCATTAAATTCTGGGCCTTTTCTTCTCCAGACAAAACTTTGCTCATTCGGGCCAAAAAGTTCTACTTTAACGTCATCGGTCCACAGAACTTGTTTCCACAATGCATAAGACTTGTCTATATGTTCATTTGCAAACTTCAAACGCTGATTTTTGTGGTGAGGATGTAGAAGAGGTTTTCTTCTGATGACTCTTCCATGAAGACCATGTTTGTACGAGTATCTCTCTCTGTCCAGTGCCTCCAGGTCTTTCTGGATGGATTGTGCAGTCAAACGTGGGTTTAGACGTGCTTTTCTCCCAATCCTGCAAGCTGTTCTGTCTGATATTTTTCTTGGTCTTCCAGATCTTGCTTTACTTTCCACTGTTCCTGATGACCGCCATTTCTTAATTACATTCTGAACAGAGGATATTGGCATTTGAAAACACTTTGCTATCTTCTTATAGCCTTCTCCTTCTTTGTGAGTGTCAACTATTTTCAGTTTTCTAGACAACTGCTTAGAAGAAGCCATGGTGCTGATTGTTGGGGCAAGGTCAGATGAGTCTGGGCATTTAAAACCTGAAGATTGACATCACCTGTTCTTTCCAAACGATGATTGAGAACAATCAAGAATTTTTGGTGTTGCTTTAAGCATTCAGTCACGAGAAATAAAAAAGGGATCTAATCTTTCATTTGAACTTCACAATTTTGCTGCTGCTATTTTAGACTTAACTATTAAGACGAACAAGGCAGCCAGGTTCAAGAAGTTCAAAACCCTCTGAAGTCTAACAAGGAAGAGTTGAAAGAGGGAGCGATGCCGTCTGTCTTTAGCCAAGATTCTGGGCAAAACATAAATTGTGATGGATTGCAAGAAGTATAAACTCTCCATCAGTCACGGCTGTTATATTATTCTAAAAACTTTCCTAATTTTAATTAAAAACAGCCCTTAGGAGCGTACATTATCTATAAAAATTACAGCAGCGTATACATAATATGAGGTGTGCCCGACTCGCCCATGAAATAGACTCCCAAGATCAATGGCGGTAACAGCTATTGATCTCGCTGATTAAATACGTCTCAGTCATGAAGGTGGAATATACATCAAGCAGCAGAGTAGAAAGTTCAAGAAGGCGGGGGTGGGCTGAGACTAAGATTTGGCAACTCAACATTGACAAGTAAGTTGGGGGTCAGTGCGTGCAACGAAGATCAGTTATTACTATCATTATTATTTCCGTCATCATGGCGACACCTTGGCACTCAAGGCAAAAAGGCTCAGACATGACTATCACTTTTGCTAGGCACATTTTCATTCCACTCCTGCATGGGTTATCCACATATGGCAACCGCCTCCCAGGGGGGCGGTTGTTTCACATAAAGAATATGTTCTTCATCTAGTTAGTAAAAAGGGGGTTTACACAGATATTACCGGTTGCTTAATTTGACCTGATTTCTCTTGCAGGCCTCGCCACTTCATCTCGACGGTTGTGCCAGCAGCAAGACGCTTTAATATGCTCATTTTCCGCTTTTAACTGGCTAATAGTTTTCAGACTGGGTCACTCTGAATTTAATCAGCTGTTAGTTGGTGCTTAGCCGTGGATGAGTGTAGCCCAAAGGGACGTAACTTTGAGGCAGGAGTGAAAGTCTTTAGTGAGACATCAGAATGCATGTCAGGACAAATAGGCTGGAGGGAAGTATTTTGTTGTAAGTCTTGATTCTCTTTTATGAATTTTTTTTTTACCTTTCAGGTCAGTTCCCTCCTTAAGTAAATTGAGGTGTTTTTAGAATTTAGAACTCTTGGTGACCTTTCCAGGCTCTTATCTCTTGACTGTGAGGGGTATGTGGAGAGAATTGCTCATTGATGTAGTCCCAAGTTGGCTTCTGAGAATAGGGCCAATGTTGGTGCTGCCAAGTGAGTGGGTTTATGTAAACAGGCTGGCGCAGAAGAACAGTAGAGTGAAGACGCTCCACACATAGAATAAGTTGTCTTATTTAATTCCCTGTGAACCATCTGAGCACCCAGGAGACTGCGTGTTACGGCATCTTGCCTTAAAACAACCTAAAAAAACCTTTTTCTTAAAAAAAGCCCAGACAAAAACAGGCAGTTTTTTCTAATGTCCTCACTTATTCATGACACACTTTATTTGTATGCTACTGTATTGGCAGATAGCCTATTTAGTAGCATTTGAGGGATAGATAGTATTTGAGGGGGAGGGGGGGAAATGTTTTTTTCCAAACAGGAAGAAATGAGATACATATTTTCTTTTTGTGGAACTGCAGGGATTTGTAAACAGAATGGTTCTTTCCCGGCAATGAATAATAACGCCTCAGCAAACTTGAGAGACAAGGCCGTGACTCTCTAATGGACTGTGTAGTTATTACTGTAACACATCCAATAAATGCATCGGAGACACGAGTGCCATGCTGTACACTGTAATCAAATGTCGTTTGTAACCAGTTATTTCCTTATGTGAATGTCTGACCAATGACAGAATCATTTCCCGCTAGCATTTGTCATTAATCATGTTTATATTTATTACCGTCACTATGATCCCCTTATTTCCTTGTGTTGTTGGTATTAAAGACAACTCTAGCTTTTTAGTATTGCGCTTCCAAAGTTGTGACAGATTAAAGAAGATTTGGTGCAGCAGTGTCCCGAGATATCCTGACTTTTAGCCTCTAATTACACTTCCAATACTGCAACTGGATAGAATCTTTTATCAGACCCACAACAAACTAAAAAAAAAAAAAAAAAAAAAAGTTTAGTCTTTCTTTTGCCAAGAGTAAGAGTTTACAGCTTTGTGCAGCTGGGGCAGATGGGAATGTAATTGGTTTTGCAGGTACGTAATCATAAAACTAAGTATTGGACAATTACATTTTTCACCTGATGATGGTAATAGGCTAAAGGTTAAGTATTACAAAAGTTAGAAGTCCTCCTGAGGGGAAAGGAATGTCCTATTTTTACCCCAAAATATGTTATGGCAATCCACCCAATATGTGTTAATCATTTCTATTTAAACCACAAAAGTCAACCTCATGGTGACGCTAGAGGAACATTCAGGGGACCGCCAAAGCACTTATCAGGGTACATCATCTGTGAGCCATGAATTTTGTGAGAATCTATATTGTTGGCATTGATTATTGATGATGATACTTAAAAAACTGTTTGCTCTAGGGGAGGATCCCCAAAATATGTAAGATTCATCCTGTGGGAACCACCAATACCTAGATATCTTCACCAAATTTTATGGCAACACATTTAATAGTTTGTGAGAAGTTTTACTACAGACTCTCTGGGGATCATGGGTGTATACATACTTGCACGGAAAGTCATTCAATGGTTTAACTAATGTGGCTAAAAAATGTCTAGTGTCCAGTCCCGAGCCAAGATAACCCCTGATGACATCAACAGGGTTATTTTCTCCGACTTGATTACACAGCTGTTTGACATTTAAAACTGGTTTAATGCACCTATTTTCTGCACTTGCTAGTGTTATATTCATAGCATATTAAATAATTTGGGTTCAGCTTTTCAACCCCAAAAAATCTGTGACTGATATTTTTGGATTTTTTTAGTCCATGTTGGAAAATGTGCCTGTCAGGCACCTGTTGTGACTTCCCAACATACCTCTGAACAGCGGTCTGTTACATGCAAGCACACAGACACAGAAGGTATATTTCCTGCTGGTCTGCTGCAGTCAGTTTGCTGCAGAAAAGCAAGTTGAGCGCTGACAAATTAAAATTCCCCATCCGCACATTTCCTTTTAAACTGCATGCAGCAAATAAAGACACTTGCACTTTAAAGAAACAAAGAGAACCACCCGTGTACATACACACCGCAAATGCTGACTTTAACGAGGACGGAGGCTTTTATGGTTCAGCTCTAACCTCATAAAGAGTCATCCACACGAACGTGTAGTGCGCGTTCATGCTTCACTGCAATTGCATTATCCTCAGACGGTACACAACAAACCCTCGGCCCAGGCAAACATTTCATTTGTGTGTTTGTACTGGAGGTGCGATAATCCATTAAGGCTGAGGCTGCTGTAGCGGGGAGCGGGTGTCTCAGTGGCTGCAGCAGCTTTATTACTGAGTCAAATGGGATTCAACCAAGTGAGTTGGCGACCTGCTACGGACGGAAGGATTAATGTCATTAGGCAGGTGATAGATGGCTCATAGTCAAAAAGTAATAACACAATAGATCATGAATAGATAAGCATAGCAAGCTTTCGTTTGGCAAGTTAAAAGTGTAGATGTGAAAATGGATTTTGAGTCTTCCCCATAATGTCTAAACCATTTAAGGTAGGCTGACCATGAGCTACGAGACTGTGTAGATCCTGTAGAAATGACAAATTCCTATGATATCAGCCTGGTTTTAGGGAAAATAAACATGTTTTATTCCCAAGTTCATGGAGAAGCACTACACTACCCACAATCCTATGCGTAACAGCAACGTCTGTGATTGGTGGGGTTGTCACTATGGAAATGTTTACCACACCCACATACCCGTGAAACACTAGTGAGCTGCTACCACTAAAGTCTCTTATTGTTTCTGTACACAGTCATGTAGCTTTGCTTTTTTACTGTTTTCAAAATGATTTTTGTGCAGAATCAAATGTGTTATGGTCACACATCATCTGGTAGCTGGCTGGCTTGGTTCCAGGCTTTACACTTGTTATAGAAGCATTGTCTTAAATGTCAATGTCCCAATTGAATGGGAAAAATCACTTCAGGAACCAGAGCTGTTAAAAAAAGTGGGCGGTCACTATTGAGCTGTATTCCTAATATTGCAACGAATAAAAACAAACATTGGTAGATCAGTTAGGGTCATAATCAATTTTGTGAAAATGGATATTCACTATCAAACAGAGAGCAAAACCCAACAAAAAAACCTGCCTAGGATAGGGAGAGCGGCTGTGAAATTGAGTAGACACCTATGAAAACTTCACAATGTGAATTTGAAAAAGGAGCAAGATGCTTGAGAGATGACACCAGGTCAAGCATGGATTGATTCATTAGATTTTTTTGTGATTGTGGTTTCGTTGCATCTTGCATGATGAAACAGGGAACGGAGCTCTGAAATCAAAGGGAAATTATGGATACAGTGAAGCACCGACGGCTACGCGGCGAGGAGAGGCAGGCAGAACAGATGGAGTAACTCGTTCTGATGGAATAGCAGACATGTATTGTCACCCGTTGTCAAAACAGCAGATGGAGGTGTGCTGTCAAGCAACAGTGAAGTGCATCAACAGCAATGGGAAAAAAAAACTCCATTGGAGCCATACGCAACAGGAAGTCCGCCATTTTGAATTGAAAGTTTTTAAATTAGTGTGGTTATGTCGTACTTTAAAACCAACTTCTCCGAGAGATTTCTTCCAATCAACTTCAAATTTGGTCTGTGTCATCTGAAGATGTTAAAGATGAAAAGTTATTAAAAGAAAAACTTTTCGTCATAGGGCATGGCCGTGGCGGGGCGGCCATTTTGTGCATTTCGCCATCGAAACAGGAAGTGGGTGTAACTTGAATGTACATTGTCCGATTGGCTCGAAACTTTTCAGGATTCACCAGTGTCCGACCCTGATGACATAGACACGCAAATATTGGCTCAAAGTCATAACGCCCCCTAGTGGCGACAGGAAGTAGGGCTAGAAGACAAGGTGCTTTACTTTAACAAACTCCTTCTAGAGATTTCATCAGATTGACTTCAAATTTGGTCTGTACTATCTCATCACCTTACATATGAAAAGGTATTAAAAGCAAAACTTTTCGTCAAACTTTGTGAGCGTGGCATGGCGGCTATTTTGAGTGTTTAGGAGAAAGTTGCTGGAACTACAGTGTACATTGTTAGATATGCTTGCAATTTCACACAATCAACGTCTAGAGAGTCCAGGCCTGAGTACATATACAGGCCAATATTGATGTTTTGGTCGTAGTGCACCACGCTGGCAACAGGAAATCAGATTTATATGACAAACATCATCCAATTTACATAAAACTATAATGATGTGAATAATGTGTGGTCTACACGTGATACTGAGCCGCCCCCTATACTTTAACCATGCCCACTTATTTAGCCCACACCCCACTTGAAGATTCTTGTGTGATGTATCATTGAACTGAGCAGAGAGTTCCGTTTTCATTGGTCATGGTTTGGCCTGCCCCCTTTTACAACTAATGAAGTGTTCGATTTAGAGTATTGTGTGAGGTATCATTGAACTCAGCAGAGAGGTCCCTTTTCATTGGTGATGATTTGCAGTGTCTGAGTGCTGTGCAAATGCACGGTCCCAAGGAGTGGTGTCTGCCACTCTCTTTTTAACTGTGTAACATGGTCTTCATCAGCAGATGTAATTGGCTCAGTTTCCATTGCACTGCAGGCATTCAAAACACCACCAGGACATTAATGCATGAGTTATTGAGGATGACAGCTCATTTATGACCATGTTAGAAAGTTCCAGAACAACGGGTTGTTTTTTCAACCTTTTAATTCAAGAATGAAATGTCAACTCTAACCCCCTTTGCCCTTATGTCATGAGATCATACAAAAATCTGTGTCATCAGGCTTCAAGTAAAACCTTTCGTGATGGAACAGCAGCGGACCTAACCAATCAGTGTCCAGCAAAGAGCTACTACCAGCTATAGTTGGTGTGGTTAAGGTTTGAGTGACGGCCCCAACCGTTCAAAACAACAATGGTAATGATTGACAGATGGTTCATCCAAACACCTGATAGGTATTATTTTTAAACTACCTGCAGTGGTTTAACGGTTTCCAATAGAGTTGGGGAAAAACTATGAAAATCTTATATAACCTAATTTGGTTTTGCAACGATTTATAAAATTGATTGTTTTCCCTGCAAGAGATATTTTTTATTTATGTTTTTTACCAATGATTCTCCTAAATATTTACTGTTTATACAGTACAGTCGACGACTACATCATTTCTGTTTCCAGCAAAACAGAGTTAGAGCAGAGAATGCACAAAATCCGTCTTATGCTCTTGTTTACAAATGAAATAAATGTCAGACTGACTGACTGACATGTGATGATGTGCATTCTTTTAGAAAACAATGTATTTTTATATATATATATATATATATGATATATTCTCTTAGAAGTGTATTATACAACGTTTGTTTTTGTTAAAGAAGGACATGAAAATTGCAGTAATCAATACAAATCCTATCGGCACCCATGTATCTTGAAATCGGGACAAAAGCATATTGTCCCAGCCCTAGTATCCAATGACATTTTCTCATATGGTTCTGTGTAGCAAACCATCAGGTTACAGACAATACTTTCCTAAAAAGCACTTGTTTTTACTAAGATAAAGTTCTGATGATGCATACTGGCAGCTTAACCCTAACCCTTACAAATGAACCCACCCAAGCTGCATGGACAGTTTTAGACTAGACAAATAGCATTAACTTCCACTATACAATAGTTAGCCAGCATGCTTTGTGGGATTTTGTCGTTGAGTTTAGTCTCTGTGCCCTTAGTAAACACCCTGTGCCCTCTGAAGGTGTTTAGAATTCCCCCGTTGAAGGAGGGGCCTTTGATATTTTCAACATCTGCTGTAACCTTTACATGTTGCTTGCATGGCCACTGCTCTCCTCGAGCCGTGTGGGCTTGTCAGTCTACTTTTAGGTCTTCACTGAATAAAGCAAAGCTGTCAGGTGCAGGAGCTCAAGAAAGGAGACTGAAGGTGAGGGGGCTAACTGCAGGTATGTATGTGATGCATCAGAGGAGGGTGGGGGAGAAAAAAAAGGTAGGGACGAAGGAACAGAGGGAGTGGAATGAACCGATAAATGAGAACATGAAGATTGATGGATTGTGCTTTGATTTGTATTAAATAACTATTTTTTGTATGTTAGAGGCTTTGCTAACATCCTCCATCGGCGCGACACCAGCTGAATAGATATCAGTTCATCTGTCTGTCGGCTTGTTTATCAGCTTGTTGGTTGGCCTGCTGTGTATTCCCTGATCGTCAGCGCCGCTGACGCTCCAGCCGAGCCAACTCTGATATGACACACTAGGTTAAAATCACTTCTCAGAATCACAGCAGCAGAAGTAGGGGAAAACAGCGGTTTGCATATTTCTGTGTGTGGGTCTTCTAAGATGTTCTCTCGCAGCAAGGAGTTAAGTTGTATAATAGGTAATTATGACATTTATTTGAGTCGCCGTCGTCCTGGGAGGGAGCCCGTCAGTGTGTGTAAACCCATGGTGGCATGGAGGCACAAACCCCCACCCTCTTGGCTGTGGTCAAAATCTCCAAATCAAGTAAGTAGGTGGACCAAGAGTTACATATTGTTTTGTCAACTGCTAATTTCCCAACCTACCCCTCTAAGGCTACATTTACATTGCTACGTTTTGGTTTTCAAGCAGAGTTCTGGGCCAAAAGTGATCTCCGTGGACATATTTCAGCTCCAATCCAATCAATGACGAAATGATGCTGTGTGCCAGAAAGCAAGCTCTATAACAGTTACTGAGTGTTATTCTTTCTGTGACATTACATTATTTATGATTACTCTCAAATGTATCATCTGGGTTCCCGTGTTATGATGGAAGATAGAGTAACCAGAGGGGTAAAAGGTTATATGACGCCACTGACAAGCAACAAAATAAAACATCCCGTGTCAGATATATATATATATTATGTTACATAATGTTACTTTAAACTTGTAATGGGGCTTTTTCATTTGGCAGTGTTGCGTTCAAGTACTTGCCTACTTGCCTTCAATACGTCCTTCACCACTTACCAAGCTGCTGGTTGATTATGTCTCATCGTCCCCTTTTGGAGATGCTTCATCCTCTAGCCTATAACTGTTGTGTAAATGTTGGCGGACACTTTTTCCTATTGACAAAGTACCTCTGTGTTTTCAACATATTTGTCATGTGCGTGCATAATTAGCTATGAAGCCACAGCAAGGGATCCACTTTTGTTCTCGGACTTTGTCCGTCACACAGCGCTTCCCTTCATGCCCGGTGCCGTTTTAAAGGGCTACTTCTGTTTCGAGGGGTAATTATCCTTTTATACCTCCTTTTTTAGATTATTTTTTGGGCATTTTCTGCCTTTATTTTGAAAGGAAAGCTGAAGACATGAAAGGGGAGAGAAAGAGGGGGAATGACATGCAGCAAAGGGCCTGCAGGTCAGAGTCAAACCTGTATATATGGGCGCCCCTTTTTTTTTTTGGTTAAACATGTTCCCTTGGGTTGTGACCTGCTTGTTTATTACCGTCCCAAGACTTTCATATCTTGACATAGTAATTTACTAATTGGAGTGTGAAATTAGAGGGAGTCTTTGGTTATAAAATGCCATTGCACAAATAGGGAGCAGAGGATCAAAGATTTATGGTTCAAAAGTGCTGTGTTACCAGAAAAAAAAAAAAAAAACTCAGTGTAATTTTCATCTCCTCCTCCTATGCCCATATAGTCTCAACCCAATTCTCTTTTTCTTTTACAATCCCCATAATGATCGTAAGAGGCCTCGGATCCCATAAATCAGAACAGTAGGGAAACTAAGTGTCTCATCATTATGCAGCCTCCACCTATCCGCTCAAAGAGCATCCTTGTAAGGCCCCCAGGACAGCAATGCCACTTGTTTAAAGCCAATCTCATTTCAGTGGGCTCTTCATCACTTTTTCCCCTCCTGTACCTAATGACGTCCCTGTGCCATATTATTGTCTTAAGTGAAATGGGGACGAGCTCAATTACTCTTCCGCTTGACTAATGGTGATGTCAAGTTGACTGAGTCATTTTCAGCTGAGGTAATGTTGTTGTTGGCACGTGCTCCCTAAAGAAGTTAAGAAGTCTTCCAGGAGACTTCTGTTGGCTTTCACCTTGGCAGGACTGGGGTTCAAGTGTGCATCTGTTCATGTCTGTAAATAGATAAAATCACAAAGCCATTCATATTACATGACAACATTGATCTGGTCACAGATCAGTCCATTGGAAGAAGGTCAAGGTAGTTTGGTGAATGAAGTATTCAGATTCTTTATTTAAGTGAAGCACTAATACACTGTAAAAAGACTCTGTTACAAGTAAAAGTCCTGCATTAAAAATATTACTTAAGTAAAAGTATGTGACATGTAAGCAAATGCTTGCTCGTGGGAAATTGTTGGGTCCTTGTAAATTATAGAAGGCGTTCTAGACCTACTCTATCTGGTAAGTGTCTTGAGATAACTCTTGTTATGATAGTATAAATGAAATTGAATTGAATTGAATAAAGTATTAATGCAGGAAAATCCTCACATTTTAGAAACTGGAAACGATCAAAACAGTTCGGTCAATCAACTAAGTGTTACATTTCAGCTGGACTTGTAGGCTTCTATATTGTTGGGTAGTTTAATTTATAATAAAACACATTTCATAAACTACATACAGAACATCCTCACCCAGAAAACAGTCGTATAGGTTGATTGTACAAGCAGGTTTTAACAAACCATATTAACATTTGCTGTTAAAGGGTACCTGCCGTTTTTTTCAACCTGGATGCTATTGCCCTATGATTTTGTGTCTAAGTGACCGATGCGAACAACAATCTTTGCATTAAGCAAGAACGCTGCAGTCAGCAGCGATGAAACAAGCTACAATGTAAGTTAAAAGGGAAATTGTCCTGCGTGGTAATGGTAGTTACCCTTTAAGCGACTATATTTTGTCACCATTGTAATTATCACAGGAGCAAACAGGAAAGTAAGTTGAAAAATCAATGGTATGTCCACATGGGCAATTGTTTTTAAAGATAATTTTTTGGGTTATTTTCAGCCTTTATTTTGATAGGACATCAGACGACATAGGGGAGTGAGAGTGGGAACAACATGCCGCAAAGGGCCACAGGTCGGAGCTGAACCCGGGCCCACTTCGTCTGGGACAGCCGTAACAGGAACAAAAATTTTATTAATAATAGTTAAGATGATACAGTAAGAGATCATTAGATGAAAGCTACTACTCTGGACTGGAGAAAATTGAAAATAATTATTTACAAAACCCACAAGACTGTAGCTGGACCTCGGTTAAAGATTGGCCTTTGCTACGGCCCTGCGTGTCAGGGTTGGTGTAAGAAATAGTTTTCTTTTTTATGCTTGTCCTGAAAAGAATGAAACGGTTCTTCCTTTCATAACTGCACAAAGACTCAGATAAATATTTAAGAGGCAACAAAACTGGACTTTGTTTCTTTTTCTATTCTTCTGTAAATGCCTCCCAGGGATATACAGGAACAGGTGCAGGCACATCTGGATAAGCTGTCCAAGTCAGGGTCTTAGATATGGGGGTGGGTGTCAGGAGTCAGCAGAGTGAGTCTGGTAAATCGTAAAAGGCTCTGTCAAGGAAAATGTGCGAATAACTTTAGCTGCTAAGGTTGTGACTGAAAGAGGCTCAGGGGACAACTAAAACCCACTGCTGCCTGTAGTCCCCATTCTTTTCCATTGCTGTTCTCACGTACACACACAGTATGGGTTCTCTCTTCAAACCCCAAACACAACTAAAACAATACAGTCCCTTCAACATGCAAACATATAATCCACTCTAATGATGCAAATGTAGGCTGTTAATTATTTTGGGCGGAATTGTATCCTGGCTTAACGTTTTCACAAATGCAATGGCTCAATAAAGTTAGGGTGGAGGGTGAGGGGGAATACATTATTCAAGATTTCCTTTTTTCCCTTCCTTCTTTCATTCTTTTACATTTGCATTGACTCCATGAAATAAATTTGCATTTCCCATTTTGTAACATTCCTAATATGGGTGATATTGTTGTCTATGGCTATAGATTTTGGTATTGAAGAGTCCTCTTTAGATAAGCTGTTTTAATTCAAGTCGTATTTAATAGGAAGCAGTAAGCCGACATCCCTGAGTGCTTTGATTTCAGAATCTTTCTCTGTCATTGTAATCCTCAGCTGACACATTTTTGCCAGCTAAATATGATTCTTCATTTAAACCTCTGATATGGACATATAGGGACTCTAAATGGATGCATTAGCATCATGCCTAGTAACCTGTTCACTGACGAAGACGTTATTTTTGTCACAGTGTTCAAGAGTGCTTTCAACCAGGGCCACTTTCTTCTGATTGAACGTCATTATTATGTTTAAGCTGTAGACCTCAGTCACCTATGTAGCACTGCTGAGATTTACCAAAAATAGCATCTATTACTGGCTAAGAGGCGGCTCATTTACTTATTACTTAAAGTCCAGATGAATTCCTAAAAGTTTCACTTTTCAGTCAAAAAACATTGTTTAATTGATTCAGAAATGTACTGTTATTTTCATAATATGAAACAAATGTGTAGCTATAGTAAGGCAAAAATGAAACTGCTTCAGGTGGCATTTAATGATGCATTCAGAATCATTGTCAAAGTGCCAAGATGGACAAGTACAAGTCATATGTTTGACTAGTAATGTTCCCACCTGTCATGCTGAATGGAGAAATTCTATGTACAAATGTATGTGTATGTGTGTTTGGAACTTGCCAACTTATTGGGACTTTCGCTAATTCACCGTTTCCCCCAGAGTTAGACAATTCCACTTCTCATCTCCGTGTGCTGTAACTCTGTCTGACGCACCCAGCATTAGCTTAGCCTAGCAACATTCCTGCAGGTAACTGGTTCCAACTAGCTACTGCTCCCAATAAGTGACAAAATAATGCTTATTTACATGTTGTGATTTGTATAGTCCCAGGGTGTACAAATAACAAGGTGAGACACAGCCATATACTAACCGCATATTAACTGGGGACTATATTCTCAGAAAGGTGAAGCACTGCTACATCTTAGTTACTTGGGCGGAGTGATTACATAGACAGTTAAAGATCTCCATGTGTGGTGTAATTGAGGCCCAATAAGTCGGCGTGTTCCTTTAAAGAGCTCATATTATGCTTTTTGGCTTTTTCCCTTTCTTTTATTGTGTTGTATATATTTTTGTGCATGCTATAGGTTTACAAAGTAAAGAAGCCCAAAGGGACTTACCATCTCTAACAGAAAACATTGTTCAAACTGCTCCAAACAGCTCTATTGTAGTTCAGCCTTTACTTCTGAGACAAATAAGCTAGCTGCTAGTGTGGCACGCCCTCATACTCTGCTTCTGACTGGCTAGTAGTCCTTACCTAGGTCCTGTCAGGGCCCTCATACTCTGCTTCTGACTGGCTGTAGTCCTTACCTAGGTACTGTCAGGGCCCTCATACTCTGCTTCTGACTGGCTAGTAGTCCTTACCAAGGTACTGTCAGGGCACGCCCTCATACTCTGCTTCTGACTGGCTAGTAGTCCTTACCTAGGAACTGTCAGGGCACGCCCTCATACTCTGCTTCTGACTGGCTAGTAGTCCTTACCTAGGTACTGTCAGGGCACACCCTCATACTCTGCTTCTGACTGGCTAGTAGTCCTTACCTAGGTACTGTCAGGGCCCTCATACTCTGCTTCTGACTGGCTAGTAGTCCTTACCTAGGTACTGTCAGGGCCCTCATACTCTGCTCCTGACTGGCTAGTAGTCCTTACCTAGGTACTGTCAGGGCACACCCTCATACTCTGCTTCTGACTGGCTAGTAGTCCTTACCTAGGTACTGTCAGGGCCCTCATACTCTGCTTCTGACTGGCTAGTAGTCCTTACCAAGGTACTGTCAGGGCACGCCCTCATACTCTGCTTCTGACTGGCTAGTAGTCCTTACCTAGGAACTGTCAGGGCACGCCCTCAACTCTGCTTCTGACTGGCTAGTAGTCCTTACCTAGGTACTGTCAGGGCACACCCTCATACTCTGCTTCTGACTGGCTAGAAGTCCTTACCTAGGTACTGTCAGGGCCCTCATACTCTGCTTCTGACTGGCTAGTAGTCCTTACCTAGGTACTGTCATGGCCCTCATACTCTGCTCCTGACTGGCTAGTAGTCCTTACCTAGGTACTGAGCATGTGCGAAACAAAGATGGAACAGAAGTGAGATGTCTCACTCTGTAGCTAAAACAGAGAGCTCAACACACAGGGTGAAAAGAGGAGCTGCAGCAATGTGCAGTACAAAATAAATATGGTGTTTTTTTTCAAACCACATAAACCTATTCTCGTACAACCTGTAAATACAATTATGAACCCGAAAAATGAGCAGAATATGAGCGCTTTAAGGTAGCTATATGCCAAAAGGAGGTTATATAGTTAAATGTTAAAAGATGCTCTGACAGAAAATCATTAATTTACTATAAGAGAATAACTTATAGATGCATTGTTGCATTTAAAGTGTTGCATCGGTAACTAAGTCTACATTAGATGTATCGTGAAATGAAGCAGGTAGACTTAATAATTACAAATTAATTACAAGAGAAAGTGAAAATAAAGAGAGGGGAAGACATGTAGCAAAGTGGAGTCTGTAGTAGTAGTAGTCTGGCTATCCCCAGACCAAGCCAAGCTCTATAGATCTGAGATTGAGCATTGGTCTGGGGATTCTGCTCTGGATTTTCTCTGTACAAGAGGCGGGACCAATGGGAATAATTCATATGACTCTGTACGCAATTGGATAGTCCTTCAACCAATCAGACCAACGATCTGGGTGAAGTAGAAGCAACAGCTGCGGGGAGAAATCAAATCTCCCGCAGAGTGCGTGGTTTACCCAGTCTAGCCTGGGCAGACAGTAGGGCTGGATGTGAATATTTGAATATTTGTTTTTGAATGCTTGCGGCAAAAAGTTGAGTCCGATTCAACTTTGTAAAAACATCAACCCGACGTCTGTCCATATCGCGGCGTGCAAGTCCCGTAAACTTACTATAACAGGGAACATCAGTGCCTCTATCACTGCTACGAGAAAAATACCGACACTTTCAAAGCTCAAAAAATGGTGTTGGGTATAACCCTCCAGCTGACAGTGGGTCTATTTGAACAGATCCACTTCCTCCTCTGCCCCTGTCTGAAAGGTGGTGTTGAACTCAAGCCAGAATGGCTGCTCCACTGCTGCAGTGCATTTCTCAACTCAATGCCTCTCCAGATGGCAGGTATTTTTAGTGCTTAGCTCCCATGTCCTGAGCTGCGACAGCTCTGCCGCGCTCCATCGGGCTGCAGCGGGCCCGCCCCGCCTAGGGTTCTTTTAATGGACTTTAATTTGAAGCACATGATCAGAACAATACAGACACTAGCACAATGGAGACAATAGGGCTCCTTTCCATGCATTTGGGTTTAGCAATTCACAGCATAATTATTGCTAAGTAGAGAAAAATGATTGCCTAAAGGCCAAGGTTGAAGCAAGAGGCTTTACATTTTACAGAATCGGTGAGACCCAGGGTTTGGAAACATGTCGCCCTGGCTAAAATGAAAAGCATTGCTAACATTTTTCAATTCAATTCAATTTTATTTATAGTATCAAATCATAACAAAAGTGATTTCAAGACACTTTACAGATACAGTAGGTCTAGATCACACTCTATAATTTACAAAGACCCAACAGTTTCAGTAATTCCCCCAAGAGCGAGCATTTAGTGAGACAGTGGTGAGGCTGACTGTGGGTCTATCAAGAGCCTGGGTCGGCGGTGTCTGATGGTGCCAGTTGGGGGTGTGATGAACAGTGGCAATGATAGTCACATCAATTTTTAATAAACTTCAGCAACAACAACCAATATGACAGACACAGGTA
The DNA here is from genome assembly GCA_026937815.1 of Etheostoma perlongum. Classification (NCBI taxonomy): domain Eukaryota; kingdom Metazoa; phylum Chordata; class Actinopteri; order Perciformes; family Percidae; genus Etheostoma; species Etheostoma perlongum. Next base: position 4,952,740 of record CM049372.1, read on the forward strand.
ACTTGTTTTCCTCCAGAACCAAGGTACATATGTCTCACTGTCATCTGACACTCAGTGGTGGAATGTAACTCTGTACATGTACCTAACTACTGTATATGTATCTCTTGTGTTGTCTTCCCGTCAAAATTGAAAATCAACTTTTTTATTTGTTTTCTTTTTTATTGATGTTTTTAACTTTTTCTTATGTTTTTGTCCCTTTTTTCAACACTTTTGATGCTTTTATTCAATGTTTGTCATGTTTTTGACGGTTTCAACACTACATAACCCTAACTTATTAACTTTAGTTTTATGGTTATTTTTGGAATTTAAATAACTTTATCATGAAAGCCACGATAAACCTCATTTATAGGAAATTATACCTAATGTTTGAATAGAAAAGTAGAAATTAGGAATTATTTTGACTAAAATGAAAGGAATGGATGTTGATGGAATATCAACTTTTACTCAATAGTGTCTGACAACAGCAGTGATGTCACCAGGTTACTTTTTGTCCCAAGACAGCGGTGTGGAGAGTGGAACACAATGTCTGGGAGTCTGTTGCGTTGGACTATAGATTTGTGTTGTTACCTAAAAGAAGTTTAGTGCCATGGCCCAATTTTAAATAATTTTGGTGTGAAAAAGAAGAGAGAAAGAGAAAGAGAAGAGGGGTGCAGCTCGCCAGTATCTGTATCTGAAGTCTCTTTTATATAGACCTTAGTGGTCCCCTAAGACTGTATCTGAAGTCTTTTATATAGACCTTAGTGGTCCCCTAATACTGTATCTGAAGTCTCTTTTATATAGACCTTAGTGGTCCCCTAATACGGTATCTGAAGTATCTTTTATATAGACCTTAGTGGTCCCCTAATACTGAATCTGAAGTCTCTTTATATAGACCTTAGTGGTCCCTAATACTGTATCTGAAGTCTTTTATAAAGACCTTAGTGGTCCCCTAATACTGTATCTGAAGTCTCTTTTATATAGACCTTAGTGGTCCCCTAATACTGTATCTGAAGTCTCTTTGATATAGACCTTAGTGGTCCCTTAATACTGTATCTGAAGTCTCTTTTATATAGACCTTAGTGGTCCCCTAATACTGTATCTGAAGTCTCTTTTATATAGACCTTAGTTGTCCCCTTAATACTGTATCTGAAGTCTCTTTTATATAGACCTTAGTGGTCCCCTAATACTGTATCTGACGTCTCTTTTATATAGACCTTAATGGTCCCCTAATACTTTTCACCCACAATGAGCTTTCCTTAGTATGTGCCCTTTCGGAGTCTGTAGATTTTGAGGACGAGAGAGGGGTGGGGCAAGGTGGAGGCTGGGGGTGTGGCCTTGACCAACTGCCACTTTACCCGTTTGAAAGCCAAATTCTCTGGGCAGGCAAAGCAGAGAAAAGGGAGGTAACCAACATTTGAGATCGGCCCATCTGAGCTTTCATTTCCTCAAAGGCAGAGCAGGACACCCAGGGCTCGGTTTACACCTATCACCATTTCTAAAAAGTGAAAAGTGAAATTTCATGCCATGGGAACTTTAATAATTTTATCATTTTCCTGGTGAGTGCCAGTGTTACTTTCTGATTACTTCAATATGGCTTCTGATTAATTATTTTCATCTGCTGCCTGTTCTCCTGATTAAATGAATTCTTTTGTCCATAACATGTCGGTGTAGTTGTCCAACCCATCAAGTTATCACATGAAACACGAGCATTGGATGGAGTTTGGGCTAAAAAAATGACTGAGAGATTAATGAGTGTGTATTATCAAACTACTTACTTGCATGTGTTGTTTCTGTTAGGGATGCACCGAATCCAGATTTTTAGGGATCGGCCAATTTACCGAATTCACTTGTTAAGATTCTGCCGAGTAAGTCTATTCACACAGTAAACACATTAATGAAGTCAACAATGTCCACATCAGTGTATTTTGCCATACCTGCAGTTGTTGCATTTTGGCTGCTGTCTGTAGATTCCTTCATGAACAACTCTTATTCTTTTGAATGTGTCATATGCAAATCTTGTAACAGTGGTGATGTTGTGTATTGTTTAGGGTCTTCACCACCACGAGACAAATCGGCATTGCAAATTCAACATGTAGCTGGACTTGAATGGCCTTCTTTTGACTGAGAGTACTGAAACCTCTCCCAGGGTGCATCCCTGGTTTCTGTAGAGATACAGTGGCAAGCATACTCCTTCTGTTCTATTATTCAACACAATCCAGACTGTTCATTTGCATAGCCCTTCCCTATACCTCCCTCTATATAGGATCATCTGTCCTGCTGTGTACTTTGCAGGCTCCATAAATTGTGGGGCATAAAACCAGTGCTCCTCTTCCCTCCCATATGGAATATGCCAAGGCAATGCCAACAGAAGCTGTTTGATTTACCACACTGTACATAGATGCATCAAGAATTCATAGGCAACTTAATTAGGAGTTATAAAAGTGACTTATGGCAATTGTGTGGGACACAGAGGCCTATAATGTGGAAGTTATCATTTCCACAACTCCCCAGTCTTGATTCTTTTTCTCAGAACTTTCATGTATTGCTGGAGCTATTAGTGCTTTGATGTTAATGCACAAAGCTTTCTGGGTGGCAGAATGTTGCCGCTGCAATGCTGCAGAAGGAACCGTGCAAATGAAAAACAAGGCTGAAAAAACCTATGCTTTGCTTTCGGTTACTGCAGTGTGTCATGGAAAGGATTTACACACATTATCCAAACATCAGGGCAACAGCCATAATGAAATAGGACCCATATTTCAAAGCAAAGAGAGACTGTAGAAAACATTCTCTCTAGTTTATTCACCTTTTTCCTTTGAGTCAACTGTAAAGGAGGCCAGGGAGCTGCACCATCATAAGGGACCTTTTGGAGGGGATTCCTTTATGTCCTAACCAATTACACCAAGCTACTTTATATAAGCGGTTCCACTGTCGCAGACTACGTTCCAATATCGTAAGGAAATCCTAACAGTCTTGCAAGAGTTGGCGCGCACTCCCATTGTCTTAATTTTGTGGTGTAAGGTGGTCATAAACGTCAGTCCTAGGGATCGGGGGGGGCTGGGCGGGTTGGGGGGGTCGTCAGAGTCACTCCAGGGGGGCTGCCAAGTTTTTTTTTTGCTAATTCAGTGAATTTTTGAATTTTATTCAAAAATTAAAATGTCTTAAAACATTCATTAATATGAAAGACTGTGCATTTCACATGTATGTTTAATATTAAAACGATATGGGTATATATAAATACGATAAATATACAATACGGTATAAATAATGTATAAATATCCATCCATCAACCCAGTTTCATACAGCAGCTCAGCGTGATACTCTGTCTCCTTCAGCTAAGGGGCCCATGGCCTAAAAAACCTGGAAGACCCCTGATCTAGAATAAGAGGAACATGGTTTTTCGAGGGAGATGTTACGGTTGAATTTTTGAAATATATTTTTTTAATGATGTGTGCACACTTCTACACATATTCTATTCCTTTCCACTGTATTGTGGTGGAAGCAGAAATCTTAAAACAGATAAAATCTATGGCTAAAAACACCCAAGAAGAGAGAGAAAATTTACTTTTTTTGTCGTATGGATGAATTTTCCCTTTAATTCAATCCAAATTACAACTTTAACTAAATTATATCACAAATCTGATACTTAAACACTATAATCAATGCCAATTTAAAAAGTGACACTTCAGTTTCCAGCCTCCAGCAAAAGCCATGTTTGATTTTTTATTTAAAAAGGGACAACACACGTTAACATGCAAATGTGCCAGATTTAGATTTCATCTGCATTTCCTAGCAGGGTTTGTTTCCCACTAGGAAAGCTCCAGGATTTACACATACCCTCTAATGACACGCAACAACATTATTTCCATCCTATTTTGGATATATTTTGAATTGTTATCTGTTGTTTGTACTTTATTAAGTATTTATTAACATCTCCCATACACATTCAATCAGATAGTCTTCATACAATATTGTTTTCACAGTAAAAGGAAAAAAAATACATTCAAGTAAAACAAACCCACACAAAGAAGGAAAAAACTAACAACAAAATACTCACTAACAAAGACTGTCAAAAACAAAACAGCACCTCTTGTAATGGAATCCAATTAATCATTTCTCAGACACCTTTTTATTGCAATAGGCCTTTGATATATAAGAGGAAGTGAGCTCGTACCTGGCTGAATTTGCCACTGTTCAATCTAGCTACTGAGTATTCAAAGGAAGCACATGTCTGTGAACTTAACAGAAAAGATATTGCTAATTTTCTACCAGGACATTATACGTTTTTCGCACAATAAAACAAATTAGCATTAGCACAGACAGAAGCACTAGTAACGACAAAGACAATCACAATGTTACACACACACGTGGATAGAGAACATTGTTGGGACCAAGAGTGATCAGATCCACAGGTGGGAGTAGCACGGTGCATCTGGTAATGGTTGCAAATCCTGCGGGAACAGGGCGTTTGCAGGGTCACAGAACACAGAACACAGTCTCGCATAGGCTTCCTGTCACTAATTGGTTGCACAGGTCCAGCGCATTTCATCATCTGCTATGAGAATAATGGCCTGTCTTTCTGTCTCACTTTATCCCTCTCTTTCATTCCAGGCCTGTTTCATAGCTCACAGTGCAAGTCAAGGAAAATCAGGAAATATTGTGTTCTTATATTATTATGTAAGAACAGTCCATTTGTGTTAGCCAGTGACAACTGGTAGATTTGGTAGATGGTGCAGAAGCAGTAGCTAGGGGTGTAATGATACAATGATCTGGAACAACTAATTGAATAATGCCATCAATGCATAGTGAGACTCGATAAATATCATAATTTTTAAGATTCAGCTAATTTTCTTGATTTAAAAGGGAACTACGTTTTTTTTTCAACCTGGACCCTATTTTCCTTTCTTTTTGTGACTGATGGGAACAACAATCTTTGACACTGGTCCAGTATTAAGCGAGGTCGCTGCAGTCGGCAGTGAAGAAACAAGCTACATTCTAAGTTAATAGGACAATTGTCCAGCTTGTATTTACCTTCATAAAATGCTGGTTTTGCTGCTGCAGGCTCAGATTAATATTCTGTCAGTGTCTGACAACGTTATGGAAATTATCCCTTCAGAGATAGACCTTTAAAACCTCTTTGTGACCTTTCTGTTTAACCAGAAACAACTCTGAAGTCGCTAGCGCTAAACCCACCAGACTCTATTTAAAAAAACTGTACTTTTAGCGTGTATAGAGCCAACATATTACCATTAACCAACATATTATCACATGTAAATCAGTAGACTATGTGTTTATTTCAACGAAAACTAGAGTTGTGATGTTTGGAAAAGTGGAAAGACAACCCAAAATGGCTTGTCATAGTATTATTTTGTTTCTGTTGACTTTGAATGAAGTGTATTTAACGATGCTAAAATTATTGTTTATTTACATGGAATCTGGTGGGTTTAGCAAATGCATTTTTGTTGATTTTGTTTGTTTTTATGTTTAAAAAAAAGGATTGTATTCTTTAACAAAAAGGTTGACCTCCTGGCAAACCCTTTCCATAATGTTGTCAGACACACAGAATATTAATCCGAGTCTGTCAGCGGCAAAACAAGCACTTTTGCGAAGGTACCTAAGTACAAGCAGGGCTGTAGTACTCGAGTCCGGTCTTAGACTCGAGTCCGGACTCAAGACCATTTTTCTATGGACTCGGACTTGTCTCGGACTCGGTAGTATTTGGACTCGGACTTGTCTCGGACTCGGCCACTGGTCTTGCCAAATATGGCTTTTGGTCTCGACCGAGTCCAGGTGTCTTTATTATGTTGATGATAATATTGGAGGGAAAGTAAAACACAGTTCAGGTGGGGATATTGTTTGGCTTTTTACAAGTTTAGACAGCTAGCTAACGCTACACCAATGTTTGCTAACGTTAGTGCACCAGCGTTAGCCAAGTTAGCTTACTAGGTAAATATTATGGCTACCTTCGGAGTTTCCTATATCTGCGTCCACGTTGTCGACATAAGACCTGTGGCGTTAGTGCTCCTTTTCAGCCATCATTTTATTACATGAAATAAACTTTGCTCCTACGTGATGGGTGGGTTTTTGTTATGTTATAAAAAAGCTAACTGGCTATAGTTAGCCCGTTTGTATGCTAGCGGACATTAGCTAAAGTTGCCGAGCCAGCTGTGTGTCTGTCTGTGTTCCCTAAAAAACTTCTTCCTGATGGATTTATTTTAAAATTCTGAAATTTGTCTCAAATAAAACGAACATATGTTAAATTACACTCTGTTCATTGTTGTTTAACCAAACTTTAATGTTTTCAGAAAATACGGTTTCCTATTAACCCACGTCCAAATAACAACAACAAATACAATATTTTTTAGGGAAGCCATAAACCAACCATAGGGCTATACTCTGTAATACTGGTCACTTCATTTCTACACTACATCTGGAGAGAAGCTATGTTGTAATTTAGTTGTTCAAATGCTCAGTACTAGTACCTATTGTAGCAGTAGCAGTTCTAATGCTCAGTACTAGTACCAACTGTAGCAGTAGCAGTTCTAATGCTCAGTACTAGTATCTACTGTAGCAGTAGCAGTTCTATTGCTCAGTACTAGTACCTACTGTAGCAGTAGCAGTTCTAATACTCAGTACTAGTACCAACTGTAGCAGTAGCAGTTCTAATGCTCAGTACTAGTATCTACTGTAGCAGTAGCAGTTCTATTGCTCAGTACTAGTACCTACTGTAGCAGTAGCAGTTCTATTGCTCAGTACTAGTACCTACTGTAGCAGTATTGTCTATGTAGCTATTATGAGTTATCACCATATGATATCAAGAGGAATGGCTATACTCATAAATCCTGGGTGTTCTGACACTGTTTTTGTTTTTATATCAACAAATAACCCTAATTGATTGTCTTGATACTGTCATACATAAGTCCTTTTTTCTGTCCTGGACTCGGCCTTGACTCAGACTCAAACCTCTTTGGACTCGGTCTCGGACTTGTCTTGGACTCGACAAAGGTGGTCTTGACTACAGCCCTAAGTACAAGCTGGACAATTGTAGCTTGTTTTGCCGCTGCCGGCTGCAGCGATCTTGCATAATACTGGACCAGTGTTAAAGATTGTCACTTAGACACAAAAACAGGAAAATAGGATCCAGGTTGAACAAAACGGTAGTTATCCTTTAAATGTCTTGTAGAATAAAATTGTCAAATCATATTTTAGTTCTTGATATAAGTGGAACTGATTGTGTTAAATGGGCATATGATATTGATTGCAGACCCTTGAATTGAATTGTTTTTTTGGGTGGTAGCATATCTGTATCGTGGTCCAAAGAATCAATATAATATTGTATCATAATCAAACTTTTGATTTAATCCCCAAGTAGAGTGTGCTATTTTGCAGCAGGAAACTAAAGCTAAAGCTATAGCACTGTCATTTATCTTTTATTCTGATTCATATTTCATTTTGAGCAAAAGTGCACTTACACAAGGGTTTAAGTAGTTGAATGGCAACAGCAAATCCAGTACTATATGTCATGCCCTTTTATCTTTGACTAGACATTTTTTCTATTTATTTTTCTAACTTTTTATTTTTATCTAAGTTTGTTTTGTTTTTTGGCCCATGGCGTCAACCAAAAGTGGAGACAAGGGAAAACCCAAGGCATGAATTAAAGGCATTTTGAAAACTAAATGTTAAGTGCTTTGGGTTTTTCCTTGATGCCTCTTACAGTACGTTTACATGCGTAGCAAAATAACTGGGTCATGCCAGTTCCCCTTGTATATATGATTTGGGAAGAATGGAAAGAATGACGGGAATAACTCTACCTCCGGTACAGTAAGTGGCGCTCTGCCAATGCAAAATTAGCTTTTTCTTCCCGTTGACCTATGTTAAAATTACGACGGGCTACTAAATTAGTAAAAACGTAAGGTTTCATTCACACACTCTTGTCTCAGCGTAGGAAAGCACAGTGCTCTTGCCAGATGACAACGTTATATCTGTAACTAGTGTAGGGTGGAATTAGCAAGCTAACTTTGTTAGCTAACTAGCGTTAGCCAGCAGCCACAGCGGGAGCAGCTTGGTCCGTCCACTTTTTAGCCGAGACACTGCGTTGACAGCCCCAGAGATAATAATAATAATAATAATGACAAATTTTATTTGTTATGCAAATGTTTACATTTAAGACCAACCAAAATCGGTTTAGTCATTTCCCGATATCCACTGCTGCCTCGCTGGGGAGTAAAACAGATGATTTGCTTGTTTACATGGTGTTTGAGAAATCAAGGTATTGCCTTAACCCGAGTATAATCATCTTTTTTTTTAAACTGCATGTGAACACACTGTTGGATTTATTCACGCCCTCTGCCATAGAGTCTTTTGTAACACTAGTTCCAAGAAGTTCTCTAGTCCTTCTGTTCTTCATAAATCAAAAGTGTGTTGTAATGCCCGCAAATTGCATTTCAGTTCAAATTCTGTATCCCTGCATAACTACTAAACTAAGAGCTTATTACGCCTATACCTAGGATAAGGAAGCTGACTCATGTGGGGGAATGGCCTGTTCGACTCCGGGATGTTTTTTTGTATTTTTTTTTTGTACCTGAGCCTTGGCATGTATTATCATTCAGTTATTCTACTGTCTTAGAAAGATTGCATCGAGCATGTAATGTACAACAAAAAATATTCTTCTGAGAGTTGTTTCTGTTTCACCTGATTTGAATGCAGCATTACACTGGGAACACAATGCAGAGCCTGATTGTGTGCCTGGCCTTTCACACCAGATGTGTATTTCTACGCGCCGGTCACAAAGCAATCCTCCTTTCGTCTCTCTCTCTCTCTCTCTCTCTCTCTCTCTCTCTCTCTCTCTCTCTGACAGAAAGAGACAGGATGAGTGGGGAAAACTGGCAATCTCTCTCTCCGTATGTCTCACTGTGAGAAGTCAAGACAGACAAAATCACCATGAAATTTGGTGTTTTATTTTGAAATGTGCTTTATTTTTGTAAAGAATCCAGCTGCACTATAGATAGATAGATATTTATTGATCCCAATTAAAATGGGAAATTACAGTGTTGCAGCAGAAAAAGCACAGAATATAAATATAAAGGAAATACTAGGATACAATATAAATAATGCATACATACAATATACATAAAATAATAATAGGAATAATATACAAGAACAAATATTTGAATATATACAAGTTAACATGGGCGCCGAAATAATAACAGCTATATGCTTACGCTTCTGTTTCCACAGTGTCTTTAGTCACAAATGTACATTTGTAGGGTGTGATTTTTGGAAAAAGCCGAGGGGGGATGTTTTTTAATGATTAAAAAACTCAACAAAATAAAACATGCAAGAATGAAATCCTCCTTCCAGTAACATGGATATAGAGCCACCTGGCCACATTTTTTCATGGACTTCCATACTCAGGGTAAATAATCTCAACAGAAGTGGTGTCAACACAAAACAGCGTGGTGTCAACCTAAATCCCAGGAATTTCAAGCCGGACTAGTCGTTTTGGTGTCTAATATTAACTGTCAGTGCCGCATGCCGCTCACTTTTTCTGGCTAAACGCCACTACCATGGCCCCTGAAAGCACCGTCATCTGGCTGATTACGTTGCATTTGTTCATTTTAGTCTTCTGTTTGGGCTGGTCATTATGGCAGCTGAATAGCCAACTGATATACTCTGTACATATACATATATTCAAACCAATCACCTGAAGAGAGGAGGGAAAGTGTTATCATCCACCTTTTCAAGCAGCTGATTATAATATAGAGAGCCAACAAGGATACAATGTGTGTTTGGGATGGAAAAAAAACATTAGGCTACATCAAGATAAAGTTAAAAAAATTAAAGGAAAAGTAGCAGATAACAAAACATCACGTTGATAGTGTTACAAAGGCTCTTACAGGTTGTGACAGTCTAAAGGTTGGGGTGCTGGGACACGTGTTAGGGTGACACACCAATGGCCCTTTAAGTGCAAACAAAGGGCTACACTGTAATGCTAATGATGAGTTAGGGCTCTCCTACCTGCTAACATAAGACGCAGAGCAATGTGAACACACAGTCTGTTTCAACTGATTCCACCATTTTAACAGAAACATACAGCAATATATTCTATTTACTTTGTCGCTCGGGGAGAAATCCCCAGTCCCTTAACAAAAGTTTTGTGAGTTGTTGACTTAGGACCCTTTATAAACTTCACGAAACACTGTCTATGACAACTTCTTAAAGTTTCTTTGGCAAATGTAATACATTAAGTATTTTCTTTCCTTGTGTAAAAAGCATTGCGTCATTTTGTTTTGGTGTGTTGCTGTACTGACGTGTAGGTTACTCCATGTCTAGATAAAGTCAGCTGCACAGGTGAGGGCAGTGTTTTCATTCACACGTTTTTTAGTATGAAATGAAAAATGCCTTATGGAAACAATAAAATTCTGTCTTGAATATCGATACAAAGTTTGTACATTCGAAAAATAAAAATAACGAATTATAGACCACAGTCTATAATTTACAAAGACCCAACAATTACAGTAATTCCCATAATAGCAAGCATTTAGGGGCGAGGAAAAACTCTTAGGGAGAAACCTCGGACAGACCCAGGCTCTAGAGCGGTTCTCTGCTAGTGCTGGTTGGGGGTGTGATGAACAGTGGCAATTGTAGGAGGACATAGCAGGGCACTGCAGGCCATAGCTGGACATTGAATGGGCGTAGTAGGGCACTGCATGGCGTAGCAATAGCTAAATGTAATAACAGAGGGGGCAGCAACATATAACTATATAAAATAGAAAAATAAGTCCTGTGTGAAAAAGTAATACCTTATTTAGAGACAAAAGGAGACAAAAAAAAGAAGAAATAAACCTAACTGCAGTGATAATAAAAGTAAGAAAAGTTGTTCTAATGCAGTTTTAAAAGGAGATAATTAAAAGGCAATACATAAAAGGAATAATAATACATATTAATAATAACAATAACAATAAAAAGAATGATAATAATGATGGCAGTAGTCAACAGTAGTACTTTAGTAACAAAAAAATAAACACAATTTAGGAAGAAGAAAAAATGGAAATAATGGTGAAAATAACAGCCATAAAATGGGGTTAGGGTTACTTACCAGGGGTGTAGATGAGTGTTGTGTGTGTTATTGATGATGTAATGCATGTATTTTATAGCTAATAGTTGAAGATCATTTCTCCATTGTTATGTGTTCTATAAAGAGGTCTATATCCATCTTGAGATGTTTAGTTGTGTTCTGCTTTTTTATCAGTTTGAAAGGACTGTCTTGTGAGCGACAGTTAGAGTGATGAGTACTATTTTAATAATGTGGTTGGGAGGTGTGATTGATGATAGCTCGCCTAACAAGCCGAGTAGGGAAAGTGGGATCCTGCACTTCAGGATCAGGGACAATGATTCCTTTCCAAAATTGTAGTACGGGTCAGTAGTGCCAGATTGCATGGATGTAATCGTCTCGTGTTAAAGGAGCAGAGTGAGCTATTACTTGAATCTGAGAGGCCCATTTGGTGCATTATTTTGAGTGATGTGTGTTTTAGTTGGCCTTGTACTGTTTGAGTTGAAAGCTGGGTTTATGTGTCACAGAGAATGTGTTTGTGCAGTTTTTGGTTCAGGAGTTTTTTTTAAGGGATATGGAAAAATATTTCTCTCATTTTGCAGTAGGAAGAGATGTTGTCTGAGGTTGACGAAAATGTCATGGTAAGCCAATCAGATGTAGAGTTGGGCGGGTGTTCGAAAGCACGCATAGTCGGACACACAACGAACAACACAAGCAAGTTAGTCAACGAGAGACAGGTATGGCGAGCCCAAATGAGAGGCAATAAATATAAAAAATTCCAAAAGATCTACTGTGTTATTTGTATGGATCCACTATATGAACATAATATCTAAATACATGGCATTTGCTAGTGTTGGCTATCACTTTGTCCCCTATTACAACATTAAAATAGTTTAGATTTGTGTACATTGTTTCTGTTAATTATGTATTATAATAAGTGTTAATTTCATTATAATTTTCATATTTATCATAAATAATTGAACATGCACATGTATTTTAAGTTCCGTTAAAGAGTAGTGAAGGGGGGGTCACATTTGAGCATTTAAAAACGCAATAGTTACTTTCTGACGTAACTAGTTACATTTATACTAATTTAATTACTTTTTGGAAGAAGTAACTAGTAACTGTAACTAATTAAAATTTTGAAAATTACTTGCCCAATACTGCTGAAAATATTGTGGTCCATTCTTTAAAAGGAATAAAAGTACAGAAAATGACTTCATATCCAATAGTCCTTTGATATCAGGTCCAGGATTTATGGACCGGGATATATGATATAAACTATGCCGGAGTGATGAGACCCAGGTTCCATTCAGCCCAAGATTACTGGTTGTGGGAGAATCCTAAGCACATAAGAAGCTGGGTCTAGACTAGTTTAATAATAGACAGACAGATTTTTCTTTTAAGAGGATGGAAGAAAGAAGGGGTGCCGTTAATCCCGGAGTAGGCTTGTGAGATGGCTAGGGTGGCAACGTTTGGAAAAATAACAAATGGTTTACCAGATTGGATGTCTATATTAAAAAATGGTACCTGAACTTTCTGGAGGGCTCATTAGACACGTTAAAGTATGAGGTCATATTTCTGCCACCGCTAGGTGGGTGTACGTGAGTCATTGAGTCATTTGTTTTGGGTTATTACTTAGAAGATTGTGATTTGAAAAACATTCTCCTCGGCAACGCTGTGGAGGAAGGTCTGGCAAAGCGAGACTAGAGGTTACATGACTTTAGACTTCAGTCAGTGCAAAGTCATTAGTCCGGCAACCAATCCATTGGGTTTATGCCTAGTTATTAAGTGTAGTACGACTCATTCTTCCTATGTTGGGCTCCGTGCTGTATTCCAGATCCAATTCTGGACAGCCTGGAACGTTAGCATTAGCACATAGCTACTGCATGTCTTTACACCAGCTGACTGGTCCTTTAGCGTAGCAGAAATCCAAACTGCTACAAGCAGCTCTCCTGGTCCTCTTACACCATTTCCCTACATCGTAAACCCTCCGTGGCTTTTAAATGAGTTTCAATTAAGCTGAGTTTTTGACAAAAATTGCCAGTGACAGTGCTACAGATTTATGTTGTCAGTGACCAAACCACATAGCCAGATAGTTGACTTCAAGCTTAAAAATAAGGTCATTGAGGCGTACTACAGTGTACTAGTGACAATTATTTGCAGCCCCTAGTTTCTATTAGTTGTTGTTGGAAAGATGGTTTGCCAACAATGTCTAAAAAGAAAAAGAACTCCGCAGGGAAGCCATCTGGGCCCGTTGCTTTATTGAGTGCTTAGTGAAATTTGTCTGGTGTAAATGGTTTCTCTGGGTCTTGGTCTTCTGTTAATGTAGGCAGGCTTTTAGTAATGTATTTATATAATTGAGGTTTGGTTCATTGTTTGATGGCTATATACTTAGTTTTTTGTGCCTTCTTGTGAGAAAAGCGTCTTTCCCACTGACTTTTATTTTCTAGCTGAGAAATTTTATTTCTGATGATATTAATTTGTGAGAAATTCCTATGATGTATTATTATATTTAAAATGCTTTTAGTTGCTGGATTTAATAACAATGTCTAATTTATGTCAGACAGCTCTAATTTATATTTACATTAAAAGTATTTTCTAACTCTTTTTTAGTTCTAGATTTAGCTGTCTCTGTTCTTTTCTTCTTGTAAAATGAGTAGAAAGATTATTTCCCCCTGTATGACTGTTTTTGCAGTGTTCCAGATTAATGTTGGTGAGCTGACTGGAGAGACACAATGTTGTTGAATAACACATCTCTTGGAGTCTTAATGGCACAGAATAGAAGGTATAATCATCAACTAAAGGCATGACTCTGTCAGCGTTCCTCTTGCTTACTCCCTACATTTGAGCAATAACCTATATTTTATTTTAGCTAATGCATAAAACGACAATCTGTATCAGTGCTTTACAAAAAGCTTCAGCATAATATTTTCCTAACCTTATGATGTAATAAGAAACGCTTCACTAAAAGTATGCTCTGTGTGTGAAGCACACCACCTCACACACAACTATGATAAAAACTGAGGTCAGGCTATATATATATATATATATATATATATATATATATATATATATATATATATATATATATATATATATATATATACACATGGGGCATTTTAGGCAGCATATTATGACATTATGGGGCAGCATATTATGGGGCATTTTAGACAGGTCTAGAAGCAAGGACATTGTGGTTAATGGACGGTGCCTTAACCCCTAACCAGGGTGCCCAAGCTAAATCAACTGCTGAAGAAGATTTTTTTTGGTTAGAGAATAACGTCACAGTCTAATAGTGTGTCTCAATTTCAGTAAGTTTAATTACATGTACATTGTGCAAACTTGTGTAAAGCATACACTTTGATAGGGTAGTGTTGTCTCAAATCGCACAGGGCTGCACTAAGTACTCAAAGTAGCAAGTGTAAAACTAAACTAAATTCTAAGTTTTTATTTGTTTTTGTTCTGGAAAAAGGTTGTCAATGAATATTTTTGATAGTTTCCATTATAGAAAAACGCTGGTCTTGGTGTTAACCCTACACTAGTCTCCCTTTGCCAGACCATCCACATGCTGGAGGGTCTGGTTACTCCACACAGCATTCTGGGATGGGAGAAGAACATGCTCTGGTTTATTCGTATATCTTTAAAACAATCAGAATTGTCTTGGGCGACGTTAAAATAGTTGTTTGAGAGAAAACTCAGATTGGACAGATAGTCTAGCTAGCTGTCTGGATTTACCCTGCAGAGATCTGAGGACCAGGTAACCATAGTCCTCAGAAATCACCTGCAGGTTAGAACGCCAACACAAAGACAGAGGATGAAAACAAACATTGGCAAAAATGCATGCATTCGGCGGAATGTCCGTCGGCAAAGGAGCAATCCCGGAAGTCGAACATCGTGGATATTGACTGACCCTATACAAATCTGACTCGGTCTTTACAAACTACTAAAGTCCACTAATTGCATTTCACAGCACCTTCAGCTGAATGTCCAGCATTACCTGCAACCTGATGCACAAGTCAGTTCAACCCAAATGTTTTCTAAACCTACCATCAGCATGAATAAATTAATTTAACCAGCCTCCCGTCCCCTCCCCCCACGGCTCCCTCGGCTGTCACCATCGGTGGCGTGGCAGTCTTTTGATTTATCGAAGTGAGTGGGAAACTATGAAGCTTACTTTGTGACAGCCCAGAAGCTTTAAAATATAAGATGTCATTGAACTGATGAATGGAGAGAGAAGAGGATGAGCTTGCCCGCTGGCGTCATATGTCACTGTCCAAAGTGATGAGGGACCCTGCCCGCCGCCCTGTTATACCGACCCAAAGGCTCCGGTGGGGAAGCTTTCAATAAAGTGGCTGGAAGAATACGAAATTACATAGTGTATGTGTACTGCATATTATACTTTGTTAAACTTATTTTTGTGTTATATTACTTAATCAGAACCAGATTATTGCTACAACCTGCCTATGAATGTTGCTGTAGCCTACATGTTGGGAGAAAACTGGAAAACTGTCATTTCTAAATGAAAGAAACACACCTGCTGACATAGATAGATTTTCCCTTGCGAAGCTGACAAATACATTTGAGTAATGTGTATCCTTTTATCTGAATCTGAGTAAGCATCAGATTTGCTGTGATAAGAGGCAACAAGTAGGAACATTAGCATAGAGCTCAACAGCAACTCACTGTGCTGTGTGGGAACAACAATGGGGAACTGTGACTACAACATCAATCAATACAGTGTTAGGAAATGCACCCCGGTTATTAATTGTTTGCCCGAGCACCAGAAAATGCAATTAATACACTGAAATTGGGCCACTAGCTACATACTGTACACCTTCATGCCAGCTGAGCTATATATCATTCCTTGCATTCATGCAGTGGTGGACGAAGTATTCATATGCAATAACACTGCTTAACATCTGTGCTGCTACTATTTATTCATTATTATTGTTCACCATTACAACTCCTTAATTATGTAAATACTGTGTCATAAAAATTCCTTTAACTATGTAAATACCATGCATATCCACACTCCTTACATTTCTTTAATTATATTTCTACTCTGATATTTGTATACTTTGAGCAACTGTAACATAGAATTTCCCTTCAGGGATCAGTAAAGTACTTCTGATTCTGATTCATATCCTTAAATAACTTTAGTAAAGTACTAATACCACACTGTAAACATACTCAGTTAGAAATAGTAACTGTTGTTAGTGGTCCCCCACTCTCATTTTATAACCAGAGGGGATTGTAACTAGTAGCTAAATCTGTCAGATGAATGTAGTGGAGTAAAAAGTAAGTAGAAGTAGAAAATGCCATGAAAAGAAAAGACTCAAGTGAAGTACCACAAATTTGTACTTTAGTACAGTAATGGAGTAAATGGAGTAAGTTACATCCCACCACTAATTCCACACGGCCTTGGTTTTGATTGGTGGTTGAGGAGGCAGTTTTATGTTACGGCACGCTGAAACCTACCCGAATCGCACCGATTATTTGATGATCAAGCTAAAAGTGTTCACATTAATGTCACATCTATTTCAGTTTTAATGCATCCTTGCCATTATGTGCTTTGTCTGTTTATAGCTCTAATTTGTAATGGCAGAAAGAGGAATAAAGATGCCTATACATGTGACAATATGTTAGCTTAAATGGCCAGTTAGTAATGATAATAGCACCTCATCGCTCTGTCGGCCTATCTCCCCGATAATGCTTTATAGCCCCAGAATAAACTCCACACTGGGATTACCCAGCCATGTCTCAAACTTGCTTGTCACTGTTACGGCTTTTAAATCAGCCAAACTAATTAGAAGCTGGACCAATGTAGAAACATGCATTCATCTTGCTAACAAGACCGACTCTCTCCCCCACAGTTGTACAGTTCATTGGACTTTGGAAGAAAATGGCAGCTCATCCACGAACGCGTCACGCCAAACAGATTCTACTGGTGAGTCAACCCTTTTTTTCCTTATTCGCCTTTTCTCTTTTGACTCTGCCCCTCTTCTCCGAAGTTTCCTTTACTTAGAAATGCAGAAACTGTTGTGTGCTCGTGTTCTGTGCAACTGAGCGAGTGATATTGACGGCGTAGAACAAGGTGTGTGAGGGAGCGGTGTTGCTGCTGAAATTCTGCACATTATCTCCTTCTTGATACAATCAGCAGAGATTAATCTCCTCCTTCAGAACACATTTTGCATTCCACGTCCGAGGGCATGTCGCACTCCACTTCATTTCATCACATCACATCCTGCTCATATAAGGCATACTGCGCATAAATATAATGATAAAAGGAAAGTATGGAGGTAAATATGTTGCAAAATGCAAGAGCTTGTAGACTTGCTGAGTGCGATGTGAGAACATTCAGCATGGAAATCTGAACTTATATGTTAACATTTTCACTTGAAATATGTATATACATATACATATACACACACACACACACACTGTATATATAGTATATATACCACATGTGTGAGCTTAATTTGAAGTCACAGAAAGAAGACACAAAAGCTTGTAAAAAGAAATGAACTTGTAAGTTGAAATTTTCACTCATAAAACATTCACACACCCATCTTCTGAATTGACTTTAAATTCACATGTGTGGATGCATATTTTTATACAAGTTAACATAAAAGTTCAGTTTTTTGTGCTACAAGTGCTCACATCAACCATATATTACCTTCATAACAGAGGAGGGTGGTTTTCTACAGATGCATTACACGCAGATACAGAAGCGTATGTATAGTATGAGGGGCTATGACTTATAATGGAACCCGGGACGTCCCTGTCACTGCTCATCCAGTCACATCTGCTGCTCGCTCCCTCTGCAGTGTGCCTGCTAGGTCAGAAAGTGCACACTCATCACAAATGTAGGCCCGGATCTATTCCAGCTCATTGCCCCTCTCCCCCTCTCTGAGGTGACTGGGGTATGCTACAGATTGCCGGTGGCTATATCCACGCTAACTAGCATAAATCTGGAGCTACTTCCGTGCCATCGCGGTATAATCCTAAATAATGTGCACAATCCATCGCTGGCTTCGCCTTTCGCCGCCAAAGCCCCTTCAAGGACATCTAAACACGGGATGGGCCTTTAGCAATGGCCAGGCAGGGCCTCCAGTTGGCTGCATTTAGACTATGGCATCGTGTGCCTCCAAGGGATATGAAATATCGCCACAATGCTGCATCCATGGAGTCTAATCCACAAGCTGTGAAATGAGCAAGAAAGAAAGATTTTACCCAGAGATGTACTCACAGACCCTGCACCACCCTGTCAACGATAAGGAGACTGTATATGTCTTTGTATTGTTGCATTGTGCTGGAAGGGAGCAAGCAGAGAGATGCTCTGAATGTGCTTGCCATAAGTTGGAATGTAGAATATGGGGAAAGCATTCCTGTACTCTCCAGACTCTAACAGAGGTACAGTAGCTATAGCAGGAGCAGAATGCCTCTGCCAGATTCTTGTCCCTTTTTCTGTTTCCACTGTGTCCACCCTTCAACTGCACTGACAACATTCTGGTATTTCTTTGTGCCTTTTTTCCCTTTACATCCCTTTCTATTAATTAACGTTATGGTTATGTGTTCTTCCCCGGTCTGTCATTCTCTATAAGGTCTGTCTCCGGGCTTGACAAGGAGCTAGATCTGGTCCACATGGAGGCACATACGCCAGATGGAAGTGAGTGTCTCCTACACACATATGCTGATCAAAGAAGAGGAGAAAAGTTGTCTCCAGGGAAAGAGCTCTGGCCCGCCCCACCAATAACCCAGTGCATGATTCTTGCTTAAAATGGCCTTTCTTCTCTTCCCTTTCCTGAATGTCGGCTCCATAACTCCGAATGGCAGCACCATCAAGGTCTGCCAAAGGGGATATAGGTGAAACTGTTTATGCCATTCCATAATGTCCAAGCGGCAGTCTGATATTTCAGCAGCACTTTTTTCTCATATACCGTGGTGTGATTGACAGGCCAAAATGCTTGTTTGTGATATCCACAGATGATAAGAATACATATGGTGTTACAAAGAGAGGCAATTTAGTCCGAGAATGATGAAGATGTCAGACTGCACAGACAGTGTCTTCTGGGTGCCACTTTAGTTACCATTCAATGATGCTCTCAATAATAAATCATGTATGTTTTATAGATAAGGTCTTTCTTACAGCTCAACATACTATATGAGAAGCATGCAGATGCAATTTCATGCTTTCTGAATGTCTTCCTATGTGACAGATGTGCAGTATGTCACATGCAGAGCTCCGATGTGCACAGAAGCTAACAGGAACTACCCATTCCCTGGATTCATCGACATCAGCTCTTTGGTGGTTCAAGATGACTACATATTCATACAGGTAGAGTTCTAAAGAGCTAGGCTTCCCTAATTCTTGGTACATGATGAATTATGCTATGTAGACATTATCAACCCTGAGTAAAATGTGTCCATAACTAGCGTATCTGTTTTGTATGAGATGTGGGTGTGTATTCTATAATAATTATGTTATTTATTCATTAATTATGATGAGTTTTGAGTTTCTAAGTGACCACAATAGAGTGGAAAGACTTAGCAAAGCTAGAAAAAGCTAGTTTTGGGGCTCTACTTAAATGTAAAGGAGATTCAGAATAACACAAGCATCCAGTTGGATAGCTTTCTGGCCACCTGAAAATGCCTGTCCAACATTTAATTCCAGTATTCACTCAATGTCTTCTGTATTGATTTGCTGAAACATGTCAGGGCCTTTAGAGCTTACCAACCTCTTACACAGTATTTTTACATCTAAAAAATTGGTCGGGTACAATTTCAAAAGATGGCCTACATACTCTCACTCTGTTAACGTGGCAACAAACCGCATGGCTCTACAAAACAGACAGCGTGACGTGTACACAGTGTGATGCGGCTACCAGCGTCGGGCTGTGGCTCAGCGGTAGAGCAGTTGCCTGGAATTGGAATGTTGGTGGTTCAATCCCTGGCCCTGCAGTCCCATGTTGAAGTGTCCTTGGGCAAGACACTGAAACCTGAGTTGCCCCCGATGTTGCGCATCGGAGTGTGAATGTGTGTGAGTGTTCTGATGAGCAGGGGGCACCTTGTACGGCAGCCTCGGCATTCATACAGTGTATGAATGTGTGTGAATGTGTGTGAGCAGTCAGACTTCACAGTACAATGCACTAAAAGATGTCGGAGTTGGCGGTCATTGACTAGATTCTTTCACATCACACATTCCTATTCAAAACATTGCTGAAGCACATTCATTATTAGACCATCTTGTAGCTTTATTGATTCTATTTTTTACCTCTAGGAGGCAAAGGTTTCATATCAATTTTATCAAAACAATATCGCTATGTAAAACTCATTTAACTTTAAACTCCAATGAACATTTGTGCTTTGTTTTTCTGTGAAGCCAATCTAGTTTTAATATTCAGTCTAGCCAGTGCCCAGTGTGTCATATTAATCATAATTTGTGCGATGGAAAAATCTGAAATGGTAATATCCTGATTTCCAAGTAGCACGGATGCAATTCATGGGCTTTATTTTAATTTTCTCTACAGCATGAATATTATTTACTTTGACAATGTGTAAATGAGGTTTCATGCATTTAAAGTCAACAGGAAAAGTCATGGCTAGTCCACACAAAGCTTCCAATTTTATTTAAATTCACCTCCAAAAATTGTTCTGGTGCATTATGTTGGTTAAAGGTGTTTTCAGCATTTGTGTTCAGGAAAAATTATTGGGATTGGTTTTTGGTTACCTCTTCACCTCTTCAAATGTATCTACTTCCAAAGTTGGCTATTGACCAACGTACGTTGGAGCATACAAGACTAACTTCACTGTTTTCAGAGCTTGCTGCTCCTCAACTTAAGGCCTCTACACACAGGGATGTTTTTGTGTGCTATTAATTTGCACTTCAATATCATTTTTTTCAAGCTGTTTTTGTCATGAGTACTTTCACACAGAATGTGAATGATTTTTAACGAGTGATAACACAACGTTATTGTTCTTAGTGACAAGGTTGATTGTCCTGAGCAACCATGACATGCTAGCTTGTTGAAAAGTGGGTTAAATTACTGTAATGTCCCAATTTATTGGGATTGATCTATCTATCTATCTAAATAATGCTGCAACGTTTTGGCGAGGGAAAAAACTAGCATGGCCATTTTCAAAGGTAAGACCTCTTACCCAAAGATATGTCAATGAAAATGGGTTCTATGGGTACCCACAAGTCTCCTCTTCATGTTAATTCCTTGCAATTTGAGGTAAAAACTGTGCAGTGTTTCTCATGCAGTTATTTTCTAAAATGGTGTATTTGAATATCTCTGCATACTGGAGTTGCATGAATTGGTTCTGACTAGACACGAGATTCTTGTGGGGAATTGGATTCAATGAGCCAAAACATATTCATCTTTGATGATGCTAGTGCCCTAAGTAGCCATTTCATTGTAGTGAGACCGTTTTTGAAACTTGATCTCGCTGTCTAAAATGAGCTGTTGTCACCACAAGGATAAAAACAGCTTCAAGGCAAAATAATGACACAAAAATTTATAAATGTATGGGAGGAAAACACACTTCCAAGAAAATAAAGGTAATTGACTCAGAGACAAAAACAACTCTCCCATAATTTAAGAAAACAACTGTTCACTAAATTGACCTCAAGTCATTCCACTGAGGGCATCCAAAAGACTTAAGTCTTTTTTTTCCAAGCTGTCCTCACTTAGCAGAAGAAGTTGCTAGATCATATACACCTGAAGCTCTCCTCTCTAATTGGAACATTCTAATACACAGCACAATGCAGGGGTGGCTCAGGTGAGTAGACAGTCAAGGCTTAACACAGCCAAAATAGCTCTAGCTATAAAGCTAGACATTCACAGAATATTCTATATACTGTATATACTGTACATATGATAACACTACACAGACACGTAGGTAACAAAATACATATTTGGTGTACTGATGTATGTAGCTATAGCATATGAATCACCCCAGTATTAGATGTTAAATATGTACATAAGAAAGCTACGGGATTACTATGGGGAATTGAAGAGTGGCTAGGTCAACAGAGGATTTGAAACCCAAATCAACCAAACATACTAACACTCTAAACAACATTTAAGGTCAGTCTTTGAGAGATGAAATAGGTAGTGCCTTGCTACCGTGACGGCAGCCATGTGGTCCGAAACAGAGAGCTAGTGCATTCAAAGGATGTATGGCCTTCTTAGGTACTATTGACATTAACTGAGTTTCCAGAATTGAATGTCATAGGTTTTTGATTTCAAATCACAGCATTAATTTTTCTAAGGTGTTCCTCGAGGTCTTGGTGTCTTAATGTGCTAATCTAGCGGGATTTCGGACCATTTTGACTAATTCTTGAGAGTAGTTAAAAATAGTTCAATTCTGCACCAAATCTGTGTAACAAATGGTATCAACATGAAGATTGTGGAAACAACTTGAAACATAATAGAGTATAAGAATGGGCGTCATAACTTCAAGCATGGATTCATTAGTACCCCATGAACTATCAGTAATGTACAAGGATTAATTATTGCATGAACAACACGTTAATAAATGCATCAATTAAGGTATTTCAATCATCATGATTTCTGATTTATTAATGATGGTCTTGTCACAGCAGTGTACATATATTCGGACGAATTGTAGTGTTGATAGTAGTCATGATTAACTAATCATTACTGCATCATGTTTGTGTCTCTTCAAATAAAGTGCTGACCTGGCCCATCTTTAACACTGATAAATAAGATATGATTAATGGTGGCATACAATTGAATGTATTAGTAATGAGGTCACTACACTGACAAAAAACAGTATTATATTATATATATTATAGTTTTTTATAGCTTTATTCACAACAACATAGGGCACTAAAACAGTAATGCCTAAGAACAATGGTCATCCAAGTAGGATATATATGAATTTTACTTTTTAACTAACTTCCAAGAGTTTGTACACCTGAACTTTGAAGTCCAAAATTATGATTTAATTTGCATTTATAATGCAATGTGATGCCTAAATATACAGAAGCATTGACTTTATTTGAGGGGTCCCAAAGACGATTTTCTGCCTTCCAATGATGAGGATTTCTAAGTAATGACAACACAATAGTCAGCCTGTCCACATGTTACAAGCCTTCCGTGAGCCAAAGAGGACAAGGAGAATTAAAAAAAACATGGACCCCCCAGAAGAGGATTTTATTGAACATAGTCATACTGAGAAATACAGAGAGAGTTGTGTAGAGCTGATGGTCTTAATTAGTTTTGTAGCAACTCATGTAACGGACATTCATTCATTTTAAAAGGTTACGCACTAAAACTTATATTATCTCATGCATAACTTAAAAGTTATGCATGAGATAATATTCATCCATGTACGTTACTAATAGTTCATGAAGTACTATGTCAATTAATTCATGCGTTTTCATGCATGAAATCATGCATCAATTGATAATCGATCATTCATGTACTCATCTAAAATAAATCTTCAGGTTCCTAGCTTTCAGATGATGTATACCACTTGTATGTGGCACCTCCCTGCTACCACCCGCCGGTCTACAACCACCCCGTCCTACTGCGCCAAATGTACTTCACTTACTACGTTATTAAGGGCATTATGCCTTTCATAAATGTTAGCAGTTGTAGTCGTAGTAGCAGTTGTAATGGTGCCAGCTGTTTGATACCACTAAATGTTATTCAGAAGAGAACATGGATTTTTCAGACGCCTACTTTTCTGAGGCATCCAAGTCCTTCCTCTAGAAGCCTTGCTGGCCTTGGCAGCACATTAGACACAGAAATAGAGTTGTTCCCCGACAATCTTTCAATCCTGTTTGACCTCTCCAAAGTCTTTCAAGTAAACTCACAAGCACTCAACCTAAACCACCCCTTCAATCCTAGCAGCTCCACATTTTAACACGTATGCGTCACAGACGAAAGATCCTGAACGAGATGGGGGGAAAAAAATCAATCATACCAATTCCTCTTAAAGTTCAAACTGCCTCTGGTTACCCCGACATTGATCTCCTGTTCCTTCACTTGATTGCACGTGGGACTATTCTGCAGTGCTCACTGCTAGCCGGCTATATTTCCTATCACAGCTTGTTTTCTGTCTTCTGAGCCACCCAGAGCACTTACAAGATGGGTAAAAAGAGTCAGCCCTGACATACATTAATACTGAGTTGCTTCTCTTCAGCATTAAGACACAAGATTGATTTGAAGGTTTTCCTCTAATGAATTTCATGTCATAACGATAAGAGGGAAAAGTGTGATATGCAGCTGGGGTCTCACTTTACTCTGTGTGTGTGTGTGTGTGTATAAAGTTCTTAGCTTCCATGGCCTCGAGGCTAATGACAGTTCTCCAACACCCACCAATCCTGTGTTGTTCTTGCTGCATGAGCTAACAACTAACAGCTTGGATTGTTTGCAAATGGTCTAGACCATTATGGACGACTTTTTTTTTTCTTTGCGGATGAGGCTTGCTTAAGCAACTTCAACATTTCTCTTGACAAAGAATAATGAGACTATTGATTGTTCTACGAGATATTTACCAAAGTCCACTTTGAAACCACAAACCATCATTGACACCTAGAGAGCATCCTTTGAATGCAAGTCAGGGGATCACTTTAAATGGCCAAGTGCAAAAAAAATAAAAAATAAAACCTGTGTATCCTGCAGCACCTTGAAAACCAGCAGGACAAAGAGAGATAGAGGGTTATGTGTAAGCTTTCACTTTGATTGATTGGAGAAAATACAATATGGTGTCAGTGATACACATGATACAAGGTGTCCCCTGCATGCGAGCTCCATCACTACAGCACTAAGAGAAATAGTGAAAGAGAAGTATAAAACCAAAGCTCATCATAATAGAGGGAAACACTGTGGGTAATATTCAATGTATTTTAATAATTTTACTCTCTGTGTTCTAGGTTCCTACATCAGGACGAGCCTCCTATTATGTGTCCTACAAGAGAGACTCATTTATTCAAATCAAACTACCCAAATATTCGCTGCCTAAGGTAAGATGCAGCACAATTAGGCTGAATCCCATTTTTCCATCTTACCCCTACCCCTTGGCCCTTGAAAACAAGGGGTAAGGGCTAGGGGTGAAGACATACCCCTATGAAATGGGACACCACTTGGTTACATCACCATACGGTATTGATCATACACTTATAAGATGCAGTCTGCAAGTGTGTCTATGTTAATTGCGTGAGTTTTGACAACAGTGCCATTTATGCATTTATATATTTTAGTTATTTTATGTTCACTTTGGTGGTGGTGGTGCAGACATTATTATATGTGTAGTATTTAGGTCTGTTTGCAATACATATGTGTATACACACACGGTGTGTTTTATCTGTTTCATTCATCACCATTTTGAATGACATTCAAAAACATTTTGTTAACAAAAATCTGTCGTTATTGCCCAATAAATTAAACATAACAGGAAAAAACATTACATAAAATATATTATATTACAGAACCTTTATCAACTACTCGAAGGCACTCAAATGTATAAAACTAAAAAACAAGACACACAAGACCACAAACAAATAAATAAACTACAGCTGTTCTGATATTCCAGACCAGTCTGATGCCTGTTGGCCTGTAACCTTTCCCTCACATTTTTTTATCATAACCAACAACAATGTGCATGAACAGGAATTAGTTACAATGATTACAATAATACAGTACCAATGCAATAATAAATGGGTACAACATGAATACATGATTTAAGAAACTTCTGCTCGTCTTCAGCCCCAAAGTGGATCAGCTTCTGTGTCCCCTTGCGTCCCTGTGTGATACGGGACAGTATATATAAAGCACATAGCAATGTCTCCAAAGCAAGTAGTGTTGTGCACTGATATCAAACGAAATTATCTGCTAATGGTTAAAATTGTAGACATGCATACAGTCCATTTAAGGGAGAGAAATACGGGACTGTCATCAATATAACGTAACGTTAGCAGTTAGCAGTTAGCTAATTAATGTTAGCATAAAAAAGCTAGCGGTTTTTAAAAAGTGTCAGTAAAGAATATGGTTGCAAGTATATATGTGCAGGACTGTATAGAGCACAAAACAAGACTTTCGTAATTTTAAATCAATTATTTTAGCCAAAATACTTGTGTTATGTGTCTCTCTGCTCGATGCAGCAGCCATTGTTGCTTGTTGCGCAATGCATGTATAAACCCAAGGTTTCAAGTAAGCTTGAGTCCTCACTCAGTTCCAAGGGCCATATACCCCTTCCTCTACCCCTAACCCTAGGTCAAAATGAGTATTGGGACAGCCCTTTGTCTAGGGTGACCAGACGTCCCCAGTTTCCAGAGATGTTTTAGAAAGCCGTATTTTACGATGCTAAAATCACTGATTATTTACATGGAGTCTGGTGGGTTTAGCGAACGCAATTTCGCTGACTTTTATGTTTTAAAAAAGGATCTTAATCTTTAACAGAAAGATCAGCCTCTTTAGAAATCCTTTCCATAATGTCAGACAGAATATTAATCTGAGTCTGTCAGTAGCCAAACGAGCACTTTTATGAACGTAAATACAAGCTGGACAATTGTCCTATTAATTTACACTGTAGCTTGTTTCTCTGCTGCCGACTGCAGCGATCTTGTTTAATACTGCATCAATGTCAAAGGGAAATATGTCAAGAGTTTTTATTGTAGGCTATCCGACACTCAATGAGCTGTTGCAGAAACAAGCCTGAAGTAATAAAGCAAAAGCTGTCAAATAAATGTAGTTCAATAAACAGGACAACATTATGAAATATTGGGACTTTTTGTCTTGAAATATTGGGACTTTTTATCTTGAAATATTAGGACTTTTTATCTTGAAATATGAGGACATTTTATCTTGAAACATTCCCCTCTGAGGTGTAGTGGAGTATGAAGTAGCAGCAGGGGTGAGTCTTGGATCAGACCTTTGTGGGGCGGCTCAGCCCCTAATGAGAACAGCTCTAGGTCTAGTGACCTCGTTTGAAGTTATACAGATAAAAACATGACATGTTTTGGAGGTACATACGCTTCTGAGCTGAAAATGTCCCCGGATTTTGTCTGAGAAATCTGGTCACCTTACCTTAGTCTCCCGTGAACGCGCAAAACCTAAGGGAAGGAGTAGGGGTAGGGGTGAGATAGAGAAATGAGATTCAGCCTTAGCCTGACAAGTATT
Source organism: Etheostoma perlongum (assembly GCA_026937815.1). NCBI lineage: Eukaryota > Metazoa > Chordata > Actinopteri > Perciformes > Percidae > Etheostoma > Etheostoma perlongum. The sequence goes on from CM049372.1 coordinate 4,979,926, forward strand.
TCTCCTACGGATGTCCCGATCCGGATCGCAAGTTTTTGATAAGAGCCGATTTGGGCTTTTTTTTTTACTGATCATCAGCAAAATTACTCCAATCATCACAGTGACCAGTGTCCATCCAGAGTGTCTCGTAGCTTGCCAGCCCTCGGCAACAAGTAAAAAAGTCTGGCTTTCTTAGTCATCCGTTTTACAGAAGCAGATTACTCCAATTCTCCACACTTCTACTGTGATTCCACCAGGAAATCACCCCGCTGTTGTTCTCTGGAGTCGACATCTGTAAACACGAGAAGAAGATCAACGATCAACTATTAAGCTCAAAAGGCGTCACTAAGTTTAGTTTTTGCTGTCCAGGGGGGAATTTGAATTTTGGATTGGGGGTTTCCTGGGATCTTAGTCTATATTGACGATGAATCACTTTTGGGGTTGTTCAGGTGCTGCTGAATTCTGAGGACTATGGTTCCCTGGTCCTCAGATCTCTTCAGGGTAAATCCAGACAGCTAGCTTGACTATCTGTCCAGTCTGAGTTTTCTCTTGCATGACCAATTTACTCTGTGATGAGTTTAGCGCCAAGATGATTTTTTAATTGGTTTAAAGAAATGCCAATAAACCAGAGCACGTTTTTTACCCATCCAAGAATGCTGTGTGGACTAGCCAGACCCTCCTCCAATGCAATGTGAGACTACTGGGATCCTAAAAGAACTTTTTTGGTGTTCAGAGAAATATTTCAGATTCATTTGCTAACAAGTATTGAATCGGTATTCCATGTAGGCATATATTCAATATTTAAAAAAAAATCCGATCAGGACCAGGGGCCCAAAAAGCCTATTGGGGCAGCCCTAATTTTTATAATTTTGTATATTATTTTATATTTTTTTCTTAATTTTAGTTTTTATGACTCATAGAAATCTGTTTTAATTCCATAACCCAGATTTAATGATTCATAGTCTCAATAAAGTATTCCCATTCCAATCCCTGACAGCTTTTGAATGTGTGACATTTGTTAAAAAATTCATTGAGCCACAGGCGTATGTTTTCCCTTAAAAAGCTAAAATTCGCACTTCTAGTCGTCAGAGTGAGCCCCTTAGTGGGATATACATTACAGTATGTCATCAACCATTTGTATTCACACCGCAGCATTGATGTCATGACCAGTCCCACAGGGTCAGCATGTTCTAATCCGTCACCTCTCCACTACCAGTCATAACTCCTCTTAATCTCTCCCTGCTCCCTGATAGGATTTACACATTGTCAGCACTGATGAGAAGCAGGTCTTTGCGGCGGTGCAGGAGTGGAACCAGAACGACACCTATAACCTCTACCTGTCTGACACCAGAGGGATCTACTTTACCTTGGCCATGGAAAATGTCAAGACCACTAGGGGCATCGGAGGGAACCAGATGCTGGATCTGTACGAGGTAGGCACCTGATGTAATTGGTCATACAGGAAGGTTTTTATTGATTGAATCGGAGGGAACCAGATGCTGGATCTGTACGAGGTAGGCACCTGATGCAATTGGTCATACAGGAAGGTTTTTATTGATTGAATATAGGAAGTTATAACTTTCACTTCTTTAAACTATAGCGCATAGTTTCTGTCACCCCCATGAGGAATTCTAAATAATGACACTGCTGTTGCCTCCACATGATACAAGCCTTCCGTGACACCCCCCCCCCACACACACACACACACACATGTTTTTTCATACCCCGTTCTATCAATCACAAGTTGATTAACATGTCCTTTAAGAGGTCCACCAATTGTAGATATCAAGATTAGTTTACTAGCCTGTGATGATAACAATAATAATAATAATAATGTTGTATAATGTCTTCAGTGGCTCTGAAGGAGCTTTTTGAAGTCTGAGAAAATAACCCTCCAAGATGTCACCAGGCTACACATTTTTAACATGTGTGCATTTTGCATGGCCAAAGTAGTATCAAGTAGTATCCCGCAGAAAGTCAGAATATCATATATTATATCATAATATATATCTCTAATAATATATATATATATATATATATATATATATATATATATATATATATAACATATTATTCTTTCTCTTGTCCACCTCTTACTTTGATGCAATACTTAATTACATGGAATACTCCTTTAATGCAGGGACACTACACAAAAGATGTCTGAGTTATGAATGTTTAATGTGATATAGAACTGTCACATTTCTGCTGGTCAGAGTTCTGAAGGGTGGATCTGAGTTTATGTCACACTACTTGATTTGGATATACCTACAGTACATGTTTGTTTTATTGAAGAATGCACTGATGGTGATGTATTTCTGAGTGATATGCACTGGTACTCATTACATGACATTATACAAAAAACCTTCAATATACAATTGTTAGTTTTTTTGAAAATGGATAAATGATAATTTTGAATAATAGGTCAGCCCTAACGTGATGGTCGTAATAGTTACATTTATTGTAAAGGCGTGTTTATTAGTAATTAGTAACCCTGCATTGATTGATTGTTGACAACGTTGGGGCAGCGCAACAAGCTGTAAACACAACACTGGCATATTTTCACCTTAGCAAACAAATGCCTAGTTACATATTCAGTAGGCATTAAACATTAGCATTTTTTATTTACCTTTACTTGCAGGATTTTTATACATATTTAAAGAGCATGGTTGGAGGGAGCCTAAGATTTTCATTGCCAACAATTGCTTTTCTGTAACCGCTGTGCAAATGACAATACATTTTACATGAGTTATGTTTCTGTTCACCTGATGTCATATTTTCACTCCTTTAATTTTGTTCCTGAGGTAAAAACTGGCTAGTAAGTTGCTAAATGCGCCACAAGGTTCCCTAGTTAGATGCTCATGTCTGTTAACATTAAAATATTGATGAGTGCAGCTCTAAGTCCAATTCAATTCAATTTAGTTTATATTGCACCAAATTACAAAAACAGTTATCTCATTGCGCTTTTCATAAAAGAGCAGGTCTTGACCGTACTCTGGGATGTTATTTACAGAAACCTAACAATTCCCACCAAGAACGAGCACTAGGCGACAGAGGCAAAGAAAAACTTCCTTTAAGAGGCAGAAACCTCGAGCAGAACCATGGCTCAGGGTGGGGGGGCATCTGCCTCGACCGGTTGGGGGTAAGAGAAAGAGACAGAGAAAGAGAGAGTGAGAGACATGGAGAACTGTAGCAGAGGGTGTCGAGTAGGAACATTGAGGCAGCAGGTGACTCCAACCACAGATCCAGAGCCAGAAACACCTGCAGGAAGCGATAGGAGAGAGGGGAGGGGCGAGAGAGCACAAGACTCCGGGAAAGGGAAGAAGTCGAGTTAGTAACATCTAAGTCAGAGGGTAATGACTTGGCCGCAGTTAGTTTAAAAAAGCAACTGCAGTCACTCAGACAGGTTTGTGTTGTGTGTTTTACCAACACATTCTCACTCCCAGGAAGCCATGCTTGGTCAGCTGCCTCTGGCGTTTGTTATTGGTGCAAAATGTCTCCTTTATTTTATTATGTTTTTTGGGGTAATTTCTGCCTTAAATTGATAAGACAGCTGAGATCTGAAGGAGGAGAGAGAGGGGGGAAGACATGCAGGAAACTGTCATGTCAAAATCGAACCCTGGACCTTCTGGGTCGAGGAATAGACCACTACATATGTTTGCCCGCTCTACAAACTGAGCTCTACCCGGCCACCAAAGTCTAGCAACTAGCCCTTTGCTTTTATTTTCAGAAGCGCTTGGTCGGGACTTTTGGCGTCACTTTTTGTCGCTTTGGGGAAATGGAAATGGATTTTTCTTATACTGTATATGTCTAGTCTTAACAACTACTGTGCATTGGCACAGGAATGGGACAGTTAGGAAAAGATGGTGGGTGAGGTTAAATATGTAGGTTTCAGTGACAAGAACGGGACACAAACCCTCCTGGTCTCCTGGGTGACAATCCTGTGTTTCACCCATCCACCACCCCTACCAACCTCCTTAAGCAGATTTTCGGTCTTTCATTCTATTCTCTACTGTTGTCCCTCTTAACATTACATCAGATGCTGAAGGGGGATTTTTTCATTGGTATCTGACGCTGAGAGCCACTGACAAAGTGTCCGCATTTTACAAGTTGGTAGTGAGGTTGGTTTTACATACACGTCCACAGAGTTTGTGTTGCACTTACTTGTCTTACATGGTTATGTTTGCATTATAGGCAGCGCTCGTCTATCTTGCTGACAGCTGACATATGCAGCATAAAGACCATGCTCAATGGGGCTTGCTGCCATGCACCCCTGGACTTGTAATGACCTTGCTAGCTTGCTGGCTAACTGTATGTGTTTGCATTTGCATTCATAGCAGGAAGGTAGATTTCCCTCCTTCTCCACTCCCTGGTGAACCCAGTTTATCACTCCTACACTGGCAGGTGTGGCTGTGAGAGTGAAGGAAGTGAGATATTGGCCAGCAGCGGTGGCAGCAGTGCGGTAATTAACAATGCCATTACCTCTCCTGAACAGCGTGTGTGTGTGTGTGTGTGTGCGCAACTCCTATTACCATGCGGCTGTAAAAGCATTTCACCGTGCAGCATGAGACGATAAGGCATTTTTTAATTGCATTTGTCACGCGGTCGAGGGCTCCGTTCTTGATCAGAAACCTAAACAAGAGATAGATGATACACTGCTGTCTCTGATAAATCAGAGCCATTACACAGGGTTAGATATACGTTATGGAACTCAACCCATTTATTGCTGTAAGACCCTGAAAAACTGCACTTCACAGGCCTAATGTTGCAGAGAGAAGACACAGCTCCAGATCCAAACCAGAGGGGGACAGCACCGTATGTGAAAGTTGTTTTTTGTTCTTCCACATAGGAGTTGTATCTTTTCCCGAGGGCCCCTCTTCTTTGAATCCTGCTCCCTAAAAACCAATTATGCCGTTTCCACACAGAAAATTGCACAATTATCTTCTAAATTAGAAGGATTATTTTTATTATCAATCCGATTGGATAAGGGCAAATTCTGTAATCATGAGCCTTTGTTGTGCAAACTCATTTTCTGTTGATATCAGGGCTATCAGCCGCTAAATGTCGCTGCAATCTGAGAAGCAAGAGCTGCCACCTGCTCTCCGACAATTATTCACTGTATCAACAATCATTTATCTCTCTCTCTCGAGTCACTAGAAACGGCTCGGAATGATTGATTGAAGACATGAAGTGGATTGTTGTCAGTGAAGAGTATTAGATGATCTGGATAATTCTTTATTATTTTTTTCTTTGTAGGCCTTTAGTCTTGACAGGTCAGCTTAGACTTGAAAAAGGAGAGACGGGGGGAATGACATGCAGCAAAGGTGCGGCGGATGCCACGCCAAGGACTGGACTACCCGGGCACCCAGATCTGGATCATTCTCAAAAAGATACTCAAAAAGATGTCGTCCTTCATGTTTGTGTGTTTTTCTTGCTAGCACGCTTGAACCCACAAAGCTGCAATTCAACAAATGAGCCATTTAATATAATGCTAAATACTAAATTGCTACACATGAAATAACTAGCAATTCCCTGCTGTTCCATTAAGACGCTCCATTGTTCTAAATAGCAGTGTTTTCAGATTGGCAGCCATGTTTTAATTCACTGAACACTTAAAAATATATATATGCACAGGCCCTACTCCTCATGTGATCATTCCATTCAGGAAAAAATAACTGAGCTGGAAATTAGCTAAACTGTTAAAGTGTCCATATTCTGCTCATTTTCAGGTTCATAACTGTATTTAGAGGTTGGACCAGAATAGGTTTATGTGGTTTAATTGTTAGAAAACACCATATTGTTGTTGTACTGCACATTTCTGCAGCAACTTTTTTTCACCATGTGTGTTGAGCTCTCTGTTTTAGCTACAAAGTGAGTGTGAGTCAGAAGCAGAGTATGAGGGCCCTGACAGTACCTAGGTAAGGACTACTAGCCAGTCAGGAGCAGAGTATGAGGGCCCTGACAGTACCTAGGTAAGGACTACTAGCCAGTCAGGAGCAGAGTATGAGGGCCCTGACAGTACCTAGGTAATGACTACTAGCCAGTCAGAAGCAGTGTATGAGGGCCCTGACAGTACCTAGGTAATGACTACTAGCCAGTCAGAAGCAGAGTCAGGGACAAGGAACACCCAGCTGCTTTACTAATCTCTGCTACCATCACTGACGCCATCAGTTTATTTTTCAATGATTTTCCACACAGACACAGAGGACAGGACAGAGGACACAGAGGACAACCCTTCTTTTTCACGCCTACCACCAATTGTTCTAAACACACATATTGATTTATCTGAAACTGACACAGCTCCGGAGTCCGTTGACTTAGTCCAATTATAATAAAATAACGAAGACACTGATGGATGCAGGTAGGGGTAAATGCTAGATCAGATCTGCTAGACGTGTCTACGTAGTAAGGCTTAGTGAAGAGTGGGGATTGGTTGGGGTTAGGGTAAGAATGATAGGCTAAGCCAATCAGAGGCAGATTAAGGCAACAATAAGGTGGGCCACGAGGCACGTCCTATGACGTTGCCACATCTGGATCCGATCTGAAGTCTCTTTTATATAGACCTTAGTGCTACCCTAATACTGTATCTGAAGTCTCTTTTATATAGACCTTAGTGGTCCCTAATACTGTATCTGAAGTCTCTTTTATATAGACCTTAGTGGTCCCCTAATACTGTATCTGAAGTCTCTTTTATATAGACCTTAGTGGTCCCCTAATACTGTAGTCTCTTCGGTGGATACAGTCTACAGTAGATCGGTAGATCCGATCTAGCAGCTACCGCAGGTAGGGGGCCTATGTTGCATTTCAGTTAAATCTAAATATACCTCATTTACTCATATGTGACATATATATATATAACAATTACATGCAACCGTTACATTTTATTACATTATCTGATCATCACTATACATTTATAGTATTTACATCTGTGAAGCACTGTTCCCCGAAGTGTGCCCATATGTTTTATAGTGCATTAGGCATTATTCATTAAGGTGTTTTTTACTCTTAACCATCTGTCTGAGTGTCTGAAATTAGATTGTATTATCTTTTATAATTTAAAATAAAAGCCCAAAATTCACTCTCCCTTTAGCTTTGTTTTTATTTCTGTCTCTATGTGAAAAAACTTTGAAAAATTAAATAATAAATGGAAGACTTTGCCCGTGTCCACCGCGAGTACATTGTGGTCAGAGTTAGGACTCATGCGTCCATGATCGTAGCAGAGATTATTAAAAGCAGCTGGGTGTTTGCTGTCCCTGATCACATGCTGCAGAACAATCTCCCTGCTCCATCCTCCTCTTTTTCATTTCCACTCTGTTGGCATTCAGCAAATGGCAGGATTGACGCACAAATGCGGAAAATCACCAGTTCTCAAAATGTTGGGAGAATTCCTTTAAATACTGCACCCCTAAGAGTAATCTGTGCTGTAGAATAGAGATCTATGCTTTTGCCCTTCACTTTGTTGTTGAGAAAGTACAGCGTGGTAGGTGTGTGAGTGATGGATAGAGAGAAATGTGGTGGTGGGGGTGCATGCTTTTCCTTGTGTGTGTTTTTGTGTGTGTGTGTGCCCATGTGATAGAGTAGGTGGAGGCAATGACTAATGACTGCAGTGATTGACAGGATGGGTTGGATAAGGAAGGGAGGACCGTCGTTAGCCGCATCCATCCTGAGCGTCTTGTTTCTACGACAGTGTCAAATTCGCTGCCTATTAGTGCCACTTATACAGACGTGCTCCCTTCAGGGGGGGGCGGAGCCCTTTACTCTGGCAAACATTTGGTGTGACTCTGTCCATATCCATTGCATATCACACTTAGTGATAGTTGCGGGATATGCCTACAACCTGAGAGACAACTAGTGTCTGTATGAGGGGTTTTCTGTGTAAAAGTGCAGTGCCTGTTCACAACGGGCACATTGCTCGGCCTGTGGACTTGCTGCATGCAGTTTTTTTCCCCAGAACCGGTCATCTTCAAACTCCACACTGTGCTTCCTTGGGTCCTGAGCAATTCACCTTGCATAACATAGTTACGTCGTCACTAGTCTGTCTCCACGACGTTCCACTCTGGTGTTGTGGGAAATACGCCGGGTGAATGTCTTTTGTCGGTGTCCGTTTCGTTCCGCTTCCTTAGTGTTGACATTCTAACCTCTGTTCTAACGTTAAAGAAATGCTAATAAACCAGAGCATGTTATTCTCCCAGACGGAGGGTCTGGTAATGCGAGACTACGTCTAATACCCAAGTTGCAGCCACTTGCGGTCAGAAACAATGCCGAAATACATTCTGGTTCACGGGAAAAAATCCAGGAGCAGACTATACCATTGGGCAAGATAGGCATCTGTCTATGGGCCAAAGGTAACAGCTATAGATTTATTATGGTGTTCTAACTCACCTCTAACTGAACCCCAAAATACCTTACAGAAGCCCCCCGCAAAGCACTTCAAAATATGCACTACATTTACCTGAGAGAGAGACAGGTTGCTGTTGCAGATTTTATTCAACAAGGGAGAAAGCTAATGGAGCCTTAATGTTGTCAGAGTTAGCTTTGACTTCATATATTACCTTCTAATAGCTGTATTCTCAGTAACATGACAATAAACCACTAAAAAAGTATGTACAGCACCGTTTATAATAATAAATGAATGAATTAAATTTTAATAGTAGTATAGAGAAAGAATGACAGCTCTAGTATGTACAATATAGAGAACAAGTACTTGATACACTGCTGATTGTGCAGGTTTTCCTACTTACAAAGCATGTAGACGTCTGTAATTTTATATCATAGGTACTCTTCAACTGTGAGAGCCGGACTTCTTATTGGTTGGTAGGTAATCAAATACTTTAATTTAATTAATTAATTATTTAAAAATAATCCAATGTGATTTCCTGGATTTTTGTTTTAGATTCCGTCTCTCACTTGCTTTGTAAGTAGGAAAACCTGGAAAATCGACAGTGTATCAAATACTTGTTCACCCACTGTAAGTGTTTGGGGAGATTCGACTAACTGTGAGAAAGCAGACATGGTGTCACTTTTAACACATATTATTATAGTCTGGATTTCTGAGACGTGTAAGGATATAATTACAGATAGCACTTAGCACAGAATAAGAAAAAAGCAGCCGACTCTGCCAAACTGTCAAACGCAGCGAGAAAGGATAAGCACCATTTGCATTTAACTGAGCTTGAATTGTGAAGATCGCTGCCTTAATACACAGTATGCCCTTTCTGATGAGTGCACTGGGTATGTTTTTTCATCTGCAACGGAGGACTAAACTGTTACGGGAGAGGTAAATACAGTATGAAATGCACCCTGGCTGTTTGCATTAAGAGGGTAAAGATGAGATTTCACCAGTTGTGTGTCTGTGTTCGCCAGGTGGCAGGAATTAAAGGCATGTTGATTGCTAACAAGAGGCAAGACAACCAGGTCAAGACCTACGTGACCTACAACAAAGGCCGGGACTGGAGGCTGCTGCAGGCTCCTGCAGCTAACCTGGATGGAAATGAAATTCACTGCATACTTGTGAGTACTGCACATTTACTGTAGCTCATCTTTAAAAAGAGATGCATGCAAAATGAGAATAGAGAATTCTTTTTTGGGGCATTTCGGCCTTTTGTGGACAGGACAGTTAGATATAAAAGGGCTACTGCAATATACATCCAATATATTTGTACCTCTGCTCTACCAACTGAGCCACACAGAATGTAGAACTCAGAATGAACTGTATCACTTTTTAATAAAGGGTTTTAAAGGGAGAGATTTGTGCCTGATCGCCGCCTGGCTGTTCATACCAGACAAGCATTTCTCCATGGCAGTCAGGTTTAAAAAATAGTAGTTTGTAGTAGTTCTTTGTAGTAGTTCATGGCATAGCAGGGCACTGTGCAGCATTACAAGGCACAGCAGGACGTAGCTGGGCACCGCAGATCGTGGCAGGGAAGGGAACGTGTAGCGGGACCATGGCGACAGCTGCAACCATGATTTGAGCCTCCCTGATCCGAGGAAACATGCTGGGAGAAAAAGAACAAAAGGACTCCGGGGAATGACTCACCAGAGTTAGGTTAGTAACAAGCATTTCTGGGACATGGATGTACACAAAATAGGAAGATAGAAAGATAGAGGAGAGAGGAGCTCAGTGTGTCGAAGGAAGTCCCCCAGCTGTCTAAAACTATTACAGCATAACTAAGAGAGACAGGGTATAGAGAGGAGCCTGGTCAGGCTAGAAATCTCCCCAACCGGATCGGGCTGTATGCCAAGTCTCCCTTTAGTTTTATTATGTTCTTGATTATATGATAGATAAATCTGAAAACTATAACGAGAAGCAGGTGGGCCGGGTTAGGCGGACGCTGCGACTCCTCACTCCCTAACAATATTCAATTCTATGCCCTAACTATAAGCTTTATCAAAGCATAACCAAGAGAGAAAGGGTAAAGAGAGGGGCCTGGTTAGGCTAGAACTCTCCCCAACCGGATCGGGCTATATGCCAAGTCTCCCTTTAGTTTTATTATAATCTTGATTATATGATAGATAGATCTGACAACTATGACAAGAAGCAGGTGGGCCGGGTTAGGCGGACGCTGCAACTCCTCACTCCCTAACAATATTCAATTCTATGCCCTAACTATAAGCTTTATCAAAAAGGAAAGTCTTAAGCCTACTCTTAAATGCGGAGACGGTGTCTGCCTCCTGAACCCAAACTGGAACCTGGTTCCACATGAGAGGAGCCTGATAGCTGAACGCTCTGGCTCCCGTTCTACTTTTAGAGACTCTAGCAACCACAAGTAATCCTGTATTCTGGGAGAGTAGTGCTCTTGTAGGGTTGTAAGGTACTATGAGCTCTTTAAGATAAGATGGTGCCTGACCATGAAGAGCTTTGTAGGTGAGAAGAAGGATTTTAAATTCTATTCTGGATTTTACAGGAAGCCAATGCAGAGAAGCTAATACAGGAGAGGTGTGATCTCTTTTCTTGGTTCCTGTCAGAACATGTGCTGCAGTATTCTGGATTAGCTGAAGAGTCTTTATGGACTTTTTCAAGCAGCCTGATAATAAAGAATTGCAGTAATCCAGCCTAGAAGTAACAAATGCATGGACTAGTTTTTCTGCATCATTTTTAGACAGGATATTCCTGATTTTTGCAATATTAAATAGGTGAAAAAAGGCGATCCTTGATATTTGCTTTATGTGAGAGTTAAAGGACATGTCCTGATCAAAGATAACTCCAAGATTCCTCAAAGTGGTGCTGGAGGCCAGGGTAATGCCATCCAGAGTAACTATCTCTTTGGATAATGCGTCACGGAGGTGCTTGGGTCCCAGAGCAATAACTTCAGTTTTATCTGAGTTTAACATTAGAAAATTACAGCTCATCCAGGTTTTAATATCCTGAAGGCACATTTGAAGTTTAGATAACTGATTAGTTTCATCTGGCTTGATTGATAGATATAATTGAGTATCATCTGCATAACAATGAAAGTTTATGGAGTGCTTCCTGATGATATTGCCTAAAGGAAGCATATATAAAGTGAGTAGGATTGGACCGAGCACAGATCCTTGTGGGACTCCATGACTAACTTTGGCATGCACAGAGGATTCATCGTTAACATGAACAAACTGAGATCGATCTGATAAATAAGACGTAAACCAGCTTAGAGCAGTCCGTTTAATGCCAATTAAATGTTCCAATCTCTGTAATAAAATATGATGGTCAATGGTATCAAATGCAGCACTAAGATTTAATAACACTAGTACAGAGATAAGTCCTTTGTCTGATGCAATTAGGAGGTCATTAGTAATTTCCACAAGTGCTGTCTCTGTGCTATGATTAACTCTAAATCCTGACTGAAAATCCTCAAATAAGCTGTTGCTATGCAGAAAGTCACATAGTTGTTTAGCGACTGCTTTCTCAAGAATCTTAGAGAGAAATGGAAGATTGGATATGTGTATATAGTTGGCTAAAACTTCTGGATCAAGGTTGGGCTTTTTCAGAAGAGGTTTATTACAGCTACTTTAAAGTGCTGTGGTACATAGCTTGTTAATAAAGATAGATTGGTTATATCTAGTAGAGAAGTGTTGACTAAGGGTAAAGCTTCTTTAAGTAGCCTAGTCGGGATGGGGTCTAAGAGGCAGGTTGATGGTTTAGATGAAGAAATAATTGAATTAAATTGATAAAGATCAAGTGAAGCAAAGCAGTCTAAACATATATCTGGTTTTACAACTGTTTCTAAGGTTCCTGAGTTTAGAGATAAGTCAGTGCCAGTTAAAGGCAGGTCTTGGTGAATTTTGCTTCTAATAGTTATAATTTTATCATTGAAGAATCTCATGAAGTCGTTACTACTAAGAGCTATGGGAATATTTGGCTCAGTAGAGCTGTGACCTTCCGTTAGCCTGGCTACAGGGCTGAAAAGCCTATTTTCCTCTATTAATGACGAGTAGTACGCTGCTCTGGCATTACGGAGGGCCTTCCTATACGTTTTAAGACTATCTTGCCAGATTAACCGAGAATTTTCCAATTTGGTGGAACGCCAAATCTTCTCAAGTTTCCGCGATGTTTGCTTTTTGCGAGTTTCAGTGTTATGCCATGGAGCTAACCGTCTTTGTTTTATTATCTTCTTTTTTAGAGGGGCAAAAGAGTCAAGTGTCAATCTCAGCGAGCCTGCTGCACTATCAACAAAATGATCGATTTGGGAGGGACTGAAATTAGCATAGGAGTCCTCCGTTACTTTGTGACTTGATAATGCATTAAGTGCTAATGGAATCACATCCTTAAATTTAGCTACAACGCTATCAGATAGACATCTTGTATATAAGGTTTTGCCTAATGGCGTGTAGTTCAGCAATATAAACTCAAAAGTTATCAAACAGTGGTCAGATAGAAAGGGATTCTGTGGGAACACTATTAAATGTTAAATTTCAACACCATATACCAGAACAAGATCGAGGGTGTGGCCAAAACGGTGAGTCGGTTTATGAACACTTAGGAGAAGCCAATAGAATCTAATAGAGAGATAAACGCAGTACTAAGGCTATCGTTCTCATCATTCACGTGAATATTAAAATCCCCTACAATAAGAACTTTGTCCGTTTTTAGCACTTAATTTGACAAAAACTCTGCAAATTCAGATTTGAATTCAGAGTATGGACCAGGTGCTCGGTACACAAATAGAACTGGCTGCAGTGATTTCCAATTTGGGTGTGAAAGACTAAGAACAAGACTTTCAAATGAGTTATAATTTAGTTTAGGTTTAGAGCTGATTAGTAGACTAGAATCGAAGATAACTGCAACTGCACCTCCTCGGCCTGTGCCTCGAGGAATATGACTGGGAGGGGTGGATTAATTTAGACTAACATATTCTACATCACCCAGCCAGGTTTCAGTAAGACAAAATAAATCAATATTAGAATCTGATATTAATTAATTTACTAGTACACCTTTCGAAGAGAGAGATCTGATGTTTAAGACACACATTTAATTCTCCTATTCTTTTGCACTATTGCACTTGTGGTTTTAATTGTTATGAGGTTTTCATGCACAGCTCCTCTTCAGTTTACCTTTGTTTTAAATAATTTTAATGGTCGGGGGGCAGACACCGTCACTATGGGGTTTTGACTAGATAACCCCTGGAATGGAGGAGCAGAGAAGTGTGTTAGACTGTGACTCTGCCTCCTGGTCCCAACTCTGGATTGTCAGGGATTAGGTCCACTAATAAACTTGTCAAGATTTCTAGAAATGAGAGCTGCTCCATCCCAAGTGGGATGAATGCCGTCCCTCCGAATCAGACCAGGTCTTCCCCAGAAAGACTGCCAGTGATCTACAAAGCCCACATCATTATCTGGACACCACCTCGATAGCCAGCGGCAAAATGATGACATGTGGCTATACATGTCATCACTGGTTAGATTTGGCAGGTGTCCAGAGAAAACTACGGTGTCCGACATTGACTTTGCGTATGTACACACCGATTCAACATTGATCTTGGTGACCTCCGTTTGGCGTAACCGGGAGTCATTAACGCCAACGTGAATAACAATCTTACTGTATTTACGTTTATCCTTAGCCAGTAGTTTCAAATAAGACCCGGGATGGACTTAAGTATGGATGCTGACTTTGCTAACATCACGTTTCTCACAATGGAGCTGCCTATAACCAGAGTTGGTTTCTCAGCGGGGGTGTTGCTGAGTGGGGAAAATCTGTTAGAAACACTAACAGGCTGGTGGTGGTCTGTGGCCTTTGAAAGCTTACAACTTTTTTTGCCACGAACAGTAACCCAGGGACATTTTCCTGGCTGCTCAGGAGTTGCCGGGGGACGGCTACCAGAGGCTAACTTAGGGTCAGGCCGGCCTGCTCCGACTACCGGGGGGGTTAGCTACAGTAACTAAAGACTGATCTATCATGGTGCAGATCCGGACTTCTAAATCACTAAGCCTCGCCTCCATGTCTATAAATAAACTACACTTGTTACACATACCATTGTCGCTAAAGGATGCAGAGGAGTAACTAAACATCTCACACATCGAGCTAGAGAAAGTAGGAGAGGGAGACGACATGGCTAACTGCAAAGCTAAGGTTGCTAGCAGCTTAAGCTTAAGTACAGTAGCGTTAGCTACCAAGCCTTAAAAACAGCTGTTATTTAACCAAAGTCGCTGAAAAATGAAAAGATCTGTGAGTGCTTAGGCACAACTACTATAAGAATAACTGCTTAGTGGACAGTTAGCCGCTGTAATAGCAAATCTAACAAACAGAACTGGTATTTAGTGAGCAGCAACATGCTACCAACTTGCTACCAACACAAAAGTACTGGAAACGGAAATGAGTCAGGTACGCTTACCGTAGGTTTCTTCCCAAAGGGGAGTTTTTCCTCGCCACTGTTGCTTTCTCTGGAGGAAATTATTATAACTGTTGGGTCCTTGTAAATTCTGGAGTGTGGTCTAGACCTACTCTATCTGTAAAGTGTCTTGAGATAACTCTTGTTATGAATTGATACTATAAATAAAATTTAATTGAACTGAAAAAAGCTATGGACTCAGAAATGGCACATACTAAGGAAAGCTCATTATGGGACTGGCTCTAGTGGCTGTAAAAGAAAGAGACCTAATAAACAGTATTAGGGGACCACTAAGGTTTATATAAACAAGACTTCTGATACAGTATTAGGGGACCACTAAGGTCTATATAAAAGAGACTTCAGATACAGTATAAGGGGACCACTAAGGCCTATATAAAAGAGACTTCAGATACAGTATTAGGGGACCACTAAGGTCTATATAAAAGAGACTTCAGATACAGTATAAGGGGACCACTAAGGTCTATATAAAAGAGACTTCAGAAACAGTATTAGGGGACCACTAAGGTCTATATAAAAAACTTCAGATACAGTATTAGGGGACCACTAAGGTCTATATAAAAGAGACATCAGATACAGTATAAGGGGACCACTAAGGTCTATATAAAAGAGACTTCAGATACAGTATAAGGGGACCACTAAGGTCTATATAAAAGAGACTTCAGATACAGTATTAGGGGACCACTAAGGTCTATATAAAAGAGACATCAGATACAGTATAAGGGGACCGCTAAGGTCTATATAAAAGAGACTTCAGATACAGTATTAGGGGACCACTAAGGTCTATATAAAAGAGACTTCAGATACAGTATTAGGGGACCACTTAGGTCTATATAAAAGAGACTTCAGATACAGTATTAGGGGACCACTTAGGTCTATATAAAAGAGACTTCAGATACAGTATTAGGGGACCACTAAGGTCTATATAAAAGCACCCAGAAAGCACCATGTCATGGACCTTTAATATAGACGTTTTTTTAAATGATAAACACAAATTGTGCTTTAAAAAAAGCCAGATGAGGTGCTACACTGGCAGATCCAGAAACACAGCATGTCTCGTTCTACAGCCTCTCTCCAACTATTACTAACAGGGTGCCTGTTAGGGAGAATCATGTTTGAGGCATTAGGAGGACTTCATGCCTGTCTAAGAGGTGGCTCCGGGGCTGTGTGGTGTGTCTTACAGGTTCCCTGTGATTGTGCACTCATGTGACATTTTAATTACTGCGTAGATTGCTTTGATTACCCTGTCCTGTCCCACTGCCTTGATCTCCTCACACCCGTGGCACGCCGTCTGCTGCAAAGATGAAAGCAGACACGATTTTCTCTGCTCTGTGAACAAATGTAATTGTCTTCTGCTGTATGCATCCCAGAGAGACTTGGCTTCTTACTTTAATGCCAATTCTATCTCTTTTTGTGTTAATGACAGATTAAATGCAATTAGCAAAAATGTATGAAGGCACGTGTAATTCTCTTTGGAAGACTAATGAATCTGGCTTGTTTTATGATGGGTTTGTTTTTGTTCTATAATTTTGTACTGACCCTATCATTAATGATTCCCAATTTCACAGTGACAATTATGATTAATTTATATCACAACTGTAAATAAGATTCAACATAAAACAGGACATCATCATTTAGACAACGGCTTTCCACATGAATATGTTTTTGTTTTGACTTAACATTTAACTTTATTTTTCTTCTTCCCGTGCAGCCTTTCTGTTCACTCCATCTCCAACTGCAAATGTCAGAGAACCCTTACTTGTCAGGAACAATCTCCACCAAGAGTTCTGCACCGGGGATCCTAGTTGCCACTGGTAAGACAGAAGACACAGTACAACCACTTAAAGTCTGAGCGTGTGAGCAGAGTTGGGAGGTGAGAATTTCCGCTCACGGAGCTGTTAGTTCCTTCCGCTCCCACGCAAAAAGCCGCTCTGCTCAATATCGCTCACCTTGGCTCAAAAAAGAAGAAAAAACAAACCAGCTTTGTATTTCTCAGATGCACGGCACCCACCCTCCCTTCATGCCCAGGGCTTTTCTGGCAAAAAAGTCCGCCGGATAACAGGCACCAGCAGCATAAAGAGGAAGGGCGGGCGCCGTTCGACTGCATGTACTGTGCTGCAGGAACACAGACACGGGCTTGGGCATGATTCAAACTCATGGTGTAAGCGCTAAAGCGAAATTAGAGCGGGGGAAGATAAGGCGACGCTCCAAAAATTTTCTAAAATCCGTTGTGCGCTCCATCCAAAATCCTCTTGCTCACGCTCCTCTCACATGCTCGACTTGACCTCAACTTATTTCAAAATGTTTCTTGTTTGTGATTTGCATTTTAAATTGTCATACCGTGATCCTCCCAGTCAGCGACTAGACAGTTGTGACCCCTCCATGACCTCTCACTCACTCAGCTTCTGTCTCAGTGATTCTTTAAGCTACACTGGGCACAGTGCTGGCCACATTGCACTGCTGGATCTCCACTTCTTTCTACAGGCAAATATGGCGTGTCTCACAAATCCACCTGTTTTAATCAGTTGTGTTGTGTTGTGTTGTGTGTGCCTTTAAGTGTAAGCTTTTGAAAGAGTTCAAGCAAATAAAAAGAGTGAGAATATAGCTGTGATAACACCAGGGGTGGTGTCAGCAGAAAAAGTCTGCATTTTGCTGTGTGTGTGTGTGTGTGTGTGTGTGTGTTGATGCCCTAGTGTGTGTTTGTCTTTGTATCTGTCTGTTTTGTCTTTGGTGTGTGAGAATGCTGAACAAACATACATCACCACTGCTATGCCTGCACAGTGTGTCTTTGTGGGTCTGTGTGTTGCTGGAGAGCCTTTGCTTTGCTTTGGCACCGCGATTCACTTTGCCCGCTGCGCCTTTTAAGACGTCAGCTGGTGCAGAGATCATCTCACCCACACGACAAACACCATCCAGATCAAACACATGCCTATTTACTGAGCCGTGGCCAAGATAGTAGAGCAGATCAACGGAAGGAGTCAGTTCAACTCGGTGCACACTCACAGGAAAAAAGCTTTGGAAACTGGCAGAGCGATGGAGGCGCCCGCTCTCCTGCACATATCACACTATGAATCCGGAATGATGCAGGTCTCCATATCCATTAACCTAGAGTTTTCTCTGTATTATTCCAATGAAGAGATGACGGCAAACTGGTTCGGGGAATCAAGCCAGAGGAATGGATTAACCACAGACGTGGTGTGGTTGGCAGCATGTATTTAAAACACATGGTCCTTCTGTGTGATCTGCAATTTTGTTGTTTTTTCTGTTGTTTTTTCATGTCCACTGCAGGAAACATCGGAGCAGAGCTGTCTTACAACAACGTTGGCATGTATATATCGTCTGATGCTGGCAATAGCTGGAGACAGGTGACCATCGCATGAGATCTAGCCAATTGACAGACTTGTGTAACAGTGTGACACATTGACATAACAGCTACTGGCTTTCAGATGTATTTTGTATCAGGGTGTCCTGTCATACAACCCAAATGACATTTTGCTTAGCGCTAGCCCGATACACCACCACAACAAGCTTTCCACTCCAGCGAGACCAAAAGACCCTTTCTTTTGACATTTTGGCATGCCACACTGGTCCTATTTTGATTTCCAAAAAAGAGGACACCTCGGCCGGCCTCCAGACACAAATTCAGACAGGCTTCTCAGAGGTTAATGAACATTATTATTATTTTTTTCCCCTTAAATGTAAAATGCTAACGCCACAAAGTAATAGGCAACATAGTCTACCTATAAAATAGCATAGCCTGCTAAGGATATGCTAACTGTTGGCCTTGGAAGTAATGCTAGGTTACTATTGTGGGCTAATGGGCTGTAAGCTAGTTAGCTTACAGCCCATTAACTATTTTAAAAAGAAAGTATCTAAAGCCTGCTGAGAAAGTCACTATTTGCTAGATCCTAATTTTCATATATTTGTTATTATTTTGATAGGGACAGAGCACGTTAATAAATAAAGTTAATACAAGTATAAAAAATATGTAAACATGCCAGAGTTAGCAAGAATGCTAATTTACATCTGTAGCCCCATATCTGGTATGTCACTACATAACTCTTTACATATTAACGAGATAAATTAAATCCATTTAAGTTAATTATGAAGTACCCTAACTAGCTTTAGCATTAGCTGTTGTTTGTTTTAAGATGCGATCATCTTATAAATAAGTTCTGTCTCTAATTGAAGCAAATGTCAGTTGGTAATCTCACAGTTTCTTGTACATTATGAATGTAATATTTTGCCTGTTACATCAATATAATAACAGTTCATTTTTGCATGTGTCTGTTCAGATTTTTGAAGAGGAGCACAATGTGTGGTTTCTGGACAAAGGAGGAGCCCTCATTGCTGTCAAACAGCCATCTGTGCCAACCAGACACTTGTGGTATGTCCATTAAGAGAACCTTTTTGGACACTTGTCCTTTCTACAATTGCTTCCCTAATTTCCTACCGCTATTCTTAGGTTAATTCAACCCTTATGGTCCAAATAAATGAGCAGTTAGATTATATATGTGACACTTGATCCATTTAGCAATTCACTTTGAAAAGCCATAGGCAGTCTAATTTGAGAATTTTTTTTTCAAGCCACTTATCATTAACAGCCAGCCGCCTGACCCCCCCCCCTTTACTGTTTTCATTAACACATTGCCTTCCTCTTACCAAATCGGTGGCCTACGTTTTTGCCTCAGTGCAGGCTAATCCAAGTGAGACCAGATCTGTTCTCCAGTCGTTTTTGCCACAATTCTGAAATTAGTTTTAGAGCCATTGAAGTGTAGCCTGCTGAGTTTTTCCTCCCAACCAATTTAAGTGTGATGGTAGAGGAAGAAAAATAAATAAATAAAAAAAGACAGATAGAAAGAAGTCTTTGAAGCTCCACAGCCACCGTACAGCAGCTATGGAACAGTATTGCTTTATCAGTTGCTCAGTTAAACACTTCCCCTGACTGATTCTCATAATAGGTGAATAGGTTTTTCTGCTGTCAGTACTTTTAGCGGAATAAAAGGCAACATGGGAGGTGTGTGTGTGGGTGTGCCTGTGTGTGTGTGTGTGTGTGTGTGTGTGTGTGGGGGGGGGGTTCTTTCTCTCAAGCACAGGCCTCCGCAGTGTTTCAACCCATGTCACAGTCAGGTGCTCCTAGTTGTTCTCACTTCAGCACCCATGTTGATCCACTGTCAGAATCAATAGAGCCCGGGCCCCCGATGATGAAAGCTGTCCAATTGTTGTTTTTTCCTGTCTCCTTCTTCCTCTGCAGTTTTGTAGTTCAACATGAATCAGTTCTATTCTGGTCTGGGTTTTTTTTGCAGACTTTACCCAAGACCCATGCCATCGCTCTTTTTCCTTTTTTTAGCATGTGGTCTGAAAACAGTTGTGTATCTTTGCATTGACAGCCAGACAGTGTGTCCTTTAAATATCCCTTTATACTCCTTGATATGTACTTGATACGTGATATTTACCCAAACCTACAGTAGCTAATTGCACCGAGACTCAGAGACTCATCTGGTGAGACAAGCCAGTCATTGTGATCCCCACCTAAATCCCCCCATGAGCAGGCTCTAATAGAGAGCGTCTGTTTCCTTGCCGTCGTTGTTGCTGGGTTTGTGATGGAAATGCATTCTGACACACACACACACACAGGGTCAGCTTTGACGAGGGGAGGCAGTGGACCCAACACAGCTTCTCCTTGGTGCCTCTGTTCGTCGATGGAGTCTTGGTGGAGGCTGGGGCCGAGAACCAGATCATGACGTAAGTCTCCAAACATTTTTGTGTCCCTAAAAGGGACAAATGTTAAAAGGTGTTGAAATATCTGTCTTTTGAGGGGTTATTGTGGGCTGAGTGAAAGGAGATTAGTGTTTTTTCTATTGTGTTCAGCTCTCAAAAAGGCTAGAAGGATGGAGGACCTTTAAAGTCCATGTTGCAGGTTTAATTTTGCAACGAATTTGTGCAATTTACTTGTTGGTAATAAATAGTTGAACTTTTATCCATTGTATTTGATGGTGTTG
Organism: Etheostoma perlongum; assembly: GCA_026937815.1. Classification (NCBI taxonomy): domain Eukaryota; kingdom Metazoa; phylum Chordata; class Actinopteri; order Perciformes; family Percidae; genus Etheostoma; species Etheostoma perlongum. The sequence continues at coordinate 5,000,726 of CM049372.1, forward strand.
GATATCGCAAAACTGAATATAATACAAAAAGTAGGCACTATTTTACAGTGTTTTTGCAATGATTTAATATTAATGGTCTATGGTCTCCCCTGAGTCCATCTGACTTTATTATGTTTATAATAATATTGGAGGGAAAGTGAAACACAGCTTAGATGGGGATGTTGTTCGGCTTTTCACAAGTTTAGACTGCTAGCTAACGCTACGCCGCCGGACGTTAGCGCAACAGCGTTAGCCTAACCTGCCTTTGGTGTTTCCTATATATGTGTCCATATGTCAACATAATACCTGTGGTGTTAGTACACCTTTTGTACCATAATTGTGTTGAATGAAATAGTAAGCTTAGCTCCTACAAGATTGGTGGGTTTTTGTTACGTTACACACAAAGCTAACTGGCTATAACTGGCGGATATAGCTAATGTTCCGTAGCCAGCCAGCAACTTCGGCAGAGTTTCGGCGAGCTAACCACAACAGCGTTGTCGCCCACAATCAACATGCAATGATGTTTGAAATAGAGATACTCATATTGTTTCTTTTCCCGGAGAGCCTGGACATTATTTTCATTTATGACGTTAAAGCTGCAGTAGGGAGTTCTGAGAAAACGTGGACTTAGCCAAAAAATTTGAACAAGCATACCTTACAGGTCACTCCCCCTTGCTCTCTGCTGCGCTACAGCCCCCCCCTCCACAGCTCCTCCCCCTCAGCAGAACCTGCCGTGAACGCGCAGGCTAGTAAGCAGGGCCACCGATGCTTTCCACATCCTCATGGACAATACAGGGGATTTATTCTGAGGAGGGTTTAGCTGTTGTGTGCTGTGCTTTGAATACTTTATGTAAAAAAAATTGCTTGTTTAAAATATTTCTATTAAAAGTTTTGTAAATATTTTTCAATAAAAGGGTTTAAAATTAGTTTTTATGTAATCGCTCATTTGTGAGAACAAAAGCAGTACATTACTGAATTACCTTTTGGATCAATTTGAAACACTAAACTTTCAGTAGGAATGATGAATCACTGAGGAAGCTCACTAAGCCAAGGAATAACAACATCTTAGAAATATGGATTAGGTTTTATTTTGCATATGGGTAAAATAAATCAGCTTTTTTTTGCAAAGTACACACAAGGAAATACATGAACATCTTGATTTGGACTGAAGACAATTCTTTCACGTGCCTCTGTGTCTGGGGCCATGTCTGACCTGTTGAAGGAGCATAAAGAATTTGTGTCAGACATTTGATTTACAAATTACATCCTGAGGGGGAAGAAAACGTGTATGTTTAAAAAATAATCAAACATAGAATTCTGCCTTGCCAAACGTTGACAAGGACAGCGCACAATTAAAGTAGTTTCACCATAGCTACATTTAATTGTGATGGGCAAAAAAACATTTTGGCTTACTAAATGTAGGTATCTAAAAATATTGCTTATACTGAGGGTGAAGGAGTTAGCAGGTAAAGTTAAACTTCACCAAGCAGGGCTACTTACATGTCAAGCAGAAATGTGACTAACTCTGAATCCGTGTTGAATCCTTTCAGGACGCGTAGCTCCCTCCACCTCTGAAAAGCCGCTCCGATGTTGACCCTCGTTTTATTTCGGCTCGGTTTAATTCTTTCTTTTTAGCTCGCTTTTCGTCATCGGTCTTCTTCTGTTTGCCCGTCTTTGTTTTCTGAGCAGGTGTCACTTGATGAATTGGCAGTTTTCCTGAAAAGTTGTTTCTCCGCGATTAGCACAGCTGCAGCACACTGGCAATCTTGAGCTTGAACACGGTGCGCGCTGTGCGGGGGAGGGGTATGAGCAGCGCGTACACGAGAGTGATTGACACTGCTAAGACAGTCCTCCTGGCTCTGATTGGCTGTTTCTGACCGGGAGCGGTGCATTTCTGCAAGTGGCAGTAGGAGCACAGGGAGGAGCCACAGGAGATTGTTTTTTTCACAGATTATCTGTCTCATATTCTACTGTCAGGACAGAGTGACAGTTTTAACAAATATGTAAAAAATACATTTTTACAAAAGGTACCTACTGAAGCTTTAAGGACAAATAAAGAGTAATCCTACCACAAGTCAGTGTGGAAGCCAAGCTACATCTGCGGCAAGCAGTCTGCAGACCGGGGGAATGAAGTTCAGATTCTCAGTTTAAGATCAAGTCTGAGCTCCATGATTCATCGAAAGCCTGGACTGGTGTGGATGTTTTAACCTCACAGACAACAGACTCAGTCTTAAAAAAAATATTTGAAGGATACAACAAATATGTGTACTGTTGAGTATACTGTGAAAATGTTTTATGGAGTTCTCAGCTAATCGTAATCTGTAAAATATTCATTTTGCTGCAACCTGCTCCTTCCTTAAAAACTTCCATATGGATTTATTTTAAAATTCTGCGCTTTGTTCTCAAATAAAAAGAACATATGTTAAATTACACTCTGTTCATTGTTGTTTAACCAAACTTGAATGTTTTCTGAAAAGACATGTCTTTCCTATTAACCCACGTCCTAATAACAATATAATTCAATATGTTTTAGGGAAGGCATAAACCAACCATAGGGGTACATTGTAATACTGGTCACTTCTTTTCTACACTATATCTGGAGTAAAGCTATATTGTCATTGAGTTGCTCAAATGCTCAGTACTAGTACCTACTGTAGCAGTGGTAATAGTAGTGGATTGGTGTTTGTATCAGTTCTAACACTGCTTTTATGAAGTATCACCATATCTCATTCTGTTTTCTTTAGATTATATGATATCAGGGGGAATGGCTATAATGGCCCAAAATGATTGTCTTGATACTGTCATAAGACGTCTTTCATAGCCTTGTATGCAGTGAACTGGTGTTGTCTAGGGATAAGTAGTCTTTCATATGACTCAGTCTAAAAGTAATGGTAAAGTATATATAAACAATTAAAATACTGGTGCGTGCTGGCTCGGAGGGGACCATGATCCTGTCTGAAATGTCACAGACGGATTTAGGCTTCGGCAAATCTGCTGACCGCGGGGCGAGCTTCCCGACCGGAGGCTCACTCCCCTACAGCACCCGCTGCCCACCGCAGCTTCGCCACCACACAAACAAGCACCTGCCAAACACAACGACACGTTTTTACCAGAGGAAGAGGTAAACACTTAGAAATAACACTAGGGGGATGCCTTCTATCCCTTTGTCTAGATATGTGTACCAATACTGATCTGAACTAACGACATGATCACTGTCACTAGACGTTCACTCGGTGCTATTCACTGACAGTAAAAAGTAAAGTCATTGTATGCACTGCTGCGTTGCTAAATGAATGAGATAAATGAAGGAGACTTCCCCAAATCTTGGCAATTACTCATTTGCCCTTACACAACTGGCAGGTTGGTAATTATACAGCTGCTGGCCTTTCCATCTCTTCCACTTCCCAGTCAGTCGCTGTAGTTTAGTGCTAGGCGAAAACATCGCTCCCCAATGTGACATCATCACCGAATTGACTTAATAAACCCGTGAATACCAAAAATGACCAAAAACTGACATTTAACACTATTTGGACACATGTTTAAAAATGATATACATATCTTAAGTGATTTTTGTACCCAATAATCAACAGTGGTGGTTAACTTGCAACATGGGCTTTAAAGAAAGCCCATGGTATTTAGTCCTTATTAAAGTGCTCATATTATGCTTTTTGGCTTTTTCCATTTCCTTTATTGTGTTATATATCTTTTTTGTGCATGTTATAGGTTTACTAAGTCCCCCCCAAAGGGACTTACCATCTTACCATCTCTAACAGAAAACACTGTTCACCAACTGCTCCAAACAGCTCTATTGTAGTCCAGCCTTTACTTCAGAGACAAACTTGCATTACTTTGTAACACACGTTATAATGATCGCCTAGCTGATAGTGTGGCACGCCCTCATACTCTGCTTCTGACTGGCTAGTAGTCCTTACCTAGGAACTGTCAGGGCACGCCCTCATACTCTGCTTCTGACTGGCTAGCAGTCCTTACCTAGGTACTCTCAGGGCCCTCATACTCTGCTTCTGACTGGCTAGTAGTCCTTACCTAGGTACCGTCAGGACCCTCATACTCTGCTTCTGACTGGCTAGTAGTCCTTACCTAGGTACTGTCAGAGCCCTCATAATCTGCTTCTGACTGGTTAGTAGTCCTTACCTAGGTACTGTCAGGGCCCTCATACTCTGCTTCTGACTGGCTAGTAGTCCTTACCTAGGTACTGTCAGAGCCCTCATACTCTGCTTCTGACTGGCTAGTAGTCCTTACCTAGGTACTGTCAGGGCCCTCATACTCTGCTTCTGACTGGCTAGTAGTCATTACCTAGCTACTGTCAGGACACACCCTCATACTCTGCTTCTGACTGGCTAGTAGTCCTTACCTAGCTACTGAGCATGTGTGACTCCCAACAAAGATGGAACAGAAGTGAGATGTCTCACTCTCTAGCTAAAACAGAGAGCTCAACACACAGGGTGAAAAGAGGAGCTGCTGCAATGTACAGTACAACAAAAAGATTGATTTTTTGAACCTCTAAATACAGCCCCTTGAAGCCCCTAAAAGCTTGGGAGGGGTAGAGTACCCCCCTTTCCCCTGAAGTGTTTTGAGTGTCTATGATAAAGCGCTATATAAATGTAGGAAATTATTATGATGCCAGACACTCACCACACATAACCTTGGTAGAGAGGGGAACATGTTTTTTTTAGTGGTGTGAGACCTGGCCCTGGGTATTCTGGAGAAAACCCACGCAGACACTGGGAGGACATGCAGACCCCACACAGTAAGTCCCTAGATGACCAGTGCTAACCATTGGGCCATTATGCTGCTAGCATTAGTTAGTCACAGTTTAAAAAAGCATCTGTTATTTCTTGAGTTTAAAAACTCCGTTCACATGAGGATTGTGTGGGTGTGCTTTGATCTGATTGGATTGACAGGGATCAAATCACACCCTAACTGTCATCACATTTAGATTCAGATATTGCTGCATTGATTTCAAGTAATTTGATCATTTGCCTCCACAGATTTTTTGGACACTTCAGCCATCGTTCTGAATGGCAGCTTATCAAGATAGACTACAAGTCCATCTTTAGCAGGAAATGCACAGATGAAGACTATGAAACCTGGCACCTGCACAACCAGGTAAGAAATATGAAAACATAATTTATGCTGATCCGCTGACCATATTAAAGTTCATGCCATAAAAACCAATAGCAGTCAGAGTAGTCGAGGTGTTTGTTGTGCCAACAGGGTGAGCCCTGCGTGATGGGACAAAAACAGATGTACATGAAGCGCAGGCCTGGAAACTACTGCATGCTGGGAAAGGACTACTCCAGAATCCTCTCAGCTGAGTCCTGTATTTGCCGAGCTCATGACTTTGAATGGTAAGATGATGTGTGCCTTTGTACAAAAGCTCCTTTGTTCGTAATCGTCGAGAGGGATTATGTTTCCCTCCATTGTCTTCTAAAGGAGAGCATCATTAACAACAGTGTGCGTTCTCCAACACTGCCACAGATATAGAAGCACACAATGTTCTTTGTAGGCTTTTTCACGTTGTTAGTACTTTAATTATTTCTATTGGGAAGCTGCCAAATTTCAGCCTGTTCTCACTCCCAACTCGTCAAATATGGCAGCGTAGTCAGTGGCCCTGAGCGTCTGATACTGGCATGGGCGTACATTTCATCTAACAGATGGGGGCGACATTAAATATAACATTTATACATAACTTTTGAAGGGGGACACAAATAATACAGCCAGATTTGTTCTTGTTGGAGGATATGTGTAGATGTGGAACTCCAGTAAGTGATTCAAAGCTATTTTAGTAACTTTTAACATCGGATGATGTGATTCTTTTCTCTAATACTGCTGAACTGAGAACACAGCCCCATAGGAAAAAAGATAACTAATTAACTAAATTAGTAAAGTTAAACAACTTAATGTTTCACTCTGGCCACAAGAGTGACAACTTTGTTAAGCTCATTTGCTGTAACTAGTAAAAGCATGTTGGGTGGAAGTAACACGGTAACGTTGGCTAATTAACTATCCATCAAGCTACCAAACAAGCTAAGTCACTTTCTAAACTACTAACACAGAAGATTTTTTTTTTGTCCTGACAAATTTATAAATGACTCAGCATTATCTGTATTAGAGATAAGAATAACTTAAATAAATTCAAGTGAATAACAGCCAACCTAGTTTTTGACGCAAATGGCTCTCAGTGGACTTCTATGTGTGTAGGTACCATTAAAGGTTCCATGAAATGGTGCTCTTTGGATGCTTTTTTATAGACCTTAGTGGTCCCTAATACTGTATCTGAAGTCTCTTTTATATAGACCTTAGTGGTCCCTTAATACTGTATCTGAAGTATCTTTTATATAGACCTTAGTGGTCCCCTAATACTGTATCTGAAGTCTCTTTTATATAGACCTTAGTGGTCCCCTAATACTGTATCTGAAGTCTCTTTTATATAGACCTTAGTGGTCCCCTAATACTGTATCTGAAGTCTCTTTTATATAGGCCTTAGTGGTCCCCTAATACTGTATCTGAAGTCTCCTTTTATAGACCTTAGTGGTCCCCTAATACTGTATCTGAAGTCTCTTTTATATAGACCTTAATGGTCCCCTGATGCTGTACCTGAAGTCTCTTTTATATAGGCCTTACTGGTCCCCTAATACTGTATCTGAAGTCTTTTATATAGACCTTAGTGGTCCCTAATACTGTATCTGAAGTCTCTTTTGTATAGACCTTAGTGGTTCCCTAATACTGCATCTGAAGTCTCTTTTGTATAGGCCTTGGTGGTCCCTAATACTGTATCTGAAGTCTCTTTTGTATAGGCCTTGGTGGTCTTGGTGGCCTTAACAAGCCATGATGTCTCTCTCTCATGGGTGGACCAAATTCTCTGGACAGGGAAAGCAGAGAAAGGGGGAGCTTTCACTTTCTCAAAGGCAGAGCAGGATACCCAGGGTTTGGTTTACACCTATCAACATTTCTAGCCACTGGGGGACCATAGGCAGGTTGGGGGAACGCATATTAATGTTAAAAAAAACAACAACTCATAAAGTGAATTTTTATGCCATGGGACCTTTAACATAAAGGAAGGGAAATGTGTCTAAACATAAAACACATTTTGTTGGCCCTTGTTATTGTTTTACTAATTACATAATTATTTGAACTATATAATATTTACGTTACACAGCATGGTTTTAATAATATTTTTAGGAGGGACTAGCCCTCAGATGGGGTGGGTCCTGACCCCCCGTGATTCCCACCTATGAATACCAGCACCCTTCAGCATCTGTATGGGACGCACCAGGCTCTCAGAGCAATTTCTTGACCGCAGACGCTGTAAGATGACGTAGTATGAAGAGCGGCAATAGTAGGGAGTAGCATTAAAAGACTGAAACTTCGCGTAAGGAGGTAGGTTGTGGTGGTGGGTGGGTCAAGAGACTTGTGTGACTTTAGACTACTTATACACATGGGCATCTATTTTCATAATTTCCCCCTCTCCGGTTTCAAAAATAACATCTTGCACAGTTGTCAGTTTTCAGAAAAGTGTTGCCAAACCTGTAGGTGGCAGTGTAACGAGAAGCTGGAGCCCACATTAACAGGGCCTTAGTTACATTACAAACCTACCTCTTTTAACCCCACCCATGATCTTTTCATAACAAGTGCTTTTATGTAATTTGGTTTCAATTTGCAACATTCACCACGTGTTTCCCTATACTTCAGCTAAACAACTCACTCACAGCAACACAGTAGTAACAGTAGTTTTCAAGTTTGAGGTCACTTTTGGTTGAAAAAATATGTAAACCGTAACAGTGCATAAACCGAAGCATGCAGCCCGAGGCCAATGTTCATTTGAGTGGAATCCATTGCATATGCTACTCATGTGTCTCATTAATTTACTCTATTTGCTGTGTGTTTTCCAATAGTTGATTGTTTCGCACAATTTGCTCATAATGTCTGTCTCTGTCGTGTCTATCTGTGAGCTCGCTATGCTCGTAATTCTGTGGAGATGATGTGGGTGGGTGTAAATAGTTTTGATATTTATGCAAATGCTAAACACTTGTATTTTTGTTTTATCTCGTCATGACAGGAAACAGGAAAAACAACATCAGCATACAGCACTTTGTGTTTGTAGAGTGCCAAATGCAACTATATACAGTATACTGTTCTCTATGTATACACTATACTGTATATATAAAGTTTGTTTGACTTTCTTTTCCTACCTAGCTGGCAGTGAATTATTTGAAGCACGCCTAAATTTTAAAATTATTACGTACGTAATATGAGGTGTGAAGAGTTTGGCTGCCACATGATGAACAACATAGCTTATTTATGCAAAGCTTATTAGCTTACCATAAAGACTGAAAATGGGGTAAGGACTAGCATGGTTTTCTAAGTAAAAGAGCCAATTCAAAGAGAGATGTGATTTTTAATAATATGAACAGATTGAACAACAATCTCAGTTATGGCTTCCATGTCTTAACACAATCTGTTGTCTTCAAAAGTATCTTTTACCTCGGAAGCTATACGTACAGACTGCCCCTGTGCAACCAATCTGCCTTGACAGCTTGTTAATGAATAGTTCACACTGTGGTAATCACGGAGTCAAAGTAGACTAGTCAGCCACTAGCTTTTTGGTTTTGTTTATTTGTTCTGGCTTGGTGATTAATTGATAAATCAATGCCATGACTATTATTAGAATGGACACTTGCTTACGTTGCTTTGTTAGATGTAAATCATGTTCTGATTGGAAACACTAGCAGGAAAGTGAGAGTTCATTAGCCCTGTGTATGTTAACAAACCCCCCTCCAGGCTCTTTTTCCATTCACACTTCTTCACACTGCTGTGGCACATTTGTCAACTGTGGCCTTCAATATATCAATACATAATAATGTTGGTGCATCTCTGTGCCAGACAGTCCACTGGTCAGCAGTTATAAAGAAATAGATAAGACACTGGAAATGTCCTTTCCATTTGGATGTGCTTTGTTGTCTGACAGTGATTATGGATATGAGCGGCGCGGCGACGGGAACTGCCGGCCTGCCTTCTGGTTCAACCCCTCCACTGTCTCCAGAAGCTGCAGCCAGGGTCAAAACTACCTCAACAGCACAGGGTGAGGACTGTGTGATTTATGTTTCACATACATTATTTCGAATTTGCTGTCTCTTGGATGCTCAAACATGGCTTTAGAGCAGATACCTGATTTAAAATGATTAGCAGTGCAAAACGGAATGATGTTCTGTGCAGCAAGAAGGGGCTGCTGGCAATCACTTTATCTGATCTACCAGTCAAACCCATTGGAAAGAATGTTGATCATTTCCTATCGCTTCCCAATTGATCAGACCATTGCTAATCTGTTTGTCTGTCAATTCAAGTCAACTTATTTCAATATGCAGATTTACTATCACATCCCTAATGTTAAAATGATTACCACTGCAGTACACCTTGAAGGTTTAGACACTTGTGATAATAAGTTCTTAATAGTAAAGTATAGACTGTAAAAATGAATGGACGTTGCATCAGTGACGTCACCCATTGGTTGGTGGACTGCCATTTTGAAGTTTTTCCATTGACAGTTTCAGTGGCTAAATGCTAACAAGGGAGAAGTCACTGATTTTTAACACTTCTGACACAAGTCGTCCAGCGGAACAGACCTCCGGATTCTAGTGCCATTCACCTGCATGTACTGCTGTAATTACCTTACATGTAATTGCCTGAATTACCAGGTAATACTAGGTAGCTGGCTAGCTTTGGTTGACAAGGTGCTACCAACCACTGAAGAAGAAATTTTTAGGCGACCCAAATGTTCCAATCAACTTTGATAAAGTGATAAGACAGTGAGAAGGTCAGAGTTTAAGATGAAATGATGAGCAACACTCCAAAAACAAGTTCAGCATTGCTAGGCCTGATTGAGAGGTCGGCATGTAGCCACACCCCTAAAGCATCCCTTGCTTTATCTTCAATTTGAAAATAAACCATAATTTGCAAAAATAACATCATGCTTTTTTGACAAAGACTTGAATTAGACCGTTAACTCATTATGAAAATTTATATTGACTAAATAAAGTCAATAAAGTGGGGTCATCTTTTTGGAGCCAGTGGAGTTGCTGGAAATGAGATAGAATGCAGTATTAAGGAAAATCTGCATTGCTTGACTTTCCAGGCCCTATAGTTGCCACTGTATTAAACATTATTTTTGTTGTATCTGTGGTGTAAGAAGTTACTTTCATTCCATTTTCTCTTTTTTGCCAGCAAGCACTAACACAGGAGACATCCTGTGTTAGTTTTGAGGCTCCCCAAAGGGATAGACACCTTGCAAAGCTTAATCACAGTGGGAGGTTGTATTCAGGAGTGCTATGATTAAGTTTTCAAGGTGTCTCAGGCTTTGACACAGCTTGTCTTATCAGTTGTCATCTACTATGTTTTTTTTTTTTCAATAACACTGTTTCTGAATCACAAGCTCTTGAAGCATCTGGGGGATTCATTAGAAAAAGTATGAAATGTGTAGATTGTAGAGTAGATTCAACTAGAAAAGGATAACATTGAATTAAGTTTGAAAGAAGTAAATATCATGTTTTGGATCTCTTCCAAAGTTACCGTAAAGTGGTGTTGAACAACTGCACTAAAGGAGTTAAAGAACTGTACACGGCCAGAAAGCAGCCGTGCCCCAACAGGCCTCCTAAAGGACTCACGCTGACAACCAAAGACGGCAAACTCACCGCCAACCTGGGCAGCAACGTCACCTTCCTGGTTCATCTAGATGAGGTGAGAACACAAGCAACATGGTTCCTTCACTAGTCTAGCTGAAAACCCTTTCCTTTTCCCTCAGGCAAATATTAATTTAGTTGATTTTAACTAAAAGCTGCATTAATTGATTTTTTTTAAAAACAATGTTCTACGTTAACAACCAGCAGATAAATTCCTTTGAAAATGATTAATATGACTAATAAATATTATTTATAATATTATATTATAAACTCTATTTAGTTTTGGTCTCCACCATCACCTGAGGGAAATATATGGCTTTGTAAACAATTTCCTTCTTGTTGAAATGTGCAATACAAATAAAGTTGCCTTGCCTCTGTATGCTCACCAACTTTGTCTCTCTGCTGTTTGGTGCTATGAAGGGAGTGTACAGTTGATTTTACAAGGCTTTCTGATGAAAACCGATGGCATCGCTCTTTTGCTAAAAACAGCTGCCACATCTGGAAATAATGTTGATGAGAGCTATAAGACTGAACCAAAACAGGGATAAAACAAGGATCTGAAGTAAGCTAAAATGCTCCATAGAGTTGAGGAGATCTGCAGAGTGAGGTAATGATTCTCTGAGGGTTAGTCACAATAATTGATCTGATTGATTATTTTTAGCAGTGGTTATATAATATTTGGTAGTGCAGCTTTAAATCTTTTCATCAGGGAAAATGCCAAACTATTCATATTCTTTTAAAAAGAACTCAACCAGTCAGACACCAGACACAGTATTAGCTGTGTTCACATCCGATTTAGAGAAACACCATTTCTGTCTCTTGGGAATATTTCTGCCAGTGAAAGTCAACATCCTTTCTGGCATCCCTATTGGCTAAATTTTGGGTCCACTCTTGTTCAGTTTGTACTTGTTCACAGTGTCTAAAAACACTGCATATGTTATCGTAATTATGCTTGTGACACACAGTTCTACCTATCCTGTGCTCACATCCGATCTAGAGAAGCACCATTTCTGTCTTTTGGCAATATTTCTGCCAGGGAAAGTCAACATCCTTTCTGGCATCCCTCTTGGCTCAATTCTGGGTCCACTGTTGTTCAGTTTGTACTTGTTCACAGTGTCTAGAAACTGTGCATATGTTATCGTAATTACGCTTCTGACACACAGTTCTACCTATCCTTGTCCCCTGGATTCATAAACCCTGTCAAATCACTGGTTCACAGCTCAACAAAGACAACATCAGAATTGTTACCAATTTTTGACACATTGCTAAATGTGTCTTTTCATTCCGTGTTTACATCAAAAAATGCTTAAATGTTTAAAATGTACATAAAATAAAAGTCAGTGTGTTACTGCAAAGCAATAAATGAGACCAAAGGTGCTGCATGGAAGTAAGTTTAAAGGTGTATTACTCTATTAAACATTGAGGGAAAAGTTTACAGAACCCTGAAGCATGATTTCTAGGAAAGTAACTATACCTACAAATGCTTTCAGAGGCATCTTTGTTCAGAGCTAGGACTGCCAGGCTCCCTGGTCACTAGGAAACTGCCTCAGGTTTTTCTGAAAAAAAAATAAAAAATTGGTCCATTGATATGCTTTGGAGCATTAGCAACAAAAGGATTTTCTAGCACTGCAACAGCTCAAGGTACGTGCATGTCCCTGGGGATCTTGTTGAGGCCCAGTTGTCGTAATACTGTTTGATGAGTTGAGGAATCGAGGTATGTTTTTTTAATTAAGAGGGAGATTGTCTGAAAGGAAAGGGGGTGTGGCGGAAGGTGCTGGGTAGCAGAATGATATGACAAAAGAGAAGGGTGGGTTAAAGAGTCATTGTGGCATCAACGCTGTTTGAGAACATTCTGAAGATGAATTCAAAGTTTAATTTATATTCATGAAGCCTGCAATGGCTGTTTTTCTTGGGAAAAGCAAATGCCCTTTAATATTGAATGTGTAGAGAAGACTCTGTGGTGAATATCCACATTTAAAAAGGAACAAAAAAAACGTACACATTTTGGGATATGATAAGATCAAGATTTCCTGCTTAGAACTGTATTTGTAGTGGTTGAGAAACCTGTTATGCAACACAATAATTACAGATACAGATGGCATTTGTAAAAGCCGCTGACTTTTCACTAAAAGCCAGTTGCAGAGAAATGATTGGCTTGTGACTAAACGACATCAACCAAATCTCAACAACAAAACAAGTTATGAAGAATTTCTGCCATATTTCCATATTTGGCTTCAAAGGACACAGGGGATTTAAGACACTTGCCTTTCAACTATATTTTCTCTCTGCCAGTTAAAATGGTTTGTTGTCTACAATGCACAATGTTATATGAGTGTGGTGGTAGAAAGATCATTTATATAGGAATATAGCATTTTTTTGAATGGCATGTCTGAAATGCATAAGCTCATATATATTTTTAATTCACATAACGATGTTAGTTTGTTGCATGTCAACAAAGTAACTGAAAGAAACAGTTAATTGTTGCACCTGTGGCTCATGGAAAATGCCCAGAAACTCTACTCTCCTTGGAGGCTTACAAAAACAAATACTTGAATCTGGTTCATTTTCAAATCAACAAGTACAACAGTTCAGATCAGATGGTGACACAGATTGAGCACTGACTTCCCTCTTGGTTCAGTGTGAATGTGTGTGTCATGAATTGGCTTCACTTTGGCTGGCACTGCTTAACTAATTAAAGCTTTGCCAGCTCAGTGGTTAAGTTGGAGAGTGAGAGCACGCTTCCTTTTTTCCGTACTGTCATCAAAGAGACATTATTTTGATTTACACAGAAAAATTAAAGAGATTTTTCTGCAGTTATTTCAGGTTTTACAACAGATTTTGAATTGTCCCCATTAGGTATGAAATCTTCAAAGAATGTATATATAACTATTGAATTGAATGAACCCCAAATTGCTCCAGATGGCTGTACCATCAATGTGCAAGTGTATGTGTGAATGTTTATTCTTTCCTTCCTGATGAGCAGATGGCACCTGCCTTCAGTGTATGAATGAATGTGTGAATGGGTGAATGATGGCTTGTATTATTATATATATATATATAGTATGTATTATAAGTGCTTTGAGTGGTCACTAAGGCTAGTAAAGCACTGCAATGCAGTCCATTATTATTTTGGTCACAGAGTTTTGATCTTGATAAAGTTCCCATGTGTGTTCCCCCAGTTAAATAATCACCAAATGGGGTAGAAGTTTAGAAGACACACACATAATATAATCTCCCTGTGAACTGCCTAACAATAGTTTTGTCAGTTTGAATTTTTATCACACTCTAGTCACATTTGGGAGAAAATGTTCTACAGTTGTTCTTGCTCATGTTCATCTTTTTGTGAAACTTATTTCTGCCCCAGTGGAAAAGCTAGATGAAATTCTTCTGCAAACGAACATTGTGATCGAACATGACAGGCGCAACCACTGAGAATTCCAACCTAAAATATTAACAGAAGTGCTCATTTTAAAACTCTGTGCTGCCGTAATATTAGAGAGACTTGCCATGTCTTGTTAGGTAATAAGAGAAACATAGAAGTAAAGCATTCCAGGTATAAAATCCAGGTTAAAAAAAAAGATAGAGGAGGGTCTGGCGAGTCCACACAGCATTCCTGGATGGGAGGAAAACATGCTCTGGTTTATTGGCATTTCTTTTAATCAATCACAATCATCTTGGGCGGCGCTAAACTCAGCACATAGACACTGTAAAATAGATTGGAGAGATAGTCTAGCTAGCTGTCTGGATTTACCCTGCAGAGATCTGAGAACAAGGTAACCATAGTCCTCAGAAATCCACCGGATTTCAGAACTCCAACACAAGGGAATTGGAAGTTAATGGAAATAAATGCATCCAGCGGAATTCCCTGCGACACCAGAGCAATCTCGGACAAGGGCGTAGCACAAAATTCTGGACCCTGTAGAAAGGCATTTTCTATGTGCCCCCTCCCCACATCCACAGCTATCATTCTAAAACAACTGGGTATCTACACGAAAAGAAAAACATTTTTGTTGGTTTGTGTTTCTATTCACGTAAGAAATGTAAGTGAATAATGATAAATTAATCCTTTTTCTAGACCTGGCCTTAATTCACACCATTTTCACCAAAGACGAGTCAGAGTTGAGTCACCATTACCTGAGTTTGAGTCCAAGTTGAGTCATCAAGATTGAGTCTGTGTTGAATTACATTTCTCCACTCTGATATACGTGGCCGGGTTGGCTCAGTTGGAAGAGCAGGTGCACATCTATGTACTGATTTATGCCTTGATGCAGAGGTCCAGGGTTCAAGTCCGACCTTTGATTATTTCCTGCATCTCTCCCCTTTCTCACAAGAGCTGCTATACTAATAAATGAGGGTCTCCATTAAACAAAAAATGACACTGCTGTCACGAATGCAAAGGGAGTTGATTTACTGACTTTTTTCTAAACAACATTTAGCGCTGCTCTTTCCAGCATTGCATGTAAAATCTGTGTAGGTAAATTTCCCAATCTGGGGTGCATGCCCCTGTATTTCCCAAATGTGAACATGTAGTAGGGAGCCCGCAGACCATGCACTACAGTTGCATATTACTTATCAATTCCTTTGTTACAAGAGTAGTGAAAGAGAAAGGATCCCAAAGACGATGGAATGGGCATTAACAGTTACAAATAAACAAGAAGCTTCTCAAGACATGGCGTCATCTTTTGTTGGTGAAGTAAAGGGTGTGACCCCCAAAGGAACCAGCCCTTTATGGAACTTCTCCCCAAGCTGCTTTCTGGCCAGTCTTGGAGCTCGAAACAGGAATTTGTATACAGGAATTTGTTTTATGAATGCTCAAGTCTTATTTTATATTTCCAAGTCCAAGTACAAGTCACGAGTCCAGAGAATAGAGTCTTGAGTGGGACTTGAATCCAGAAAATAGAGACTCAAGTCCAAGTCCAGCACTCGAGTACTCCAGCACTGTACACTATGTATTTACTTGTATTTACTATGTATTATATATTATATTCATAGGACAAATCTATCTGTAAAATTTTGTTTATAATAGTATTCATTTCTATATTTATTCAGTACATATCCATGTCCTGCACTTATGGAACCAGTGTATATCCTGCACTTACTGCTATTGCACTTCTGGTTAGACTTAAACTGCATTTCGTTGCCTTATACCTGTACCTGTGTCATGACAATAAAGTTGAATCTAATCTAATTTAGTTTGATATTTATATATTTTACTTAGTTGGATATTTATATATACAATTTGCAGTTCTTAGACAGAATGAAGAATTGAGCCCTGCACATGTAATATGACAAACATTTCATCCCAGAAAGTCGTGAATTCATTAAAAAAAATATTGTAATGTTTGTTTGATTTAAAAAAAAAGGATTTTATTCATTTTAGCCATTTCCCAAAGCACAAATGTATGACAGTTTGGTTAGTAACTAAATATATCTTGAATTCTGAACAAAATGTGCAAAATCAATTTGAATATTAAAATTGAACAATAAACTGACCTATAGAGGCTAAAAGGCTCCTTAGGGCTGAGGGGTTGGTTGATATGTGACAACTTTCACATTACACAATGCCATTTGAATCTTTGCAAAACATATTTAAATAGTAATAAAATATATGAATTAAGTAAATGCATTTCATTCAAAGCATTTTTATTCTTATTCATACTGTTAGAATCTTTTTTTCTGTCCATGGAACGTGTCATTAAAGCTCTTGGTCATAGAAAAAATACATTCTTTCTAATCTTGCAGTTTGCTAAATGTTACAGTGCATACATTAACCTTCAGTGTCAGGAAACAACCCAAATTCATGCTCTGTCTAATAAACCAAAATTACTTTGCAGACTTATTCACAGCTGCTTTTGTCAACCATCACATTGATATTGTGGTTTCAGGTTCAACACACACGTGAACAAATGCCGGCTTGTGTATATCCAACCCTTTACAGCCCTTACAACAGTCCTTTCATTGTGAACCAACACCGATGTCCCAGCACCAAGCCATGTTGTTTTTGGGTCAGCTCAGCCCTGGGAGATACATGCACACAAAGAGTGACATTTAGAGAGACTGGTCGGCATTAGTCACATGCAGATAAGTGAATCCCATTGTGGCTGATTTAGAGCGCAAACGTGAACACAGAATGGACAGCAGACACAGAGAAGAGCTGAGTGACATTGGCGCCACCAAGACGGCATCTTGTTTGCATGCCAGCTCATTACAGCTCTGAACAATGCCTGCAATGTCTGGCCTTGTTCTTAGCTTTTTTCTAATTCTCACCAGCCACTTATCAAAGATATCATTTTGCAGGCAGAGTGACATGAAATATTCTCAAAAGTGTCAACCAGCCAACCCCCCCACCTCTGTTATTACACACTCGGAAGCACACAAAGAAAGAAACTCAAGTAGCAAAGGATGGAAGGAGCGAAAGTGCACGAGAGAGAAAATTAACAATAGGTGTATTTGTTTTGGTGTTATTGTGCGTTTTGGCAAAGTCCGTATGCAAATGCAGTGTTACAAATGAAGATCCCAATAGCATTGCGCTACAATGTGCCAAGGGGAGGCTGGGAATTTGCCTTCGCAGGCCTCGGGGGATGTGCGCAGATTTGGTCGCTGTAGCAGCTGGGCCACCAACACTGATGTGTGTGCTGATCCTCAGATAGTGCCAGATGTGATTCCCAGAGGAACCGGTGCAGGCAGCTGAAGACCTACACACCATGCAAAGTCAAACATGGTGGGGTGGGGGCCTAAACACAGATGCACATGTGCTGACATCATACTAACACACTTTCAACATTCCCCTTCCTTTCTGACACAGAAACCATGAACCTGTTTTGGTTTTGAACGCTTAGGGTTAGGGTTATACATGCCATCAACGTTGTAATAAGGTGGCAGGCACAAAAACGACTTAGTAATGTTAAAAAAAGATTATGGTTTGGGTTAAAATCAGATGTTACTTCACTTCTGAAGTACACCCTGTAACGCCCTGCAGTGCCCTGCAATGCCATGAACTAACACTACCGTTTCTAGTCATACTTCCATTATCTTTATTGTGACCGTTATTGCCGCTGTTCATCACACCCCCAACCGGCCCCGTCAGACACCACCTACCAAGAGCCTGGGTATGTCCGAGGTTTAATCCTAAAAGTGATTTGTAAATTACAAGTGTGTGGTTTAGACCTACTCTATCTGTAATGTGTCTTGATATAACTCTTATGATTTGATACTATGAATATAATATAATTGAATTGAACGTGACGCTGAACATGAAGTTCATAAAGTTAAAAAACGTTCACTTTTATTTTCAAATGGTTCCCGCACCCTGATCTCTTGGGGGTGAAAGTCCTGTGTTTGACCCATCAACCCCCCTAACCGTCCTCCTTATGAGAAACCTGTTTTTGATACTTAGTATACTTTTTGCTTTGCCGCCATCATAACTACCACGGCCACTAGAGGGCACCGCCACTAGAAACATATAGATGAGTCGTCATTTCTTTAAAGATTCTTTTGGGGCTTTTATTGCCTTTATTTATAGGACAGATAAGATCTTGAAAGGGGATAACATGCAGCAAACGCTGCTACAAGGACTGAGCCTCTGTACATGGGGGCGCACACTACCAGGTGAGCCTTGATGGCCCCAAGCACAAACTAATCTGATACTTATGCTAATTTTGTTTATTTTATTATAGTGAATAGAAAAAAAATGTATTTTCTGCATGAAAAAAAACAAAGAATATGATCTTTTTTGTGGGAATCAATCTTAACATAAATTAAGCAATAGAAAACAATTTCAGACACAGCAAACTGACTGACTAGCAGCCAGATCATTATATATCAAAGTTGACAGTAATCATTATTTTACTTATTTATTATTTTATTTTAACTGTACTTCTAAACAAACCTAATTTCTCCTAAAAAACGCCTGTTTTATGAAACAAATTATCTCCTGCATAAGACATAATTACTAACTGTGTTATATAATTATATAGAAATAAAAATGAACATACATTTGCAAAGAGTGCCAGCATATCATTTAAATACAGAAGAATCATACTGATTGATTAGAAAACTACATGTATTCACTTCTCATATGTTTCAAGCATAGGTGCCGATACCGTGGGTGCTCCGGAGCTCAAGCACCGACTGGAAATACTCAGCACCCACGTGTGCCAGACTGCCAGTAGGCTACATTCATTTAAAATGAAACATTGCTGCTGTGTGCTAAGTGGAGCGTCCATCATAGTGTGATTGGTTGGCTATCCACCAATCACAGCGTCTCTCGGATGAAAAAACCCTCTTTACTGACCCCCTGCCATCCCCCCACTATGCAGTGCATACATGTGCATTAGGTAATCAGAGTAAGACTATCTATCTGTATTTGTGAGACATGGCACTGTCCTGAGTTGAAAGGAAGCCTACTTTACAGCTTTATTATTAAGTTATTAGGTGTGTGTGTTTGTGTCGGCCATTGTCTATTTCCTAAGGTTCTGAAATTTATAATAGATGTACAGGACTAAGTTGAGACATGCCTTTCATTTGTATTTTTTCAACTTTGGAATATATAACTGTAAAATTAGTTGCTCAACAACAGTAATATACCCAACCTTTGTTTGAAATGCAGTGAGGCTAAAGGGACATGAGTGTGACAAAGTTAAATCTTGCTGGAGGAAGCTGATGAGTAACACCATGTAAATCTTGTCTGGGAACATTCCACGTGACCTTAAAGCCCAGTTCAGACCCAAGTTTCACAACGACACTAAACCGTAGAACGTTGCAGGGAAAAGTTTCAGCCGGCCCGTCTCAGCTCAACTCAAAACAGCTGATGGATTCTCTGATGCTCTTTTCATAGTGCAATTAATTGTTAATGAATTGATAAGGTTTCCACTGCTGTTGGTTATGGTAAGAGTGAAATTTATTTTAAAACATGTTAATTCATTATCAGAAGCTAAATATGGGCAGTTGTTGGGTTTTCCTGAACTAGCAGCAGTAGGAGTGTAGTGTAAGACAAAAATGACTGAATCGTGTATTTGGGTAAAAGGTAAAGCCTCAGCAAGTTTTCAGTCCAAGCAAGCTGGAAAATGGAGGGCGACTGGACCAGATCAAATAAAACATGAGCTGGCAGATTTGTCGGGTTCCCAGGCTAGGCGAGGGTAGCCTGGTCCTACCAGACTCTTGTCCATTAGCCTGGACCTACCAGACTCTGGTCCCACCAGACTCTGGTCCCACCAGACTCTGGTCAATTTGCCTGGTCCTACCAGACTCTGGTCGATTTAATTTGTACAGAGAGTCTGGCCACTCTCCATTGACAAGTGTATATTGCCTCTAGAAGTTGCCTATTGCCTATTTTAACGATCTAAGCGCAAGGCGCATGTGCTTCCCTTTGTGTGTCTAACAAGCCTAGTGTGCCTGTGCTGTGCACGAGCCTAGTCACATTTTACTAATGTGCTGTTAAAATTCAATAAAATGAAAGTTTTTGTTGGTCAATGGCGCAATCACTTTCTGCTACCACAAGATAGCAATATGGCAAGAATTTACCTGAAAACACCTCCCTGTTACACCAGCACGCCCATGGGTGCAAAGATAGGCGCAGGACGTGCATTTGCTAAAGATACTTGCGTTCGGCGCCAAGTGTAAGGTAGCAGCCATAGAGTTTATCTGCATCTAAATATGGCCCTGCTGTGCTGTGTTTCAGGGTGACTCTATGCGCACCAACATCCAGCTGGATTTCGGCGATGGCACAGCCGTGTCCTACTCCAACCTGAGCTGGACCGAGGAGGGGATCAAACACATGTACAAGTCTGCCGGAATATTCCGTGTCACAGCGTTGGCAGACAACACACTGGGTTCTGATGCCACAACTCTCTTCCTGCATGTCACATGTAAGTGCTGCTGTTGCTGCTGCTACAATTATGACTGAGCTAAATGTGGGCGCTTTAAGAAAAAGGCAAACATTAAACTCAAAGATGCCATGTGTTTTCTTTTAATTTGTATATGTTATGTTGCCTAGCTCCAGGTGCACTAATATGTTGCCACACTGTTGATCCATGCTAAACCCATAGGAAGTAAACTGCACCGACCTGTACACAGGATTATGTAATATAGCAGCCGCGATTAACACAAGACAACTTTTGGGAGAAAGGTCATAACAAAGTTGCTTCTGCAAGGTTTCACTGTGGGCAGAGACTGAGAACTGGGCCTGTAAGGTCACTGTGACTGAGTTATCTGAGGATAAAACAGAAGAACAATGGCTTATTCTAAAGTGGAGCAGATTATAACAGCCCACATCCAAATTATTCTCAGAGCGTCATGCTTACCAGCATCAAATGGCAATAAAATAGTGTATCATTTGAAGGGAATCATACAAGATCCTTTCAGTATATTTTCAATCGTCTCTTTGTCTGGTTAGTTGCTCTTTCATCGATTGGTTCAATCCATTTTAATTTAACCTCTTGCCATCGTCATGTGGCAGCCTGTGTGTTCTGTATTTATACATTTCTAACGGCAATAATTCGAGCTGGGGATATGCCAAGAACTACTACAATGATTTTCTCGGACCATATTTAATACCAAATGACTCTCTCCCACACACACAAAAAAACCTAGCATCTTAAAGAGGGGATAAAGATTAGTTCTGGTTAAAGAGTATCAAGGCTAACAGAAGCATTGACAAGAGGAACACCCCAGACCACAGCACTACCAAAACCTTTCATTAGAGTTTTTGAAGGAAAGTAGTGTTTTACATCTGTCCATGGCAGGGAACCTTATCCCTGAGATTAGTGTAAAGCAACCTAGACCCCTGTCAGGTCCTATTAGGTTCTTAGTGGGGAAGGTTGGCAGCATTAGCCACAAGGTATTGTGTCAAAAATACATGATGTTAACATATTTTCAGTGTTAGAATGGGATTACTTTTAGTTGCCATCACCATAGTTACAGACCCACAAGGACCTTTTAACATAACATCACCACTCGACAATGTCAGAAAAACATCTGACTGTCTGTCATTTTGAATCACTCGTGCCAGATCTTTGGTGATCAGTTGATGTTTGGCGAGACTATAAATCAAATGTGTCAGCAAAATAATTAGTCAAGATATACTGGAATGATTATGTCTCCAAAAATTGACGTTTATATACTAATAAATTGCCACAGAAAACAAGTTTAAAAAGAAATGTGGTATTTCCTGGGTTTCTATTGTTATCTATGTGAGAAAAAAGTTGATTTAATGACCATAACTGCAAAAGCTCAAAATAGCCATACATAACATACCTGATAAACTTAAAGTTATTATTATATAGAGTTTGAACGGGATTTCCCGTAAATTCAGATGGATTTTGATTGGCTTTCAGTGTTTCTATTGTTCATCAAACCGCTCTGAAAGTGATGCCAATGATATTGTTTGTCATTGTCGTTGTTATAGTTGTAATGTGGACTCCAATCTCCACTTGAATACAATTATTTTTTTTATTTTTTTTGCTATATATTTTACAAAAAGCTGTGATGGACAATTGCCGAAAAACCCTCAATGGGCTTAATAAGTGGCACTCTCCAGAGAAACAATTATATTTAACAATTTAAAAGCATTTATATATGAAAGGGGAGAGTAATGGGCAGCAGGTCAGAGTCAAACCCGCGGCCACTGCATCAAGTAGGGAACCTCTATATATGGGTGAGCGTGCTAGCAACTGAGCTACCCAGGCTCTCATAGAGCGATTTTCATGGAACTATATATTTCTAGTTATATTTATTAGTGTGTGGACGGCCTTTTACAAAGTCCACCTCATCTCTCAAAAGAGCTTGTTAGCTAACTAGCTACTTACATGAGCAGTGATGACAGAAGATCACCACATACCCAAATCAGAAGCCATGGATGAACAGGGAAGTGCGACTCCTATTGAAGACACGCAATACTGCCTTCAGATCAGGAGATGCACAGGCCTACAGCACATCCAGAGCAAATCTGAAAAGGGGCATCAAAAAGGCCAAGCACTGCTACAAGCTGAAGATAGAGGGACACTTCTCCAACCCTGACCCTCGACGCATGTGGCAGGGCATTCAGGCCATCAGTGACTATAAACCCACTCACTCCTCCCCCGCAGCCACTGATGTCAACTTCCTGAACGAGCTGAATGACTTTTATGCTCGCTTTGAAAGAGACAACAGAGAAACTGCCACCAAGCTCAAACCCTCAGCTGACCACCCGCCAATCACACTCTCCTCCACAGATGTCTGCAAGGCACTGAGCAGGATCAGCACGCACAAGGCTGCTGGACCAGATAACATCCCTGGACGCGTACTCAGGGAATGTGCGGAGCAGCTTGCTGGGATTTTTACTGACATTTTCAACTTGTCTCTTGCCCAAGCAGCTGTACCAACATGCCTTAAATGCACTTCCATTGTGCCAGTGCCAAAACACTCCAGCCCAAAGTGCCTTAACGACTACCGCCCTGTAGCACTCACGCCCATCGTAATGAAGTGCTTTGAGCGGCTGGTCCTGGCACACCTAAAAGACTCGCTACCATCCACATTGGACTCACACCAGTTTGCCTACCGTAGCAATAGGAGCACAGAGGATGCAGTTTCCATGGCACTGCACTCTGTGCTCACACTTCTGGACAATAAGACCACTTACGCACGCATGCTGTTTGTTGACTTCAGCTCAGCATTCAACACTGTCATCCCGGCTAAGCTAATAGCCAAACTTGGAGGCCTGGGCATCACCACCTCCATGTGCAACTGGATTTTGGACTTCCTGACCAACAGACCTCAGAATGTTTGATCAGGTTCCAACTGCTCCACGTCCATCACACTCAACACTGGTGTACCACAGGGCTGCGTGCTAAGCCCATTTCTCTACTCCCTCTTCACCTCCGACTGCAAGCCTGTGTACGAATCTAATTCCATCATCAAGTTTGCGGACGACACTACGGTGATTGGTCTCATCAGCAACAACAATGAGACTGCCTATAGGGAAGAGATCAAGCACCTGGCCACATGGTGAACTGAAAACAACCAGCTCCTCAACACCACCAAAACCAATGAGCTCATCGTGGACTTCAGAAAAGAGTCAAGAGGCACGCACGACACCATCCACATCAATGGAATGGCTGTTGAGCGTGGCTCCAGTTTCAAGTTTCTGGGGATCCACATTTCAGCGGACATGTCCTGGTCAACCAACACCTCCTGCCTGGTCAAGAAGGCTCACCAGCGCCTTTTCTTCTTGAGGACACTGAGGAAGAATCAGCTTTCCCCGACTATCCTGGTGAACTTCTATCGCTGTGCAATAGAAAGCATCTTGACCAACTGTGCAACAGTGTGGTATGGGAGCTGTTCTGTTGCAGAGCGCAAGGCACTGCAGCGGGTGGTGAAAACCGCCCAGCGCATCACCGGGACTACACTACCCGCCATCGAGCACATCCAGAGGAAACGCTGTCTGCATCGAGCTCGCAGCATCCTTAAGGTGTCCTCTCACCCAGCCCACACACTGTTCTCTCTCCTGCCCTCCGGCAGGCGGTTCAGGTGCCTCCGGACCAGGACCAGCAGACTAAAGAACAGTTTTTTCCCCAGATCTATCTCTTTATTGAACTCTAACCCTCTTTAATCCCACTCCCCTTCATACACTGATTGACTCTCCTCTCCCTCCTCACACCTGCCTCCATTTTGTTATCTGCAATACTATAATGTTCACCTGCACTGCTGACTGTTACTACAGTAATATCTGTCTATATCGGCATCTTTTTAACTTCTGGTTAGACCCAAACTGCATTTCGTTGCCTTGTACTTGTACCTGTGTAATGACAATAAAGTTGAATCTAATCTAATCTAATCTAATCTAAAAGTGACCACAAAAAGAGAGATATGTTAATGAGAGCCACATGGCTCCAGGTTTATTTAGTGCCATTGTACAACACAGGTGTGCACAACAAAATCCAGTTGTTGCGCCTTTATTGCTACAAAAGAAAACAAGAAAAAAGAACAATGGTAGTGCGTTCCCCGGGTGCATTTTTTGAATTTGCATCAGGAGGAATGTAAACAGTAGCGACGAAAAAATCTTGACATTACCCAAAATGCCAAACAGTGCAGTCGCAGATTTTGGTGTTTCACGGCTACTGTCATGGGCTACAGAGGTCTACTAAGCTCACTTGCTATCATACCCAGATTTTTTTTAATTTTCAAACGTAGTCTTCAGACCCATCCGGCGCTAACTCCAGTGACATCACTTGAAGACATTTATTAGACTACACAGGTTGTTTTTTTTCACATAGCCTTTGCAGTAGTATTCCTCATGAACAGAGGATATAATACCAGAGTTCGCCTTTAATTTTAGACATTTTGTACATGTTCTACAGTCGCAAAATAATCCATTTCCATGACTTCACTGACTTAAATGCAGTCGTACATTGCATGAATAGAGAAGAAAATACAAAACAAATACATGTTACATTTGCCACTGATTATCCATATATCCAAAAT
The DNA here is from genome assembly GCA_026937815.1 of Etheostoma perlongum. Taxonomy (NCBI): domain Eukaryota; kingdom Metazoa; phylum Chordata; class Actinopteri; order Perciformes; family Percidae; genus Etheostoma; species Etheostoma perlongum. The sequence goes on from CM049372.1 coordinate 5,025,859, forward strand.
ATGGAATTGCTATTCACTGTGAGAGAGGTTTTATGGTTAAACCCATCTGTCATTTGTACTGTCTATGAATAGGTGTATGTATAAGTGTGTGGTAACTATTCATCATCTTTTTTTTACTTTTCACTTTTCATCATTTAACCAAAGCCACATTTTTCTCCACATGTTGAAGTGTCCTTGAGCAAGAACCTAAAGCTACATTTGGAGTGTGTGTGTGTGTGTGTGTGTGTGTGTGTGGTAGAATAAGAGACCAATTGTAAAGCACTTTTTCCTTTAACGATTGACTCTCACAGACAGCTTTGATTCGATTCAATTCATTTCCCATGAGAACGGCAGTATGATCATGTCCTCTGACGAGGGCAAAAGCTCCCGCATGTGACTCCGATATTTTGTCTTGTGTATACACACACACGCACTATATTTAAAATTCTGTCCAAAATTAAAAGAAAAGAAGCTGAAAATAAGTGATTTTACTATACTTTATGATACATCTCTGTATGAATGACGGGTGTTAATAGAAAACCGCTAGCTTGGCAGTTGGCATTCCTTGTGTATGAGTTGAATATAATTACCATTATTCACTTATTCAGTTGAGGGTATGGGGTGGACCCTGTCCCAGAATGCACTAGGCACAATGCTGGACAAGTCTCAACTATTTATCTTTTCACCTGACACGCAGGTCTTTGGATTGTGGGGGGAAACCTGAGCACAGTAACCTGTCATATAAAAGTGATGGTGTTTGGAGGATTTTCTCTCCCTGAAACTGAAACAAGCTTCACACCCCATGTGATTGAAATATACCATTTTTTTTAGACTTTTTTTATTTGAACTCTGAAGTGAGCCTCATTATGAGTAGCCATGCCTAATATCAACTCTTTGTACTCTTTCTTTCTCAGGTCCAGTAGAGCATGTCCAGCTTCTCGCTCCCTTCGTAGTCATAAAGAACAAGGAGGTGAACATCACAGCAGTTGTCTTACCCAGCCACCCACGGACTGTTACTTACTTCTGGTGGCTAGGCAACAATACTGAGGTAATTCTTCCAGGACAAGGCTCATTAATGCACAATTGTTTCTTTGGCATAGAAAGGTATGTACTGTATAAAAGCCATTATCATAATTAAACCTGGTAATTGACTGACATTTTCATATTTCCGTCTGGACCAAAGTAGTCTATATCGCCGGATGTCCCTCACCTTCCAGTTTCTTTGTGTTGGCATTCTAAAGATCCGACAATCAAATTATATTTATCTTTTTTTTTTTTAAGTAAAATTCTCATCACACATTTGAGAGCCTTTTTAATTCCACAGCTCGCCTCCCTACGTGCACAAGCAAATTCTTATGTCAACGTGTTACAGCCCTCAAGCATGAGTAACCTATTAACAGGTGAATATGCCCTGTTCTGACGCAGGAAAAGGAGAGACAGGACACATTAGTTGCATTTGTTCAGCAGGCTGTCCTCTGTCTTTATTAACAGGATTTTATAACTTTTTTTTCTCTTTCCTTTTAACAGACTTCACATCCTTCATATTAAACTCATTCACTTATTTCCCAAATTTGCCATTCACATTGCATTACAAAATTATCAGATTTTTAACCACTGAAATAACATAGTATAGTCTATGAACTTACCAATCTGTTTTTAAGTCACACAGTACCAATCATTACCAACATTGTTATAAAAAACTTAATATGTTCTCTGACATTTACTAGCTGTAGTTAAGCATATTAACTTGCTTTTCTCTTCACCCTGCATAACACATTTACCAAACCTTAATAAACAATACATTGTTGCAACTACACACTTATAATCAATGCCATGGAGCTGCAGTATAAATAAATAAAAGTAGAAATACAAGTTTCTAACTCAAATACAAGTTTCTAACTCAAATAAAACACACATTTTCTGCCTCAAACCTTCTCAGATAATGTTCCAAATGGTTTTATAGTGCTTCAAAAACATATTTTGGTGTTGTAACATACACTTACTAACCTATTTTGATGCAGGAAAAGAAGAGACAGGACACATTAGTTGCGTTTGTTGAGCAGACTGTCCTCTGTCTGAGGGACGAAGGCCGTTGTCCCAACTAGCGTTCACCTAACAACACTCTCCCTTGTGGCGGGGACACTTGTAAAGGCATCAACCATACATTTAAACCTGGTCTCTTTAACAGAAAAATACATATTATCAGATTATAAACATAACAATTGTGACCTTACATTTGTGGGTGTCACAGACGCACCTGGAGTTGTGATGGTTGGGAAAGTGGAAAGACGACCCAACACGGTTTTCCGTTGACTCTGGTGGGTTTCGCAGATTTCCGCAGATGTTTTTATGTTCAAAAGAAGGATCCTACAGTTTTATGGAGGTAAATAAAAGCTGGACAATTATCCTATTAACTTACAGTGTAGCTTGTTTCTCCACTGCAGCTTAATACTGGACCAAAGTCAAAGATTGTTGAAAATAAGGTTGAACATATTCATATAATATTAATACTTATGGATAATCTTATTTTCAAGTAGATCTACAGTTGACCTTAACATTAACCAAAATTCTTATATTCTTATAATGTATAAGTCACACCCCCTGATGGATAGACTTATAATGAAACCAGAGTCAACCTGGGACACCGCCCTGATGAAGGCAAGATAACCAAAAATCTCTGGTTAATAAAGTATGTTCCACGTGATTGAGATAATTATTGACATTATTTTGGACCTTTTTGCACTTCCAGCCCGTGATAACATTGGACGGGAGTATTTCACACACCTTCTCCATGGACGGAATGCACACCATCACAGTCCAGGTGGCTGCAGCCAACACCATACTGCAGGACACCAAGACCATAGCAGTCAAAGGTCAGTGTTTGTTTTCTTATTGTGTCCTGGAGCTAAGTACTGGTATCTTTTCCTTTTATCAGGGGAGACAGTGCAGGTGAATGACTGGGAAAACAGATATCATCCAGTTGATTACTAACATTAAGAAAAAAAATGTTTTTTATCACAAATTTTCTGAAATGTTATGTTTATATATGCAAATTAAGCATTATGTATTTAAATGAGTGCTAATTTGCCCGTGAATTGGGACACGCCATAGTATTAAGAGCAACCGTGATGATCAGCAATGCAGTTGTATGTATAGCAGTTAAATATTTCAGAATACATATGATTGGTCAGATGCTTGTACTGTCAGCTCCTACTTGAGTAACATGAATGTCATTACTGTTAGGACCTCTAAAGAATATGTCTTCATTGAAAAGGAAGTAATCCGGCAGCAAGTGTCTGTAAAATACAGTGATTTATTACCGGCGGATGGCTTGGCATAAAGCTGTGACATTTTCTAATTATCTAGGAGTGCATCTGGTACATTTAGCCAAAGGGAAGGGAAGGAGTTATGAGAAACCCTCTTCTTTTCATCAAGTGTTAACTACCTGAACTCAACTTGAGCAAAATGACAGTTGGCGCAGCTCCCTGAGAATAATGCCCTCGGATCCGAGTTAACTAATGGCTGATTCTCCCTCGACTCTCCTCGACAGAATTCTTCAAATCGCTACTTTTATCTTTCTCCCCGAATCTGGATGAGTTCAACCCCGACGTACCCGAGTGGAGACAGGATGTGGGGAGAGTAATTAAGAAGGCTCTGCTTCAAGTGAGTGATTTTCATTTATTCTGTTCTTTGCCTCTTTCTCTTCTGTCCATCCTTCTGTCTGTCTTCAGCTCCTTCCCTGTCTTTTTTTTATCTTCGATTGTCTTTCTCACCTTACAATTTCTGAATTATTTCCTATACCCCAATTAACTCTGCTGCCCAATGCTCAATGGTGCAACAAGAGAATGCCCTCAGGCCACCTTGGGATTCATCATCAGATAGGTGTGACAGCGCTTCTTTTAGATATTTCTACGCTTCCATCTCCTGTTATAGCAGATTATCATAACACCACAAAAGCAAACAAAAAAATGGTCAAAATGAATTAGAATAGATAGACAGAATACACTTCATTGTCTCCGATATCAACAATCTGTTGCTTCACAACACAAACATGTCACAGAGAAAGCATTAAAAAATTGATATGAAATTAGGGCCACGCGATATGAGGAAAATATGATACGCTATGAAAATAATGTTACAGATATCAAAGTGTACTCAGTTCTGCATTCCTGCTGCCTTCAGTATTCTGCTTAGGTACAACAAACTACTTGTTGAATCTAAAACAAATGAGAGGAAATACATTTTTTAACATTCTTTAATTCAACAAATTGAATATTAAATTGAATATGAATGGCATTTGAATGTAAGTGTCATTTTTAGGCCTTAATTATGACAGGACAGTTTAGACATGACAGGGAAGAGAGAAGAGAATGACATGTAGAAAAGGGCCGCAAGTCGGAGTCAAACCTGCGGTCACTGCGTCAAGTACCGAGCCTCTATATATGGGTGCCACTAAGTGAGCTACCCAGGTTACCAATTAAAGTGTAGTTTTCTACTGATATTTTCTTTCATCTAATACACAAAATGTGTCTTTTGCAAGATATATATATTATGTATATATATATATATATATATATAATATACACAGTACATACAGTATACTGTATATATATGCACTGTGTCATGCACTGTGGAGGAAGGTCTGGCAAAGCAAGACAAGACGTGAAAAAAATCTGTGAGATTGACTGTAAAACAAGATTTGGTCCTCATAAAATATTTTTCCAAAAGTGAGTTTTGAAAAGAGTGTGTGTGTGTGTGTGTGTGTGTGTGTGTGTGTGTGTGTGTGTGTGTGTGTGTGTGTGTGTACTAGAGTGCGGATCGGGCCGGATTTTTCTGTCCGAGCCCGGCCCGAGTCCGACAGAGCAGTAACCGAACCCGACCCGAGCCCGACAGGCATTAAGATATTTCTGTCCGAGCCCGACCCGAGCCCGACACAGTTAAAATCGCATTTGTTTCTCATACTAATGACACATGTACGTTTGTTTGTGTGGAAAGCCCGCTTTTTGTAGGAAGGCATTCGGAAATGTCAACAGATGAGCGCATCAATGCACAGCTGACTTTCCTTCGTTTTCAATAGTTTTAAAATCTCCTGCGGCCAACTTCTTTTTAACATCTTCCATCGTTGCGCTGCCACATGTAGCTTAACACGCACGTCTTTTGTTGTCACAGCACACAGGAAGACGGATGTTAGGGTAATATTTGACATTTATTTCAAGCTGTTTTAAATTCAAAATGTTCAATGCCTTATCGCGCTGATGTGACCGAGCCCGACCCGAACCCGAGCATCCTTTCTAAAAATCTGTCCGAACCCGGCCCGACCCGTCGGGTACCATCGGGTCCCGTCGGGCTCGGGTCGGGTATCCATCCTCTAGTGTGTACCATGTTTAAATACATTTGTGGGGACCAAAATTTGGAAATACAGTATACTTATGGGGTCCTGACAGCTTTGTGGGGACAAAATGCTGGTCCCCATAACGTTAAAGGGCTGTTTGAGGGTTAAGACTTGGTTTTAGGATCAGGGTTAGAATTAGGTTATGGTTAGGGTTAGGGTAAGGGTTAGGGTTAGGCATTTAGGTTTGATGGTTAAGGTTAGGGTAAGGGGCTAGGGAATGCATTATGTCAATGACTTGTCCCCATAAAGATAGTGAGACAAGACTGTGTGTGTGTGTGTGTGTGTGTGTGTGTGTGTGTGTGTGTGCGGTGGCCTGGGTGCTTGGTAGAGACCTACGTATGATACCTGTCACTGTGTCTAATGTGTGTGTCTGCGAGTGTGTGTTAGACTACTTGAACGGAGGAGGGGTGCAAGTGCTCTCGTCGTGTGTGGGAAGCTCACCCATCATTGTTAAGTGCTACTCATCTTCCCATTCACCGCTCATGAATAGCGGATAGCATTTGCTTGTGGCCATCATATTGAGCATTAGAGCTGCAGGTGGGCGCTCTAGGAGGAATATTTAAATGAAGAGGATCTCATGAATAACCTGGATAAACCCAACTCAGGTCCATGCTTTTGAGCCAATTGATGTCCCTTGATGCCATATAAAGATAACAAAATAAGAATTTTAGTTTCAGCAATATATTTCTCCATCTAGATGAGAGGTAACTTAGACTAAACAACCCTGTAGGCAAACTGGTTTTGTTTATGTTTGAACACACTTGACTTAGGGTAGAAATCTCTTCAATTAATCAAGGTTATTGGTGCATTCTCAAGCTATTAAAGGCTTGTGTACTTCACTAATCCCAGAGATTGACGTGTAAACCGTAATGTCCCAAGAGTCCCAAGTTAAGTAAGGTGTAATGTAGACTACAACCCTTACAGGGTGATCAGGAATCAGCCTGAAGGTGTTGTATACGCCATAACAACCGCCTCGCTCTACGTTATCTCGCTTATTACACAGCTATTTGCCAAATAAATTGAAAATGTGTTGCTGTTTATTGGCAACACCACAGGATTTCCCCCTCCGGCAGCAAATATATTTCTGGCAAAAGGCACCAGTCTAGGGTTACTAGGCTAGGGTTGGGCATCCAGAAACAATTCCAATCGGTTCAAAAATTACAATTCCAGTAGAATCGGTTTGTTTTTGGAATAGTTTGGAATCCTTTAGAAGATTTGGTTTCAAATCTGATCATTGCTTTCAATTTAATATGTGCAAGTGTATTATCTTCCCCCATATTATCATAGTTCATCGCCCATTACAGGCTGTGGTAGGAGCCGTATATTTTATGAGTCGGGCTATTATTGCCATAATAATAATAATTTCAGTTTGTGAAATGGTCACGTAATTTAGATTTATTAATTAGTGTACAAGTCAAGATTTTTGCGTTCATTACGTGTACATGTCAGGATTTTCAAACGTGACCATTTAACGAACTGCCATGACACGGACCGCCACACGTGGGACGCAATCCCCGGGCGCAGGGACACAATCCGCAGTCTCTGTGGCAGGCAACAACGCCGGCCACAACAACGGGACGGTTGCTAGCTTGGTGGACAAGCTGTTCTAATCACTGCGGGTAGACATAATATTAGCGGAAGCATTGTGAGCTAGCGGGCTATTGACTGCTCTAATTCACATTTCCGTTGACGTTGAAGTGAGACACGGTGAATGACTTCTTTGGGAATATGTACGTTGACATTTATGTCCTCATTCATCTTGTTTCTTGTTTTTTAACACCTGTAAGTTAACGGTAAACATGTTGCAATGTAGCTAAGCTAACTAATAACCATTGTTGTCCCTACGGCTGTTACCGCGTAGCGATTATAGACGGTATATAAAGATGTAGCAATAGACGCTCACCAGATCTGCTGTCATTGTTTGAATGGACACAAGTTGCTCACGTCTCCCCACTTTTTGAAGCTGATAGAATATCCTGACTTTTTTCGGCGGAGTGATGGCAGACCACATTCTCCATTAGAATTCAACCAAGCCATGTAATAAACTCTTTTAGTCTGTGGATGAAATTATGGTTATGTGGCTAAAATGCATCTGCCAACAGGCTCATTTTGTAATCACTGATGCAGAACACAGGATGTTTTGGTAAACTGCCACCTGTTTTATCCATGCAAAAAATGTTTGTTGATAGACAATGTGTTACCATTTGTCTGCATTTTTCACATTATTGTAGTCACGGTAACATGTTTCGAGTCACTGAGGTTTGCTACTTTCATTTTGTCAGTGCAATTTTTGCACACTTTCTACAGCTTTATTTGATAAATGATTTTGATCAAGATCAGTTAGCTTGCCAAGGGTGTATCACTACCTTTCATTGGATCTAAAGGCTTCAGGTTCAGTGTTTGGGAGTCCCTAATGTGCCAGAACCATCTGAGAAGCCATTATTGCCACTTTATCAAAGCACCTAAAAGGTCATTGGATAAAGAATTTGTCTGTCTGTTCGCCATTGTTGTTTTGAAAGAGCATACGCCTAAACCACAACTAGAGCTGGCACACAGATCCTCCTCCATGTGGCTCCTCAAAGGACGCTGATTGGTTTGTTCCACTGACACAAACACATTACTCAAAGCCTGAGGAGATGGATTTTCGTGTTACGTCATCCCGTAATTCTCGTGTGATCTTGTGATATCGACAGAGTAAAGTAATTCATGCACTACTGAGAACTGAGCAATTTAGAAAATTACCACAAAGTGCTAATGCTTTTGAAGAGGGACCTGAGTTAAAATGAACTTTAAATATATATATAAATAAGGACCATGTCTACAGAACAGGACGTGTTATACTGGTTGGACAGTAGATATATAAATAAAATTATAAAATATATAAAATGATAATATATGTAAATAAAGTTAACAGGACAGCTCCACAAAATACACTAAAAATTGCATACTTATTGCGACTTTTGATATATTTGATTAGATAACTAGTTGTCGCAGCTGTTATTACTTACAGTACAGGCCAAAAGTTTGAACAGACCTTCTCATTCAATGTGTTTTCTTAATTTTCATGACTATTTACATTGTAGATTCTCACTGAAGGCATCAAAACTATGAATGAACACATGTGGAATTATGTACTTAACAAAAACTGTGATTTAACTGATTCTAGTTTCTTCAAAGTAGCCACCCTTTGCTCTGATTACTGCTTTGTACACTCTTGGCATTCTCTTGATGAGTTTCAAGAGGTAGTCACCTGAAATGGTTTCCCAACAGTCTTGAAGGAGTTCCCAGAATGCTCAGCACTTGTTGGCCCTTTTGTCTTCACTCTGTGGTCGAGCTCTCCCCAAACCATCTTGACTGGGTTCAGGTCCGATGACTGTGGAGGCACAGCACTCCATCACTCTCCTTTTTGGTCAACTAGCCCTTACACAGCCTGGAGGTGTGTTTGGGGTCATTGTCCTGTTGAAAAATAAATGATGGTCCAACTAAACGCAAACTGGATGGGATGGCATGCTGTTGCAGGATGCTGTGGTAGCCATGCTGGTTCAGTATGCCTTCAATTTGGAATAAATCCAACCAGTATCACCAGCAAAACACCCCCACACCATCACACCTCCTCCTCCATGCTTCACGGTGGGAACCAGACATGAAGAATCCATCCGGTCACCTTTTCTCCGTTGCACAAAGACATGGTGGTTGGAACCAAAGATCTCAAACTTGGATTCATCAGACCAGATTTCCACTTTTCTAATGTCCATTCCTTGTGTTTCTTGTCCCAAACAAATCTCTTGTACTTGTTGCCTCTCCTTAGCAGTGGTTTCCTAGCTGCTATTTGACCATGAAGGCCTGATTTGCGCAGTCTCCTTTTAACAGTTGTTCTAGAGATTTGTCTGTTGCTAGAACTCTGTATGGTATTCATCTGGTCTCTAATCTGAGCTGCTGTTAACTTGCGATTTCTGAGGCTGGTGACTCAGATTAACTTATCCTCAGCAGAAGAGGTGACTCTTGGTCTTCCTTTCCTGGGGTGGTCCTCATGTGAGCCAGTTTCGTTGTAGCGCTTGATGGTTTTTGCGACTGCACTTTGGGACACATTCAACGTTTTGGAATTTTCCGGACTGACTAACCGTAATTTCTTAAAGTAATGATGGCCACTTGTTTCTCTTTACTTAGCTGATTGTTTTTGCCGTAATAGGAGTTCTAACAGTTGTCCAATAGGGCTGTGTATCAACCTGACTTTTGCACAACAAAACTGATGGTCCCAACTCCATTAATAAGGCAAGAAATTCCACTAATTAATCCTGACAAGGCACACCTGTGAAGGGAAAACCATTTCAGGTAACTACTTCATGAAGCTCATTGAGAGAACACCAAGGGTTTGCAACACTATAAAAAAGCAAAGGGTGGCTACTTTGAAAACATGTCTTATATTCTAGTTTCTTTAGTTATTTCACACTTATTTTGTTAATTCCACGTGTTCAATCATAGTTTTGATGCCTTCAGTGATAATCTACAATGTAAATAGTCGTGAAAATAAAGGAAACTTATTAAATGAGAAGGTATGTCCAAACTGTTGGCCTGTACGGTAAGTATTTGGAAAGATCTTTTATGTAATATATTTGTAATATATTAATATTTATGAACGTTTATGAATGAAACGCTAAAAGCCTTATGATGATACACCTAGGCTACTCTTTGGAGGTGAACAGGAAGCTGAAGACGGATGGAATAACACTATATCGGAGTCGGACAATCTGACCTATTTTCAAAATCAGCCTGTCTCTCCTCAAAGCCATGTCCCACTTGTTCCTCGCATCTTTGTCCTCGGGAAACCTTCAAAATGAAAACACAAGAATCGGGAGAGTCTACACAAAAACATTTCAAGAGGCGGTCAAGGTTATTTTCCATCCATCTTCCATCCATCTTCGACCGCTTATCTGGTATCGGGTCGCGGGGGCAGCAGCTCCAGTAGGGGACCCCAAACTTCCCTTTCCCGAGCCACATCAACCAGCTACAACTGGGGGATCCCGAGGTGTTCCCAGGCCAGGTTGGAGATATAATTTCTCCACCTTATCCTGGGTCTTCCCCGATGCCTCCTCCCAGCTGGACGTGCCTGGAACACCTCCCTAGGGAGGCGCCCAAGAGGCATCCTTGCCAGATGCCCGAACCACCTCAACTGGCTCCTTTCGACGCGAAGGAGCAGCGGCTCTACTCCGAGCTCCTCTCGGATGACTGAGCTTCTCACCCTATCTCTAAGGGAGACGCCAGCCCCCCTCCTGAGGAAACCCATTTCGGCCGCTTGTACCCTGGATCTCGTTCTTTCGGTCATGACCCAGCCTTCATGACCATATGTGAGGGTAGGAAGGAAAATTGCCCGGTAGATCGAAAGCTTTGCCTTCTGGCTCAGCTCCCTTTTTGTCACAACGGTGCGATAAACATAATGTAATACCGCACCGGCTGCTCCGATTCTCCGACCAATCTCACACTCCATGGTCCCCTCACTCGCGAACAAGACCCCAAGGTATTTAAACTCCTTCACTTGGGGTAAGGACTCACTCCCTACCTGAAGAAAGCACTCCATTGGTTTCCTGCTGAGAAGCATGGCCTCAGATTTAGAGGTACTGGTCCTCATCCCAGCCGCTTCACACTCGGCTGCGAACCGATCCAGTGAGTGCTGAAGGTCACAGACCGATGATGCCATCAGGACCACATCATCTGCAAAAAGCAGCGATGAGATCCTGAGCCCACCAAACTGCAACCCCTCCCCGCCTACGCCTCGATATCCTGCTTATTTTCTTCCTTCATATTTCTTAGAACCTTTATTGTTTCAGATCAACCGAAAACAGAATGTTACTTTGATGTTAGCGATCACTCTGAGGCGATTAATGCATACACATCAACTTTCTTTTTCTGCTTTCTTGCAGTTGTAGCCTAGGCAACTGATTCATTATGAATGCGTTTTTGGACGCTCACCAGATCTGCTGTCATTGTTTGAATGGACACAAGTTGCTCACGTCTCCCCACTTTTTGAAGCTGATAGAATATCCTGACTTTTTTCGGCGGAGTGATGGCAGACCACATTCTCCATTAGAATTCAACCAAGCCATGTAATAAACTCTTTTAGTCTGTGGATGCAATTATGGTTATGTGGTTAAAATGCATCTGCCAACAGGCTCATTTTGTAATCACTGATGCAGAACACAGGATGTTTTGGTAAACTGCCACCTGTTTTATCCATGCAAAAAATGTTTGTTGATAGACAATGTGTTACCATTTGTCTGCATTTTTCACATTAATGTAGTCACGGTAACATGTTTCGAGTCACTGAGGTTGGCTACTTTCATTTTGTCAGTGCAATTTTTGCACACTTTCTACAGCTTTATTTGATAAATGATTTTGATCAAGATCAGTTAGCTTGCCAAGGGTGTATCACTACCTTTCATTGGATCTAAAGGCTTCAGGTTCAGTGTTTGGGAGTCCCTAATGTGCCAGAACCATCTGAGAAGCCATTATTGCCACTTTATCAAAGCACCTAAAAGGTCATTGGATAAAGAATTTGTCTGTCTGTTCGCCATTGTTGTTTTGAAAGAGCATACGCCTAAACCACAACTTTTCTTTATTTTCATGACTATTTACATTGTAGATTCTCACTGAAGGCATCAAAACTATGAATGAACACATGTGGAATTATGTACTTAACAAAAACTGTGATTTAACTGATTCTAGTTTCTTCAAAGTAGCCACCCTTTGCTCTGATTACTGCTTTGTACACTCTTGGCATTCTCTTGATGAGTTTCAAGAGGTAGTCACCTGAAATGGTTTCCCAACAGTCTTGAAGGAGTTCCCAGAATGCTCAGCACTTGTTGGCCCTTTTGTCTTCACTCTGCGGTCGAGCTCTCCCCAAACCATCTTGACTGGGTTCAGGTCCGATGACTGTGGAGGCGCAGCACTCCATCACTCTCCTTTTTGGTCAACTAGCCCTTACACAGCCTGGAGGTGTGTTTGGGGTCATTGTCCTGTTGAAAAATAAATGATGGTCCAACTAAACGCAAACTGGATGGGATGGCATGCTGTTGCAGGATGCTGTGGTAGCCATGCTGGTTCAGTATGCCTTCAATTTGGAATAAATGAAAACAGAATGTTACTTTGATGTTAGCGATCACTCTGAGGCGATTAATGCATACACATCAACTTTCTTTTTCTGCTTTCTTGCAGTTGTAGCCTAGGCAACTGATTCATTATGAATGCGTTTTTGGAAGTGGCTTGTAATGTTGAAGGCATTGAATGTAATGTTTCTCATGTTGTGGTATGCTGGTGATATATTTTGTCCACAAGGGGGCGCACTTGGTTAAACCCAGTGAGAAACTAATATCACTAAAGATGAATAATCTCAATAGAGAATAATAAGCTAAGGTAACCAGTTGTTTTAGATCAACTCAAGACAGTGTTACCCTGTCGATGACGTAGTAAATAAGTGACTGAAAGCGTCTTCATATAGATCTTTGGTAGCGTTAACTCACTGTGTAGCGCTATTTTATATACAAGCTATTTTATTTATTGCCAAAAGATTGAAACCAGCTCGACTTGACCTTGAATGATTATATTTTTTGTAGATGGCTGTGATGTGTTGCTCTGTATCTTCTGCTGCTAAGCAACGAGTATGACCGGTCTAAGATGGCGGACGCAATTTTTGTGCCCAGCAGCCAATGCGGCTTCTACTCTTTATATATCTATGGAACAGGCAGACAAGTACTCTGATTCAATGGAAATCACAATTGACAGCAGTCTAGCCCAATGGATTGGGTGGTGGGGTACCAGTGGTGGGCAATCATATTGGGGGGGGGGGGGGGAACCACCACAGCCTACCAGAATAAAACACTAACAAATCAACATAAAGGTAGCTTACATAGCATCTTGATAAGTATAGAACAAATTTACTTTGCACGACAGCTGGATTCTCGTTATATCACACGAGAATTCATGTTGTCCGCCTTCACTAATGTGTTTTGCCCTCTCCTGACTTGCTTTGGCAGGAGTAGCCAATGGGCTGGTGATCTGATAGATTAGCCTGTAATGGATAGTGATAGACACATGCCTTATCTATTCACCTGCCAAGTATTTTAAGAAAGTGGCTGCCTTTTCCAATCACTTTACATTGAAAGCTTTTCAGGTAGTTGTGTGTGTAACAAATCATCTGACACAGCAGGCAGGGAAATCTTCATTTTAGCTGGCTGGAGAAGGATGTCACGGCTGGGCCATAACAGTTTCAAATATCTTCCAATGTTAGAATATTCTCAGTACAATTTTCCCCCTTTATGTTCCCCCGGACAGATTTTCCTTGTTGAGGTGTAGTGAGAGAGTAATACAAAGAGCTTCAGATATACTTTATACTTTATATACTACAGACTCTCAATTTAGTCTCCCATCACTTACACTGAAATTGATTTGGGAACAGATCCCTTCTGGGCCAATATTAGAAGGAGGAAAGAAAAACCTGTTTTTCATTACGGGCATCTGACTATTGTTTTAAGAAAGACTTAAAGGGTAACTACTATTTTTTTCAACCTAGACCCTATTTTCCTATGTTTTTGTGTCTAAGTGACTGAACAATCTTTGACACTGGTCCAGTATTAAGCAAGATTGCTGCAGCTAAAAGTATTGCTTTTTTAAATAGAGTCTGGTGGGTTTAGCACTTGCAACTTCAGAGCTTCTGCTTAAGAGAAAGGTCTCAAAAAGGTTTTAAAGGGCCATCTCTGAAGGATCCTTTCCATAATGGTGTCAGACACTTAATTATTAAAATGAGTCTCTCAGTGGCAAAACCAGCACTTTTGTGAAGGTAAATATAAGCTGGACAATTATCCTATTAACTTATTTTGTAGCTTGTTTCTCCACTGCTGACTGCAGCAATCTCGCGTAATACAAAGATTGTTGTTCTAATCAGAGACTTACACACAAAAATATAGGAAAATAGGGTCCAGATTGAAAAAACGGTAGTTACCCTTTAAGAAACTGTGAATTAGGAAAAGTTAGTGGCATACAAGTCATTTTTTAAGCTGACAGTGGCTACAAAGAAATGAGAAAATACTTATTAATTAGCACACAATACACTATAGTAACAGCTTAAAAGAATAACACTTCTAAACACTGCATATTGTGAGTCATGTCAAACTCCTGTCTGGTTCAACAACTGGGTCTGACCGAGGTTTCTGCCTAAAAGGAAGTTTTTCCTCGCCACTGTCGCACTGTTGCTTGCTCTGGAGGAAACTGTTGGGTCCTTGTAAATTCTGGAGTGTGGTCTAGACCTACTCTATCTGTAAAGTGTCTTGAGATAACTCTTGTTGTGAATTGATACTATAAATAAATTGAAATTCAACTACTTGTCTCCTCCATTACATCACAGTTACCACCTACACTTGACTGCTTGACTGTTCATGGCCCAGTCCTCTGTCTTTCCTGTTATTTTGGCATAGCTTTGGCAAAGTGAAATTGAAACATAATTACGGGAGTTATAGTTAGGGAAATCAAGAATCTTGATACGGACCAAATGGATTTTTCCCCCCACCACACGTAGCTTGCTCATTATTTAATAAAGGCAACTGCTGTTCCATAGGAAGACCCCCAGTATACTTAAATGGGTTTTCTCAGCATGTTAATTCAGTGTCAGTGCCACACTTCACATTAGAAGTGTGGCACAGTGATCATAGAACTAGGGTTACAATGCATATCCATCTATACAGAGTCTTCACTGGAACAGGGGGTGAAACTGGTGACAGTTCCAATATGTGCTTTTTTATTATTTTAGACTTGTGGATAGTGGATGATGCATCACTTTTGTTTGTTTTCTTCTTTTCACCTTACCCTGCTAGCATTTGATATCAGCATATGAAAGGACTGTGAAAGATCTGTTTATGAGGCTGGCGCTGACACAAAGTTCATTTCCAGACAAAACATATTGTCCAAGTGGTGACAGGAAGGGTTATTTTTCCTCTATTTTGATATGGTTGAGAACTCTTGCTTAAGACAGAGGCCAACTTATGGCTTTTCAACCCAGTAAACAACTCTCCAACAATAAAATATGAGGACAAACTTACAATCAAAGTCAGGGTCCATTTAACTGAGGTGCTGTGTCATGTAGCCCTGTTGCTGAATCTATCAAGTCATGATTTTGCACTCCTCACCTAGCCTAGGCTCATTTTGATGCCACTGACTCCACTGGTCCTGAAGTCTATTTCATTCCACTGTGTCTTTCTTCAGCCATCTCCCTCTCATTCCCTTAACCCTTGTGTTGTCTTTGGGTCAAATTTAACCCATTTTCTAAATGTCTATGTTGAAAATATCTCATTGTTATATTCAATATTAAATATACAGTATAAATAAATATTCCTTTGAAAATACTTTGAAATATATCATGGAATACATAAATAATACAAATACATATTCATATAAAAATGAATCAATTAGTTAAATATATTAAAAGGTTTTAAATTTAATTAACAAACGTCCGTTATATTTAAGCCATTGCCAAATGAGTTGCTACAAAGCTAATTAAGCCCATCAGCTCCACAGAACTCTCTCTGAATTTCTCAGTATGTTCAGAAAATCGTGGTGTCCGGTGACTTTTGCGCGGAGAAGCTTGAGTGAAGACAGTGACCTCTTGAAGATCTCCCCTGAAGAGTGGAAAATTGCGAAAAACTGTGAATGTGTCCCAAAGTGCAGTCACAAAAACCATCAAGCGCTAAAACGAAACTGGCTCACTTGAGGACCGCCCCAGGAAAGGAAGACCAAGAGTCACCTCTGCTGCTGAGGATAAGTTCACCAGTCTCAAAATCGCAAATTAACAGCAGCTCAGATTAGAGACCAGATGAATACCACACTTCTAGCAGCAAACACATCTCTAGAACAAATGTTAAGAGGAGGCCGCACGAATCAGGCCTTCATGGTCAAATATCAGCTAGGAAACCACTGCTAAGGAGAGGCAACAAGTAGAAGAGATTTGTTTGGGACAAGAAACACAAGGAATGGAACTTAGACTAGTGAAAATCTGGGCTTTGGTCTGATGAGTCCAAGTTTGAGATCTTTGGTGATTGGATGGTGACCAGATGGATTCTACATGCCTGGTCCCCACCGTGAAGCATGGAAGAGGAGGTGTGATGGTGTGGGGGGGCTTTGCTGGTGACACTGTTGGGGATTTATTCCATTTGAAGGCATACTGAACCAGCATGGCTACCACAGCCTCCTTCAGCGACATGCCATCCCATCCAGTTGGACCATAATTTATTTTTCAACAGGACAATGACCCCAAACACACCTCCAGGCTGTGTAAGGGCTATTTGACCAAGATGAGAGTGATGGAGTGCTGCACCTCCACAGTCATCAGACCTGAACCCAATCAAGATGGTTTGGGGAGAGCTGGACCGCAGAGTGAAGGTAAAAGGGCCAACAAGTGCTGAGTATCTCTGGGAACTCCTTCAAGACTGTTGGGAAACCATTTCAGGTGACTACCTCTTGAAGCTCATCAAGAGAATGCCAAGAGTTTGCAAAGCAGTAATCAGAGCAAAGGGTGGCTACTTTGAAGAAACTAGAATATAAGACATGTTTTCAGTTATTTCACACTTTTCTGTTAAGTACATAATTCCACATGTGTTCATTCATAGTTTTGATGCCTTCAGTGATAATCTACAATGTAAAGAGTCATGAAAATAAAGAAAACGCATTGAATGAGAAGGTGTTTTCAAACTTTTGGCCTGTACTGGCCTTAGTGGTCCCCTAATACCATATTTGAAGTCTCCCTTGTATAGACCTTTGTGGTCGCCTAATACCATTTCTGAAGTCTCTCTAATACAGGTCTTAGTGGTCCCCTAATACTGTATCTGAAGTCTCTTTTATATAGACCTTAGTGGTCCCCTAATACTGTATCTTAAGTCTCTTTCCCAAAATTCAGCCTTGGTGCAGAATTACAGCCACTAGAGCCAGTCCCACAATGAGCTTTCCTTAGAATGTGCCATTTCTGAGTCTGTAGCTGTTGAGGAGGAGCCTGGGAGTTAGGTCTTGACCAACTGCCACTTTGCTCGTTTGAAAACCACGATGTCTCTTTTTCATGGGTGAGCTAAATTCTCTGTTCGGGCAAAGCAGAGAAAGGGGAGGTAACCTTGCCCCTTATGACCGCATAAGGGGCAAGATTCCAGATCGGCCCATCTGAGCTTTCAGTTTCTCAAAGGCAGAGCAGGATACCCAGGGCTCGGTTTACACCTATCACCATTTCTAGCCACTGGGGGATCATAGGCAGGCTGGGGGAACACATATTAATGTTAACTTCATAAAGTGATATTTTCATGCCATGGGACCTTTAATATTCTGTGTCTTCCTTGGATACTAGAAACTGTGTGGACGAGGGGTGGGGGCAGTGCGGGGGGGGGGGGGGCACAGAAACTACGCACTACAGCTTTAACGTTAACGTTAACATATCGCTGCCTCTATTGCTACAACACAAAAGTTGTAAACATTATAAAAGGTAAAAAAACTAACATTAACAACAAGCACTAATCTGCTGAGGAGACTGTGTCCTGCAACAACAAAGCAAAGTCGCTTCAATTCTGGCTTCATCTCTTTCATCACCTCGTACCTCCCCACCCTGCGGCTGCTGCTGAAGCTTATATTTGCTGTTGATAAGTACCAACGCTTCAAAGCTTAAAAAAATGGTATTCGGTACAGACCTAATTCAAACGCATAAAAGCAAAACTGAGTTGTACATGCAAAAATAACGCCTACTGTATCTGTAGAGGTACACACCTTTCAGTTTCTATGTATACAGTTTCATTTATTTGCTGAGTCCCTAGAGCTTATCTTCAAATAATATTTCCTTAAATAAGCTTGCAGAATATTGCACTGTGGGATGTTTGTATCAAACCAAATTGAGCCACTCTTCCCTGCAGCGGGTAACCTCTCTTCCTGCTTGCCATCCCAATCGGATTTTTGTATCCAGCAGTAGATTTGCAGAGCATCAAAAGAGAGCACTCCAAAGCAGCCAGACAGCTTTTTAAACTAATGAATGATTGCAATGAGAACAAACATGGGCAAAGTGTATTGATTTTTTTTTCAGGGGCTGTTGCTTCTCCCTTCATCCTATTCACTTTATCTCCCCCAATGCCACCCCTTCTCTCATTGTAAGTCATGCCCACAGCTATCATTTCTCCACTACTTTAGTACTCAAATAGTGATTTCTGTGCTTGATAATTGATGTGTTTTTGCTATACCCACTCCATTGTCCACCCATGCCAGTGGGAAAACATAAAAACATCACAGGCTCCAAAATGAAGAGTGATCACGACCCAAGCCCAGCCTTCCTTGATTGTATGAACTGGTTAAGGGCTTGAAAGTGCTTTTCTGGAAACAAAACCAGAAACAATTGGGTTTTTTAGGGTCACTTTTTTAGAAACAAGAAAATAAGCCTTTGGCACCCTTGGAAATTGAGCCAGAAAATGTTTACCGAATGGCTTTTCTTTGTTTCAAATGAATTTACATGCCTGAGGGCAGTACTGAGAGAACCTTGTATGTTGAAAATATCTTATTTTCAGGTTTGTGACAGTTGTGCATTTTCAAGCTAATCCAAATGGCTGGGAATTGTTTATTTAGTTATATATCGAGCATTTTCTCAACCTGGGAAGAAACAACACAAAATTTGGAATTGCATATTTGCAATTTTGGTTGTACAGCAATGCTTGGCTGTTTTTCTTCATTAAAATCAGTTAAATTTGCTGCTTAAGAATTTTGGCAGTGGAAAGGTCATTTTTGTTGATGAAACTGTGTCCCCTCATAAACCCAAATGTTGCAAAAAGTCAGGGGATCACCAAAGTCATTAGGGTTTATCCTCCAAAAACCATGAATGTCTGTGCCAAAGGTAATGTACAATCCATCAAGTAGCTGGAATTCTTTGTCTATTATTGGAACTATTGGAACCATCATGGCTAAAACCTCAATCACTTTCCATGGCACTTCATGTTCTACAAATTATATCATATTAGTAGACAAATTCTGCTTATATATAGCAATACAAAGAGTATATGAGTGATATTTATATACCACAGTAAAATGAAAGGGAGGTGCAGTACATGGTATATAAGCATTTCGATATCCACTTGAGAAACATTGGCAGTGAACATGTTTTCCAAACTGTACTATACAATATAAACTCTGTAAAACAATGCTGTTTTTTGTTCAGCATTATATTTGAAAAAATATGGCACTTACATTTAAAAAGTATAAGGCAATGAATATTAAAATTATATTTAAGATTTTTAAAGCAGTTTAAGTTGTAAGAGTTTAAGCATTCCCATTTACTATATATAAATGTATACACTTAGTGAATGTGAAGAGCCATATACAGTACAGTCTCTTTGTTTTCTGTGTGCATATTAACATGCTCAACACTTACAGAAAATTATAAAAAACATATAATACACAAAGTGACACAAGCATTGCCTTAAGGCATCAACAACCTTATATAGAGAGACACCCAAGGCCTAAACCCTTGCTGCTTTTCTAGATAAAGTGTGCAGCGTATACAACTGTAAATGTTTAAGTTTTCTCTTAAGTATTTGATTAAGGCTGCTGTACTCGAAGTACTGACAACAACTGGTTTAGGATATTCTCACAAAACGTTTGTTTAATACGAATGCTTTGTCATGGCCCTCGGCATCTGATACTGGCGCAAAAGGCACTCACATGCACTAACATGCACTAACATACACTAGCATGTACTACCATGTACTAGCAAGCACTAACATGCACTAGCATGCTGTAGCATGTACTAACATGCACTAGGATGCAATAACATTCACTAGCATGCACTAGAATGCACTACATGCAATAATATGCAATAATATGCACTAACATGTGCTAGCATGCATTAACATGCACTAGCATAGTGCAATAATATGCACTCACATGTGCTAGCATGCACTAACATAGACTAGCATGTACTAGCATGCACTAACATGCACTAGCAGGTAATGACATGCAATAACATATACTAGCATGCAATGAAATGCACTAACATGCACTAGCATGTACTAACATGCACTAGCATGAAATAACATATGCACTAGCATGTACTAGCATGTAGTGACATGCACTAGCATGCACAAGTATGTACTAACATGTACTAACATGCAATAACATGTAAAAACATGTACTAGCATGCACATTTAGCAGGACCAGCCATAAAAGCAAAGAACACAGAAGCTTGGATTAAAACACACAAAGACAGAGACACACATTACTCCACAATATCTTTACATAGCAAAGTGTTGTTTACTGCTATGTTAATGTTCTAACAGTACAGACCCTTTAAATTAAAAAGTTACTTTTCAGGGAGCAACATACATTTCACAGAAATTGTATTTGAGAATATGTAACATAATAATTGATTGATTGATTGATTGATTGAATAGTTGAGTCATGTTTTTACTAGATGAAGTTAAATAATCCCAGTGATAGTTTATTTTTTCTGCCTTGTCACAGGTGTCCGACTTCCCGGAGGGGCAGCTCTTGGTAGCTGTATTTCCAGGAGTTCCAACAGCTGCTGAGCTCTTCCTGTTACCTCACAAGAACCAATCAGAGGGCAGAAAAAAGAGTGAGGAGGAGCTAGAGCAGGTATGGTTGCCTGTCATTGCATTTTACATCACAAACTGTTGAAATCCTATCAAATAGATTACTCTATACATAAACAAATTGGTGACTGCAGCTGCTCTTTGACTGTAAAACTCAACGTTGTGTGTGTTTAACAGGTATCCAATATAATTGTAAGCGCGCTGAACCAAAACTTGGTGGAGTTTGAGGTCAAGCCTGGTATAAGGGTGATTGTGTACAACACACAGTTAACACTGGGTAAGAAACACTCGCTCTCACTGCTTTCAATACTACCATTAAGTTATCAACAATAACCTTTTACCTCATTATGTCATATCATTTCCTATTCTTCATTTTGAATGAAAATGGAAATAACCATGTTTTGACAACAAGAAGTTTTCTTTGGTCCAGCAATTAACATTCCTGTCAGTCTGCCTCTTTTTCAGGCAGAAAAACACAGGGGAGCATGAGAGGGGGTTTGATTTTAAATGGAGCTCCTTGAGACGATCTTTTATGCCTGCCATCAAAAGCTGAACATCTGTTCTATTTCTAGTATCGCCATCCAACCACAAAATGAGTGTTACACCCAGTATAATTAAGTTGGTTATTTAGTCCTTGAGAAAGAACTCTGTGTAATTTAAGGGCAATGCAAAAAAGAGCATTCAGAGAGACAACAAAACTCAGTTCTTAAGTGCTAAAAATGGGAAGGTTGGTCCACATTCGAGACCTTCAAAACGCACTCCTGCAAAAAAACAAATTGCAGTTATAAGTATCAAATCAATGCTGAACTCAGGGAGGCCCATTGATTGTAAATAACAGGGCTGGATAACTCTTTTATTGGTATTGGTGGTATTCAGCAAATACTGTGTCCCACAGCTAGACAGATAGACTTACACTGTATTCATTGCTTGGCTGGTTTCATTAGGAACCCAGTCTCTGGAGGCACACAGCCAGGAGTTGTCTGTAGCTCGGAGTGCTAGTTCTTAGCAGCCTTGGCATGTGCTGCACTCTGATGTTCAGTGATGTGCTGCACTCTAATAACATCGGAGGTGTACCCAGCTGGATCCCTCTTTATATTTCACCTCCCAAGAAAAGGTCCAAAACGCCTTAAAGCTGCTTGAGAAAGGTCAGCGGCATATGCACCGCTGTCTCTGGGCTAATGGGCTCGGGGGTAGCACTGAAACATTGGAAAGTGCAATGTCATTTCCCTGCAATCACAGACCTTGATGCACTCTTCAAAATAGTAAGAGGAATTTAAGGTGGACAGCTTATCAAGCACAAACCGTGGACTGTGACATTAATCATAGTCCTTGTTTGGTTGTCTTCTTCTTTGAGGTAAATGTAAGTGCATTTAATGGTTTTATAACCATGTGGAATGTCAGAATTACCTGCTGCTGCTGTCACCTTTGTCCAGCAATAGAAACTGCAATTTCACACTACCACAACTTATGACATTGGAGATATTAAAAAATAAGAGAGTCTTTCCTGTCCTTTCTCCCGCTCCCACAGCACCCTTGGTGGACTCCAACCCCAGACACAGCAGCTCAGCTATGCTCATGCTCCTATCAGTGGTGGTCCTGGGCCTAGCAGTGTTCCTAATCTACAAATTCAAGAGGTACATGCGACTTTTGTAATTACTTCCACTGGCTGCATAGCATAATCATAAAGAACCCTAGTATATATATTATCATGTTATCCATTATTGATGATACCAGATAAGCAGTCTGGACCAATCAATCTGTCATTTTTGTGAATTTTAAGTCCCTGTAGAGGTTGCTGACATTTTTCTAGCAGGATTCCAATGCATGAGGTACACGCACCAATCAGTGATAAAATGCGGAGAAAAAGACCATTAAATGGTTTAATATGCGCTTGCTGTGCCTCGGCTGTTATTTTCTGGATAAATTATTCATACTTCAAATGATTCTCTTAAAAAGTCAGGGGGAAATGGAAAAGATGTCATTAATTATGGATATGAAATTTTCCCCATTAGTCTAAAGAGCATGCATTTTTCAAGAAATCTCACAGTTGACAAAACAGAGCAATTAATAACCAAAATGAATAGTAATTTGGAAATAATTTGGAATAGGACTAAATAAAGATGTGTATTAGTTGTAAAAGATACAAATGTTACTGTAATTTGCCTATGGGTTAGTTATGGAGGTATAGTTATTGCCAAGAAAACTTTGAAAGTTGGAATGCCCATTGCACTCGGAACGACGTTAGTAGAGAAATGTGTGTCGGGGGAATCAAGTATTATATATTTTCCATCCCATTTTCAACAATAAAATTGAAATGAGATAAACAAACAGATGTTGACAAAGTTTCCATTTGAGGACGTCATTTGAAATTGGGGAAAAACCAAAGTTTGAAAAAAGGTTATAAATTGCTATATATCACAGAATACTGCAATCTGTTTTAAAATTGCAATAATATTGTATCTTAACATAAGTATCGTGACCATATCGTATCGTGAGGTCTCTGGTGATTTCAACCCCCAGTTCATTTCTAAGAGAAGTTTGTAGAGTTGTGAAAATAATGACATTTGGCTTTTTTTTACTGACAAATGTTGCTGCTAGATGTTTTTTTCATGGTTCTGAGGCTCATTTGTCAATCTCTCCTTTTGTAAATCTTTAGAAAAATACCTTGGATCAACATATACGCTGAGGTGAACCAGGAGAAAGAGCAGGAGATGATCGGCTCGGTGGGCCAGGGTGACAGCACGCCTAAAATCACTCTGAGTGAGTTCTCCACATCCAAAGAACTCATGGAGAAGGAACTGGATGCCAGGGTCAAAAGTAAGTGAAGTGCTTTCATATTCAGGTCAAACAAAGTATGCAATCAAAATGGAGGAAAATAATTTTGGTTGAGAGATCTGAGACAGGATTTATTTCTTTTGTTATGAAGTGCGTTTTAAAACTGAGACTGTACAGAATAAATGTGTGCAGAGTCACCCCCCTAGGCATACTTTAGCTATTGAATTTGAATTATTTTTTAAACAAAGAATCGGCATCTTAATCTCCTTTTTAGCATTCCTAATTATTCGGAGAAGAGGAAAGCAGAGGGAGGTGCTGGCTGGGTTTTAACATAGTAAAGAATAGAAGTCAGCAAGGCTTGCAGTACTGAGAACAATGAATAATTAATAAAACCAACACGTTTAAGCATGCTGCCTCGGGATTCTCTAGACCAGCACTATTTGGTCTGAATATGACTTATTTTAAAAATTACAATCCAGCACGAAAACACAAATTGGCTGAATACTGCTTACTCTGACTTTATATTGTGCACAGTCTGTTTTGCAGCTTAACCAACAGAAAGCCTTGCAGGTCATCTGGAAAGTGCACTTACTGGATTCATTTGGCTCTTATTCAGATGATGACATAGGCTTTTAAATTCAGAATAATGGTAGAGACCTGAAACATGGGGCGGGGCTACACGCTGACCTGTCAATCAGGACAGAGCCTTAGCAATGCTAACCATGGCACTGTGTACATATAAATAGCTGTGAACTTGTTTTGGTGTTGTCCATGTTTTCATTTTTCAATTGGACCCTTTCACTGTGTGTTTTTCCACTTCAACAAAGTTGACTGGAAGATTTCTTTGCCTTGTTTAGCGTTCCGTAGCAGCTTGCTAACCAAGCTTGTTAGCTAGCATTATCAGTTAACTTAAGGAAAGTCTTTCTGTATACTGCTATTAGTATCCGGAGGTCCTGCCAGTAGAACTTGTCTCAATAACTCAGTTCAGCCTGGGCTGGCCAGGAATTGGAAGTGGCCCCTCAACCACAAGGTTGGCGGTTCGATCCCAAGCTTCTTCGGCCACATGTTAAATTGTCCCTTAGCAAGAGAAGTTGCTCCCCAGGTTTTCAATGTATGTATCCACTACTCCTAATAGTTACAATGGGTAAAATACAGTAATTGAATTTTACAACATTGCAGCCAATATGATGAATTAAGAATTTAGTTTTTCTTTGAAAATCGGCAACTTTATACCCTTTTTAGCGATTAGCTTAGTGCAGCGCCATTGCAACCATAGACAAGAGGTGTAGCCGCGTACTCAACAGCTACACCCTCTAGTCCAACATTTTCAGGTCCGGTGAAATGTTTGATGGAGATGACCAAATTGCCAAACTTGAGGCTTTAAAACGGCAGTCCACAAAACCAATGGGTGATGTCACGGCTGCTACGTCTATTTGTTTTTTACAGTCTATGGTTTTATTAGAGCCTCACTCCCTGGTAAAAGCTCATATCTTTCAAAATCAACACCCCCAGTTTGTCAAACAGCTTCTCAATTGTCTCAAATAAATAATACATTTCAAAACTATAATTTATTGTCAGTGTGTCCATTCATCAACGAAAGGGCTCATAATAGAAGAAACACATTTCATATTTAATTGCTCACTTTCCAGTTCCCATGCTATTATACAGCTTCAGAGCCTTTGATAAAACATCATCTCGGTAATTAATACGAGGTGTCAAAGAAGTAATTTGTTTTACAGACTGTTGTTTTCCTGATGCAGAACTAACTATCTTTGTCCGTCGCTTGTTTTTCTTCTTCTCTTTCCTCTATTTCTGCTTACAGGGGGAGTTGGAAATGCTTGCGAGAGCACAAGGGAGATTCCAAACTGTACTAGCGTGTAAAAGCGGAGGGCAACAGTTTATGTACAGAGCAAAGTATTGCAGTATTGGGGGGTTCTCTTTTTCTGTTTTGTAATTCTCAACACAACTGATGTTAATAGTTTTCTAAGGGACCTCATTTATACAGACTTGCACGGATGCCTCGTTCAAAAACATCCATGCAGCAAATGTCAATTTGCTCAATGAGATCATTGTAATTACTGGCAAGACTTATTCCGTTTTGTGGATGTGTAAGCTACATAACGACATTGATTTGCAGAGTGAAATATCTTTCGTCAAAAACCATCAAGAGTTATGTAAATTTCCTAAGGAGTTTGCTTCGAATATCATTTCTGCCAATATATAGACTATAATGTCAATCAAACAGGGAATATTGTTGAAATGTACAATACTATCATCTGTTCTGTTAAATGTATATATTATTACTTTCTACATGCCTGTAGTCTCAGTACCATGGCGAAGACACAGGATCTGACAATGATCTGTTTTGAAAGTGTGTTAAAAAGTCAAACTTACTTAAAGAAATCAACTTTGTTTTGCTAAGGTCCTTGACATGTGCATGTTCTTATTGAGGACACGATTTCTGTGTTGTAGATAAGCAAGTGTTGTAAATAGTTATTTTCTAACCATTTGTCAAAAAAGCCCAATCAATTTTGCCCAGAATTTGGTTGCGCTCTCATTTTCTTCAGTTGCTGTTGGGCGATATGTATCTAGTAGAAAGGGTTTATAGAACTGTATCGGCTTATTGCAGATTTAACTTTCAACCATTTCCCTAGAAATGAAATGAAAAAGATCAACGTAAACATATTCATGTTCAATGTGTTTATATTTTCATTAGGCATATACAGTAGATATTCAGACATTTTTACTCAGATGACAGTTAAATTAAACAATATTTGCCATTAGAATTATTGCATTACATTCCGCCTCTTGGACAAAGGCTCAGATAGTTCTGATTTGATTAAGATTAAGAATAGTTATTGTGGCTACCAGTGATCAAATTCACAATAGTTACATGTCCTTGGTGAGAGAGGGCAAGAAGAACCCAATGGTCAAAGCTCCAGAGATGCAGTGGAGATGGGAGAAAGTTGTAGTAAGTCAACCATCACTGCAGCAATCCACCAGTCGGGGCTTTATGGCAAGTGGCCCGAAGGAAATGCAAGACACATGAAAGCCCGCATGGAGTTTTTGAAGGACTCCAAGGGAGAACCATGATGACATTTATGCCAAGGTATACAACAAGATAGATCCAAACAGGCAATCTGATTGGTCTAGACATTTTAGAATGTGTTAAAATCAGCATCACAGCACACCCACACCATGTTTCTCACTACAAATATTACTTTGCCACTTCCATGTCAACATTACAGAGTTGAATAAAAAACTGGTTTTGAAACAGTATATGCATCAGGAACCAACCACCTATTTAGGAACCAAAGTGGAACACACAGAAGCTCTCCAAAATATTCATATAAAGTAGTTTATGCTACATGTGAAGTTCACTGAGATAAATCGATTAACTTTTTTTTCATCTGATTATTACTACGTCATATTTTGAGCTAGCCAAGCAGTTTTGTGTTGTGCGTTATTTATTCAGTTGGCCTACAAAGCTAACGTTAGCTTAAGTTGGCTTGCTGGCTATGCAGGGAGGGACTAGAAATCCTCTGTTGTGTTTTTTATTTTGCCTCACAGTTGGATTATAACCCATATTTTGTTGGTAACCATATGATTTGATGTCATATTATTGGCACTTCAGTGATTCTTAGGGCTCCTGCACACTGCCTGCATGCCGTGAGCATGTCAGCTGCATGACATGTCCGTTTTTATTTCGGCTCCCGTGGTAACAGATTAGTAAGAGATTACTTGCGCATGCACAAATTTAAACGGTTTACGGCATAACATGTCAGACTGAAATTTGGGAAATACATGAAATGATAAACTTTTCTCATTACAAACAATAACAGAAGATGGGAATCATTTCAGAAACATTGTAGCTATCTATGATTGTTGGATTGCTATCGTTAGCTCAAAACGCACATCAAATGACAGCCTTTGTTTTGTTTAATTGCTAGCTTGTAGCTAAGCTAGCAGTCATTTCAAAAACGTTAACTCCAAACACCATTCACCTTTGTTGTGTTTGATTCTAACTTGTAGCCAGCTGTGAAACAACTTGGTTAAGTAGGTCCATTTTTACTGGATTGACATTACAGAAGTCCCTCGTTAGCATCTTGTAGGCTACTTGTCGCAAAGTGAAAATCTGCACTCGACTCACATTGGGGAGTGGTAGCGATTCCGGGCTAAATAGGTATATGAAAAGATGTTTATATGTCATTTTGATATTTGAAAGTCTCTAGGTTTTGACATAAATGCAGATATAAATGTAAAAAAAAAAATACAAAATTATTGATTTTCAAATATTCCACCTGTCAATACAGAACAAAATATCAAAATATGTGCAAACAAATGTACAAACGCAAAAATATTGACAAAATAAAGTTGAAGAACACGTTATTATTTGATTTAATCAATTGGGAGACATACATGTGTACAGACAAGGCTAGCCACGCAAGAAAATGCCACACAATAAAAACGCAATGCACACACCACGCAGGCTGTGTGCAAGACCTAGCTGCATCACTGTCATGCCAATAATTACGTTAAATTACACTAATTGCTTAACTATAAAATGGGATAATATAGGAAGTGGGTTAGGTTCTGATAGCTGGTTCCATTTTTGATTCAGTTCCTGTTTGGCAAAATACCAATTTGAAATATGTATGTTTGGTGATTCATTTATGATGATACCCATCTATTGATACCCATCTCTAACAAGGCCTAAAGAATATAGACATTTTAGGGGATATAACATTGTTACTGTTATATTGAATGTACAATATTAAAATCAAACTCATTATTTTGGGGTGTCTGCTTTATGCAGCTTGAGGAGTATTTTACATTTGACGGCTCACAAACATTTTCATTCACATGAAGAAAAAAAAGTTCTTAATATAAAGACATGAACAATTTTTATTGATTTAGACATCTCAGTGTTCAACTACGCTGTGTTGATGCAATGAATCTCCCTGGTGGCATCAGGCGTCTTTTACAACCCAATATGGTGTAGCGTCCTCCCAGCATGCAACTCTCCATCAACACTTTGTTCCTGCAAAAAGAGCCTCAGTGTCCTTGCGTTGACACCCGTCGGCCTCCTTGTTTCCAGGTAAGGATAATGAGGGAACACTGGACAGCTGAGCAGAGGTTGCCCCATGCAGAGCTTTCCCACAATGCTCAGCTCAAGTAAACAACACCACACAAAGATATAGGCTGTCACATCACATATGCATTACCTCAAACAGAGCGTTCACATCTCAAACCAAACAGCCAAGCCTTGTTACTGCAGACAGAATACCCATTGAACAAAGATTGTTTCATAGCTTTGTATTCAACACATGTGATAAGCAAAGGGTTGTTTGCTGGGTGGGATTTGCTTTGGTTTGGGGGCTTTGACGGTTCCACTTTTTCTCTGATTCTTCTTAGCAAAACAGGATTAGGAGAAACAGAAAGAGAGCGATCGAAACGTCTTTGCCGAGTGCAACCCAAAGCATACTTTTATTGTATTTCTTCTTTTCCTCTTAGACCATTTGAAAAGAATGTATGATGACTACTGACTAGCTATGGAGCAGCTGTTGCTGGATAAGAATTGGGAACAGTGTGTAAAGATAGTAAAGAATAGCTACAAAAAGTGTTTTTTGCTTAAAACTGCATATACATATTGGAACTGTCACCAGTAAAACAAACTCGTACACATTGGGTCATTTCCTCTACTTTGATCACTGGAAATTGCTGTCTCATCTCATATCTTAAATGCCACATCATACTGTAAGAACCAGATCTCCAGAGGAATCCATACGTAAAAAATGAAAGACATTCTTGCTTTTGTGATATTTCAGAAGGCATACGCATTGTGATGTTCTTCAGTGCACAAAAATCTACAATGCATGCATCATCAGTAATGTTCTGTTTCATCTTTATTTCGATATTTCTACGGTTAAAGAAACTGTCATTTTGAAATTGTTTCAAATAAATGTATTTTTGTACATCAGTACATTTGTTCTCTGTGTGATGACATTTCTGTGAACTGAAGGGTGCAAATGAAGATGATGTTCACTGCAAATCACACTGCTGGCCTGCTGAATCAAAGCACCAGTACCAATCGGCAGAATGGAAGCTCACAAAAAAGGGTTAGAAAACTGTCTTTCACTCGTAATCCATTTGCTGTAAGAAAAACACTGTGCCACGGTGCCAGCTCTCACATAGTGCAGTATTTAAACAAAAAAAGAGTCAAAATTAACATGCTTTCCTGTTTTTGCTATTTGTAATATTTTTAGCAAGACTATGGTCAAGTGCTAATGTCTAACGCTAATGAATATTGCTGAGTTAACAGCTTGTGTACATACCCTAATGTATGTAACAACCTATTCATATGCAAAGTTTTTGATAATATGCCACTTCTGATTAGCATGACCCTTGTCATTGTTGGATGACTCATCCCTTTTGCTAAAAAGTTCATTTTTCAAAGTGGAGTCCAATGAGATATTTAAATTTTTTAAACAGTCTTAGTCTATGAAAAGCTCTACTCTTTTTGTTGTAGCTCTACACAAAAGTGAAGAAATACATAACTTATGTATCTTCCTTTCAGTCCATTTTAATCAGTCAACCGTAGTGCTCACAAATCCACCAGAGTAGAAAAAAGACATTCCAAACCACAATCTTTTTCCTAAACTTAACTAGTCGTTTTGGTGCCTAAATTGAACTGTCTTGTGTCACGAATCTCACTTTTTCTTGGATAAACGCCACAGCCGTATCCCTTCTAGCCTCAACTGACTGTATGGAGTATAGCAGCGCTTTCTACCATGAAAAATCACCAATAAAGGCTTCTAAACCAAAAGCTACACAATGTACGTACATGTCCCAGCAGGGATGCAATCTGAAATTGGGAAGACATGAACAACAACTGCAACCAAGATTACATAGATTGTAAACACAATAAAGTGCCTGGAGCAGACGAGAAATATGTCACAGATTGATGTCACTTCCAAGAGTAGAACTTTTTTTTTAATTATGTTTTTATATGTATTATATCAGGTCTGTCTTGTTACCCAAATTTTCTTCAAAACCTGTAGCTTGTAGCTTTCTTGCCCAAAGTATGTTCCCAAAGCGTTTCCCATTTCCTATAGGCTATATCCTGGAAATGTACTTCCGTTGATCCAGACTATATTCCAGCATAGACAAAACACAAATACAGAAACCTTAAAAAATGTAAAATTACCAAAGCTGCTAACTATTGTGTGTTCATTAAAGCCCCGATCTCTGCTAATAAGAAGCAACATGAGAAAATACTTTTTCAAAGCCTTTATAGATTGATTTTGAATTCATACCACTTTGCTCCACTTGAAAGGTTTAGGGTCAGGTGTTGACAAGATTGGTTCGGCCTACACATGATGGCTTTGACCTCGTAGACCATGACTCGAGGACGAGCAATTACAGCAATTATTGATTAGGACTTAAATTATAACCCCAGTGATGGTCTTAACCCTGACGAGGATTTGATGGCTCCTAAACAAGAATCCTGCATGCACATGTTCATTCATCCAAGAGCAAAGTGATTGGAAGTGAGATATGTATTGTGTTGGATAAAAAAAATGCGTGCGTCCCATGTGCAATGGCTTAGTCCTTGTTGCTGCAGCCGCAGGTTCAACTCTGACCTGTGGCCCTTTGCTGTGTGTCATTCCCCCTCTCTCTCTGCCCTTTCACATCTTCAGCTGTCCTATATAATAAAGGTCTAAAATGCCTCCCCCCCACCCCCACCCGGATTTTTGAACTGCAATATGAAAAACCCCTGTAATTTCATAAAAGACAGCCCAAATTACAGTTTATTTCACTTTTTATTTTAAATTTCTTCCGTCTGTGGACATCAAATGGAATTATTTGTGTTATCAATGCAAGATAGCAAAGCTGGCACAAACAAAAGCCATTTATATTTATTCACCGGGGAAGTCTGAGAGCAGCCTCATTATACTGTGGCTTGAATTAATCTTGGACCCCTGTCTCTCCCTTTCACCTTGGGAGCCTGATACAATGTATTTCAGGCTCTTAGAATCCTGAACACACTCTAACCATTGGTGCAGGTTACTGATAGACTTGCATGTCAGGTGGAGGACAGAAGCACAGAACGACGCGCCAGTGCAAGCAGAAAGTGGTAAAAAAAACAAGTCAAGGTTTGGTTAGACTGAGTATTACAGTTTCTGCCCTGTTTGATTTGTATTACACTTTATTATAGAACAGTAGAAAGGATCCGGAGAGATTATAGACTTACTCATGTATATCCAGCTGCACAAGCCGACTTTGGGAACACCATTGATACGTTTTTTTTTTTTTTTTCATTCAACCTTTATTTATCCCCCAGAGATCATTGAGGGGGACCTTCATTTTCAATGTCATCGAGTCAAATTACAAAAACAAATAACACACAACACAGAAAGTACAATCATGAGAAATTTTGAGAATTAAAAAATTCATTCATAATAGGGATTCAAAAGTAAATTAAATTATGTAAAGCAGTTACAAGGAGACATTGGCAGGTTTAAAACCAGATTTCTAAATTGTCAAAAAGGTACAATTGAGTCGAGTTTTGCTTTGATTTGGTCCCTAAAGGTTTTGTAACACAAGCTAAGTTCCCATCCACTTGTCAATCAAATTTGTGCAGTAAAAAAAACTCAAACGAATAAAGCTGGTGAAAGTGAGTGATCCAATGGCTTTAAAGCCAAAAAAACCTGTGCGTAATGACGTCACTTACTGTTTTGCGATCAAATTGGTATATCAGATTGATTCAAGACATTTTAAGGTGTAAGTCTCTCGTCTCCTTGTCCGTTCACTTCCATCTGTCTTTGCTGACATCCGCCATATGAGCAGACAAGGAGAAAATTAACTAAAACTTTTTCTTTGTTTTGTGGCGGGTTCCAACCATAAAATGTCCTAAAACTTAAACTCACTACAAAGCATATAACATTCCCATCAGTGTTTATTGCATAAGCCGTATATCGATCAAGATAAAATCCAATGAGACCAAATGGATTTCCTTTGAGTTGATATTTATGAAATTCCATTGAATTTTACGGTTTCCATAAGGCATTTTTTCATTCGATATCACTTAATTTGGATGAAAATGTGTGGATGGTAACATAGCTCCAGATTGTGTGAGTGTGGGTGTTTCTCCATCTGTGGCTCAATATATCAACATATGCAACACAACATAAAAAATATATATAACGAAAATAATAATTACCAGGAGAGGACTGAGAACAGCTGGATGGATCGTCTCATCCATCCAGCCTAAAGACTTTGTTCCAGACTGACACACACACACACACACACACACAAACTGTTGTCCAGAACTCAATCCTGATTTCCATCTACACTTCAGCAACTCAACCAAAACCTAATGTTGCATTGCCAGACCTTCCTCTACAGCGCTGTGGAGGAGGGTCTAGCAAGTCCACACAGTATTCCTGGATGGCAGTAAAACATGCTCTGGTTTATATTATTCTTTAAACTAATCACAATCGTCTTTGGTGGTGCTAAATGTTGGACCGAGCCGCAACAACCCCCTCGGTAAGGAGCTTGTTTTGGTGGAACGTGTACGTTCTGAAGTAGTTTTAGTCGTCAACAGAAACTCCAATTGGACAGATAGTCTAGCTAGCTGTCTGGATTTACCCTGCAGAGATCTGAGGACCAGGTAACCGTAGTCTTCACCTGCTTAGGCGTTAAAATTACAACCAACAGTGTTTGATAGACACCAGACTGAAGTCTATTCTGTTTTTGAATGGGTGGTTGTGTAGTTGTAACAGGATTGTGTTAGCATTGAAACAAAGTGCAGGTTTGTGGTTAAAGCGATTGGCATACTTGTGTGGAGATTTGAAAACTGTGTTAGTGTTAGGAAAACAGGAAACAGGGAAAACCAAGCTTTAATACACAAGACAGGGGGGACGCAGGTGTAACACATAGGGGTGGGGACAGGTCATCACACAGGCGGGAAGGAGGACAAAGACCAGGGAGTCTGAAATGAGACGAGTCGGTAAGTTATAAAATAAAACAGGAAATGGAAAACTCAACAGAAAACAAGAAACAATCTAAAAACAAAAACTTAACACAGGGACGAGACGTATTCCAAAATGTTCATTTGAGTGTGCATGGTTAACCTATTTGAAGAGCTGCAGGCAATAGTCATTTAATGAGTCTATCATAAAAAATAGCAATCATTTTACCATTTTAATAAATTATATATTTGATAAGCTATAAACAGCTGTACCATTAACACTGTATCAACATTACCTGATTTATTTGGTTTACTAGATAAGTTATAACATATGTAGGTTGTTACAGCAACTAAAACGGTTGGTGGGACTCAAGTTGTGTTTTAATCAACATATTTTTATGTGCATTTTGAAGTATCACATTTGAAAAAGTTGATGGAAACGACAACATTCTAAAAATGTTCGCAAAAAGGTTTCTATGCTCGCGTGAGGAGGTTTTTGCTCTTTGCTCATGCAGGAGCTCCACCAACACTTAGCCAGTTAGTCACCTTTGACCTTTGTATCTATATCGTAAGAAAACTGGCTTCATAAGCTGGGCTTCACAGAGAGGAAACATTTCCTCCCTCTGCATCACTTTCAATATAAATAACATATGAGTAACCATCCCCTGCCCGACAAATTACAGTTTTCTCTTATTTATTCAAGCAAATGAAGTAATCGTTATTCACAACCCTTGGACAAAGACAATAAGCATTCATTTGATCTCTGTAACTCACAAAATTAAAGCTCTCCATGCAACACGTAGGAATAAAACTCACTCTTTAAAAAATTGCATTTGATTTATTTATGAGTTTTATACATGCAGATGGAAATCATAAATATGTATCATCTACCTCATGTCAGAGCTGTTCTAGAGGCCGGCATTTATGATCAGTTGGATCTGCAAGCCTAAAGCTATTTGTCATTAATTCAAAGCCAGAATATTTAGTATTGTTCTGTATTGAGCAACGCAAAAAGGAGAAATCTATTATTATGGTTGTCATTTAAATTAGTTTGAAAGCATCAAGGATATTGCT
This sequence comes from Etheostoma perlongum, assembly GCA_026937815.1. Classification (NCBI taxonomy): domain Eukaryota; kingdom Metazoa; phylum Chordata; class Actinopteri; order Perciformes; family Percidae; genus Etheostoma; species Etheostoma perlongum. The sequence goes on from CM049372.1 coordinate 5,060,654, forward strand.
TACTCAGTGCACAGCTTTGTTGTGAGTGCTTGACTAAAGCAGGACAGCCCACACATAATGACTATTTACAACATCATACACTGAGTCGTTTTGTCTTGTCAGTCAGAAAGAAACACAGACCAAACAATGCAGTAAATACAGGTTACAACGGATTCTCCACCAGCTGATAGTAAAGCCTCACAGATGTTCCCTGCCAAGCATCTTGCTAGCCAATGTACAAGCTGTGGCTAACACACTAGACAATCTCCGTGCCCATGAAGGTTTCCATAATGTTCTTATTCTTATTCAGTCAGTCTTAACTTATAATGTTTATATTTTATAGTCATAGTCAATATTGTATCATGATCTATTGCACTGTTCAATCCCAATGTCAATCATTATTGAGGCGGCTGTGGCTCAGTGGTAGAGCGGTTGCCTGCCAATTGGAAGGTTGGTGGTTCAATCCCCGGCCCTGCAGTCCCATGTCGAAGTGTCCTTGGGCAAGACACTGAACCCCGAGTTGCCCCCGATGCTGTGTCATCGGAGTGTGAATGTGTGTGCATGTTTATCTGATGAGCAGATGGCACCTTGTACGGCAGCCTCGGCCACAGTGTATGAATGTGTGTGAATGGTGAATGGATCCTGTACTATGTAAAAGCGCTTTGAGTAGTCGTTCAGACTAGAAAAGCGCTATATAAAATACAGCACATTTACATTTACATTTATTGCACACAGTCTACCATAGTATCTCACCTTACCATGGCCATTGCATTTCTATAATTATGAGATTGTAAATTAGTCAAAATCATGCCCAATTTGGCCCTCAGGAATATAATATGTCTATTTTATTGATAAAAATAAATTTACAATGTGGTTTACGTCTGTAGCCTAGATTAAATTACGTCCCCCTTCCATTTAGCGCAGACGTTTTATTCCTTTAACCTGTGTTTGTTGTTTTTTTTTCTTTTACCTTATCCCCTGTACTTGTGTAAAACGTGAGTGGGTTTTCATGAAATGCGCTATGTTAATCTAAGTTATTATTACGTAGGTTGCAACAACAATCTCTTAATGCTTTGCCTCCTAACACAGTGAACGTGATAGCCGGTTTATCTCGTGCTTTGGTGTGGTCACGTAACCCTCGTGTTGTCTTCCCGTCAAAATCAACACTTTTGTTGACGCTTTTTTTCAATGTTTGTCACTTTTAACTTTTAAGACTATGTAACACTAACTTATTAACTTTAGTTTTACAGTTATTTTTGGAATTTTTGGTCAATAAGCCTCATTTATAGGAAAGCAGAAATTAGGAATTATTTAGACTAAAATTTAATTATTTCAAAAGCACTTCAATTTGTTTTTCAAATGCTATAAAATTGAATAAGACACCCAAAAATGTATGATAGTAGAGGTTTGTACTTGCCAAAGAGCATTGGGTGGAATCAATCACGTTATTTTGGGTAATTACAATTGGGGAGGTTAAAAAGAAAATTGATATAGGAAGACGGGTCAAGTTTACCCAAAGACAACATGAGGGTTAAGTCTACATAATACATGCCATAGCATGTCACCATTTCTCTACCGTACAAACTTAATTTCTTAAATCCTTATTCATGTGAAATAAGCGAATACAAAAATAATAATGAATTGAAATGTTAAGTTATAATTTATTTACAAGTCTGTAAAAAAGACTCTGCCTCTGCCTGCTCCGTGGGTGGTGTGTGTGTGTGAGAGAGTGTGTGTGTGTGTGAGTGACAGTAAGCCAGCAAGCTTGTTTACGTTATTGCCACAATCTGTTGTGGAGCTTTATAACTCTGAAAAGACAAGCACAGGTTCCAGTTAATCTTATAATGGATATTTGTGTTGAGTTATTTACACAAACGATCGGGGAAATGAACGCCTCTCTCCAGTCTCCTGATAGAGCTCCAGCCAGCTCACAGCGGGTCTGTGAAGGTGGACAGGCCGGGCGGCCAGCCAGCGACCTGGCAGGCACCAGCTGGCTGTCACATCACACTGTGGAGCTTCTAAACTCCGACAACGTCCAAGCTAATTTGCAATTAGACATCAATTTTCATAAAGCTGCCCATATCCGAGCTCTACACAGTTGATTTCTCGCATAAAAAAGTTTCAGAAATGAATTTAGTGATAAAACATTTCTAGTTCAGACATCCGGGTATTTTTGGCATACTGCAGATTTTACTTTTGTTTGCATATAGCATACTACATTTTGGTCAAATTAGTACGCAATACTAGTATGACTGTAGACTGTGACCTCAGACGCCTGAGGAAATTCCTTCATCCATTGGATTGTGACAGGCAACATCACTGTAAAGGTCGGCTGAACATACAGTAGGCAGATACAATATTTTCCCCAGCTTGATTACGCTGACATTTACAATAAAAATATTTGTACATGCTTAGATGTGAGCAATTTTGCTCGAAACAGCTAAACTAAATTTGTGAGCAAAAAGATGCTAAAGAGATCTAAGGAGCGTAGTCAGCATACAGTGAGGAAAATAAGCATTTGAACACCCTGTTATTTTGCAAGTTCCCCTACTTAGAAATCATGAAGGGGTCTGAAATTGTCATCGTAGGTGCATGTCCACTGTGAGAGATATAATCTAAAGAAAATATCCAGAAATCACAATGTATGATTTAACTATTTATTTGAATGATACAGCTGCAAATATACCTGTCACCACCACCGGTGTCTAGATTCCATCGGGGGGTCTGGTGGTTCTACCCCTATATAAAAGACATACAAAGGATTCGTATAGCGATGGAGTCTACTCGCTAAAGACTTTGTACATTTTATTTGAGCTGTACAATAAATCTTATTTGCATATCTGCAAACATGTCTCTCCTGATTGAAATCACTGCTAAGAATTGAGTAAAAAAGACTCTTGGCTCAATGCTGCGCTTAAAAGTTAGTTATGAACCATATCATCTGTAGGACTACGCTGTGTGCACAATTATTAGGAAAGTCAGTATTTTGACCATATTGTCATTTTCATGCATATTTTTCAATTCAAAGCTATTTAAACGTAAACACTTATATACTTATATACTAAAATGCTAATTTTATTTAAGCATTATCAGGTGATGTATATTTGTTTAAAGAGGGAGGGTGTGGCCTAAAGTGATCAACACCCTATATCAAGGTGTGCGTGATTATTAGGCAGATTCTTTACTGCAGACAAAATGGGCTTAAATAGAGATTTAACAGACTCTGAAAGTCAAAAATTGTAAAATGCCTTTCAGAGGGATGCAGATATTGAGGCAAGATCACCGAACGTTTTAATGCAAATAGTTAACAATGTCGCAAGAAGATGTGGTGGAAAAAGACGCAGATTAACTAGAGACTAAGAAGAATTAAACGGGAAGTTACCAGGAACCCATCAACCTCCAGTGCTGCCATATTCCAGAAATGCAACCTACCCGGAGTGTTCAGAAGGACAAGGTGTTCAGTGCTCAGAGACACGGCCCAGGTAAGAAAGGCTGAAACACGACCACCACTTAACAAGACTCATAAATTGAAATGTCTAGACTGGGCCAAGAAATATCTGAAAACAGATTTTTCAAAGGTTTTATGGACAGATGAAATGAGAGTGACTCTTGATGGACCAGATGGATGGGCCCGTGGCTGGATCTCTAATGGGCACAGAGCTCCACTTCGAGTCAGACGCCAGCAAGGTGGAGGTTGGGTACTGGTATGGGCTGCTTTTATTAGCTGGTTGGACCTTTTCCAGTTGAAGATGAACTTAAAATCTAATCCCAAAACCATGATTTTTATGCACGACAATGCTCCACCCCATGCACTCGGATGCGTGGCTAGCCAGCAAAGGCCTTAAAGAAGATGAATAATGACACGGCACCCTTCCTCACCTGACCTTAACCCCATTGAGAACTTGTGGGCCCTTCTTAAACGTGAGATTTACACTGAGGGAAGACAATACACCTCTTTGAACAGCATTTGGGAGGCTGTGGTTGCTCCTGCAAAAAAAAAATTATCATCAACAGATCAAGAAACCAAACAGATTTGATGGATGGAAGGGTCATTACAGTTACTGAAAAGAAGGGTGGCTATATTGGTCACTGAATATTTCTTGAAATGTCAATAGAGTTTATTGTACATTTTGAGTTTTATTCTTACTCTAAGAAATTTTAAGAACATTTTAGTTTTTCATTTAATTGCCTAATATATCTGCACATTAATAGTTACCTAATAATTCTGCACATTGATACTCCAGAAAAAGCCAAAACTCACTTTTCCTTTGTATATTCAGATTTAACGTTTTTTTTTAACATTTTGATTGACTGAGAGCAATGTATTTGTTACAATAGAATAATTCCTCAGCAATACAACTTGCGTTATCATTTTGCACACAGTGTATACCACAAGTGTCAGTCGTAGAGATGATTCCCGCCACTTGCTGTACCACAAACGGGATTTTGGATGACGACATAGGCATGGACCACTCACTGAATTGATGACCTTATTTAAGAATATTCTCAGATAAATTCCCATGGAATGGTGAAATTCCTAAGAGGCGTTCAGTTTCAACACACCTTTAATGTTTTGAAATCTGTGAGGTCCATGATATACACATTGGAAAGCACAATTGTGTAGCACAATGAGATGACTTTGTGACAGCCCAAGGGTGCGCTAAAAGTGATAAAATACATGTACATAGTAGTGGAACATTTAAAATAAGATAATAAAAAATAACAACATAAGATAATACTTTTACACGTTTTTGCTATTAACTGACCTGCCTATATACTATAGCCTAGATATTTTTGAGTAACTGCTACTTGTCAAAGATTTCAAAAACATTCTTCCTCTCCTGAAAGATTCGCACACGTCTCTGTCTCCTCAGTGCATACCAGAGGTGGGTAGAGTAGCCAAAAATTGTACTCAAGTAAAAGTACTTTTACTACAGAATAATATGACTCAAGTAAGAGTAAAAGTAATCATCCAAATAATTACTTGAGAGTAAAAAAGAGTCAAGAGTAAAAAAGTCCTTGATGAAAAAACTACTCAAGTAGTGAGTAACTGTTGAGTAACGTCTGATTTATTTCTTAACACAAGCATCAATCAGACCGACAAAAATACAAAATAATCATCTTTAGGCAAATTATAGTTCATCCAAACAAAAAATAATTTATTAATTACAAAATAGCTTAAGTGAAGAGACTTAAACATCAAATTTTTGGTTATATATATATATATATATATATAGGAAATGTTCAAAACGTGTAAAAGACAAACATTCGCCTATCCACAGCAAAAACAAAAATGACTGCTATATGTTTCCTCAGGTTAGATGTTGAGTTGTTGAAAGCTCACGTCCGTTAGTTTTGGTCGACACAGAAGGCACCGCATACTGTAGCTGCTGTTTCGCCCTTTTATTAAAAGGTAAACATGCTTTCACTATGAGGCCGGGGGGGGGGTTCCTCCTCGTCTGTGTCTGTATTGCCGACGGTTGATTCTAACATTTGTTTTGCTACGACTCTCAAGCTAACACGTCCGGCCGCTGAGATCGAGTATGATCATGTGACTGCACAATGCCGTTTGATTGGTGTCACTTGGTAGAGCATTCAGCGGAAGACTCTCTCTCTGTCAAAATAAAATATTAAAATGAGACGTACGCTGGGGTAAAAACGATGACGCGTAGAATACCAAAGAGGTAAAAGGAAAAGTAACGAGCTCATTGTAGCTGATGTAGCGGAGTAAGAGTAGTTTCTTCTTCACTAATCTACTCAAGTACAAGTAAAAGTATAGTGATTTAAAACTACTCCTAGAAGTATATTTTTTTCAAAAACTTACTCAAGTAAATGTAACGGAGTAAATGTACCTCGTTACTACCCACCTCTGGTGCATACATGCAGTACTTGAGAGACCTCTGCAGCTTCAATAACTGGCAGGGTAAGAGTGATTCTTAGCTCTAAGAAATGTGATACTTGAGTTTGAAAGCAGGAGTACATTTCATGAACTTCAGACTAATCAGCTGAACTAGGAGCAACATCTTCTCCCAATGAAGTCCCTGAGATTCTCTCCCATGTTAGTCCTGCAGCATCACTACAATTTCAATTGGTGCAGCTTTAAAGTACTCAATTAAACTGACACAGTGCTCGTAAGAGAGTCAGTCCGTTATCAGTTATAGTGGCCAAATAAAAAATATAATCATTCCAACAATTGTAATGGTGGTCCCTGCTTATTTCACTCAGATGTTCTCTGCTTTTTAAATTTCTATTATTATAGTATTACTGATGAATCCCGCTAGCTATTACACTGCTAGATTTCATATTCCACAAAGGTCAAAGCACTGCAATGTCAAGCTACACGGTCATTTCCTATAAGCTGTGCAGTAAGTGTTTAAACATGAACCTGTAGCTACTAACACAGTAGCTACAGGGTTGGAAATACCAGCGATCTTGAGATGTCATAAAATAACTTGTCAAATAATTAGTTTCATCCAATTGGCAAAAGCTCAGCGTAGGAGCATGTGCTGTGAATAAAAGGTTACAGAGGCCAATTAGAGGGTTCAGCACGACTGCAGAGATAGACAAGGCAGTAATATCAGATGCACAGTCTAGCATCAATATGATTACTCTATCTTGATAATAATTTAGATATTTGGATTAGCACTACCCATTAAAAAAAACCATTAAAAGATAAGTATAAGGGAATTTGAGGCATTTGCTAAGTTTGATTACTTTTAAGAGGGCTAAATGGATTGAAACTTATTAAAGTCTTTAATCAAAAAGTACTTCATAAAGCAGATTAACTATCTGGAATTGAGAAAAAAAAACACTTTCACTGTGTTGCTTTAGCCAGCAGATAACAATCATCTTTTCATTTTTGACTGACATATGAAATATGATAATTTGGCTCCTATTCAAACAGGGATGATGCACTAAGTGAAGCTGTCAGAAGGCGCCTCTCCTCAGCAACACTAGTCAGAGTCCTTTTGCCACATCCTGACAGTTCTAAGACTCTTTGTTGAATTGTGAACCCCCGATGTATTGCGACAGCATCTGTGCTTTCATTTTCAATTTTACCGGCTCCAAAGGCCCATATGGAGACTGTCTGAAGCTATTGTGTCACTCTGTATGCAGATCTTACAGCTCTTTGGTTTCATCCTTGCACCTAGATACTGGGCTACAAATGCATGAGCCATTTATTTTGAAATCCTTTTTTTTTTATCCGATGTGGTAAAAGATTGGCTGTGGCTCCACTTTGTGTTATCGACATGCTCAAGACAATGAGCAATGGTTGTTTTCTAATACTCACTTTCAGCTGGGCCATTGGAGTTAAACACTGCAAGACCTGCTTTGAGGGTTTATTTATCCCCCCATAAACTTTGAGTAGATGCAGCAACAACACTCAAGTTAAAGTAGAATCTGGCTTATTTAGGAGTATGCACCTCTACAGGGTGAAAGCCTTTGTGATAGGGTTACACCCAAGTACATCCTCTGCATAGCAATTATTGAGAGACACCCAGTTCAATTATGTTTAACACTGTGTTTGTCAAAAACCTTTTAACATTGCTGTTTGAATCTATATTTCTTTAGTGGGTGAAATGGATTGGAATGGTTGGATGTTTACAACAGACAAAGTTTTACCTCAAACTGAGTTACCCATCACCTTCATTCTCCTCCAAATAAATTTGGCTATATTTTTTTTTATAACATGTTAGATGCATGTTAGCATTATCCCTGTGCTCCAAGATCTAACCAATTACTTTAGTGACAATTATCATAACTGGTAGAACCGATTGCTGGAGCTACGGAAATACAAGTTTTAATAAAACTTTTCACTTAAATCCTTGTTGTTCTATTGCTTCTGGCACAATGAAGCTGTGTTTTGTATTATATATAATGTGTGTCAGTTCCACATCATCTCTGATCTAATGCACTTTTAAAATGTCTCTTATGAGTTGTGCAAGGTATTTACATAATTTTGACATCATTTCTCTACCTACGTAGGTCTCTTATTTTTGTCTACAGTCACTACCAGAGGGTGAGATCTGTTCAAGGTTCACTTACCTGCCTATTCTTGAGCGTTTAGCTATATCACATGGACTTCATCAGCAGATGCAGAAGGATCAAAATCAATATCATTTACAGCAACAAGTATGAACCTAAAACTGAGCAGAATATGGTACCTTTATTGCTCAGTAGAAACTCTTACCCCCAATTTCCAATGGATGCGTAACGGCTGCGGATCAGCTCCAACGAACTATTGATCGAACCATATGACCTGAGGAACCATGCAGTGGTGATCACTGTCATTGTCGGTTTCCTCTTTGATACAGTCAGGATAAATATATTCATGTCAGATTAGAGTTGTTTGAAAGAAAAACCTGAAATGTTATTTGTCAGTTTCTTTTGTCCTATCTTGAGACTTTAAGTAACCCCAGTTAATGCCCCTGATCTGAGAATCAAGTGATGTGATTTCTTATACATCATGCTATGGGAACCTAAGGTCTCAAAGAGGTTATTTACACACACATCATTCAGAATGTACCTCCTCCTTTATTGTTGATAGGTCTAAATGGTTACTGAAAGAAAAAATGAATTGAATTGAATAAATTTGGCAATGTGGCATCTTAAATGAAAAAAATACAGCTGGTGTTTCCATTTCTTGATTGTGTAAGTTATAAACTCCATAGGATTGGGTCCAATCTAGTCTGTTCACCTAGTGAATTTCATTTGTTTTTTTTCAAAGGATGTTTATTTGCTTTTTGATGAAACTGATTTACATAAATAACTAACACTGTGAGAAGAGTGCAGATGCTGGGTGCTACAGACTTACATGAAAGAATAATGATGAAAGACATCAAGCCCTAATGAGGCATCTGGAATTGCATATAAAAAGGCAACCTGGTGTATTCCTTCACTCCCTAGGAAATTGGTGCTTGTCCTTGTGCCTTGCTGACAGGATGGGTGCTGTGATTTGGTTGCCAAATGAGATGCTTTCTTTCTTTCTTTGAGCTGTATTTGAAATGTTGCCTATAAATTCTTGAACTTTTCAATAACAATTATAGAAAACTCATCAAGCAGCATCTAGTCTGGATCGATGACAGTTCATTCACCGGATAATGTCCCTCACTGCTTTCTTTGTGAACAGCAACCAGAACCTTGGAGCAAGTAATGTTACAGAAAATGGAAAGTTTTGAAGAAAATTTGGATTGTGCATACTATGCATACTCCAAACCTTGAATCCCAGTGTTGAACCAAATTTACAAAATGCATTGTGCAACATGTTAGGCCCATTACTGCAAAACCAACATGAAATTGTTGGTTAAGAAATCTTTGCCGCCTACCTACAACATGTGGCTCGCTAGTGGGTCAAGCGGAATCGAAGAGGCCTACAGAACCTTTAACTGAGCAAAAAAAAAATAAAAATCCCTTGTGTTTTCTTTCCTTTGACCATGAAGAAACTTTTTTCCCCTTATCTCAATGTTTTGGTTGGTTTTTACAAAGTTTTTTATTGACATCTTTGTATTTTTTTCATCGATTTTGCAGCTTTTTCCAACATTTTTCACCCGTATTTCGACTTCCTTTATTTCAGATATTAAAAAAAAAACGAAGACAAGATGAGGGTTAAGTTGCAGTAAATTGCTACATCACAATATACTGTAATTTACGAAATAGTTCAACATTTGGGAGATACTGTATGCTGATACACTGGTGAAATATTCACTCACTTTTAGCTCTGTTTTTGGTCTCAACCAGCTCGTAAGAGAAACAGCTGGCTCTTTTTAGCTGCTAAATGCTGCAATTAGTTCACCAGTCACTAAATGTCTATGTCTGCTGTTTGGTACTAAGCAGGTAGCTTGCAGGGGGTTTAATGTGGTTTTTCTCTGAAAACAGCTGTCTGCTGCGTGAGTACAAGAGAGATAAACAATAAGCTAAAACTCAATATAAAGCTCTGTAAAGCTGAGGGGAGCTGCAGATTCCGTTGATAATTATCTGTGGTTCTATTTTTTTTTTTAAATATTGATGTTAGCTGCTGCTGCTTTATGATTTTTTTATTTGCTATAAAATCTAGTATACAAATTGGTGAAGTTAAATATGTTCCTTAATGGTGTCAAGTGTTTCGATAACCTCTTGAGTTTCTCCTGATCACCTTTATAGTACATTCTGTCATCATTAATACTTCCTTTGGCGCACGTTGCCATAAATACACCACCTTAAAAAACTGAGAAATACATTGATGTGAGGGATATTTTAACAACATGTCTTTTTAAATTGTGGTAATTTAAAAATAATTGTCCTTGTGAGTTATCACTTTGGCTGTACTGATAATAAAGGAACAAGGCCCAAATTGGTAATTTATGTCAGTACTTGAACGATGCTGCTGGGTCAGCATTCCCATTTTCATTTCATCAATAGAGTGCCTCACATATTTCACTAGGTGATTTTTTCATTAAGATGTGAATGGGTGCAGCTTTCAGGAGGTAAGCACCTACTTCAAAGCATCTGGAGACACATATCAAGATGAACAGCTGAGATAAACATAATACATCCCGAGCTGTTTTAGTTGCACTGGGAGGGAGGCAACACTCGAGAAAAAGCAGTTTGGTGCAATAATTTCTCCGCCTGGTTACTTGCAGACTGCTAAAGCTCCTTCACTCTCACTTTCTCTGCACTCATGGGAAAAGACAAGAACATTTATTAAGTTCATTTTGGAATATTTATCATTTATAACCTGCTCACTATTGTCACTTATTCATCCTTTTAATAACAAACGACTCATCAAGGTTCAGTGAAGAAACTCTCAGTGGATATTTCTCTTACTCTTTCTCACCTTTTTAAATGACTATGGATTCTTGGTCATTTCATTAACCTCCATTAACATACCAGGAGAATTCTTAATGGGACTGGAATTACTCCCAATAACTCCAACGCATGGCAGGTCACTCTACTCTAAGGAGATAGCAAATCACCATTTTTAATATCTACCAAGTCAGGGCGAATGTTTGGTGTTCCCAACAATTAAGTGAATCATGAATCTTCTACCAAACAGCATTTAATTATGCTGTTCATCATCTAAGCAAATAAAATGACTCCCGTTGTAACGGAAAAGGCGCAATAAAGTTTGTTTACACCGCAAGGGACACACAAATCGCACGTCCATTTGCTTCTTGAGCAATACTTTCAGTGCACAGCAGATGAGATGTTTCTGAGTTCTCCGCTTGGGTCATGTGAAAAACTGCTGTATTTTCTTTTATGGTTAAATGATCTATTAATACAATACTGAAATATCATTCCTAGTACTGCATAAATTAGCTGAAAAGATAAGTTAAAAGGTGCACTCCACCAAATGTGCATGTCAAAATCAATTTACTAGTCATGGTGAGAACTACTTGGCTCCTTCTAGGGACTAAAAGCCAGGATGTTTTTGGCATCTGCCCATTCTTTTAATCATTTTCTGGCAAGTCCCCCAACTTTATAAATATAAAATAAAATATTAAACCTGCTGAGTTTTTATTTTTTTAAACCTGCATCAACTGATTTTTTTGGCAACGTGGGAGACACAAGCTAAATACAATATTGATGTTTTATCACCCCTAAATCTAAGATGAGCTGGAAAAGGTCTGTGGAGGCAGAAAGTTAAGTTAAATAATAAAAGTTAAGATGGTGAACATTAGTAAACAGTTACCTATTTACACAACCAGCAGACTGGCAGCAACATTATCATTCAGGTGGATTCCTGTTTCTGTTCATGTGTTAAGTCCAATATTGAGTTTTATTTTAGCTCGCTTTTGTTCTCCACCAACTCCTAAAATAAAGTCTGTCTCTTTGGCAGCCAAATGCGCCATTATGTTTACCCGATAGTTGTTAACTTTGTCTATTAGCTGACTAGTGCTAGACAGAGCTATTTAGCTGAAAACAGATGCATGCTAAACAAGATGCGCATTAATAGTTGCGGGCCATTAAACCAAAATAGAGAGCTAAAGGATTCTTGCAGCTTTAACATTGCTGTTAGGCCTGCTGCTCCTACATAGCTCTGCTGTCTCTCCTCTCTCCCTCCCTCTGTCTGTCTGTCCTAATTGCACAAGTGGAGTCTGGTGTGTGGGAGTCAAGGTTCCAGCAGCCTCTCATCTACCACAATCAACCTCTGCTTCTTATACCCAGTCATTCTTTCACTCTGCATCAAATCACACTCAAGACTGCCATAGTTACCCTAGACTTCCAACTGCGGCCATGACTGACAGCTGAAGTCACAAGTTCCCTGAGATCTGACAAATTTACGTACACGTGTGCAATATAATAGGATTGAGTTTATATAAGCAGAACCTCAAAACCTAGTGACTTCAGACCAGTCTCCACCCATTATGACATTTTCAAGGTGTGCAGGGAAATATGATCCACTGTGAGCACAGTGTATTTTATTTTGAAAATAAAGCTTTTATTTTGTTTCTGTGCGCGACTTCCTGTCCTGCACTATCTGCCGTGTGCTGAATTGCTGCAGAGCTCTCCGGTGTCCGGCAAAAATAGAAGCTCTGTGTATCTGCTCCGGAGGGATCGGTGGAGCTGGGACAGAGTCTGGACGCAGCCGTTCCGCAGTCTGTGGAAATACACACTTTGACTTTAATGGTACCTATTGACTCCGCTGCTGTTCCGGAGCGGATCCACAGCCGTTCTGCAGTTGGTGGAAATTGGGGGTTAGTCCCACTCCAGACAAGCCTTTACCTATTTGCTTAGTCTACTTGTATGTTTGCCTGTCCTGATCCCTTCTCTTGTGCCTCCAGCTGCCATTGGAACCTGACTCCTGCTACCGCTCCACTCAAAAAGTCAAAGTCAGCTTTATTGTCAATTTCGTCACATGTCAAGACATACAAAGAGATCGAAATTACGTTTCCTTCTATCCCACGGTGAAGACAATACATATTTTACACACACACACACGTCCACAGACAAACATAACATTCAAGTAAACAATATAAAATAAAAATAAGAAGGCACATACAATGAAGAAAGTAAGAGGGGTTGAAAAAATTGGGTTGAAATGTGCAATTGTGCATACAGTAGACATTCAATATGATGTGCAAAAGTCAGACCAATAAATGGCTAAGGTAGTTCTGTTTGACCTGAGTATGCACGTGGCATAGTGGTGCAAGTTATGTAGGAGCAGCAGAAGTGTGTTCAGAAGTGTTTCCAGGACAACAACAACAAGTTGCAAAGTGTGCAAGTGTACAAGTGGAGTAGTACAAGTGGAGTAGTGCAAGGCAGCCATTGTGGGTCCAAAGTCCAGGATGTTATGTAGCTGAGGGTGGAGGGGTGAGAGGGGGGGAGAGAGTTCAGCATCCTAACAGCCTGGTGTATGAAGCTGTTGGTGAGTCTGGTGGTGCGGGAGCGCAGGCTTCTGTACCTCTTCCCAGAGGGCAGTTGGTCAAACAAATTATGAGCGGGGTGACTTGCATCACTCACAATTGTGATCGCCTTGCGGGTGAGGTGGGAGGTGTAAGTGTCCTTTAGGGAGGGGAGTGAAGCACCAATAATCCTTCCAGCTGTGTTCACTATGCACTGCAGGGCTTTCCTGTTGTATCCAGTGCAGCTTCCGCCCCACACAGCAATACAGCTGGAGAGGATGCTCTCAATGGTGCCTTGGTAGAATGTGGTCATGATGGCTGGTGGAGCACTTGCTCGCCTGAGTTTCCGCAGGAAGTACAGGCAGCGCTGAGCTTTCTTTGCCAGTGATGCAGTGTTGGTGGTCCAGGAGAGGTCTTCACTGACGTGCACCCCCAGGAATTTGGTGCTGCTCACTCTCTCCACCACAGCACCGCCGATGGTCAGTGGCAGGTGTTGGATGTGACCTCTCCGGAAGTCAACAACAATCTCCTTGGTCTTGCTGACGTTCAGCAGGACCAAGGAGATTGTTGTTGACACTCCTGCCATAGACGGAACCAGAACCACCACCACTCGACCCCTCTGCTCTCTCTCTCTCTCTCTCTCTCTCTCTCTCTCTCACTCTCTCTCAGAGATCCCCTGACCTGTTCTCCACCCTGGAAACCTGGACTTTAGTACTTTGAATAAAACCTGTTAATTCACACTCTCTGAATATGTCTGCATTTGGGTTCTGTTCACCATTCAAACCTAACAATTGGAACTTTAATGTCTGAAGTTTATTTTTATTTCTTTTTGATAGATTGTATATGACATTCTCAAGACCTACATCAAATATCAAAAGACCTTTCTCCAATGCCGGTTTTGGCACGGACTGTATCTGGCATGCAATCTAAAGTATTTTATTGCATTTATATTTTAATTATGGTCTTGTTTTTATTTATACTTTACTGTACAGTACTTTATAGCTTGGTTTTAAAAGAGCTTTACAAATAAAGCTATTATAACTGAGTGATTTGTTTTTTTTGTTTTTGTTTTTTTACCGAGAAACCAGCTGAGTCAAACTGATAGCAACCTTAACCCTTTGGGAACCATACTACCAGATTGTGCATGCCCGCCTGCCAGGCAAGATTTGGCTAGGTTTTGGCAGTCTGGACCTGGGTCAATTTGGGCTGACAGCCAGCTCCAGTGTACTTCAGATGATAGTGGCACGTCATTCATCACAAGTCTGGGTTGAGTCCAGTAATATGGCATTAAGGATTTAGGTCACTGTTGGGCCCACAAGGGGGCTTAAAAAGTCTAGTTGTTTAATTTGAGAACAGACAAGACAGAAGGTGCAAATTGTCCATAAAATCAAATTAATGGTGTTTGGCGCTAAGGACTTTGACAGAAATTAACTGTTACACTTCTGGCCAAATCACTTCACCAGGACCTATTATTGTTTATACATTTATTACAATAATGTACAATTATTCACTAGATGTCATGCCTCTGTCATTCATTTTATAGCATGTTGGATAGATGTACAAGAGAAGCTGTAGGGAAAGATGATGATGAGATGTATGAGATGTTTTTAGAGCAGTATGTCACAAGAAAATTAGTACAAGACCTTTCTTGCATAAGAGAGAACTGCAATCTTTTTAATGTTGACATTTTCAGCGCTTATTTTGACGGCACATTTTTTGTGACAAAACAACAATGAACTGAAAACGGGTCAAATTTGACCCAAGGACATACTGATGATCTACTAATAGGGCCTGCAGTTTTGCCGGAGCTTCCATCACAGATGTATCTTCCAAAGCTAGGATTTTAGACCCCTCCCCCGTCCCGTCTCTCCCCCAGGGGACAACCTAGCCTGGCTCGAAAGTGTGCCAGCTGGAGGTGTGCATGGGCTCCAGTCAAACCCTTGGAAGCTGTTGATCACAGAAACAACTGGTGCAGCTGTGTGGTGGGAGCTACTGGTACAAAGTTGTTGTGTGGTTGTGTTTATTAACTTATGTTTACATTTGATCTGGTTTTGGTACAGAATTGATTTCAAAAGTTTGTTGGTTGATGCACTGGACTCTGCACTATTTTATGTTTCACAGTGAATTGTGCATAGTCACTAAAAGCGGTTTTAATCATTTTGAGGCCTAAGGCAAACAGGCATGGGGCCCTCCATAACCCTTGTTCTCCCCCTTTTCAGTCCTTTTTTTTCATTGTATAGGAGCCAAAACCTGCTTATCTTTTCTCCATTCTTCATTTGCATGTAATAGTTACTGCTTGTAAATCTGCGCCCCTCTTGACTTCTTGGAAACAAACTGCACAAAACTGACTTGTTGTGGTCCCCTGTGCACCATTGAGCAGCACTCTCTGTCTGACAGCTGATTGGCCAGAGTGCTGGATCATCTTCATCATAACACGTTGATGAGGGTGACTGCTACTCACGGGGTCTAGCTGCTCCTCTTAGCTTAGTTAGCATTGCTAGCGCAAGCACCGGCTTCTTGCTGCTCTTTAGTAACGTTAATGTTAGTGTTGTCAGTAGCCGTCGTGAAAAAGGTTGTTACCTTTGGAAGTTTTGCTAAAAACGTTCTGCTTTCTTCCCGCTTCTTCCTTTTTTCAGAACCACTTCGGTAGCTTCGCTTCATTTTCCAGCCGTGTGTAGCCTCCAGCTAACAGCACGCTCAGCCGTTTGTTTACAAACACACACGCAGCTGCGCAGTAGGATAATGGAATAGTCCAATGTAGTGGGGACTGGGTGGGGGGGGGGGTTCTCATCAGGAATTAAACAATCGGATAACACTTTAGCGTATCAATGTTTAGAGATATAATTAATTGGTGAAAAGTAAGACAACAAATCGTAAACATGAGGCGTTTTACGGGGCCCTTGGTAGCTTGGGGCCTAAGGCAATTGCCTACCTTTGCCTAATGGTAAGGCCGCCTCTGATGATATGGCCTTCACTCTCCCTTTGAGTCTGACCCAAATCTACTGAGCTAACTGTCTAATAACATAGCTACAGAGCCCCGGAGGTGACATGGAGGGGGGGGGGAACCATTAACAAAAAAAACATGTACTAGGGACAAACACGTTGATGAGATCTTGACTTTGTTTTGCAAGATCTTGACTTTGTTTTGGAAGATATTGAGTTGGCACGCTAGCTAGTATCACAACATGATTACATTGTCTTGGTCTTGACTTGGTCTACATAATCCAATGTTTATTTTGATAAGCATTACTAATTAATAAATACCAAAGTGAAGTGTTAATAAGGACATTGATGTTGACTGTTGATGTCAACAGTGGTAGTTTGTGTTGTTGTAGCAACATGCTTGTTCATGAGCTTTTTTGTTGTCGCTTACAAGTATTGCTAGCTTGTTTGTTCTTTTAATACATCCATGGTATGCTAGCTAGCTAAGTGGCAAACTCAAACTCACCGTTTCATTGTATAAAATCGATGGTAAACATTGTGTTTTCATTGTTAATGATTGTTATACATGGGTATCAAAATAAACAAATGTATTTAGACAACCAAGGTGATGTAATCATGTCATGCTACTAGTTAGATACTAGCTAGCTAATAAGGTTAGCCTGCAGTCATCAACAATGTCCATTATAAGACTTCACTTTGGCATGTATTAATTAACAATGCTTATCAAAATAAACTAGAGCTGGGCAACAATTAAAAGTTTTAAAAGTTTAATCGCGATTAATCGCATAATTTCCCTGATTATCACGATTAATCGCATTGTTATACGCAAAATGTAATAATGAATTCAAAAGTAGTGTATATAGTGGAATTTTATTTTAAATGTTCTGCCATACGAAAGTGCCATAACATTTGTTCTGCAAAAACTTGCCAGCATTTTGTTTATACAGTAGCAGTTAAATAAAATATGTAGTGTACATCTCAACTTAAACAATGTATTTATCATGTCCAGAGTTGAATTCCATCTGGTTGGAATGTCTTGCAAGCGACTCCTTCTTATGTACACGTTCTTCTGTTGTTGCTCTAACTCTGCAGCACTTTCTGGACTGTGTTTAAAGTGCCCCACAACTTTTCTGCACTTCGCAGTTACAGTTATTAGATGGTAGGAAAATTCTTCAGGAGTGTATTAGCTATCCCACAATATGAAATTATTGTGATTTTAAACCTATTGCAATTTATAACATTCTGAACCATAGCAAGAATTTCTCCGTTATGTGGCCTTCTGGTGGAACATCACATACACAAACATCAAGCTGTTCTGTGTACACATCTTTGGCTTTGTCTGCCATTACTGCATCCGTTTTTGATTCTTTGACATCTTGAATTCTCTGAGCTGTGACCTCTGTAGAGCAACATCCAATTATTTCCATTTCAGTAAAAGGCGAGAGGTATGTAGAATTGGCAGGAGCTTTGTATCTCTGCAAAAAAGGGTCAAATTGTTTCAGCAGGTGCATACTTTCATGAAAGTTCCCGTTGTTTCATTTCAATGTGGCCACGAAAAGAAATCCCCTGTTTGTCCAGAAAGGCAGTAACTGAAGCAATGCGTGGAGAGATATTGCCGTTTTTCACTCGTCTCAGCTACATCACCATAGACCTTGGTTGCTTTATAGCTCATCCATGACACCATGGCGTCCTTGTGCATTGAGGTGTTCTCAGGTGTCCTGGCTTCCTAAACCTCTCTTGGGTCCAAGGTCTTCCACTCACTCTCTCTATTTACTCTGAACATTCTGTAGTGAACATAAAAGATGTCAGTGAAGTGGTGTTTGTTGTTCAAGGTTACTGACCATTTCCGATCTGAATGGCAATGATTATTATATCAAGAACATCGACTAATCTCTTCCACTTCTGTGTACTTCTATCATCTGACCAGTGTCTATTTTCTCAATACTCTCAACTTACTTTTCTTATTTTTTGGGGCTGCTCAAAAAAGTGACGAATGTCACTGCCCCCCCTTCCTCTTGCTCACAACACTTACTGTGAATGAAAGTTAACTGTAATACAACTGCTTGCAATTCAATCAAACAAATGACACTTTATATTCTATAAAATTATCTTTTCTTCCACATCCGTATGATTACTAGCTCCGCCCTTAATTTGATTTGTTTTCAGATCGTCCATTTTCCAGCACTTAAATACTCACCATTCCCACTCACGTTGCCAGATTGTAGTTGTACGTATGTCACTCTCTCCAGCGTTTTCCTTCGTATTTGTTTTCCTGGTATTTTTGGACTTTTGCCTGTTTCAAAATGCTGCTGCTCGACTCCTTACCGGGGAACTCGTAAACAAGATCACATTACACCTCTTCTTGCCTCCCTTCATTGGCTACAGGTTTGCTTAAAAATACATTGTAAAATTTTGTTGCTACTCCTTGTTGTTCCTAGAATGCGCCTCAAAATTAGGGGAGATTGAGCATTCTCTGTTGTGGCCCCAAGGCCATGGAATGAATTGCCTCTGCATGGCAGGTTGGCCCCCCCCCCTTCAGATTTTTTAATCACGACCGCTTGAAAGTTGTATTCAACATTTTTATTTTCAGTTTGTTACTTGCGTGTTTATAATCTGTCCTAAATAATATCAATGTCCAGCACTTTGGTCAACCTGGTTCTTTTAAATGTGCTTTATAAATAAAGTTGGATTGGACAGGCCGAGAAGACTATTATTAATTGCTTTGTGAATATTTGTGTAAACATTTCTAATATATAGTATTATTTTAGTATTATTTAGTTTATTTTGTATAATTAAATTATATGAAATATTAGAAGATATTTTTTTAAATGTATTAATTAAAGTTGCAAATTGCAAAGCTAAGCATCAATTTGTAATATATTATGCAAAGCTTATGTAAATGACCCCAATACACTGTATTGTTTTGCGTAAAGTACGTATTGGGAGACCTCGCCTGTCTGGCTTCCACTGAAGCCGTTTCCCACTCTTAGCTTGGTGTTGCAACTTAATGCTTCTTCTGATTGCAGCCAAGCAACGTCAGCTGTGGGAGTGATGTCACCAACACACACTTGAAGAGGCTCACTCAGAAAGGAAACACTGGAGAATACAAACAAAACACTATATAATCAAATCAAATAATCAAACTGTATTCCTTTTGTTGGCCAATTCTCTCTAAAAAATAAAAATAAAACCAATGGAAATAATAGCCGGCCAACTTAAACGTTAGCTTTGTAGAGATTGTAGGATTTACTGAATAAATACCACATATACCTACACGATATGAGGAAAATGTTTATCGCAATAATGATATTACTTGCGATACACAAACTAATCCTTGTGTTGTCTTCACTTCAACCATGAAAAAATAAAACAGTTTTGATCATTTCTTTCAACATTATCACTTAAAACAATTAACTGAAAACAGGACAAATTTGACCCAAGGACAACATGAGGGTTGTAAAACAAATAAAAGAAAAGCTTTTCTCACATATCTGCTCAAAAATGTAGCTTATACGTCCACAAAATGTGGGTTCCTGATTTATTTTCATTGATACAAATGTTTAAAAGTTTTTGATTCTCTGTAATGATGACATGGAACAAGTGGAGTCATATTTTCAGAGATAAGCAAGGTGTGCTGTCATGATGTTTTGAGCTAGTTATACGTGTTTAGTTGACTAATCAGATTGCCCGTTCGGATCGATATTGTAGTAAAATAGGTCCTATTAGCTGGCCTGCTATGTCCTGTGTCGTTGCACTTCCTTTACAACTTTGCTAACAAAGCCAAAAATAATTACCCTTAAGATCCAGCATACAGTCAAACATCACTCAAACTGTAGTTAAACAATGTTCTCTCTAAGGTCACCTGATAAAATGGTGATTCAACTGTGAACTCATTTGAAATGCAGTTTTCTCAGACTTTAATTGTTAAAAAAATGCATTACTCATGGATCCTATTTACGCTTGCATTATGCTTTTACACATCTCTTTCATCTAGAGATTGTTTTTAACTTCAAACAAGCTTAATTTGAAGCTCATTAACAGCACAATGCAACATCTACTACACTGTATTGCTTTTGTCAACTTCTCTTCTAAAGATGCACACACATAGAGAGAGTTAGGGTTATCTGGGACAAAGAAGCGGCATGTTGCCTGGAATGCCCCTTGTACAACCTCTTGAAATACAAATTACCTCATCTAATTTTAACTGTGCTGTTTTAATCTGCGAGAAAGGAACAGCGGAAAACCAGGCAAGTATTTTACAAACTTTCATAGCAATGGATTATGTGCATTATAGCCAGACACAAGGGAGAAGGCATAATGCAAATGTTATTATTATTAGTATAGTTATTAGGCAAGATCCAAAGTTTTGTTTTGACAACTTGTAAATTAATGTTAAAATGTTAATAGCCTTGCATACCAGACCTTATTCTACAGTGCTGCTGAGTAGAGCCCTGCACGGCAAGTATTATATAGCATTTTCAGGTTCATACCTGTATTTTGTGACTCTACTAGAACATGTTGACATGTTTTAGTGTTCAAAAACCCTTTATCTTTCTTGCCCATGATGGCAGCGCCTGTCTCTTTAACCATCATGTTTTCCTTGGGTAAAATTGACCTGTTTTTCTATATCAATGTTCTTTTTAATTCCCCAAAATAACATGATTGATTCCACACAACGCTCTTTGGCAAGTACAAATCTCTACTTTAATTAATTTTGGGGCATCTTATTCAATTTTATAGCATTTGAAAAACAAATTGAAGTGGTTTTGGCATAGTATTGAGTAAAAGTTGACATATTCCAGTCTGTGATTATCCATCAACATCCATTCCTTTAATTTTAGTCTCAATAATTTGACATTTCTGCTTTCCTTTAGGTAGAATTAAGGAATCAATCATGTTATTTTGGGGAATTACAATTGGGTAGTTAAAAAGAAGGAAAACTGGTATAGGAACGGATATAGGAAAACGGGTCAATTTGACCTGAGGACAACATGAGGGTTAAATGAGCTGGACACATGGTTTAACAATTTGCTTTTCCCAGTGTATCGCCATTTGTGCTTGGTCCACAGCAATCCTGCCATTCAGTCCCAAACCGTCCCGGTTAGATAGTAAATACCATAAACATATTCTTTGTAAATCTTTACAATCATTCCATGAAAAAACAAAGCAGGCCTGCTTGTTGCACGATCAACATTTTCTTCAAAACTTGCCAATTTCAGCAAGGGACATCAACGTCTGCCGGGTGTGACGCAATAATCCTGGAACTGTACTGTCGTTGATCCAGACTAACTTGTTAATAGCTGTCCAATTGGTGCAGATTGGGTATGTGTGGGCAGGGTCAGAGAAGTCTTTAGGTGAGGAATCGACTGTGCCGATTTTGAATATTGCCAGTTTTACGAAAATGTATGACAATTTGAAATTATGCTATTTTCGGAATCGTGAAGCTCCACAAGCTCCCAACAGCTAACTAGCGGGAGCTCTCATATGAGACCGGCTTCAGAGAGGCTTTTATTTCCACGACAGGTCACATGTAGCTGAAATTCATTTAAAATTAAAAAATTATGTGTCGGATTTTTATTAGGTGTAACAATAGACCAGTGCTTTAATACTAATATAATACATTTGATGTTTGTGTGTGAGAAGTTAGAAAAACAATGAGAGACAGCGACAGTATTAACAGGACCTTAGTGGTGGAGAAGGAACTGGAGGAATACATGTGAGTAACGTTAACACTTAATTTTTTTTTCTGGTCAATATTGATAGTCTTTTTGTCCAAATTCTATTCATTACATATCTGAGATTCAACTTCTGTTTTTGTTGTTCTTTTGTCACTTTTTTGTTTTTTTACATTTAAATGAAATCACTGCAGCACAATTATTCTTATAGCCCAGGTTGTCCCGTGTGTTTATAGCTGACTGTGTATTATAGGGTTTATGTTACAAGCTTTATTACATAATAAATCCAGGCAGACCAAAAATGGTCCATATAAAGAGTACACATAACGCCAGTCTTGGCCTACCTCCACTGGCTACCCTATGGAACAACCTGCCCATGCATATTAAAGCTGCACAGACCTTTAAAACGTTTAAATCGCTGCTTAAGACGCACCTTTTTGAATTAGCTTTAACCCTCGTTAACCTGGATTCTGATGTTTTAAAGTGTTGTTGTTTGTCTCCTTGTGATTCACTTTGGTTGTAGTCATTTTTACACTTGTTATTTATGTATTTGACATCGACCCTGTTCAGCACTTTGGTCAACTGTTGTTGTTTTTAAATGTGCTATAGAAATAAAATTGACACTGACGTTGACAACAGAAAAGAAAACTTAACATAGTAAAATAGGACATCTAATAAAAAGGAATCTTAGAGTACTATATAATAGATACTATACTATAACAGAAAATAGTCTCAACCTATATATAAAACACAATGAAGCAACATGTGTGTGTGGGGTTGTGTGTTTGAGTTTGTATGCCTGCTGCTCAGGCTGAAGGTTATTCTTCAGGCACTGTACACCCCCCCCAACCGCTCAGGGCGCTGGTTCAGCTTGCAGCCCACTCACTCTGACATCTCTCCATTAGTGCATGTATGGGTCCTGAGCATGTGTGTGTATTTCAGGCCTGTGTGTGATTACTAACAAAGTGTGTTCGCAGAGTGTAAATTGTAATTTCCCCACTGGGGATTAATAAACAAATTAAAAATTTAATTAAATTAAAATTAAAATTCTTGGCCTTAAAACAGTACGAGAAAGAAGAATGCCACTGTTAGTCAAGCCAGCAGAGTTTTAATGAAGTCAGGTAAGAACAGATAAGCGACTGTGGAGATCTCACATTACAAGACACAGCAGTCCTCTATGAAGTTGGGCTTCCCTTTCAGGCCCATCTCCGGCCACGCAACATTTAGGTGGTGCAAAACGTTCTTGCACGGGCTCTTCCCAGCCGTGAAAAACACCAAATGGTTTGATGGCTTGCCAGCTGCAGCCACCTCTTCATCTATCAAAACTCCTCGGTTCAAGATTTTAATACTTACAGAGACCCCAAAACCAACTTAACATGCTCCAAGACCCCCAGTCTCCTTCATAACCCCAACTAAGAGGCTCCAGCCATGGGTCTCGGATAGCAAGCGTAGGTGTCTTAGGCCCTCCTGTACGTCACATCTCCTGTTTTTCCTGCATCTATTTTGTGTGTTTATGTGTTTTGTGTGCACGTCAGTCGCGGGGGAAAATGTATACATGTTTGATTGTCCCATACTAGAAACCTAAATTTGCAATGTAACTTTTATTTTCCTATTTTATTTTAACTGTTTTTAACTGCTCTTTAATGTTTAATTTCTTGTACTGCACTGTAACTTTTATTATTTTAACTTAGTAATGGAAAGCACTTTGAATTGCCCTGTTGCTGAAATGTGTTATATACATGAAGCTGCCTTGCCTTGTAGCAGATTACAAAAAGAAAAACAATTCAAAACAGTCCCGTAATGACCTTCCTGCCCCTCTAATCTTTTTCATGCAGCCCCTATCTTATAATTATATTATAAAAGAAGATAATGGGTGTCAGCACTGTCAGAATAACATAATGGCTTATGTTTTTTGTATCTCAGGATTGCACAGTCACAAAAACACAGAATGTGTCTGATAGCTTTTCAACCTTTTTGTTTTTACATTAAAAACATCTTGCGGCACACCACCACCCAAAAATGTTACAAAATGACACATTGTAGCCTAATGCAGTGTATATAATTAATATCTCAACTTGTTTATACTCACGTAGTGTGAAACCTGGGCCTCTGTAGATGAACACACAGCTAATATCCTGGCAGGAACTGGAGAAAAGCACACACACACAGTTCTTCCCCAACTCTCAGTCGTTCTCTTTTTAGTTTTTATAGCAGTCATGCTTGAGAAGCTCAGCTCACAAAGATATGTTGTGGAAAATGGGAGCAATGCTGAAATATCTGTTTGCCAGAATGGGGAACTCCTTGGCAGCAGTCAACCAAAAACTGTCAGCAAAGCGTAGCTTTAAACCGCGGTCTTGTCTCAGTTCAGTTAGTCCCTCATGCTCCTGCAAAGTCATGTCCTTTCCAAAAATCGCTGCTGAGCTATATGGGTCCCTAACCCAGTCAAGGCATTCAGTGGAGGTTGAGGGGAAATAAAATGACAACTCATCAAGAGTTTTCAAATATGTACCTATTATCTCACACAGTGCAGCAGTGTTGACACCTCTTGCCATTTCTGCGTGAGTGGGATCATGTCAAGCTCTGCATTTTCCAGATGTTGTTGCCAGTGCACCTTTGAAAAGAATCCATTTATTTTATCTGTGCTTGCTTGTTCATTCCGGGCCTTGTGTTGGTGTGTTCAGGTCAGTCAGATGCTGAAATATATCTGCCATGTATGTCAGCCTTGCACACCTCATCAGTCAAAAACACCTAAAGTTCCTCCCGCAGCTCATACACACTTTGCTTTGGAGCAATAAGGCTTTATGTTTACCATACGCACAACATCATCCAACACAGGAGCTAAGTCTGCTGGTTAGGTTTTAGCAACAAGTTCCTGGCGGTGCTAAAAACTGTGTGTAGCAATAATATCTGGGTGTCTCTTTCACTCTGCTAACGAAGCTTTTGCAGCACCCGCCATGGCTGCTGCTCCATCATTGCAAATACTGGTACGGTTTTTAAACAAGTCCTCCTTGTTTAAGATATTCAGTTGTGACCTAAAACATTTCCTCTCCTGTTGTTTTTTTCTGACAATGACTTGCAAAATAGGAAGTTTTCTCTGATGGCGTCTCCATCCACACATTGGCCAAGAGTTGAGCATGTCCACTAATGTCCATAGACTCATCAAGTTGCAATGCAAACAAATTTCCCACTGATGCGTATCTTTTCCAAAACAACAAATGTTTATGCCTGCAGACATGTCAGAAATACGCCTGGCAATTGTGTTATCTGAAAGATGGACTCTGGCTACTTCTTAAACCGCGTCAGGGCCGAGCATCTCGTTCAGGGCCGAGCATCTCGTTCCCAATGGCTTTGCAGAATAATGTCTCTGGATTTGGCTACTAGTTCAGCTACTAAGTAGCTAGCTTTGAGAGCTCTTTGTGGTTTTTGCTTTCTTTTGACCACCACCTACTATTAAGTGCTCAGATAAGAATCAGCATTTTTCCTTTTTAAAAATGTGTCCATTGCTGTTGCAGCCGTCTTACATCGATCAACCTTTCAAGGTGGCAGTAACTCTATTCTCTTAAAGCCACCTACTGACACTGAATAATATTTGATTTCTCTGCCAGTCATCACAGTGCAGGCACAGATGCGCAATAATGGCAAATTATTTGCAGTAACTAAAAATTGTTGAACCAATTAAGTAAAATTTTCCACTGCACACAAGACAATCTCTGCGGCACAGTGGTTGAAAATCACGGCTTTACGGGTCTCGGTTGAATTCAAATTTAGTGTTTTACAATATGTATTGTAACAGTGCTGCAAATGATTGGAAATGACTTTGGAACAACATGACTGGGCAATGATCCAATTTAATCAAGTCAAGAAGTGAGAAGGCATACATATTCATGACTTTCCTTTGTTATTTTGTAAATAACTGTAAATTGGAAATACAAAACCACATTAATTCTTTCTGTGCTGAGATATATTTGTTAACAATGACAATATTTGCAAATGTGCTTACCACAAGGTGCATCTCGGCCATCCACTGGGAAGTTTAGAGGGATTTGGAGGAGATTAATAACAATAGCTTTTATGTATGTCCTGCAAAGGACCCATAAGGCCATTCCAGCAACATTCTGTCTCCTCAGCTTCAGGTAAAAATATTAAATTGAGGAGATTAATCTCTGCTGTCTGGAGCACTTAGGTTTGGATAACCTGGTTTCTGTTCCGGAAGTAAAAATACAATTTCTCCATTGACATTTTGAAGTATAAGCCGTCAATGGTAGACTTAAAAACAACTACGACATGACTTAGCAATTGTATATGCTCATATACAATAGATGCCAAAAGTGCATGGGGCGCAAACCTTGTCTACTGTACAATCTTTGATAAAGAATTTTAAAAAAAAAACGTTTCTGCAGGTTAGACTTATCCGTGCAATCATGATCTCCTTGGCTGGCATGATGGGTTTTTTCAAGGACAAGAAAAAGATGGTCCAAAGGTTGAAAACCCCTTTAAACCGGGCCTCGTTATTGACTGTAGTGTGTCCGAGGGTCAGCTTGTGGGTTTTGTAAGGGCAAGCACCTACAAAGTTGTGGTGAAAAATGCAGGAAGGTTGGTAATGTTAGTTATCGTGCTGTCAGTTAAACGCGTTATTAACGGTAAACCCATTTTAACAGCGTCAATTATTTTCAAACATTCTTTTCAGCCTAGCAAACTGTAGTTTTTTCACATGCTGTTGCAACAACTAGTAGTGTTAGAAAAACTACAACACCACACCGTATCTAGCTAGATAAAGTATGTTTTCACCCTTTTGTTGATGGACAGTGTTACATTGTGAGAGATTTGCTCCAAGTGAGAATGCGACGTGTGAAATTGAATACTACAGTAGGCTATATGCTGGGGTGGGGTGGGGGGTCTTGAACACTACAGTAGGCTATATGCCAATGTTGTTTTCAATAAAAAATAAACATTTGCACAAAGCAAGCTGATCCACTTTTTCCATGTTAATAAGAGCATTAAAATGAGAAAAAAATGGGACAAAAAGAAATCAAGGGACACTTAGAATCGATAAAAATGCGTGACTAATTGTGATACATTGCAAGTTAACTATGACATTAATGTGATTTTTCGCGATTAAACGTTTGCCAGGACTAGTTAACATTTTCCGTTCACTATAGCTAGGATACTGTAGCCCTCTTACTGAATATTAATCATTTTATCATGTCACTGTCAAAACAATATTTAGCCTAGCCATATTTCATGCATTTAAAATTTGAAAATATCTATGTGCAAAATTGCGTGTGATTTACTCTTTTCCTCTTTTATGGCTCAAATGCCATGCACAGTGATTCACATGAATGTTACATAGGCTACAACAGTCGATAATATTTAACATAATAATAATATACAGCAAATATAAAAATATACTCTAGCGTTCAAAAGTTTGGGGTCACTTATTGCACTCCATTATAGACAAAATACCTGAGATCAGTTGCATGTTTTTTTTAACCAGAGCAGCAGTTTTCAGATTACATTATGTGCTTACATAATTGCAAAAGGGTACTCTAATGTTTTTGCAGTAAGTTTTTTGATGAATGATATCACATTAGAGAACAAAATGAGCCTTTGGAACATTGGATGAATGGTTGCTGATAATGGACAATGTAGATATTGCATTAAAGATCAGCCCCCCCACTCAGATCAGCTGGTATTCTCTCTATAATGGAGTGGAATGGACATTTGTAAGTTTGTGTGTGTGAGTGAGGGGGAAGCGAGAGAGAGAGCTGTTCTTGTCGGGTTTCGGTTTAATGCATAGGCTATTTTCATTGGGTTAGGGGCGGACTGGATTTCCAGAATGGATCAAGCAGCTGCGGCCACTTCCCTTTCACTCCAGCCCTCATCACCTACTGAAAGAGGTCGGATCTACTGCATCATAAAGAGCTTGCACAATGCTGACAGATTGAAGATGTTGTGATGCAGAGTGTGACATAAAGGGCTTTGAAATACACGCAAAAACATAGGCTCCACTGAACACACATGCTAAACCATCTCATTAAGCCTGTTGTTCGGGTCTGAGAGACACATTTTCACTGTGTGCTAAAAGAAGAATTATGCTTTTTATTAACTCAATCTCACTGGCCTTGGCTCATTTTATGTGAAGAACATAAAACATACTTTATTTTCAATGATTGCACACGGTACACCGCCCCTACACATAACTATCACATACAGTGCCTTGCGAAAGTATTCGGCCCCCTTGAAGTTTTCAACCTTTTGACACATTTCAGGCTTCAAACATAAAGATATAACATTTTCATTTTTTGTGAAGAATCACCAACAAGTGGGACACAATTGTGAAGTGGAACGAAATCTATTGGATATTTTAAACTTTTTTAGCAAATAAAAAACTGAAAAGTGGGGCGTGCAAAATTATTCGGCCCCCTTGCGTTAATACTTTGTAGAGCCACCTTTTGCTGCGATTACAGCTGCAAGTCGCTTGGGGTATGTCTCTATCAGTTTTGCACATCGAGAGACGCCCATTCTTCCTTGCAAAACAGCTCGAGCTCAGTGAGCTTGGATGGAGAGCGTTTGTGAACAGCAGTTTTCAGCTCTTTCCACAGATTCTCGATTGGATTCAGGTCTGGACTTTGACTTGGCCATTCTAACACCTGGATACGTTTATTTGTGAACCATTCCTTTGTAGATTTTGCTGTATGTTTGGGATCATTGTCTTGTTGGAAGATAAATCTCCGTCCCAGTTTCAGGTCTTTTGCAAACTCCAACAGGTTTTCATCAAAGAATGGTCCTGTATTTGGCTGCATCCATCTTCCCCTCAATTTTAACCATCTTCCCTGTCCCTGCTGAAGAAAAGCAGGCCCAAACCATGATGCTGCCACCACCATGTTTGACAGTGGGGATGGTGTGTTGAGTGTGATGAGCTGTGTTGCTTTTACGCCAAACATATCGTTTTGCATTGTGGCCAAAAAGTTCGATTTTGGTTTCATCTGACCAGAGCACCTTCTTCCACATGTTTGGTGGGTCTCCCAGGTGGCTTGTGGCAAACTTTAGACGAGACTTTTTATGGATATCTTTGAGAAATGGCTTTCTTCTTGCCACTCTTCCATAAAGGCCAGATTTGTGCAGTGTACGACTGATTGTTGTCCTGTGGACAGACTCTTCCACCTCAGCTGTAGTTCTCTGCAGTTCATCCAGTGATCATGGGCCTCTTGGCTGCATCTCTGATCAGTCTTCTCCTTGTCTAAGCTGAAAGTTTAGAGGGACGGCCAGGTCTTGGTAGATTTGCAGTGGTCTGATACTCCTTCCATTTCAAAATGATCGCTTGCACAGTGCTCCTTGGGATGTTTAAAGCTTGGGAAATCTTTTTGTATCCAAATCCGGCTTTAAACTTCTACAACAGTATTACGGACCTGCCTGGTGTGTTCCTTGGTCTTCATGATGCTCTCTGCGCTTTCAACAGAACCCTGAGACTATCACAGAGCAGGTGCATTTATACAGAGACTTGATCACACACAGGTGGATTCTATTTATCACCATCAGTCATTTAGGATAACATTGGATCATTCAGAGATCATCGCTGAACTTCTGGAGTGAGTTTGCTGCACTGAAAGTAAAGGGGCCGAATAATTTTGCACGCACCACTTTTCAGTTTTTTATTTGCTAAACAAGTTTAAAATGTCCAATATATTTCGTTCCACTTCACAATTGTGTCCCACTTGTTGGTGATTCGTCACAAAAAATAAAATTTTTATATCTTTATGTTTGAAGCCTGAAATGTGTCAAAAGGTTGCAAAGTTCAAGGGGGCCGAATACTTCGCAAGGCACTGTATGAGGTGTTTGGGTCTAGTGGACACAAGTGTATTTAAATGTAGGTGCTAGGAAACCAGGGGCGGACTGGGACAAAAATTCGGCCCTGGAACTGAAGCCACACCAGTCCACATTACCACGACATGTGTATACTAAGTACATTTGTCTACAGATGATGAAATAATATAAGCAGTACCTTATGTAACATATTTTTAAACGTTTAATGTAAGTACCTGGCAAACAATGCTTACTACTTTTTAAAGAGGACACACTTATAACAAATTGACATATTCTACCTAATTATCCTGTTTGTATGCTGTTATTGTTGTTCTTTGTTGGCACTGTCAGTCTGTCCATGTTTCTTTCTCACACTGTATAAACTGTCTGTCTGGACATCTCTCTATTAGTGCATGTATAGGACCTGAGCAGGTGTGTGTAATCCAGGACTGTATGTAATGTGTGTAATAACAACAGAGTGTAAATTGTAATTTGCCCTTGTGGAACTAATAAAGGATTCTGATACATTTAAGGCACCAATTTATGGTAAAAACATCTACATTTATGACAAGGAAATCACAAAATGCTGGTGGCAGGTAACAATTCAAAATTCAAAATATAATGGAATATTATTATATTCAGTAGTCCAGTCCATGCTTTCACATCTGGGACATGGTCCATATAAGACAACACTCCAAAGTCCAGTTGCTATATTAGCATTAACAGGGCTTATGGTAACTGTTTTTATACAAGGAGCATGTTTTTCTCCCAAGTTGTAAAATGTAGGATTGACTTACATAGGCTACTGCTTTTACTGCTAAACTGTACAACAACACAATCATGTTATGTATACAAATGTTGTGTAGTGTAATGTTTTCTACATTATACTGATCAAACATTATCAGTGATGTTGAAGGGTTGAGGGTTTTCATGGGTACTCCTATAAGTCTACACCTCTCATCAGACGTTAAAACCAACTGTACCAAAACACCGAATTAGACTATTTAACGCGACAACGAGACGTTTTTAACTGGTCATGAAACTGTCTCAATTTAAGACTGATGCCGTCAGACGGCCGTGTGGACAGAGAGCAGTTGGAGCTCTGGCGAAGCCCAGCACCCACCCGCTCCCCCAGACAGCATGATCACCGGGAGGGTCCGGTTCAGCCTAAACCCTGCAAACGAGATCCCGTTTGAAGGTGACATGCTTGATTTTAACTGAACGTCCCAATTTGAGTAACCTCTGATTGGGTTGGTCGGCCCAATCTCAGGACAAGGTCGTCCATTGCCGACAGGCCAAATGCTTAATATTTATAAATAATATAATTATTATTATTATTATAACCATAATGAAATCGTGCAATCAATAAAAACCCGTCCTACAAGCTGTCGGCCTGTAAAGACAATTTATTTGTATATTTTTAAAAAAATCTGACATTTAAAAAAATGTTCCGGCCCCTCCAGAATTGCCAGATAGCCAATGTCTGCTCTTCTGCCTCCCTATCGCTGGAAGACTTTGCCATTGAGACCTCAAAACCTACAGTCTCAGTCTTCTACCACCAGTTTCAGTCTTAAAAAATCAATGCAAACAAATAAACTGACTGCTTTATTCTGTGAAACTTGCCCAGCATGTTGTCACTGTCAGAACAAAGATTGGATGTTGTCTCAGCCTTCTAAGTCTTCTGTTTGGCTTTCTTATAATCTCCTGTGGAGGAAGAAAAATATGCACAGTATCAGACTTGTTTTGATTGGAACTATACTGAGCCAAACTTCAGTCGAACGTTGCACTCATAGATACGCAACGGTAGAGCAAGTAAAAACTTGATTTAAAAGCAATTATCCAGTTTTGTTTGACTGTGAGCACATATTTGTGGCAGTTTGAATGGGTCTCAACAAGTTGCTCTGTTGCATTAGTTGTGATACAAGTTAAACAAAGCTGTTGTCCACAGGCTAATTGCACCGTGCATCTTATGCTGCGTTCCAGACACAATTTTTTGCCCGTAAGTTACAACTTCAACTCACAACCTAGAAGCGTTCCAGGCAAAGTCACAAGAAAAGCTTCTAGCTAGAATTAGCGACCTACTGTTGACGTTAGCTAGCGCTTGCCAATACTGGCAATTTCCAGTCTACAACATATTTTGGGCTTCATTTAATAAACATAACCTGTGGTAGTACACAATTGTATGTGTATTGTTTTGCTTACAATGTACGGAATAATTTTACGTTGCCTATTGTTGGAATTTAAAATTTTATATGTGCTTAAACATTGTGTGTGATTTGCATTATACATTTAAGCTAAAAGGTAAAAGCATTATTTCAACATAAATTAAGACATGTTGGTCATGCATTAAGTTTGTTGTTATAAGTTTATAGTTTGTTGTTTGTTGCCTTAATTTGTTTTGCAATACTTTTGTTTTCTAATATAAGATGTTCTGGTATATTTTGTTATAACACAGCTCTACAAATGTGTCAGAAGCTGAATTGATGATGTTAGAGACACCCTGTCTCTGGTTTCAGTCACCCTTTATGGCCCAACTGCTCTGTTGCTTTGCAAGTCCTGAGGGTCATAAACCCTCAGTCACGTTCCAACTAAGAGATAACGAATAGGCACAAGACCCCCCCCCCTTTGTGAGATAAGATGAGGGATGCAAGAGCCAGAGGGCCAGACAAATTTGGGGGAGAGCTGTGTTAGGTTGACTCTGTATTTGTCTCTAGGATATCCTATGTAATAAAATGGATTCACATTTCAACATCTGAGATTTTGACTACTAATTGAATGAACCCTGAGAATGGAGCAGGATTTAGCTCCAACACTATTTATGTCTATTTATTTCTATTTTTTACTGTACTGGTCGAAATTGTTATTTATGTGTGTGTGTGTGTGACGTCAAAAACTGTAACTGGGACCACAACAATCTAGTACGAGTTCACGAGTAGTAAGTTACGGGTTTGACTGTTGTTCCAGGGTACTTTTACAGGTAGAAGGTTGTGAAAACACGGGTTACAGGTTGTCTGGAATGCAGCATGAGTATACTGCCCCAACATCACCTCACTTATTACCCCCAATCAGGTAAAGCATACCCATACCTAATTTAACAAAACACCAATAATCAACGACATGCTTTCTCTTTTTTAAACACCTGCACATTATGATTTATGTCTCCCTCTTTAGTATAGTCCACCCTTCTTCATCCTTCATTCTCAGACGAAGAGAAACCTTTGACAGGTGCAAGGGGAACAGCCCACTGGGTAGTGTCTCTAGTCAACTTTCCACTTAACACAGAGACAACTGAGCTACAACAACAAACACCACGCAACACCAACAAAAGCATAAGGTTTATCATTAAGTAAACCCCAGTTCCTCCCTTAAGCCTGACTGTCTTCTTAGAGGCGTTCTGGGCTCAAGACAATTTTAAACACCGCACAGCAAATTCAGCCTGAGAGTAGGCCAAATGCAATGAACAGAGTACCCCCAACAGAGAACATAATCTCCACCCAGGATTACCTCAAAACAAAACAGGCAAAATAATAAAGTATTGAGCCAATGGAAGAACTGATAAAAATCATTTCTGATGGTTCACTCAGGGGTCTACCTTACCAGAGTTTACCTCTTACATAACAAACCACAGTTGAATTTGAACTCAACCTAATTTGTAAAATGTGAAGTGAGGGGTAAAAAACAGACGGGCACATAGAAATACATTACTTAAGGCACATCAGATCCTGATACAAATGCAGCAGTGGGGTTGCAAAGGGGCAAAATGGGAATGAATTAATGGGAAATAATGCGAACTAATAGGGATTTACGAGAATTAATTGGAAATGATAGGTAATTCCTACAAACTCCATCTTATACAAACATAAACATTTTGTTTTGTAATAAGCAGACTGGCATATACAGTAAATACAAATGTTGAGGTATTCATCAGTTTTAATAGATTCTTTCTTTGAACAACAATAAGCAGACATGCATGCAAGTGATTACTTTGAGTTATTTGTCAGTAGAACTTTGATACCGTAATTTCCCATTTTTTGGGATCAATAAAAAATCTATCTATCTATTTATTCATTCCAACCCAGTCTCACGGCAGTTCGTGAAATGGTGCCATTATTTTGATCTATTGATTTGTCAACAGGGACGAAAGTCCTGTGTTGTTTGACCCATCCACCAACCCAACCTACCTCCTTACGCGGATTTTTGGCTCTTCAATACTACTCACTACCGTAATCGTGGTGTTATCACAAAATACCCATCCCATTGAAATAAATTAGTTTAAAATATGTGCTTACCACCAAAAAAAAAACGAGAAAATCGTGTCCTTATACAGAAATCAACTGTAATAAATATGTAAATAATGTCACCATTTCACAAGACTCATGAGACTGGGCTGGATAGTGTTGATGATTTATTTGACCAACAAAACAAAGTTCACATGAACAAAGGAAGTCCCAAGTACAGCAGGCAAAAGCTTCTTTCAGAAAGTAGACAAGAGGACAGGGAATCCAAACAACAAAGGTAATCAAAAACAGGAACTAGAGAAGAGAGAAAATCCAAGGACAAAAAACAGCACAGAATCTGACTGAAACTGGCACATGAAAACACTACAATGATCTGACACAAGAGAAAGAAAACACAAAGACTAAATACACTAGGTAACAAGCAGCCACGGGACAGGTGACACTACACTTAGACTTTATTGTCATTCAACTGCACATTCACATATAGAGTTGAGCAAGATTTCGTTGCAAGGCTCCGAAAAAGGTAAAGAAAAAGAAGACAAGTAAAAGGAGTACAAATACAGTAAAAATATAATAAGTATTAATATAAATAATATAAGTAATATGCTATATAAAGTGTGTGCAATATAAAAATTAAAAATTTATTATTGTTATATTAACAATATATTATATGTTGTGGAACCTGGTTGTTCTGCATTTGAAGCTGCTGAACCTCTTGCCAGAGGGCAGCAGGGAGAACAGTCCATGGTTGGGGTGGGAGGGGTCCTCTGTGATTGGCTGAGCCCTGGTCGTGGTTGGGATGGGAGGGGTCCTTAGGGATTGGCTGAACCCTGGTCATGGTTGGGGTGGGAGGGGTCCTTAGGGATTGGCTGAACCCTGGTCATGGTTGGGGTGGGAGGGGTCCTTAGTGATTGGCTGAGCCCTGGTCATGGTTGGGATGGGAGGGGTCCTTAGTGACCACCAGGTGTCTCACCTCCTCTCTGTAAGCCAGTTCCTTATTGTCCCTGAAGAGACCCACCACTGTTGTGTCATCTGCATACTTAATGATGTGGTTTATACTGAACCTGACATGGCAGTCATGGGTCATCAGGGTGAAGAGCAGTGGGCTCAGTACGCAGCCCTGGGGGGAACCGGTGCTGAGGGAGATGATGCTGGAGGAGTTTTTTTCAACCCTTACAGACTGGGGTCTGTCTGTGAGGAAATCCAGCAGCCAGTTCCACAGGGGGGTGTTGAGTCCAAGGGGGGCCAGTTTGCTCACCAGGTGCTGGGGGATGATTGTGTTGAATGCTGAGTCCAGAAACAGCATTCACACATGGGTGTTGTTCTTCTCCAGGTCTTCCAGGCTCAGGTGGAGTGTGGAGGAGACAGCGTCCTCTGTGGAGCAGTAATCAAACTGTAGCGGATCAAAAGAAGGGGCGGGGGGGGTTGGATATGATCTGGTTCTTCACCAGCCTCTTGAAGCACCTCATGATGATTGGGAGTAAGTACGACAGGGCGGTAATTGTTGAGTGGATAAAATTGTGGGTTTTTTGGGAACTGGTATGATGGTAGCAGTCTTGAAACAGGATGGGACGACAGCATGGGTCAGGGAGGTGTTAAATATCAGCCGGTCAGTCTTTGAGCACCCGTACCTGTATGCTATCGGGGCCCGCTGCTTTTCGTGCGTTCAGTCTTCATAACGTCCTCCGGACATCGGCTGTCTCGACTCTGAGTGCCTGTTCATCCGGGTGAGGTGTAGATTTCCTCACAGGAGTGTGTTGAGGAAGTCTGTGTTGTCTTCACTGGACAGAGGAGAAGCCTTGTAGCCTGTGATGGTCCGGATGCATTGCCACATGTGTCTGAGTTTGTTGAGTCGTGGAAGAATCTCTGGATTTTCTAACCACAGGCATGCTTTGCTGTTCTGATGGCTTGGTTCAGGTTGGCTATGGCTGAACTGAGCGCCTCTGTGTCCCCACACCTGAACGCTGCATTTCGTACCCTCAGTGTTGCATGTACGTCATTGGTCATCCAGGGTTTGTGATTTGCCCATGTGGTGGTGATCTTGGTAGCAGAGACATCCTCCCTGCATTTCTGCATCTATGCAGACACAGATTCAGAATACTCCTCGAGCATTAGTGTGTTGGATTTCAGTTGCAGCTTTCTTGAACATGTCCCAGTCCTTGCACTCAAAACACAGATTCTGCAGGCCAGACACTCACCTGTTTCACAGTGGGTTTTCCCATGGTGAGCAGGGGCATGTATGCAGGAATTAGCATAAGAGAGAGATGGTCTGATGAGCCAAGGTGTTGGCGGGGGCTGACTTGAATGCTGCCCTGATGTTTGTCTAGGCTCTGTCTAGTGTGTTTGAGCCTCTGGTTGTGAAGTTCACATACTGTTGGAAGAATGGAGAACTGTCTTCATGTTGGCCTGATTAAAGTCCCCAGCAACAATGAAGACACCTTCTGGATGTGTAGTTTGCAAGTCACTGATGGAGCACACTCAAAGCCTCCTTTGTGCTAGCACGGGAGGGGGGGGTGGAGTTAAACAGGGATTGTCATCAGGGATGGGGGGGGGGGGGGGTTAGCCATGTCTCAGTCAGAATTATGGCCCAGCAGTCTCTCATCTCATGATTTGTGGTAAAATCCAGCTTCAAGTAATCCAATTTTTTCTCCAGGGAGCGGACATTGGCGAGCAAGATGGATTGGATGGAGTATGCACTGATGTCCACTGATGTGCAGGTTACGCACAGTTTTAGGATAAACGGCCAATCCTATGTTAGTCTACCATTATTATACAGAACGTTCACTGCTAAACTAGCCAGTGTAGATGTCTTATTTGCCATTAAATGTCTATTGTTGTCAGGAGCCATTTCAGCCACGGCCCAATCAGGGCTGGAGAACAGGTGGAACACATTAGACAATCACACAGGCGGGAAAACTAAAAGACAGGAAGTAAAACAAGACAAGACAGAAAACAAGACTGTCAAAATAAAACAGGAAACAGAGCAAAATACAAAACAGGAAAAACAGACTACCAAAATAAGACAAAACACCAAAATCGTAACAGATAAATAAGGACACGTACATTTGAGCACATTCTTCCATAATTATTTTAAGTGATTCAAATAACAAATTCACATATTCAAAAAGAAGTAGGAAGATCACAAAAAACTTTTCTAGTCCTACCCTCTTTTTCTATTTTTATCCTTTAGTTAAACAAAACAATTTGATGCTTCATTATTTATACATATTTACATATTTATATCCACCTACCTACACTCACATTTTTTCATCTATCTTCTTCATTTCCATCTATCTATTTCAAAATGAATAATAACCCATCCAAACTAGACTTAGTTTGTAAGCCTAGGAACCATACAGTCACTTTGAGTCTGTTTTGTAACCATTTATTTTTGGGGTGACTTTTTACTTTTACAAAATTGGCTCGTTGCTTTAGTTTAGTACAAAAGGTCGTCTACCAGGCGCACACGCCACATGGAGAAAAAAGTGGGAGTAAAGAAAAAGAGACTAGCTGTCTGGAGGGAAATAAATTGAGATTGTGTGTTTGAGTCCTTGAGAACTGTAAGTCGTGTAACTTATGTAGTCAGTTTGTTTAAGCCTGGTGTTTTATTGGGTTGTATAGTTTCTGCAAATTTAAAAGTAAGTTAGCTAGTGATTTAATAATGATTTGAATAATGATGATGATCCCTGTAATAAATATGGACAGCTGTACACATGCATTCGTCATGAGTACATTACAACAAGCAAGAAGAACAACACAAAAACAGCAAGTCATGAAAATATTATTTACCGAAATGATGTCCAACTGAAGATTCATGAATCATTAAGTTCAACTAGATGGCACTCTTGGTTTAAGAACTCAGAAAAATTCAGAGTGCTTTCAACCCTTTGTTGAACAGAGGGCGACATCTATTGGGCTGTTAACAAATATTCTAAATTTGAATATTTGAAAATCTTAAAAAAGATTTTTGTAATGTGGGAACTGTGGGAACATAGGGCCTAATGTGGCTAGAAATCTTAGAAATGTAGGAACATAGGGCTGTGGGAACATAGGTAGTCCGCATCATGTCCTGCCTCCTGCACGCTCCAGAGAGAAGGAGAAGGAGCGAGGTATACTGTGTTTAAATTAAGTTTTACGCTATGTAGAACCTTATTTTTTTTAGTTTATTTATACATACATATATCTTTTAAAATAAATGTTTATGTTTAAATAAATATACTTATACAAATGTCTCCTGTTGTATTAATTTGCCCTCTTACATAATGCTTGGCCAATTTTGACAGCCCTACTTTGCTACTTTGTCTCTCTCTCCTTGTCTTTTAAGTTTTCTCCATCCACGTTGTCATGGTGTTGCCTCTGCCATGATGTCTGTAGCACATGGTCTGTAGAGGCTACTGAACCTGCTTCTGTTGCATGCTTGCCCGGCTCCGGTTCTGGCACATAGACTTCTCTTTATTAATCCTTTTGGGATGACTCCCGCAAGGAAATTGAAATTTCCAGCAGCAGCTTTCAGCAAGAAGAATACATTATAGAGAGAAAAATAAATAGTTCTCTACCCATTTAAAAAAAAAAAGGTTATTAGCACTACAACAACGGAGTCTAATCTCCAAAGACCCTGTAGATTTTATTATGCATTTATACAATAAACCTTTTGAATATCTGCAAATAAGTCTCTCCTGATTGAACTAACTGCCCTCTTTCTGAAATAGTAGTTAATTAAATATTTTTTATTGCTACTTATTGCTTTTTTTAGATTCTTTTTTGGGTATTTTGGGCCTTTATTTGATAGGACAGCTGAAGACTGGAAAGTTGGAGAGAGAGGGGAATGACATGCAGCAGGGGGCCACAGGTTGGGATTGAACCCGGGCCACTGCAATACGGACTGAGCATTTGTACATGGGGCGCATGGGGAGGTTAACTTGATATTATCGCAATATTATTGACACCCCTACTACTTAAATTAAAGGATCTGAGTATTCCTTCCACCACTGGTGTGAGTTGTTATAGTTAATTTTAAAAATGCCCTCCCAACTTCCTGTCAGTTTGACATAAACATGTAAGTTGCACTATTCTCCTTCATTTTATTGGTTTTCTATGCTACCAAAACAAGCATGTCATGCAAAAGTCACTACAAAATACCATGCAAGTCACTATAAAATATTATGCAAGTGACTACAAAATATCATGCAAGTCACTATAAATCAAGTGTTAAGGCTACGTACTGTGCATACAAGTGTCACCCGGTGCAGTCTCACCACTAGGAGGCAGTGTGTCGCCACAAACCCAGCCTTGTAGAGGATCAAAACTGTTGATACACAGAGCGAGGAGAGCAACGTGTTAAAACTTCTCTTAACAATCTATCAACCGACCACTTACTATAACAGCACAGAAATACCTTGACCAAAGCAAATAAACAAAAACCAAAAGGTAAAATAACCGTAGAAAACAATGACTGGACTGGTCCCCTGCTGTGTCTTGCAAATAATTAGTACATTAATAAAAAATAAAAAGTAAAATATAAGCCTACTTTGCAAGGACACACACTCCTATAGCAGTTAATGTGGGAGGAGGGGATTTCCAAAGCAGTATTTTCCTGTACAGCCACAGCAGCTCAGTAGTCCATCAATGATAAACTGAAGTATACAAAGAAACTTAATTTTAGAGAAACTATAGGTTGAAGAACTACACTATAAAAGTAACGCACAACGTGCAATGGCATAAGCAACACAGGACATGTGGCAGACACATTAATTGCTACCACATACAGCTAAAACTGTTGCATTACAGTCAATTTGCTCCAGTTCCCTCTGTGTAGGATGGCTATCACCCTAGTGGGACCAAAATCATAAGTCAACCTTGTGATTTGCCGAAATTACCGCAGCCAAACATTGCATACCTACACGACAGGGGAAACCACACAACACGGTGCGCTCTGCAAGAGGTAAGGGACTAATGATTGAAACTGGTAAGCTTTTTATCACTTCCTAATTGGCAACAGGTTACATGCCCAAACCAGCTGGTTTCCCACACATCTCAAATATTGTAATTCATGTTTTTTTAATTAGTGGTTTAAACTTTACAGGAACATTTTCACATTTGATTTTCTCAACAGCAGTGTTAACATCTGTTAAGAACAACCCTGCTATGTGCTATACTATGCTGCAGCAGCTGTATGGTTCACGGACCACTGTCCACGATGCTAACAAGGGTTTCACAGAAGACGCTGTAGACTTCTGTTTTCGTTGTCCTTACTGGCAAAAACTGTATTGCAGTTCTGCTTTTTTATACAATATTCACTTTCCTTAGAGCAAATATTAGCATGTGCTGGGACAGAAATTACTAAATCACTTTGTTCAAAGCTAAAGTGAGCTGCTGAAAGTTTTGGGTAAATTTTAATGAAAAAAGCCATTAGTGTTGATCAGTGTTGTGCTGTCAGACCCCCAAAAGATTAACATGCATCCTCGTAGTGGATGGATGCGTCCTGCCTGTTGTGCTGTTAAAGATGACGTCATTAGTTGTTTCTGTTCAAATGGCCATAATGACTGACATTTTCGTAATGACTTATATTTTTCCTGCTGACTGACTGGGCAGGTGGCCCCGTTGACACAATGGCAAAATCCCTCAATGATCAGATCCGGGAGGACAGTTAGGTTGACGGTGAGACGTTGTGGACACAGTTTGTGTCCTGCCTCCTAGCAACATTTAGCTTTGGTTTCTTTAAACCAACATCTTTCACAAACCTTAACCACATTTTTACATATGGGATGGCTATTAGGGTTGCGCAATATTGACAAAATGTGATATTGCGATATCGGTACAATATCTATACGTGTAAAATACGAGAATTATAATAGCATATACCCTATTTTGTGGACTCAAAGTATCTAACAATGAATCGTGAAGAGTAATTTACTTATTGATGGCCAATAAGCACTATATACAGTACCATCACTGTGCTTGTCAAAGCAGACAGACAAGAGGATGGAGAGCATTGTGATTGCAACATCACGTACAAATGTAAGTCATTTTCCATTAACTTTGAAAAGTTGTTGCTTAGCCATGTAACAAACTGTGAATTTTTATTCTGTACAGTAAATGCCATTGGTCATTGCCAAGTTAAGTAACAAAATTACATCGGAGTGTCACATAAGTACTAGAGAAATATTGATTGTGAATTTATTTTAATCTCTTAAGTGGGCGATGATGGTGGGCGGAGGATGTGAACGAGATGGGCTAAAGTTGATGCTGTTTCTGTGGGTGTAGAGAGTTGGAGGTTTGGTGGCAGTTACTCACATACATACACATACTCAGATAGCTTTTCATGCGGTAAACTTTTTATTATTAATTTGAGGAAAAACGTTTAGTATAACCACAAAAATGACATTTTATTTTTGTGACAGCCTTAGTCTTGACAGTGTCACTCTTTCCTCAACCTTATCAAGTGTTTTAGTTGTTAACCTAACCATACCTTAACCATGGAGGTGGATCAGAAAACACTTATATGAATCTTATGGTTTATAATGGAAGGCAAAGCACTGAATAATAATGTTATTGTGCCAATAAGACCAAATTACTAAATGCTCATATAAGTCCTATTTAGTAACGAGGAATCATTCAAAATAAGTTAAGGTACACATGTAGGCCTATGCTATTATCTTAACGTGCTTATATTATGCTTTTTGTCCCTTTCCTTTATTGTGTTCAGCTCTGTTGTAGTCCAGACTTTCCTTGCCAGACTTGAACCGGCGACCCACCTGTTCACAACTCAACTCCCTACAGACTGAGCCACTGGCACTTATTACCCTTAGAAATAAACTTGACACCATCGTGCAAAGGGATTGCACCAGACTCGGCACCAAATGGGGACAGGGTTGTAAAGTGTGTGTGTGTGTGTGTGTGTGTGTGTGTGTGTGTGTGTGTGTGTGTGTGTGTGTGTGTGTGTGTGTGTGTGTGTGTGTGTGTGTGTGTGTGTGTGTGTGTGTGTGTGTGTGTGTGTGTGTGTGTTGTGTGTGTGTGTGGGTGTGTGTGTGTGGGGGGGCTTCATTTTCACCTCAACTGAACACCTGTAAAGTTTTGTGACTGAACGATGCACAGTAGCGATGCTACAAAATCTGGCTTCAGACATAAAGACCTAGTAAGGTACTCAAAACCGCTACAGTAGCTGTCTCCAGGAACACATTTTGCTATGATGACACACAAAGACACACACACGCACACACACACACACACACAGACTCACAATGTATAAAGATTACCAGCGTCGCTGTGCTGGCTGGTAACTGGATGCTAATCTGGTGCTTCTTCTATATGTTAAATACACCACAACCTGCTTGTAATATGTGCATGTATTGCTTTACTGAAAAAAACACCACCGTGTGTAACAAATGCTGTAAAGAATGTATGTAGGAAATAAAATCCATGACGACGCAGTATCTCCATCTTGTAAAAACTTACTTTGATCTCAAATCCATCTCCCCAATCAAAACCGCGTTTAACTGCAAGCAAGACAGAATACAACTGTGCTGTAAATGTGCTGGGTAATTGGTGCACCAGTTTGTCACTGTATGAATTATTCATTTCTGGTTGTTGCTTCTCCAAGTTACCTCGTCTTAAACGGTCCAAGGAGAGATTTATCACTTTGCCTGCTGTCAAATGAGAATATATTAAAGTGAGTGTTGTGGATCGCTTCTGTGATAAATGCCATATTGATAATGCCCTAGGAGAGATGATGGCTGCTGATAATTTGCCTTCTTGATATCTGCCCCTATCCTGACTTTGACTCTGGGTCTCTCAGAGACAGATGTAATAAAAAAAGAGGAAAAAGTCTACCAGCAGAGCATGGGTGATTGTAAATGACTAATGGAAGTGAAATTTCAGCGAGACAGGAGGATATATTGCTTAGGATCAGAACACAGTAGGAAAGATGCATTTAGTGATTTAACAAAAAAAATGCAAAGACAGGGACCAGACATGTATTAAGTCATTTGTCACTGCTGTCTCATAGATGTCGACTTCTTGTTCATCTAAAGGGCAAAAGGGTTGAAATTGTGATGACTAATGAAATGTAATAAAGTTGAAGTTTGGTGAGATGCAAGAACTTGTGTAATATTGTTGTGTTGGTTTTAATTATTTAAAGTGGAGAGGGTATCTATTTTCATATAATGTTGTTTTCCTTTCAGCAGAGCCCTGCAGTTTGAATTGTATAACCTTTAGGAACCTACTGTGTCTTAATTCTTTCAGATATGTCAACGTGAACCACACTGAACCGTTTTTGACAGGGCTCTAGCCAGATGCCCTTTTGCGTCCACTTATCGATAATCACAGCGTTCCGACTTTAAGACACACCTTTGCGTTTCTCTTCATACATTTCAGACATTTAACCTATCGCCCTGACAGAGTGGGGTCTTTTCTGCCCTCTTCACAGTGGAAAACGTCCATTTTGTCAAATGAACAACATTCTTTAAGATTCTAAACTGCCCTTTTGCCATAGGTCTTGTTGCCAGCATTTTTTAGGAGTGTGTGTCATAAGGTGCTAAAGAACGCAGCTGCTGTTTCAGCACTTTAGTTGCACAGTGTAGACCTATTAGTAATACCAAAGACCCGCAATAGTAAAGTGTTGTGCTAATGGTATGAAATTTCCTGTCTCCTAAATGGGCGTGGCATTGTTTTAAAGTGTAGTGAACGTTGGATGAAAAGACTATATTGTTAATATTTAACAATATATTTGTAGATATTTTCTGTTGCTAACATTCGCAATCTATACAGCTAAAAGCCATCTTTAGCATTACTTACATTAGTTTTGTTAGGGCGTTTATGAATGTTGATGTGAGCTTATCTGTGTTGTCAGATCTCATGAGAATTTGGTCCTGAGACAGAAACAGGTTACAAACTAAGTAATTTAGTTTCCATAATGTCATTTTACTGTCATAATGTTCATATGTGCATTGTGTACCCTGGAAATCCAGAGTTCTTGCGAGAACACATTTTGGATTTGCTCAGCGAGTTACTCTGGCAGAGGCAAACTGAACAGATGACGACAGTCTAATCTGCCAGTCAGCTCCGCTGGTAGCTACGGTACGGGGCTCTGGATATGTCACCCCGTGTGTTGTTGTGGGTTGGTCGTAGTCTTATCCAATTGCGTGCAGTGAGATTTTCAAATGCACGCTTGGTGCCACCCCTCGAGATGGGCAACTTTCATTACTTAATCTTTGGGATTTGGGTCTGGATTTCCAGGCTATGGATTGTGAAGAATCGGTCTAATATCTACTTTGGTGACAATGGGGCTAAATACCCCTTCACAATCTGTGTTCACGTTCACTTCACCCATTGGAATCAATCAATATCCTCAGGGCCTGCAGCTAGTCCCCTAAAGAGGCGTGTCCGACTGTTTTGCGCTGAGCTTGAC
Source organism: Etheostoma perlongum (assembly GCA_026937815.1). NCBI lineage: Eukaryota > Metazoa > Chordata > Actinopteri > Perciformes > Percidae > Etheostoma > Etheostoma perlongum. The sequence goes on from CM049372.1 coordinate 5,105,019, forward strand.
AAAGTTAATAAGCTGCAAGCAGTAGCTTCATTATTTACCGAGTGGTATTCCATCTAAGTTTCCAGTGTTTTACAAAATGTCACTATTCATTTAAAATAAAACAAAGTCTTATGTCAAAAAAAGATAAATAGATTTCTATCAGGAGATGTTTGCAGATATGCAAATAAGGTTTATTGTACAACTCAATAAAATGTACAAAGTCTTTGGCGATGAGACATCGGAGGGGGAATGGAGTCAAACCCGCAGCCACTGCGTTAAGGTGTAAACCTCTGTATATGGGCGCACAATACCAGGTGAGCTACCCAGGTGACCATGTACTATATATAAAAGATTTGATGGACAATTAAAAGAGTAGGGTATGCAGATTGGACAATGATCAGTCTCACATACAAATTGGAAATACTGTATCTTCATAAGCTTGAAGAAAAATTAATCAAAAAGAATTTTAGAAGTCTCCTATTGAAGGCTGGACACTAGACTGTGAATGTAAAAAAAATAGTTTTAAAATAGTTTAAAATGATTAATTTGGGTTACCTTATTGTCTAGAGTAAGATGAGAGGATTGATAGCATATGTTGATATATCTGATTATCTGTCTGATAAATAGGCCTATGAGCTGTGTAGCTTGTTAGTTAGCCAACTGTAGTGCGGCTAACAACCTCCCTTATTGTCATTTTTACACTTTTTAGTTTGTAAAATTACACAAACAAGATATAATGTGTTAATTAGTGAGCTTCAGAGGAGCCAATAGGTGGGTTTTGTTACTTTTCGACGGACCAAGGCTAGCTCTTTCCCATTCCTTATGTTAAGCTGAGCTAACCCACTGCTGGCTGTAATGTGGTATTAAACAGTAGGAACAGGAATTAAAGTAGTACCACTCTTCTTATGTAACTCTAGGCAAGTAATCGAATAAGAGTAATTCACAAAATGTGTATTCCTTTTAAGGTATTATTAGAAAATAATATATAAGACCAAAAATCCCAGAACCTTTTTTTTTACTTGATCGCAAAAAAAGTAACGTGCCCTATCCCCATTTCGATTCTTCGATGCCCAGGGCTGTATCATTAGAACAGTAGTCAGGATCAATGACAGTATATTGCCAGGATAACTGCCTCACATCAGGCACCGCCGGATGTTCCTCTTCTTCCGCTCTCTCTCTCTGGTCGCTTTGGGAAACAAAAGACTAGCAAGCCACATACTTAGACTTTGCAAAACTACCGCTTTCTTAGTTGATTTTAAAGATTTACAAAGGATGTGTTTACAGCATTTCCAAATTCAATGGTACATTTTGGCCCCTATACTGTATGTGACAGGATTGATGTGGATGAAGAAAAACGTTCACGTTACTGTATTGTGTGAGCAGTTCATATTGTATGTCATGTTCCTTTTGTAAGGTGCAAATGCTCCTATTTCTTCTCCTATTCCAGAATGTATCTGTGGTGTAGCAAGACCTTGGGCAATGCTAGACTATTAGAATAGCAAGTAGAATTGCATTTCTCTCCCACGGTCCCCAAAACACACCCAATAAATACAAATCTTTACTTCTCCCATTTGTCATGAGCCTTTTTTTATTGGTTGGCATTCTGAAGAGCGGACATGTTCCCAGGCTGCTTTTTATGAATGAACATCGCTTCATGCTGACGATCATGACATGCTGTTTTATTTGCAGGTTTTTCCTTTGGGATGATTTACAATGGCAGAGTGTTCAAAAAGACCACCAACATAAATCACATGCTATTATAATGAAAACTCTTTATGAAAATCAGTCACATTTCAGGCTGATCAGAGTGAGGTTTATGGGTGAGGCTTTTACATGGCAGGGTACACCTTTGCTTCTAGCTACAGTGACACAGACAGAAAGAGAGTAGTGCTCAGCTGGTTCGTTTGTATGTGTGTGTGTGTGTGTGTGTGTGTGTTTATCAGTCTGTGTCTCTCCCGTGTATCTCATGCATCCAGATCTGAGTGATTCTCATAGCAAAGTACTACATTTTCTGAGGAGCTGAAAGTAAAGCAGCAGCTTTTCTTTTTGCTGATGTGGAACAGGCCGTGTTGGCTCCCCTCCTACAACATTAATTAACACGATAGCTCATGATGGATGACCTCAGCTTTAGCTACCTAGCTACCATTCATCACAACACGTAGGAGGATAGAACTCCAGATCTTTTATTTCACTCCTTTCTTTTGGTCTCACAACACAACCACAGTCAAGTTGTGTTTTTTTCCCCTTGTAATCACAATGTAAAGATGATCCTCTGTCAGATTTTCAACAGCAAAAAGGTTGTTGCTCATTCAATGTGGATTATCATGAGACTTTTGATCTATTACCAGTCATAAATCATTCTTCTTCTCCGTTATTAAAGCTGCAGGGCTAATACATCTCCAATGCTTGTTGTCGGTAACACAATACCCATTATTAATAGATGGTGTATTGATAGTTAATTAATCTTTTTTTAATTGTTATTTAACTTTTAGTAAAACGTCATTTTACAATTAAATTACAATTAATGAAATATTAGTAGTGCTGTAAATCAACAGTTTATTTTATATATATATATATATATATATATATATATATATATATATATATATATATATATATATATATATATTTTATAATAACAACTTTATAATAACCATCCAGACACTGTTTCCAAACCAACTGGTAACCACTGACAAAGTATTGAGTATCTATCTATCTAAATAATGTTTATAGATGGTTTACAAAGTATTTATTAACTATTTAATAAGGTATAATAGTCATCTGGGTAAACTTTATAATAACCATCCAGACATTTTTTAGAACCAACTAGTAACCCTTAACAATTGATGTAATGTTTATAGATGTTCTAAAAATTGTTAAAGGGTTACAAACATATTTTTTAATCATTACCCAATACTATTATAAGGTATTACCCAGGCTGCATGCACGTTGGGTCATGCACACTTCAATTAAAAAGGAGTTCCACAGTACTGCAGGTGATAAATAGAAGATTATGAATTATAATTGTGTTAAGGGCCTAAGTACTTTTTTGCTCACAGGATTGCATTTAAATGAAATAGATTATAGGTTCAATACCATTTCACCAGTAATATTATACTTATGACACTGGAACTTATGCATTTTCTCCCACGCAGCAGTTGCTGTGTTGCTTTTAACTAAATTCGCTGTATGTGCGCACGTGTATTTCCACCGACCAGTTTTTATTGTGGTGGTGCACGTGCTTAACTCTGATTCAACCTACTCCAAGTTGATTAAACCAACTCAAATCAGCTGTTCTGGAACCGGAAACTCTGAGTTTCCATCTTAGGGTAAATCAACTCAGAGTTCATGGTTAGACTCAGAGTTTGGAAAACCTCCTTCCTGAAACGGGCCCCAGGACTCCAAAATACAGATGGGAGACTAGGAGACAGCAGAGATTTTTTTAAATTTTGATAAATGAAAAAAGCACAGGAGAATTGCAGAGAATGACAACGTTTGGACAACAGGCAAAGAAAACACTGAGACTTAATACGCAAGGTAATGCCAGGTGACATGAGGGCTGATGGACAGGTGAAACTCATCAGAGCGCGTGTCAGGAATTATTTTTCAGTGGCTTGTTGGTCTTTACATTGTTAGTTAGTTTCCTATCCTGGGCTGGGACACAATCGTACAGTTTGATAAAGGACTCATTGGGCTTTCACTTATCATTGCACTTACAATAACGAGCGTAGCTGTCCTCAATTTAGGTCATCCTGTACGGTTTTTCCTGCATCCACCGTGTGTGTGGGTGTGCGTGCATCAGTCTCTTCTGAAGAGTCCAACATGAGCCGACAGGTTTGTCATTAATGAGAATTCCTTATGGGGGAAACAGAAACTGCGCATTATAGCTTTAAATGCAGACACACAGCCACAGTTATCCACATACAATGTAAAAGAATGACAAACAGAATAGAATCTACTACAATAGTTACTTTGGCTACATTTAGTTTGTGATGCCATGTTGCAATTTGTACAAACTGTTGTCAAAACTAGCTTGCTTAGTGATGGATAGTTACAAGCTACTGAATACCTATTGATTTTGACAGTCAGACATATGACAGTCATTATTAACTCAAAGCACTCTAGAGTTGTCTCAGGTAATTTGGAGTGCTGCAGAGACAAATGGAATTTCCAGTGCATTGGGGCACAAAAGTCAACATTGATTAGTTCAGCCAGGAACACTTGTCATGAAGTTGCTATCATATAAACTATTACACAAACCATTATTACAACATTATTATTTTTGATTCAGTGGGGAACCCACTTAAAATCCCCTTCATACAAACACAACATACAGTTGACAGCTTGTAGTTTCTAGATTTTCCAAGAAGTAGTACATATGTCTATGTCTAGCAACATGTGCACATTCCCTGTATGTATAGAAGTATACTGTTACGTCATATGCTTTAGAGTGTGTTGACAGCTGGAGGTTATGCATAGTATAGTATGCAAGTATAGTTGTATGAGCACACGCAGAGCGATGTGGTCTGTTTTAAAATCCGAGAGCAGACCAATCAAATGCAGCAATTGCGATTGTAGGAGGTTGTAGCCTGTTCTCTCAGGTGTCATTGAAGATACATTGACTCTGCTAGTAGCATGCCCACCAAGCGTCCAATGCTGGGAAGCAGGGCCATCCTTGCCATAAAAATGCTATGTGGACACAAACTATAAGGCGTAATTACAGTTTGTATTGCATTTTGAACTGCAGCGATAATGAGGAAATCACAAATTGAATGATGCAACAATCACAGTAAGGGTTTGTTGGATCATCAACTTCCTCTTCTTTTTTTGTTTTGTATGTTTTGATGTCTTTTTAGTTGATTAATTAGAGAATAGATGACCACTAAAAATGGAAAAATAGCATGAAGCTGTTGAAACCACACAAAAAACAATTAGTGCACCCAAATTTAACGTGTGTGTTTAGTGCAAATTTAACGCTCTACAAGAAAACTCTCTGGATGTGTGATGAACTATCTGATGAATGTGTTTGAATATTACAAAAAAAACCTCTACATGTGGTGATGAAGGAGGCCTGGAGGGAGAGGCAAGTAACCTGCAACATCTCTTGACCTGACTCCCAATAAATTTGCACATTTCCATTCTTATCTTCCGTAACCTGTAGCTACTTTTTCATATATATCAGGAAATGGGAAACGTAGCCTCTAATATCAACAAGGTAGCATCTCCAATCTGGAACGCCTCATCAGACTGACCAAGGTTAACTGGATATACATAATTTACTGACTTCTATCTCACAGTATCACAGGAAATGTAGCAGACATCAGCTTGCACATATGATGCTCCATAAATAGCATCCAACGCTCAACACCATCTATCACTCGTCAGCATCTTTAATTACGATCGTACTCAGTGGCGTAACAACACTGGGCCCTTATACGGGATTATCAAGGTGCGCCCCCCTACTACAGCACGTGATGACGGCACAATGTCCACAAGTAGGCTACGATGAATAGGACAGGATAGGATCATAGAGACACAGCATATGAGATGAGATGACAAAAAAAACGTTGGTGAATGTGCACCATAGCACATGAACAAATACACAAGGGGAGTCTCCCCAGGATTGCCCAGCCTTTTTTTAGATTGTTGCAGCCAAAAATGCCTGATTCTGTGGGAGCTTTTGTAGAAAATTGAGCTAAAAGTTGCTTTTGTACGTTTGTTACAATGACGTTGCATAAGACAGTGAAAGTTGCAAAAAAAAGTTGTGATTTTGTTTTGTAAAGTTCTTTAAAAAGAGTGGTGGAGTTAAGACAAAAAATAATAATTTATTGAATTAATCAAATTTGAACATACAGGCCAAAAGTTTGGACACACCTTCTCATTCAATGAGTTTCCTTAATTTTCATGACTATTTACATTGTAGATTATCACTGAAGGCATCACAACTATGAATGAACACATGTGGAATTATGTACTTAACAAAAAAGTGTGAAATAACTGAAAACATGTCTTATATTCTAGTTTCTTCAAAGTAGCCACCCTTTGCTCAGATTACTGCTTTGCACACTCTTGGCATTCTCTTGATGAGCTTCAAGAGGTAGTCACCTGAAATGGTTTCCCAACAGTCTTGAAGGAGTTCCCAGAGATGTTGGCCCTTTTGTCTTCACTCTGCGGTCCAGCTCTCCCCAAACCATCTTGATTGGGTTCAGGTCTGATGACTGTGGAGGCGATGCACGCAGCACTCCATCACTCTCCTTCTTGGTCAACTAGCTCTTACACAACCTGGAGGTGTGTTTGGGGTCATTGTCCTGTTGAAAAATAAATTATGGTCCAACTGGATGGGATGGCATGTCGCTGAAGGATGCTGTGGTAGCCGTGCTGGTTCAGTATGCCTTCAATTTGGAATAAATCCCCAACAGTGTCACCAGCAAAGCACCCCCACACCATCACACCTCATCCTCCATGCTTCACGGTGGGGACCAGGCATGTAGAATCCATCCGGTCACCTTTTCTCATCACACAAAGACATGGCGGTTGGAACCAAAGATCTCAAACTTGGACTCATCAGACCAAAGCCCAGACTTCCACTGGTCTAATGTCCATCCCTTGTGCTACTTGGCACACACAAATCTCTTCTGCTTGTTGCCTCTCCTTAGCAGTGGTTTCCTAGCTGATATTTGACCATAAAGGCCTGATTTGCGCAGTTGTTCTAGAGATGCTGCTAGAACTCTGTGTGGTATTCATCTGGTCTCTAATCTGAGCTGCTGTTATCTTGCGATTTCTGAGGCTGGAGACTCAGATGAACTTATCCTCAGCAGCAGAGGTGACTCTTGGACTTCCATTCCTGGGGCGCACCTCATGTGAGCCAGTTTCGTTGTAGCTTTTGATGGTTTTTGCGACTGCACTTGGTGACACATTCAAAGTTTTTGCAATTTTCTGGACCTAATGACCTTCATTTCTTAAAGTAATAATGGCCACTTGATTCTCTTTACTTAGCTGATTGGTTCTTGCCATAATATGAATTCTATCATCTTTATAGTGAAAAAACATTATTACAATGTACCTTGATGGTAAAATGCGTACAGGTTGGCAGGACATATTGTCGTTTGCTCTACATTTTGTTGGTAAATGTGAGATGTTCGAGTCACACACATCTCTTCATATCAGAAACAAGGAAATTAATTTGACCCATTCTCACTCCTGCTTGGTCATTGGCTCTCAGCATCACATACTGACTCAAAGTATGACGCGTGGCTGCTGGAATTGGTTAAAGTCACGGGAAACTCTGATTATTGGTCAAAGTTGTGGTAAAATTGCCACACACCAAATTCACAGTGATTGGTGGAATTCGCCTAATTTGATGCGATCATGATGTCGCGAAATCCTGGAGGGACTGTTCATCAAAGCATTGTCATTACACCAGCAGGACATTTTGCTTTTATTTTGAAGAGAAGTGGGTAGCAGCGCCTAACATCTGCATCTATTTTGCAGTGTTAAGGCAAAGAAGCCGGTTGCTTTGACAGCGAGCATAAAAATAAGACATGCTGCCACAGCGACTGGGACTAACAGGCTATTGCACATTTCCTACACTGTGCAAGTGAGAGTAATTATCTTTCTCTCTGGGAAATCAATTCCATATCATGGAGGCTTTCTAGAGACCAACTTGCTGTCTAAGTTGAAGCTGAGCATGACAATTACTACATTACTACAAATCTGACTGTCCTACTTTCTCCTGCAGCCCCCCTACCCCTCCCATCCTCTGCAGCAATGACAACAGTGCTGATACAAAACTACCATCTTTCACAGAAAGGGTTTCAGACACATTTTTCAGTCGTCCTATTTTAATTAACCCATTTGTCTACACCTAATGGCTTGCATTTTACTTATGCTACACAAGCATAAATGCAACCAGAAGCGCATTGTTTGCACTTTTTTCTTATCTTCGTACAGTCATAGTGTGTTTGTTGCCAAAACGTGGGTGACCTACACTCAAAGCTGTGCCTGAACGTATCCTGTGTAAGAGTCTACAGCCATGCTGCCAGCATGTGTAGGATTTAAGCGGATCTATTGGCAGAAAAGTAGGCCGCATAATAATACAAAAATAACCTATAATTTATTGAATACACTACAAAGACAAGATATTTAATGTTCAAACTAATACATTTAATGTTTTTTTGCAAATATTCAATCATTTTGAATTTGATACCTTCAAGAAGTTCCAAAAATGTTGGGACAGGGGCATGTTAACCACTGTGTTACATCTCCTATTCTTTTAACACATATCAAGCATTTTGGAACTGAGGATATTTATTGTTTCTTTGTAGGTGGAATTCTTTCCCATTCTTGCTTGATGAACTTTCTAACTGTTAACTGGAGCTACATATTATATTATATATTACTTTATTTATATGACTATGACTTCAGTTGCTCAACAGTCCGGGCTCGCCGTCGTATTTTGACCTTCACAATGACCTCAATAATTGGAGACAAGTCGGGACTACAGGCAGGTCAGTCTAGTACACGCGCTCTTTTACTATGAAGCCACGCTGCTGTAACACGTGAAGAATGTGGCTTAGCATTGTCTTGCGGACATAAGCAGGGACGTCCCTGAAAAAGACGTTGCTTGGATGGCATATGTTGTTGATATAATGAGAAATAAGAAATAATGTATCCTTTATTAGTCAAACAAGGGGATTTATGGCTTTTCCTTTGAATGGTAGTGTATTAACTTGCACTTGTAGATTTAGTGAACTGTAGACGAACTGTTAACTGTGTTAAGATATTATATTATATATTACTTTATATTATATGACTGCAGGGGATGAAATCCCTTGTAATTGTATGTTGCCAAACGTTCTTAAATGGCAACAAAAGACTGGGAAAGTTGTGGAATACACAAAAAACACCTGCTTGGGCACTGTGAGCTGTAAGGTCTTATATAGACAGGTGTGTGGTTTTCCTAATTCAATCAGTATAATCAAACACAGCTGGACTCCAATGAAGTAGAACCATCTCAAGGCTTGGATAGCTCAGTTCCCTGAGGAGACATGAATTCCCGAAACAAATTTCATAGCAATAACATTTTTAAGAAATGTTAAAGTGCTGGTGGCACTCCATGTAACAGCAAGCAATCCATGTAACAGTTAAGATATTTCAGTCTATATCTAAGTGGTGACCAACTGGTGGCCATATAACAGGTTTGAGATTGTCAGATCTTGATGTCTACAGTATGATCAGATGTGTCACTAGTAAGCAGGGTATGTGGTTGCTTACTGGCCTGGACCAATCAGGGGCCTGCGTGACTGGAGCTGGGGGCCCCCTATCGCAGTTTCATTACTTGCGACAATCCCAGCAGTCCTACGGGCACTCTGAGAGCTACTGGCCAATTCATTTCCTTGTTTCTGATATGAAGAGGAGATGTGTGTGACTCGAACAATAATCACACACGGTGGATGCCGGAAAAACCGGAGATGAGACATACAGGATGACCTAAATTGAGGACAGCTACACTTGTTATTGTAAGTGCAATGATAAGGTAAAATCCAATAAGTCCTTTTATCAAACCGTATGAATGTGTCCCAGGCCAGGATAGGAAATTAACTAACAATGTAAAGATCAACGAGCCAAAGACAGACATGTTTAAATTTGATTCATTCAAAAAATTATTTTTTTTCTTAAATCCACCAGCCAATATCATATTATACCAATATTTGCAGCATCCTGAGCCTTTTTGGTAAGGTTACTAGGAAAACTCAGCCCAGAGTAATTATATTCTCCCCAAAACGAGTTTCCCATTTTATTTTTAAAGAAGTATACCAAAAGAAAGGCTAAATACAAAAGACATCAAAACTTGTATTGCAATTCTTTACAAAAGCTCCTGCAAAATCAGGCATTTTGAGCAGCAATAATCTAAAAAAGCGAAAATCCTGAGAGAGAAGAGAGGGAGGAGTGTGGTGTTCATGTGCGTGAGTAAATCCTTGCCTTTTTAATGTATATGTGTTCAAAGATGTCCATGCAGAGTTTTTTTTCTTGCATTATGAATTGAAATTGAGCATGCAGCTGCCACATGCCAACTGTATGAAGGCCTGTATCTGAATGCACATATAGAGTGTGAAAAAGGTGAAGATACAAAGATACAAAGATCCAAAGAGACAGCGAGACAAGTTCCTCTGGGAGATATATTGCGATATAATGGCTCTGGCCCAGTGCGTTTACAAGGGAAATATAAGAGTGACAAGACCTGCATGTCAAGTAATTCATCGCTTGTGTTTATGATTGTTCAGGCTTTACATTTTACACATCCTGATTAAAAAGCAACAAAACACATACTGCACAAGAGTTCACAGTTTGCAAATTTTTCAGAGTGCAGCAGGAAACCTCTGACAGCATAAAGGAACATAATCAACATTTGGTTAATTTGTTTTGTTGATGAATTTTAAAATAGTCCCCGAACTTCAGAAGAAGCTGTTTTTTCTTAATTTCACTAGATGGTCATAATTATTTTTACAATAAACTTAACAATAAACAGAGGAAACCAGACACATATGGAATCCATTCCATTTTCAGTGTGTTAATAAGATCCTTTATATGATTTCCGCAACACTTTTCTAATAAGGGTACATGAATTATCATGAATTCATGCATGACTTCATGCATGAAGTCATGCATGAAAAGCATGAATTAATGTACAATGATTAATAGTATCTCATGCATGACTTCATGCAGGAACAACACGTAAATTATTGCATCAATTAAAATTTGAATCATCTGATTCTGATTAATTGTGATTTATGTCTTCTTCATTGGTAATTCTGTAGTTAAAGTGTCTGAATTGAAAACTGAATTCATCTTATTTATCAGTGTTAAAGATGGGCCAGGTCAGCACTTTATTTGAAGGGACACAAACATGATGCAGTAATGATCATGACTACAACACTACAATTCTTCATAATATATGTACTCTGCTGTAACATGAACATCATTATTAAATCAAAAATCATGATTCAAATACATTAATTGATGCATTTATTGATCAAATTGTTCCTGCATTAAGTCGTTCATGAGATACTATTAATCCTTGTACATTGCTGATAGTTCATGAAGTAGTACATACATGAATTCATGCTTTTTCATGTATAAAGTCATGCATGAATTAATAAATATAATTCATGTGCCCTTATTAAAAGTGTCACCATGGTTTCTGATCAAGCTGCACTGGTGATTTGAAGTATCTTTGACTGATGTGAGTAAAATTATACACTTCTGAACACGTTTGCACACGTTATCTGGCACTTTCATTTAGGATTTAAAAAGAAAGAAATTGAATTCTTATATTTTTGTCAACAAATTAAGCTGCTCCATAAATTTGTCTGGATAGGATTTATTTAGCTGCACACTGCACCGCTAATGGCGTGCGTGCGTGCGTGTGTGTAACGGCTGCAGAGACAGATGGAGCACTGATATACGGATGAACCATTATTTTGAGCATATGAAGTCTGGGGCAATATCACAGATGTATTGAACAGGAAGCACCTGCTTTATTATTCTTAGACAAGTTTTCAATGGCATTATTGAACTCGCACAACCTGTTTTCAATCCTTTGAAATGTATATTTTGTCTTCTACCGTGAGAAGGGAAAGCTTGTTGAATGCTGAAAGCAGCGTTTACATTTTCTATCTTTATTCATGAGTATGCGACCTCTGGCACTGGCTACTTGACAGTCTTGTTTAGAAAGCACAATTGAGCCCAAGCTGTGCATAATGTGAGTGTAAGTTCCCTGATATTTCTATTAATTACATGTGAAGAAATCACATGTGAACTTCCGTGTCAAACTTTGCACATTTGAAGGAGGTGCACCAGTAAATACATAAAATATATTTAGTAATGGCATGCATCCATCAGCCATGCATTTATCAGCTCAGAATCAAGGAATGCATACAGACATCTAAAAAGGTCCATTCACCCAACTTACAAATGTTGTTATTTATTGTGGTATCTGGACGGTTTAATTAACCTTATAAAATTACAAGATTTTGAGACATAAAATGGCATTTTAAAAGGGCACTCCACTGGTTTAAAGTGCTCATATTATGCTTTTTTGATTTTTTCCATTTCCTTTATTGTGTTATATATCTTTTTTGTGCATGTTATAGGTTTACTAAGTCCCCCCCAAAGGGACTTACGATCTCAAACAGAAACCACTGTTCACCAACTGCTCCAAACAGCTCTATTGTAGTCCAGCCTTTACTTCTGAGACAAACATGCTTCACTTTGTAACACACATTATAATACTTGCCTAGCTGCTAGCGTGGCACGCTCTCATACTCTGCTTCTGACTGGCTAGTAGTCCTTACCTAGGTACTGTCAGGACCCTCATACTCTGCTTCTGACTGGCTAGTAGTCCTTACCTAGGTACTGTCAGGGCCCTCATACTCTGCTTCTGACTGGCTAGTAGTCCTTACCTAGGTACTGTCAGGACCCTCATACTCTGCTTCTGACTGGCTAGTAGTCCTTACCTAGGTACTGTCAGGACCCTCATACTCTGCTTCTGACTGGCTAGTAGTCCTTACCTAGGTACTGTCAGGGCCCTCATACTCTGCTTCTGACTGGCTAGTAGTCCTTACCTAGGTACTGTCAGGACCCTCATACTCTGCTTCTGACTGGCTAGTAGTCCTTACCTAGGTACTGTCAGGGAACACCCTCACACTCTGCTTCTGACTGGCTAGTAGTCCTTACCTAGGTACTGCTCATGTGCGACTCCCAGCAAATATGGAACAGAAGTGAGATGTCTCACTCTGTAGCTAAAACAGAGAGCTCATCACACTGGGTGAAAAGAGGAACTGCAGGAATGTGCAGTACAACAATGGTGGTTTCTTAAAATTAAACCACATAAAACTTTTCCGGTCCAACCTATAAATACAATTATGAACCTGAAAATGAGCAGAATATGAGTATGTTAACCCTTAGTGCCCTATTTAAGCACCACCAAAACTATTTCACATTGTAATTGTTTTTTATTTTTAATCTTTTGCATGTTTGTGTGCTGCTGTGTGTACCTGTGGGTGTGTACAAGCATAGTTTGTACGAGGTGTGCACGAGCCTAAAATAGTTGCGCTGTTAAAATAACAATGAAATGCTGCGTTATTGTCTTTAGACCAGGTTTTTTTTGCACTGGGAGCAAGATAGGACCCATAGAGTTAACATTACTCATCAGGAGGAGTAGTATGCAGGCTGTGAAAAGAAAGGTTTTATTTAATTTCGGCTCTAAAGGGAGATTTCTTAAGTCTGAGAAAATAACCTTAATGTCATCAAGGGGTCAGGGATGTCATCAGGGTTATTTTGGCTCAGGCTTGACTATTCATATTTTCAAAAGAAAGTCATTATCAGGCAGGAAAGGTCTCATTAAAGGAGCATATGCCGCTTTAATTTCCATCATTCATTTTGAGGGCTTGCTCACAAGCTAACTTAATGTAAATGCAATACTGCATTATATTTAACGTCAATGTGCCTTGACAGAAACACTGTCCCTATTGTTTTGGATCACAGTTGTCGAGGTCTATGTTCCAATAATAACTGTTCATTAGTGTACTTTTTCCAATGCTGTGGTGCACTAAGACAAGTCTTCATGTTTTTAGAAAGTCATTTCTTCTACTTTTTTAAAGTCTCAAAAACAAATGACACCAAAGGTGATGCTATCATCAGTGACACTGAGCCATAGATTCATCACTGCATTTCAATATAAATATCCCAAATTCAATATCAAGTTACTGCATTTAAGTGTCTATGCACTTTACATTGGATTTCAATGCATTACAACATACAGTAATGTGAATGGTTTATTGGATAATGAAATGGTGAAATAAGTTTTCGTCTTGGGCGCAGCAAGAATCTGGGGAAGGAACTTAAAAAAACAACAATGGTACATGATACATGGTTAAACATATTTTCTCTTACCAGTGTATCAACCTGTGTCATTTTTCAGCAATCCCCCAATCGGTCCCAAAATTAGAGACAAAATTCCGTTAACATATATATTTTTTTAAATCATTACAATAAATCCTTGAAAGAACCAAGCAGGCCTGCCTAGGTGCACAATTAAAACTTTAGTTTTGGTTTGGTTAGTAAGAAAATATGTTTTTTTTTATAATTTGAGTGAATTTACCATTTAAAGCCATAGAGGAGGCCATGAATGTGCATGGAATCTGCCGGCCCAAATGCACTGTGTATAACAAAGCAGTCTAACGATCTTTCCAAACAGACACACGTCCATCCAGCCTGACATTTTGTTCAACTGCTGGATTACCTGGCTAGCACAGTGTTCAAGTAAGACTTGGCTTTTACAGGACATCAGTTTCCAAGATCTGACTTTTATTGCCTGGCTGTAAGCCAGCGGTGGCTAAAGGCTCAGCCACCTGGTCCTGGCAGGGACCCCTTGCTAATTCACTCTCAGACTGTAGTGTCATCTTCCCTGACCTGTGTGGACTTGACTCAGCTGATGTATGCATTATGGTGACTTGCCTTAAAGACATTGGAATGGGAGTAAATCACACGGTGTGGATTTGTGCAGCCCATTTTAGACCTGTTCCCAAGGCAACAGAGCCTGATGATGGTGAGGTCTAAATACAAAACAGTGTCAATAACTGATCATAAATGATGTGTGTGGCTTTGATCCATTCGCAGTACTCAGGGTTCCACAGCCATGTGCACAGTGCCATCTAGTGCAACACCCTGGCAGGGGATGCAATGTGAAAGTGAATATATGGTTGTGTGAAACACAGTGGTGGAAGAAGTATTGAGATCCATTACTTAAATGTGCTGTAGGTAGGATTGTGAAGATCCAGGACTTAGCCAAATAATTTGAAAATGGACCGCCCCTACCCCCCTTTCTGCTAAAGCCCAAAACGGTCTCCTTAGCCCCTCCCCCCCACAAGAGTGAATGAATGTATGTGCATGAGCAGTGATTGACAGGCAGTTAGACAACCCCCTCCTGGTCCTGATTGGTGCATCTGAACAGGTCGCAGTGGCTTTTTGCAAATTACACTACAGGCTTTAGGGGGAGCCAGAGGAGCTGGATTTGTTATTAATTACCTGCTTCGTGTAGTTCTACTCGGACATAGGGTCAGTTTCAACAAATATGACCAAAGTTAGTTTTATAAGTCTTACCTACTGCATCTTTAAGTGAAAGTACTAATACCACAATGAAACTACTCTGTTACAAGTAAAACTCCAGCATTCAAAATGTCAGAGTATGTCTCATCAGGAATATGCACTTCAAATTAAAAGTAGGCTACTTAATGCAGTAAAAATCCTCACATTTTAGAAACTGGAAACACTCAAAACAGTTGGGTGTTTAATGGTCTGATGATTTCAGTTGGACACGTAGGCCATTGTAATGTTGGGTGTAAATAAAACAGTATTTTATAAACTACATGTGTTTGGTTTCAAAAATCTTAGTTTGTAAAGTAACTAAAGCTGGCAGATGAATGTAGTGGAGTAAATAGTAGAATATATCTGTAGAGAAAGTAGAAAGTGGCTTGAAAAGAAAAGACTCAAGTATAGTATAAGTACCTCAAATGTATACTTAAGTACATTAGACATACATTTCAAATACATTTACAAGCATAGACAGTGTCACCATGAGCTACTGTACATGTACAGATGACATCTTTCAAAGGTCACCATGAACAGTTTGGACTGGTTGCAATGATATTTCCCCCCCTTTCTGAACTCTTGATGAATCTAAATGTAGTCCGCTTTACCTGATCCTGCAGGGCGGTATCAAAACTACAGGAAAAACACAAGTCGTCAATCTCTCTTAGCCATCAGCTCCGTTTTGGGATGCCAAACACTTAGAGTCTAACCCACTAGCTACACTGTGTGTGTTTGCTCCACATCAATGGGAAGCAGCTCATAATGTGCAGTCCGTCACATTGGAGGGTTAAATGTAGCATCAACAGACGGAGACGTGAAGAATGAGCCAGAAAGACTGGTCACAGAGGGGACATTCCCCTTCTGATGCACTGGCTGGTTCCTCTGCCTGGTTCCTTTCCAGACCAGATGAAAGGTATGAACATCACACAATGATATTCTTTGTCTTCTTTCCCTCTCTGTTCTTTCTCCCAAATAACCGTTTCATCATAACCTCTATACCGGGGCCTCTGTGATGTTGCGAGGCAGTTTATCACAAAGCCGTGTAAACTGTACCCAGACAAATTGTGCTCACTGTATTGAGTAATGCATCTATTTCAGGGCTCCACATCTCCAATGCGGTTATCATGCTTATGCGGCTGCTTGTGGAGATGCACAGCCAGACAATACTGATTCTGACTTATCGCTTGGATTATTTGGTCTATAGGGTGAAAGTTTGCTCGCTTGATGGATACATAGATAGATAGATAGATATGTATTGATCCCAATAAGATCCCAATAAGATGGGAAATTACATTACATTACAATACATTATATTACATTACGATCCCAACATATACAACATAGCCATGGGAAGCATGGTTACTGCTGTAGTGGTCTCGCTTTGCCAAACCTTAGGTGGAACATTTACTACCCTGTAAATGTACTTTCTTCTTTCCAAGACGATTGTGATTGGTTTAAAGAAACGGCAAAAAATCTGACAGTGTTTTTTTCCTATCCCAGAATGCTGTGTGGACTAACCACACCCTTCTCCACAGCGCTGTTGAGGAACTATTACATTGATTGCCAACTTTTTTGATAATCGATTACTCGGTTCTGAATAATAAATCGTAAACAGTCTCTGATTGCAGCTTCCTAAATGTGAATATTTTCTAGTTTCTTCTCTCCTTTGTGAACGTAAACTGAATATCAAGACATTTGAGGAAGTTATCTTGGGCTTTGGGAAACACTGGTCTACATTTTTTACCATCGACATTTTAGAGACCAGACAACAAATCCATTAATCAAGAAAGAAATCAACAGATTAATCAACCAGGAAAATAGCTGTTAGTTACAGCCTTACTGTTCCCCTGTAAGTAAGCTTTGAGAATCCATGCAGAACCAGGTTTTCCCTGTTAAAACGCCCATGATGAACCCCCCTGCCAGCTCCCAGCATACGTATGCACTCAGTCAGTGGAGCTGACAAACTGCAGGGAGTGACACATTGCTATGAAAATCCTATTAAATAACATAAAAACAGAAAGTTCCAACCAGATAAGCAGCCTGCGGGTTGTGTGCCAGGACGGCAACACTTGTCACTGTCTGGGAGTCAAGGCGCCTCGGCAAGGTACACTTTTAACTGACACAGGACTGAGCCCAACATGGCAGAGCCACATCTCCCCCTGTTGAGGGAAAAGCATACTACTTGTCAAATCTCTGCGTGCAATGGCTCAAGCTTAGGCTGATGCAGGTGAAACTGTGCAAGTGGGAGAAAGTAGAAGTCATGTTTAAAGCTTCACACAGTTATTTATGTGACGTGACATGACACTCAAAAAATGGAATGGAGTGCTTATTTTGTTCAGACTGATTAAATGTATCATCCAGTCATAACATGTGAGTTTTAAAAGGTGAAAATATGCAAAACTGAATGATAACTCAGTAAACTTAGACTGATGGAATATTAAATGTCCCCCAATACCGTATCTTAAGTCTCTTTTATATAGACCTTAGTGGTCCCCTAATACTGTATCTGATGTGTCTTTTATATAGACCTTAGTGGTCCCCTAATACTGTATCTGAAGTCTCTTTTATATAGACCTTAGTGGTCCCCTAATACTGTATCTGATGTCTCTTTTATATGGATCTTAGTGGTCCCCTAATACTGTATGACAATAGCTATTGAATTCATCTCAGTATGGACAGATGGATTGAATTGAACATTCATTACTTGCAGTAGTAGTATACCGTGCTATGCAAGGTAACAGTATCTCTCTGGTGAATATATCTACCAGCATGAATATCAAAAACGATGTGACTGACTAACATAGTTGATTTGAAACTAACACTGCAACAGTAGTTGTAATATACTTTTTTTTTGTTTATAATTTTCCCAGAGAAGGAATTGAATTTGTATTAATCAGGAGACGGTGCTCCTTTTAGTTGTGGTTTAATACTGCTACTGCATGTCAACAAGCATTCCTCATTTCCATTTTTTCCCTTTCACTTGGCAGCAATTAATTACAAATCCATCCAAATAAATGTCATAGTTACAGAAATAAATACAAACAAGAATATTGACTAACTAATCACAGAAACACTGTTAAATTAGTAGGATTTCTTCAAGGAAGAAATTGCCTTCCAGAGGAGTTAGTGACACTACAGCAGTAATGACTACAGCTCCCAAATGATTGTCTTTATTGGGATGTTTACGTGCTACTTTACTTTATGACTCATTGCGTTACGTTAATTTATACTAAACTATGAATACCATACATAGTAAAATCATACAAATACATGATGGTGATAATACACATTATATGGCATATAGTGTATGAATAGAACATATTTTGTCACAATACTGGTTCAGTGTCAAAGTAATCTCATTTTGCGGCTGCTATTAAACATCCACAGTGAACTGTGTAATAGTGTCCTTCGCAGACATAACTCAGAGATGATATCCTCATCTTGAACAGCTCATTCACAAAGCCTGATAAGACTGCCTGCACCTCCGACAGGGATTTTAATGACTGTCTCAGAAAGCCCTCGCATTGTGTGCATCACCAATCACGTCCGAAATCACGAAAATAAACGGGCTGGCTAAAGTGTATAAAATGAAAGACTATGAGATTTTGCGCTTGTATATATTTATGGTGGATGCCTCGGAGGAATTATAAATTAATTAGCTGGTTTTGTGTGCAATCCATTAATCTGCCAAGTAAGTCGACTGAGCTAGGGATATTTGACTCAATGGCTGAGTTTCATTTGAAGGAGACCATTAAGATAAGCCTGCTGCAGTCCTGAGTACTGTATGCTAATGTTCTTGGCCAGAGGTCAAAAGAGAGACAGAAAAGATTGCATAATGCATGTGATTGGACATAAATATAACATTCTTTGTCCAAATAGAACCTGAAGTTTAATAGAGTTTGTTTAACTGTAGGCTGCAATTACACATCTGCATCATAACAATCCAGAGCAAGCTGTTCTCATGAACCAAACACACATATACAGTAGCTATGAAAAGTAATGCACTGCAATTTGTATGAATTCCATGTATTTATTAAAAAAAACACAGGGCTTAAAAAAAGTTAAGGGGAAGACACAAGCCTTTCACCAAGGAAACAGGTGTACGTTTCCTGGGGGTACTACATAAGGGGTGTGCTGTTTTAACACAAACCACAGTCTTTTTTCTAATCTTAACTTGTAGTTTTGGTGTCTGAAGTGTGTCGTCGCCACAGGACAGTCACCAGCTATTGGCTTATCTTGACTACAACGTCCCCCAGAGCAGCCCAGTGTCATGGCAGTTCGGTCACCTTCGAGAATCGTGACCTGTACACGAAATAAACAACATTAACCCTCAGGAACCAAGAGAATCATATCCGAGCAAAAACGGCACCTCTGATGTCACTGTTTTGAGATTTTGTATGTATTTGGGCCTGTTTTGAAGAAATGTAAATAGTTTGTGCTTTATATGAGTTATAATGATTATTATTATGTTTATTTTTGCATGTAGGAGAACTGTTTTAGACAACACAAATGCTTGTGTAAATATGACATTATTATGTTATTATTGACATAAGTAAATGTCATGAGGGCAAAAGCATCTGGAATTATTTTGACCAAATGTATGTATTTTGTCAACTGTATAAGTTATAATGATTATTTCTTCACACAGCTTGTACTAATCTGTGTGTGTGATATCAATACATATCTGTAAGATTTATGTTCTGGTTTATTATTTATTGGTCTTTAAGGTCCTACAACCATTTTTAACATTCAAGTGACCTCACTCCAGCACAAATAGTCTAATAGCCCAGTTTGCCCTGAAAAAATGATGTTGACAACAGGGTTGATGTTTTACAAGCTTTTTTAGAAAATAAAACCATTCGGACAATGAACTGTAAAAATTACCTTAGGTCACTGAGGGTTAACATGGCCTGTACAGGAATCAATACATATAAATAGCGTGACCATTTTATGAACTGGCATGATTGGTTGGTTTTAGCACAATATCATACAAACTCGTTTATGACAATGTGTTGCCCAGAGTCACACTCAAGCACACACTGTACACACATACAATTATGTAAATCAGCTTGTTGTAATACAATAGCTGTGCTCTTTCTCATTCACAGTCAATGGGGAATTCTCCTGTATGCTATATTTTATTGTCAGCTCCTATTTACGCTAAGGCCAGGGGACAAATACACCCTGTGCAGTCAAAACAAAGCTCATTTTGAGCTATCTGGTGCATACCAAAAGGAAAACATGTACAAAAAAACCTCTGCTATAAATTAGGGAGTGATCAGCAGAATGCAAATACACAGCAGATACAGTGTGCTTATGTTGCATTTCCATATCAAACCCTGTGATCAATTCCTTGGCCTTGTCTGAATGCTAAATTTGTTGTTGTTGTTGTGTGTGTGTGTGTGTGTGTGTGTGTGTGTGTGTGTGTGTGTGTGTGTGTGTGTGTGTGTGTGTGTGTGTGTGTGTGTGTGTGCATAGCTTCAATATTTTAATCCTATGAAAGTTGCAATGAAATCAAGTGTTTGCCTGAGTGTTTGTGGATCTGAGTGTTTTTCCAAATGTGTGTGCAAAGGCATTTAAATAAATCTTTAATACGCTGCAACTATTGTGTCACTGATCTGTAAAAAAAAAAGTGTAAACATACTCAAGAGACTGGACTGGTGTGTGTGCATTATTGACTCAGTACCGGTTGCCTTTCAACATAACAAGGTTAGGAGCACTCCCTTCTCTTCAGCTGCAGAGAGACGCTCTCCCCCACTGGGACTCCCCCCTTAATCAAATCAAGTATTTCCAATAGCAATTAATATTAGAGCATGCAAATTGCCCAGGAGGGCAAAATGACATTCCCTGGAGGCTCCAGCTATATCTCTCCTCCCTGTGCCCCCTTTCCTCAAGAGACAGTAAGAGTGGAGGGCTGGCTTGTTAGCTGTGGTCTTTCTCTGTTACTCTGCTTTTAGCATTAATGAAGGCTCCATGGTCCCTGCTCATCCTCACTGCACTGCACAGCAAAAGGCTCAGCCGACATCTTCTCAATGTCTAAGTCACCAAATCTAGCTTTTATGTATAATTTATAGTTGCCTCATTTTAAATCCTGTGTATATGATTCTGACTGAAACTGGATTTTTGAGGCTGCTGATATCAATATTGAAACAAAAAAGATATACAGCATTGTATTAAACTATAGTTGTATCCAAGCACACACAGAGATCACTCAAGTTAAGGCTCTGCTTTTTCTCAGACTCAAATCAAAACTCTGCCAGTCGCAGTAGATATCGTACTTATTTATGTCTCTGTGTAGCCAATCCTGTGACCGGTGCATTTAATAATCAGTGGCCCAGTGTTAAAGCTCCCATGACATGGTGATCTTTGGATGCTTTTATATAGACCTTAGTGGTCCCCTAATACTGTATCTGAAGTCTCTTTTATATAGACCTTAGTGGTCCCCTAATACTGTATCTGAAGTCCCTTTTATATAGACCTTAGTGGTCCCCTATTACTGTATCTGAAGTGTCTTTTATATAGACCTTAGTGGTCCCCTAATACTGTATCTGAAGTCTCTTTATATAGACCTTAGTGGTCCCCTAATACTGTATCTGAAGTCTCTTTTATATAGGCCTTAGTGGTCCCCTAATACTGTATCTGAAGTCTCTTTTATATAGGCCTTAGTGGTCCCCTAATACTGTATCTGAAGTCTCTTTCCCAAAATTCAGACTTGGTGCAGAATTACAGCCACTAGAGCCAGTCCCACAATGAGCTTTCCTTAGTATGTGCCATTTCTGAGTCTGTAGCTTTTGAGGAGGAGGGGGGGCCAAGGTAAAGGCTGGGGGTGTGGCCTTGACCAACTGCCACTTTGCTTGTTTAAAAGTCAAAGACCAAGCATCAAAACTCGACGCTTGGTCAGGGGCCTTTGGTGTTTGTTACTTACGCAAAAAGTCTACTTCAACAAGTCAGTCAAATGCGGGGTGCTTTCTACTAATTCCAATGTAATCCCATCCATGGCCATATCTGATACTCTGGGCAACATTCGTCGACGTGCTTGGTGGGGACTCTTTCAATTCAATTCAATTTTAATAGTATCAAATCATAACAAGAGTTATCTCAAGACACTTTACAGATAGAGTAGGTCTGGATCCACTGTGTTGTCAGGTTAAAGCCTGTTTCTACATACATACGTTACTAAGGACATAACCACGGCAAATCTTTTTTTGTGGAAAAAATATTTTTAGAATATTGGATTGTATGAGTTCGACAATCAACTATTGTGGACTTCGCTGGGAAACGGGAAATAAACAGAGGTGTCAATTAACACAACTTCTATGCCTTTCTGTCACATCTACTGCAGTCTGATTCACTGTGTTCACTCAGAAACAAATCACTGCACATGGGTAGGCACTTTTAATGACATTTTGAACATGTTAAGAGGCTAAAAACACATTTAAAACTTGCCCTGTTAGGGGCTATCTCTAGCAGGACACCACCAATTCTTTTTTTTTCTCTCTCTACTGACAGCACTCCAAATTTCCAAACAACGGAGCTATGTGTTCATATTGACCGGAATTCTCCTTTAATGTTTGTCGGTCCATGTCCTCTGGATGTGTCAATAGGCAACTGTCTGTTAAAGTCATAATATGTCCAATGTTGTGTTTCCAGCTTGAGGTGATGCCCCCAAGCAAGTGAGAAAAAAACAACAGGTTAAATTTGAGTTTTTCTCTCGGGGGATGGTAGGTGACAGTGTTTCCAAATGATCTCAAACACATTTTGGAATTTCTGTACTGGAATCTATGTTACTTATTGTCTGACATACTGTATATCTTGATAACTATCTGTGATCAAATCAAATTGGTTCATAAAAATGGCCCAGTTGACAGGATTATACAGTGTAACTGGTGATAGTGTTTTGCAAAACTGAAAATACTTTCGGTAAACTTCTTTCATTACAAACAAGAACCAAAAAATGTTCCCATGTTAGTAAATTGTATTGGCCCTAAATGATAAAAGTGGTATCAAAGTACATACAATGCTGCACAATAGGGATTTTACTCTATTGGAAAAATCACACCCAGCTGCCAATACAAACACAGTTCAAAAGAAAGGAAAAGGTTCATCAATACCAATACCAAAGTATTGACATGATGTGCACACCAGCAACAGAATCAGTATCGCAGAATCCCAGGGGAACTGCCAGTGAAATATTTAAATAAAGAGAAACATTAGCATTATACAATAACTAAATAAGTAGTCTCCTCCACAGGTCAGCAGATGGTTTCTCCAGCTGCTTCGACTTATCCCAACAGTTCAAAGACATGCAATCCAGGTGGGCTGGAGATCTGTTTTCAACTCCATATGCACGGCCTCCTTGATGGTTCAGGTCCAAAGGACAATATGTGGTCTGAGGCTGAGTCCTTGCTAAGATGGCACCGTTGTGTGTGGCTCGCCGCTTACCTCTGCTGAGATTATTGTTAATTGTCCTGCTCCTACTACTAATCACTCAGAATGTGTCACCGCTACTTGACCCTTGTAACTGGCAGTCAAAGACCACACCGCCTTTCCTGGCGTCCATACCAGATTACCTACGGCGTCAACCTTGCCTGCTACCCCGCAAAAATAAAAATCGCCGCAGGGGACGCGGTAAGAGAGGCGGAGTTCGTATCAGGCTTGAAGCTTACCTGGCTTCACTTTCCACATGAGATCCGGACCATCCAGGTGTCGGGTTTTCTGTGGAGTTTGTTGGTTACGATCAGCGGCGATCGTTGGCGTACAGTTACCAGTGGCTTCGGCCTACTGTGGACCTGCCTCCCCGCTGCCGGAGCATGAAGCTCTCTAGACGTGGCTGTGTGCATAACAAGGTTATGTGCTTAGTCGGGCTTCCCAACAGTCTGGAAGGCGATCAATTCGCATGGCACTGATCAACATCAGATCAGTCACAGATAAGACTTTCATCCTTAGTGACTTTTTTACTACCAATTATCTGGACTTTCTTTTGCTGACCGAAACCTGGCTAAAACCAGGTGAAAACAGCGCCTTCACGGAGCTCCTCCCCCCCGGCTGCTCTTTTTTCAACTCCCCGCGAGCTTCAGGTCGAGGCGGTGGATTGGCCACACTCTTTAAGGATGAGTGCAGATGCAGATTGCTTTCTGTTACCCTAGCTTTGAGCTTCAACTGTTGGTGGCTGACCTGGATTCACCTGTTTTGTGTGCAATAATTTATCGCCCACAAAAACTCAACAAGGACTTTATCCGCGAGTTTTCTGAATTTCTGGCTGATTTTGTTCCAAAATACGTCAAGCTCCTGATCTTGGACTTCAATATTCATGTTTGTTGTCCCTCGAACCCTTTTGCTAATGATTTTAAAACTCTGTTGAACTCTTTTGGTCTTAATCAATGTGTGAATAGGGCAACACATAATCTTGGCCATACCTTGGATCTTATCATCTCTCTTGGACTTTCAGTTTCAGTCACTGAAATTTCCAAATCTGGTATCTCAGATTACTTCCCCATTAGATTTGAGATCAGTGTTTCTCCACCTCCTAGTAAACCTGTGTCTTCAGTCTCTAGGCGTCGCTGTATCATTCCCTCTTCAGGTGGTGAGTTTGCTTCAAAATTCTTGGGCTCTCAGTTTTATGCCAAGAATGGTCTGGTTTCTCCATCTTCCCCAGATAGCATTCTCTCTCCTTTCTATTCTACAAGTGCTGAAATCGAGTTTTTATTGTCCCTCGTCGCTTTAGGTCTATCAAACCTAAAGCAGAACCCTGGCTAAACGACAACACAAGGGCCCTTAGGCAACGCTGCAGACAAGCTGAACGGAGTTGGAAGGACAAGTTACAAGTTTCTCTGGGTTTGTTAAGGGAAAGTCTTGCAGAGTATCAGAGGGCTGTAATCTCTCATATGTCAGAACTAACAGCTGCCATGAACCTAGGGTGTTATTCAACACTATAAACTATGTTGTGAATCCATACACCTCTTCTTTGACAGAGGTTTCAACCAGTATGTGTGAGAACTTTCTCTGTTACTTTATTGATAAAGTAGCATCAGTAACCCTAACCCCTAACCCCTACCTGCTGTTTCTGTGCATTCTGCTGTGTTTGAGGAATTTAAGCCTGTTTCTCTGTCGCTGCTCACCAAGGTTGTACACCACATGAAACCTACCAACTGTGTTTCAGACATTGTTCCTGCCAGGATGGTGAAGGAGGTTTTTAGCACCATTGGGTTGAGTCTACTTACCTTTTTTAACTTTTTTCTTAGTTCTGGCTCTGTCCCAGATGCTTTTAAACATGCTGTGGTTAGGCCGCTACTTAAAAAGCCTAATCTTGACCCCAATGTGTTGTCCAATTTTAGACCAGTCTCACATCTGCTCTTTCTTTCAAAGGTGCTGGAAAAAAGTTGTTTGTCTGGTTTTAAATTGCGTCACAGCACTGAGTCGGCGCTGCTAAGAGTTCACAGTGATATTGCCTTGTCTGTAAATGCTGGGGATACTACTGTATTAGTGCAGTTGGACCTGACATCAGCTTTTGATACAGTGGACCACAGTCCTTCTTGCACGCCTTGAGCATGTTGTAAGCATTCAAGGCTCTGCACTTAAATGGGTTAGCTCTTATTTGACAAATAGGAGTTTCTTTGTCACAATGGGTGATTTCTCCTCTTCATCTGCTCCTCTTTATTGCGGGGTGCCCCAGGGTTCAATTATTGGCCCATCCTGTTCTCTTTATATATGTTGCCATTAGGGGCCATAAGCACAACCTGTCATTTCATTGTTATGCAGATGACCTGCAAATTTATCTGCCTATGAAACCCAATGACAGATTTGCACTAAACGGCCAGCTTAATGGCATTAATGATATTAAGTTGTGGCTATTTTGGAACTTCCTTACTCTGAATGAGGACAAAACTGAGTGTATTATCTTCAGTACAAATTTCATGTCAAACAATCCAACTTTAAGTCTGGGAGCTTTGACTTCATGCGCCAAGCAAACTGTCAAAAATCTGGATATGACATTTGATTGTAGCATGAAATTTGACAATGCAATGTTGTCAAAACAAGCTTTTTCTAACTTTGTCTCCTGGCTAAAGTAAAGGCTTTTCTTAACAGGCATGATCTGGAAAGGGCTATTCATGCCTTTATTAGTTCACGGCTAGATTATTGCAACGCTCTTTATGTTGGTCTAAATCAAACATCCATCTCACGTTTTCAGCTTGTGCAAAAGGCTGCTGCTCGCTTTTTGACAAATACTTAAAGAAGTGCACACATCACTCCCATTCTGTTTACACTACACTGGCTTCCGGTGCGTTTTGGAATTGATTAAAATTGCATTGTTTGTTTTCAAAGCCTTAAATGGCCTTGCCCTGGAGTATTTGTCCGAGCTTTTAACTTTAGGTGGGCAAAATTGGCTGTTGCGGTCTTCAGATCTACGGACTTTAGAAGTCCCAAGGTCGAGGTACAAACAGTGGGGCGATTGGGCCTTCACTGTTGCTGGCCCAAAACTCTGAAACAAGCCCCCTCACCCTCGACATTCGCACTATAACGGATGTTTTTCATTTTAAATCAAAACTTAAAACTTATTTATTTAGAATGGCTTTTAATATGGAGTAGTGGTGAAACAACTTCCCTCTTCTGATGATTTTAGGCAACTTTATCTGTTTTACTCTTTTCTATGCTTCATGTGTTTTTTTTTTCTTGTCTTTTATTGAATGTTGTGTTTATTCTTGGTTGATATAAAGCTCTTTGGACACCTGTTGGTTGCTGTAAATTGCTATATAAATACATGTTGATTGATTGATTGAGGCTTGTGGTAGTTATCTCCTCTGGGAATCTGAGTCGTTTATTTAAGTCTACCAGCATTACTACTGTGTTTTAAATTGTTTTTCTTTAAAAAATGTTTGTTCCATGCAAACAGGTTAAGATTGTACCATACCATACCAACTTTATTTGTTAAGCACTTTACAACAACCAAAGTTGACCAAAGTGCTGTACAGAAACACAAACAAAAACATATTTATAATCAACAACCATACAATTAAAACACACAAAGTAACGAATAAGAACAAGTTAAGGAAGTCGACATCTGTACTATGTGTCAAAAGCCAAAGAGAAAAGATGGGTTTTAAGAAGGGCCTTAAGATTGTGGGTTATTTATAATGTGATAGTTATTGAGTGCGACTGCTAGTTTGATCTCCTTTTAATGAGAAATGTACATGTGTGTATGTTTGTGGATGTATACATGCATGTGTATGTACTGTTGTGTGTGAATAAGGCACAAAACCTTTAGAACCTTTAATTCCATAATAGCAATGCATTGGGAACATTGCACATTCAATTCCAAATCAAGACATGACCAAATTGATTAAGTTTGTGTTCTACCTTTTTTAGAAAGTGAAGAAAATGCTTCCCATCTGTGTTGCATGGAGTCAACCAACTTCTGGTACCTGTGAAGAGGTATTCCAGCCCAGGATGATTGAACTACATTCCACGATTCCACTGCCTTACTGGGTTTTGCCTCGGAAACAGCATTTTTAATGTCACCCCACAAGTTTTTCATGGGATTGAGGTCCAAAGTTTGGGCTGGCCACTCCATAACATCAATCTTGTTCATCTGGAACCAAAACTTTGCTAAATGGTGTGTTTTGGGTCATTGTCTTGTTGTAAGATCCATTTCAAAAGCATTTCTTCTTCAGCATAAGGCAACATGACTTCTTCAAGTATTTTGATGTATCGAAACTGATCCATGATCCCTGGT
The DNA here is from genome assembly GCA_026937815.1 of Etheostoma perlongum. NCBI lineage: Eukaryota > Metazoa > Chordata > Actinopteri > Perciformes > Percidae > Etheostoma > Etheostoma perlongum. The sequence goes on from CM049372.1 coordinate 5,132,878, forward strand.
ATGCGATAAATATGCTCAACACCACAGTATGAGAAACATCTCCATAACATGATTTCTGCACCACCATGCTTTACTGTCTTCACAGTGTACTGTGGCTTGAATTCAGTGCATGGGGGTCGTTGGACAAACTGTCTGCGGCCCCTAGACCCAAAAAAAACAATATTGCTCTCATCAGTCCACAGAAAGTTGTGCCATTTGTCCTTTGACTAGTCAATGTGTCCTTTGGCAAATGTCAACCTATTCAGTACATGTCTTTTTTCAGCAATGGGACTTTGTGGGAGCTTCTACCTGATAGCTTTCCTTCACATAGTCGTCTTCTGATCTTAACAGAATTCACAGGTAACTTTAAGTTTTCTTTGATTTTCCTGGAGCTGATCATTGGTTGAGCCTTTGCCATTTTGGCTATTCTTCAGTCTATTTGAATCGTAGTTTACCGTTTTTTCCCCACGTTGTTCAGGCTTTGGATGCCATTTCAAGGCATTTGAAATCATTTTGGCTGAGCAGCCTATATTTTTCTACACTTCTTTATATGTCTGGTTTGTCAATGTCTGAAAGGACCAATTTTGCTGAGTATTTCAGTGTGAAATGCCCTAAAACCAGCATGCAACACACTTCCTTCCTTAAATATGGTCCATAACTGACACTTGTTTCTTCAGGGAATCAGTCACCTCACTAATTGAACACAACTAATATTTTGAACATGCTCCTTTCAATTACAGATTCAAATACACAGAATGAGCAGCATGCATGTCATGACTGTTTCTATGACTCTACAACACTTACTAGTAAATCATTTGCCATGTAGAATGATCACTTAAAAAAATAATATTTATTAGGTTAGTGATGTTGGACTGCTATTAACACAACTGTGTATACCATTATACTCTTGCACATACTCTCTTACATTATCTAACACACAGTCTGGGCCATAGGCTAAAGCATAATCACTTATCCTGGTTGCACTCAGTACAGTTTACTACATGACCACAATACTAGAGGACCACTGCCCTATACAGACATGTCTGACGAGGTCTTGACTGACATTACTAGAGAGATCCTTAAAACCACCCCAAATGCAGAGGAAAGGTATGTGTTAGGAGGCCAACATCAGAATACAACGCTGGCGCATGAGACGCTGCCTGCACCATCTTGATCCAGTTGGACGGGCTTGTTTTGCTTCTGTTGGCGTCCCTGCTTGTTGGTGGCGTTGAATCATCACTGGTTTATGAGCGCCATGCACTGTTCGATATCTGGGATTCTTTTGGGAGGTATTCTAACGTCAAAGGTGGACGTGGTGCTGGTTCTCCACTCTTCCTGGCTGCGGTGCCGGAGGAGCTTCGCCGCCGGGAGTCAACTTTCCTGCTTCAGGCGAGATCGTGCAGGAGACGTCGGCGTGCTCACGGTACACGTTCTGGCAAGCGTGTGAAGTTGAGGACTTTGTTGAGAGGGACTGGTATGGACCCGATTGTTGGTATGCCGGCTGGCTACAATCATCTGGATCTGGTGCTTCGGCGGTGGTGTATTCAACCTGTTTGTCCGGGGCGTCCAGAGTCCGATCAGCTGTTTCAGCCTTGTTGGACTGAGAGGCGGTGGTGCAGAGGAGGCGGTGTGTGGATAACCTGAATATACTGGACTGCAATTCGGCGCTGGTTGACGGAGAAATAAAAGTCCAGATGGCTTCTGAACGTCCGGTCATCGTCTAATAAGACATTTGTTCTTCGCAACTTCTTTAATTCCCACGTTTTAGACATTGTTTATAACTGAGACGTGGATGCGCGAGGGTGATGTATCGCCCTTGATTGATCTTTGTCCTCTTAACACCAGTTTTCTCAACACTTCGAGACTTTCTGGAAGAGGAGGGGGGATTGTCTCACTTTTTAAGGACAATTTTAAGTGCAAACAGATTGTCAACTGTGATCCTTATTCTAGCTTTGAATCACAGCTTTTTACTATAATTAAACCTTCTGTGGTTTGGATTGCTGTAATATATCGTCCACCTAAGTATAATGACAACTTTATTTCTGAGTAGGCTGACTTTTTATCTAGATTTGTTTTTCAGTATGAGAGGATTTTAATTGTTGGCGGTTTTAATATCCATATTTGTTGTGACAATAAGCCATTAGTAAAAGACTTTTTAAACGTTATTGAGTCTTTTAGTTTCACACAATTTGTGTCTGAACCGACACATCAGCACAGTCATACATTAGATTTAGTTCTAAGCTATGGTTTGTCTGTGTCAGTTAACAATATCAGTGTCTTACCAATTTCCGATCACTCGCTGATATTATTTGACATATCTATCCCCAATTCATTTGGTATGGGGAAAATGGTGCAAAAGACAAGGTTATCTCATTATATTAGCACTAATGCTTTACTTGACCTTAATTTGAAACTACCAGATGTGATGGATCCAGTTTTTAGCCAAGCCTTTTCGGTGGACTGTCTCACAGACAATTTTAATAGTGCACTTCGGGACTTGTTGGAAGGGGTGGCCCCAGCCAAGATACGGAAGTGTTCTTTAAAAAATCATACACCTTGGCTAAATGAAGAGTTACTGACTCTCAGAATGAGCTGCAGAAAAGTGCAAAGGCAGATTTTTATTCTACTGTGATTATGAATAACAAGCATAATCCTAGACTTTTATTTGAAACTGTCAATATACTTACACAGTGTCAGCAGCCGGTAAATAGTATAGATTTGTCAGCAGAGGATTTTATGATGTATTTTTATGAGAGAGTTGAGGACATCCGCACTGCGATACCCCAGTCAGATGTTGGGAGATTAGACTGCGCTATTACAGGATCACCTTTTGTAGGACAGGGCCTTTCTGAGTTTGAGCCAATTTCTTTGGCTGAATTAACTAAAATTGTTACGATTGCAAGAGGCACCACTTGCTCCCTGGATCCCTTGCCTGCCTGGGTTGTTAAAGAACTATGGCCAACATTAGGATTGTATGTTTTAATTGTTCTAAACCTTTCATTCTCCACAGGAGTTTTTCCGGCTTGCTTCAAATTTGCAGTGGTTAAACCATTATTGAAGAAACCAAATCTGGATATTAACTCGTTGGAAAATTATAGACCTGTCTCTAATTTTGGCCTTCCTATCAAAAGTCGTCTCGAATCAACTTTTAAAATATTTGTCATGTAATAATCTTTTTGAGTCGCTGCAGTCTGCTTTTCGAGCAAAACATTCTACTGAAACAGCACTCACAAAGGTGGTAAACTTAACATCTGTCCTTTTGTTATTGGATCTTAGTGCAGTTTTTGATACTGTGGACCACTGTATTTTATTGGATAGAATCAAGAAATACTTCTGCATCTCTGGCCAAGTGGTTGAGATCCTACCTTTCAGAAAGATCTCAATGTGTGTTTTATAGCAACACATTTTCCGATCCTTACCCACTTCAGCATGGGGTTCCACAGGGTTCAGTCTTTGGTCCCCTGTTGTTTTCGTTATATTTAGCTCCACTGGGTCAGATCATTCGTTCTTTTGGGATTGCTTTTCATTGCTATGCTGATGATGTACAAATATATATGCCAGTTATTGCAGGAAATGCATCCGATTTGGTTAAGTTGTCGACTTGCTTGGCTGCTGTGAGAGGCTGGTTATCAGCAAACTTGCTGCTACTCAATTCAGCCAAAACTGAGATGATAGCTATAGGACCACCTAGATTAGGTCATTTTTATGACAATTTCACTCTGTCCATTGATGATTTGATCATTAAGTGCAAGGACAGAGTGAAGTATCTCGGGAATAGTTATTGATCAGTCACTGTCATTTGACTTGCATATTAAGGAGTTGACAAAAGTAGCCTTCTTTCATCTCCGAAGAATTGCAAAGATCAGATCAGTATTGTCCCTTAAAGATGCTGAGGCCCTTATTCATGCCTTTGTTACATCTAGACTAGACTATTTTAACCCTCCTAGCCCTGAGGCCATTTTTACAGTTCATTTTCCGTCTGGATTTATTTTATATAAAAGCCAATAAAACATCAACCCTGTTGTCTACAGTCAAGATATAACCATCATTTTTTTCAGGACAAACTGGGTTAGTAGATTATTTGGGTTGCAATGAGGTCACTTGAATGTTAAAAATGGTTGTAGGACCTTAAAGACAAATAAATAAATAAAACGGAACATGACTCTTCCAGATATGTATTGATATCACAGACATATAGGTAAAACCTAAGCCATTTTACTCTCTAAAACACTTCTCATATGTCTTGGGAGTCACACTGTGAAGAAATAATCATTATAAATTTTACAGATGACAAAATACAGACATTTTTTCAAAAAAAGTCCGGACGCTTTTGCCCTCATGACATTTACCTATGCCAATAATAACATAATAATGTCATATTTATTGATATTACACCAACAACAATGCTACACAAGCATTTGTGTGTCTAAAACAGTTCTTCTATATGCAAAAATAAACATAATAAACATTATAACTCATATAAAGCACATACTATTTACATTTCTTCAAAAAAGGCCCAAATATATAATATATAATGCAAATATATGCCAAATCTCAAACCAATGAGGCCATTTCCGCTATAAAACGGTAGATATCTATCTTGTTCCACTATAGCACCTTTGATTGCATGCTAGACACGTTGACAGGAAGTGTTGGCAGAGTAGGAAGTGCTGGGAGGGCTGTAATCTTTCAGCTTCCATAGTCTTTGGCTGATGTCTCCCATATATGGGCATACTGGGGCCTGTACTTCCTGTAAACACAGAGACGAGACACGGAGCTGCGCGAGCGGCATAATCGAGCGAAAACGCGATGAATTATGGACATAAAGTGGATTAATCTGGGATTTAAAGGTATGGATTTAAAGCCCAACAACCCCTAAAGAGGCTGGAAGTTCCAGGCTGGATAGAAAATCACCTGTAGAGGCTAAACGGACACGGAAAAGACCGCCGTAAAGGCTAATTCGTCAGGATTCCGGTGTTCCGGTTTAACGAGTGTCCATGTTAACTGGCGACCGTCAGCCAAAAGCGTCTGTTGTTGTCGTAGTGACGACAGCTGTTGCAAAACAGGAAGAGACTACGTAGCTGTCCGCGTGAATGCCTGTTTAAGTTGTCATTAAAATGTTCAACATGACGACGTAGGCCTATACGTTACCTCTGATTTGTCTTATGAGTCTAGTCTGAGGAAACTTGTCCGTCGCGTTTGAAACGCGGCTTGCTGTTAAGGAAAACAGTAACACCGCGTTGCTCCTTCTGTTAATGTCTAGAATATGTTTTATTGAATACACCTATTCGTCTTCAGAGCCTGTTTGAGTAAACACATGTCACGTAGAAAAGTATTTAGCCCTTTTAAAAGTAGAAAAAAAATATATAAACTAACTTGGATTCGAACTCGTACCTTCCTGGGAAAATGTAAACGTTGCAGCAGATTAACGCGGTGCGCCACGAGCCGTTTGGAGAGCTGATAGGCAGGGCTTTATATTAACTCAAACACACAGAATGTCTCAAATGAGGACGCAGCCAGATCAACTTGTGACCACACTGCATGCAGATAACTCACAGGCTGCTCTTGCTCAGAAATTGTCTTTATTTTTGTTTGATTCCCAAAAAGTGTAGCCTACATCTTCTAGGTTTGTCTACGGTATGCACATTCAAAGCAACCTGAAACTCAAAATGTCCATCTGACAAAAAAATAAATATATTTCACGGGATTCAAACTCCTACCATTCTGGGAAAATATATAAGTCTCAGCTATCTCATACATCAAATCTTTAAAACAGGAGGCAGTCAAATCAACTTGTGACCACTGTAGCCTTAAGCTACTAACATGTAAATTATATAGGCTATTTATGTTAGCCGCTTCAACCTTGAGGTTACAGGCTATACTTGAATGTGAAAAAATTGTTACAAGATGATAAGTTATAGAAGACACAATATAAGGCAAGTTGCTCAGAATGTATTATTTTTTTATTTCCAAAACAAAAAAAAGTCAAAAAAAGTACAGTCAAAGCAACCTGAAACAAGCCCCAGATAAATGTTCATGACCTAATTAGCTAGCCCCACTGTACTAAATAGGCCTATCTGGTTAGATTGTTTCCTCTCATTTTGTTTTTATTTTTTTGTCAGCAATGGACATTGCGTTTCAGGTTGCTTTGACTGTACTTATATGGACAAACAAGATACACTTTTTTTTGTTTTGGAAATAAAAAAAAAAATACATTCTGAGCAACTTGCCTTATATTGTGTCTTCTATAACTTATCATCTTGTAACAATTTCATGTCATGTTAAGTGGTTTGATATTTTCACATTCAAGTATAGCCTGTAACCTCAAGGTTGAAGCGGCTAACATAAATAGCCTATATAATTTACATGGTAGGAGTTTGAATCCCGTGAAATATATTTATTTTTTTGTCAGATGGACATTTTGAGTTTCAGGTTGCTTTGAATGTGCATACCGTAGACAAACCTAGAAGATGTAGGCTACACTTTGTGGGAATCAAACAAAAATAAAGACAATTTCTGAGCAAGAGCAGCCTGTGAGTTATCTGCATGCAGTGTGGTCACAAGTTGATCTGGCTGCGCCCTCATTTGAGACATTCTGTGTGTTTGAGTTAATATAAAGCCCTGCCCATCAGCTCTCCAAACGGCTCGTGGCGCACCGCTGCTAATCTGCTGCGACGTTTACATTTTCCCAGGAAGGTACGAAGTTCGAATCCAAGTTAGTTTATTTTTTTTTTTCTACTTTTAAAAGGGCTAAATACTTTTCTACGTGACATGTGTTTACTCAAACAGGCTCTGAAGACGAATAGGTGTATTCAATAAAACATATTCTAGACATTAACAGAAGGAGCAACGCGGTGTTACTGTTTTCCTTAACAGCAAGCCGCGTTTCAAACGCGACGGACAAGTTTCCTCAGACTAGACTCATAAGACAAATCAGAGGTAACGTATAGGCCTACGTCGTCATGTTGAACATTTTAATGACAACTTAAACAGGCATTCACGCGGACAGCTACGTAGTCTCTTCCTGTTTTGCAACAGCTGTCGTCACTACGACAACAACAGACGCTTTTGGCTGACGGTCGCCAGTTAACATGGACACTCGTTAAACCGGAACACCGGAGCAACTTTTGGTGAGTGACTGCGTTGTATTGTTTAAAAGTTATTAAACTATGAATCAGAGGTGATTTTTTGATCGTGGGCGAGCCTCTCGGTCTCACAGGGTGTACTGTTCTTGGGGCTGCCTAAGAAAAGTCTGCAAGGTCTGCAGATGGTCCAGAATGCTGCAGCACGTATTCTTACTGGATCATTTAAATACATAAACATAACTCCTGTGCTGGCCTCACTTCACTGGCTCCCTGTCCAGGCTAGAGCAGACTTTAAGGTCTTACTGTTAACATTCAAAATAGTGAATGGCCTTGCACCAGTATATCTGCCTGATCTGTTAACTTCTTATGTGCCTTCTCGGTTGCTGCGCTCCCACAGGTCAGGAATGCTGACAGTACCAAAGGTTAAAAAGAAAATGGTTGGGGAGCAAGCCTTCTTGTTTCGCGCTCCAACATTATGGAACAGTCTTCCAGTGGATATTAGACTGGCATGTTCAATTGGGGTCTTTAAATCAAAGCTTAAGACTTACAGTGAGGAAAATAAGCATTTGAACACCCTGCTATTTTGCAAGTTCTCCCACTTACAAATCATGGAGGGGTCTGAAATTGTCATCGTGGTTGCATGCCCACTGTGAGAGACATAATCTAAAAACAAAATCCAGAAATCACAATGTAGGATGTTTTAACTATTTATTTGTATGATACAGCTGCAAATAAGTATTTGAACACCTGAGAAAATCAATGTTAATATTTGTTACAGTAGCCTTTGTTTGCATTTCCAGAGGTCAAACGTTTCCTGTAGTTTTTCAAAAGGTGTGCACACACTGCAGAAGGGATTTTGGCCCACTCCTCCACACAGATCTTCTCTAGATCAGTCAAGTTTCTGGGCTGTTGCTGAGAAACACGGAGTTTGAGCTCCCTCCAAAGATTCTCTATTGGGTTTAGGTCTGGAGACTGGCTAGGCCACGCCAGAACCTTGATATGCTTCTTACAGAGCCACTGGTTATCCTGGCTGTGTGCTTCGGGTCATTGTCATGTTGGAAGACCCAGCCTTGACCCATCTTCAATGCTCTAACTGAGGGAAGGAGGTTGTTCCCCAAAATCTCGCAATACATGGCCCCGGTCATCCTCTCCTTAATACAGTGCAGTCACCCTGTCCCATGTGCAGAAAAACACCCCCAAAGCATGATGCTACCACCCACATGCTTCCCAGTAGGGATGGTATTCTTGGGATGGTACTCATCATTCTTCTTCCTCCAAACACGGTTAGTGGAATTATGACCAAAAAGTTCTATTTTGGTCTCATCTGACCACATGACTTTCTCCCATGACTCCTCTGGATCATCCAAATGGTTATTGGCAAACTTAAGACGGGCCTTGACATGTGCTGGTTTAAGCAGGGGAACCTTAGGTGCCATGCATGATTTCAAACCATGACGTCTTAGTGTATTACCAACAATTACCTTGGAAACGGTGGTCCCAGCTCTTCAGGTCATTGACCAGCTCCTCTCGTGTAGTTCTGGGCTGATTTCTCACCTTTCATAGGATCATTGAGACCCCACGAGGTGAGATCATGGAGCCCCAGTCCGAGGGAGATTGACAGTCATGTTTAGCTTCTTCCATTTTCTAATGATTGCTCCAACAGTGGACCTTTTTTTACCAAGCTGCTTGGCCGTAGCCCTTTCCAGCCTTGTGGAGGTGGACAATTTTATCTTTAGTGTCTTTGGACAGCTCTTTGGTCTTGGCCATGTTAGTAGTTGGATTCTTACTGATTGTATGGGGTGGACAGGTGTCTTTTATGCAGCTAACAACCACAAACAGGTGCATCTAATTTAGGATAATAAATGGAGTGGAGTTGGACATTTTGAGGGTCAGAAATCTAGCTGATAGACATGTGTTCAAATACGTATTTGCATCTGTATCATACAAATAAATAGTTAAAAAATCATACATTGTGATTTCTAGATTTTTTTTATAGATTATGTCTCTCACAGTGGACATGCACCTACGATGATAATTTCAGACCCCTCCATGATTTCTAAGTGGGAGAACTTGCAAAATAGCAGAGTGTTCAAATACTTATTTTCCTCACTGTACTTATTCACTGCTGCGTATGAGTCCTAAATGCTCATTTATCCTTCATGTATTTGTATAGTGTTATTTACTTTTTACTGTCTCGATTTAAAATGTTTTGTTCTGCTTGTATTTAAAGTGTATTTTTGCTGTAAAGCACTTTGATGGAAAGCGCTCTATAAATAAATGTATTATTATTATTAAAACACCGGGATGCATTTACCACATCATATCATTATACATAAGGCAAAATTATTGGATGGAATATTATTCATCCTGATATTTTTTATTTAGTATTATACTAGGAATGGTCTTACGCTGTTGTTGTCGTCATGTTAATATAAGTTTGCACCCTTTGTTTTGACGTAGAAAGTCGTGCAGATTTTGAACAGCTCACTGACTGAAGTCACGATATATTCAGATACCTGTTTCTCTCAAAACAACATGGATGTTTGTTTTTTTCCCAAGTTTTATGTGTGTGGAAGCACCAGAGAAACATAATACCACCCCAAATCCCAGAAAAGTGATTTTTTTGTTCTTAATATGGGCACTTTAATAAATACTGGACCAAAGAGTGTTCTTCCCATCAGTCACTTAAACATACAAACATAGGAAAATAGGCTTCAGGTTGAAAACCCTTTCACCTTTAACACTGAAGAGGGGATGTATTTTTCTTAGCATGTATAATATATAACATATATACAATATTGTTTTTCTTGTTAATCTTTCTAGTGAAATAACAAACCTCTATTTTCAGTGTATTCTTAACCTGTTTATTCCAAACATCCTCAAGAGGATGCTTAGAACTAACCAACCACCCACCAAAACCATGTGTTTCACCAATTGCATGGTCCATTCTTCCTGAAATCCCCATCTGTGTCAAAAAGCGGTAGCTTAAGGCAGTTAATTCAGGTGTTGGCCATTGGCAAACAGCGTCTCAGGCTGGAGGAGTGATCATGCAGGAAATCGATTAATGGCTAAAGGAAGAAGCCAACTGTAGGGGTGCCAGTTGCACCTGGGACAAAGATTTGGATTTTACCTAGCTGTCATGGTCTTTCTTGCTCTGTCAACAAGCAAGAAAACAATGAAAATGTACAGCAATCCTACCAGGAAGTTGCAACATAGAAAACACCAAAGCTAAAGACTCAAAGAAAGACAGTAAAAAAGTGAGGCATTGAAAGAATGTAATGACAAGAGGAGTGAAAGAAAGAAAAATGTAAAGGAAATAGGAATCATATAGTGAGATGGTGATAGAAAGGGTTTAAGTAGAGAAATAGTATAATTTAACCCTCCTGTTGTCCTTGGGTCAAATTTGACCGCTTTTAAAAAATGTCTTTTTTTAAATTTTTAACCAAATTACCACAAAAAAATGGATTGGAAACCATACAACGCTCTTTGCAAATACACATGATCACTTTCATTCCTGACGAAACTCATCTGTACGTTCCTCTGATCTTATTAACAATCAATTACAATCACATTCATTTGCTTTCTAAACAATAGTGTGACATACACCTTGAGTGCCCCGCAGACTCTGTGGACCACCTGAAACATGAGGATGTTTTGAATAAGTAAATCTCTGTCTTCTATGCATTTTCATGGCCTTAGGCACCCAGCATTCGCCAGATAATTTTGCATTGGTTCTGTGGCGTGTAACAATTCATCCAAAGATGTACCTTCTGACAACTAAAAAAGAAAAAAAAAAAACGCACAAAAGAGAAAGAAACAATACATTTGCTAATCTATTTAGTGTCATTGGCCTATTTTAACCCTTGAGTTGCAGCCATCACACATGGAAGGAAATATACACTCAGTATTTGCATAGTACAATATATTTAAAGTACAAATACCTTTTTAACCTTCTCATACAAGTCAGCTTCAGTAATGTCTTCCAAGACAGACTTTATTAAGGACTTTTCATCAACTAGACAAGCATACAGTGTTGGTGCCAAGAATCCTGGAGGAGGAACACCATGAAGAAGACAGCAATGGCCAGGCCAGCAATGAAATACAGATTATAGGAAATCTAAAGCAATTAATACTTTGGGGACAAAAATATTGCATTTCCCAGAACTGTCCAGACCCAAATGCATTTTGCCATCCTTTCCTTCAGACATCGGTGACTGTATCAAAGCTACCATAAGCAATCATAAAAATTCCATCCTAGGACCACCGAAGTCCAAAGCCTCTTCATCTATTCCCAAGTCAAAACTTGATGCACATCTGGGATGAGGGATTGTAGGACAGTCGTTTGAAGCCACACATGGCACCATCCAGTACTGAGGACCTATTGATTTTAGATCTGCATTTTTGGTAATGGACAATTTGGGATTCAAGACTAAGAAGTAGATCCTGTGCTGATATAGTGTTAGGGCATTTAGATGCACTGTTGAAAGAGAAAACTATTCTTATGAACAAGAGCATACCTTTCAGACTAAACCAAAAGCATTATCGGTTAACTGCAAGATTGTGCTAATGGAAAATCACCAAAATGTGTACAACCACAAGAAAAGACAATAAATAAAAAGAGTCCAGTTGGGCAGCTTGATAAACAGCAACATAATGACCCAAATCTTGACAAATGCCTTTTTTTGCAAGGCAATATTGCAGCTGTAGAGGTTTATCCGTACCAGCACTATGTAGACAGAGGGATTCATCAATCAATAGAGGTCGGTGACACCTGTAGGAGTTTTTGCATCAACTTTTAAAACATAATGTACTTTAATTGCAGAACAGCTTCACGTTGTTATCTCATAACATCTACTCATTTAACAAAGTCATACTACCTAGTCACTTACATATGACTCTTGAGACTGGCCACAACAGATTGGCTTAATTCCTCGTCCTCAGAAGACAAATCTGAGATGGAACCACCACTCATCAACTTTAAAGCATTAAATCTTCAAAATATGTGTCTATTGAAAGCTTAGCCTCTCGTGATTCAATTAAGCACACACACAAAGCATAAGATGATTCATAAGTTAAAGAAAATAAAGAAATGCAAGATACTGCGCAGATAGAGTCGAGTGTACGTTCATACCTTTTTCCTTGTGTCTTTATCAACAGAGGTGATATATTCCCAAAATCTTTTTTTTTCATATCTTGCCAACAATCTAAGGTACGGAAGAGGATTAGGGCCACTGGTGAAAAATGTTATTGAGTCTCAGAATTTTGAAATTAAAGTTAGAATTCTGAGAATAAAGTCAGAACTCAAATAAATGTCATTACATACACACATGCAGACTGATACACACTTGTTTGAACAAAACTAACAGGCTGTCAGGTTTTCTTTAACACAGATGCATGCAGGAAGGTGGGCACGCACAGACACACACACGTAAATGTAAATGTGCTGTATTTGTATAGCGCTTTTCTAGTCTGAACGACTACTCAAAGCGCTTTTACAGGATACATTCACCATTCACACACATTCATACACTGTGGCCGAGGCTGCCGTACAAGGTGCCATCTGCTCATCAGATAAACATGCACACTATTCACACTCCGATGACACAGCATCGGGGCAACTCGGGGTTCAGTGTCTTGCCCAAGGACACTTCGACGTGGGACTGCAGGGCCGGGGATTGAACCACCAACCTTCCAATTGGCAGGTAACCGCTCTACCACTGAGCCACAGCCGCCCCACATAATGACACAATGCACACACTCACAGAACCCTTAGCTAAAGTAACAGATTGTCCTCCGCCTGCCCGTCCTTCTCACAGTTTGTCCTATTCAAGCAATTAGGTCTAGTTCCCTCAGTGCTCGTGTCCTCGTCATTCAGCTCAGCTTTTAATTGAACATGGCGTCACAGGCCATTGAATCTGACATTATCAGTGGTTGTCTAGGCAATGTATTGGGAAATGAAACAGACAAAGCTCATTATAAGCGGAGGCAACTTCCATGGTTACAGCTCTTGCTAACTAATATAATTTGAAATGAAAAATAAATGCATTCATTGTGGTATTCTGTAAAAAATGTCCGTAGAATTAACTGTGAATTTATGTAAAATCATGACATAAAAAAACAGTAAGTACAAAAACAATGAAATAGTGTGTAATTTACATTAATATGTTGTTAATCTCCGACCCAAATGCAACTGTTGATTTGACAGTAAGAATATGTTGAAAATATCATATATTTTTGGAGAATTTACAAATGACTGTAGTTTAAACACAGATAAACTGTAATACAAAAGAACATGTGATATAGTTAAAATAACATCATAGCAGTGTTAGAATAACATTTTTTGTCAGTAGGCTCGCTAGCGTAGGCTACAGTTTGTTTAGGCTATGCCAACCATATTACATTTTATTACAAATTCAGGGTGTAGCCTGTCATGTCACCATAGCTGGTGGCTCCATGGATTGTCAACCGAGAACGGCCCAGGCTCCTTGAGTTTGAGCACCGGCCAGCTTTTGATGCTTTTCATTTTAAATTTGACATTTCCGCAAAAACAAACGGCTGTGTTTAATTTCAAACTAGCTGTGCTCATTCCTCGTCCACTCACTGCTGAGCAGAACAAGCAGAACTAGTTTGTTTGTTTCTGATATGCTGTTACCATGACGACCACTGACCTAACGGCTGAAGGCTGCTGCTGAGCTGACTGCGCGGGCCCAGTCTGTGAAAGCCTGTTATTCAGGTAAACTGAATCTGATTCTTAAACTTTTAATGCATGACGTGGGCGATAAGAAAAAAGAAATAGCTTAATGTTATGTCTGTGAGAGAAATTGTCAGTCGTAGTAATAACATAAGGTAGGGTTTACTGAACTCTCATTTCGCTTTTTTCCATTTAGTTGTTGCCATGTGGGAGCTGAAATTTGACGTGTAGAACTAGCCAGCTAACATAAGCTGAAGTGGTGGTTTTACATGTAGCTAGCTTCTAGGTCCTAGCCTAGCAGCAGCTACTTTATATTGAATTCACGCTCGTTTCATGCTGTTGTGAAGTGGTGGTTTTGGAAGGTTAGGAAAAATGTTAACTTGTCATTTCTGCAGCAAAACATTACAAACCTTGAGGGGTTATGTGCTGCATTGTAAAATCCACAGGAACGAGCCCCATGCGTTTTTCAAATGTGTTAGCACAGACTGCAAGCGGACTTTTAGTGCCTATGCTGCTTTTAAAAGTCATTTCTATCGAGTTCACAACATACCTACACCCTCTGTTACTGCTGGGGCAATTTTTAGAGATTTTAGGTGTGCTATTTCGCTGTGTGAGTGTCAATTTCACACAGTTAAAGAGCTTATCTCCCACCTAAAAGAGCATATAGCGGAGGGGCGACCTGTGTCATGCCCAGTAACAGGTTGTGAAAATACATTCACTGTTAAATCATCATTTACTGCTCATATGTCACGAAAACACAGAATGTGTTCAGTGGATAGTATAAGTGAGAAGTACCGGGAAAATGTTTCCCAGCCCTCTGTCAGTGCATGTGAACATGTTCCCCAGAGCTCATATGATGCTACAACAAATGAAAGCAGTGATTTGGGTACTGTCCGGTTATCTCACATCAATATCTCACCTCATCAAAACAATGAATTATTTAATGACCTCCACGCAGACTTGTCTCAGATAGATTTTCCAGTCTGTTGTTGTGTCCTTGTTGATCCCAAGCTCCCAATTGCACAGCTTCCCATGTCATTTCCCAGGCCCAGATATCTCGACAGTAACAAATGGAAGACGAGATTGAGCGAACCAGTTGGTTAATATTGATCTTCTGATAGCAGGCCCTGAGTGTGCACTTCCAGAAGATTTCTTTGCCAAAGTACAGCTTCATGAGATGGTCGTTCTTGCATCTTCGTTCTTTTGGTAGTAGAACACGATCTTGAAAAAAATTCACAGCTTCCTCCTCAGTAGTTGGCAGGCTAAAGAGGTTCATCTTTCTAGCCGAAAATAAAGTCGAGATAACAGGTGGAATAACGGGTGAAAAAAGATAACGGTCGAGATAACGGGCGGAATAACAGGCTAATGTGAATGAGGTCGAGATAACCGGAGATAACGGGCGGAATAACGGGCAAAAGATGAAAACATTAAATAATTCATTGTTTTGAATGATAACCGGCAGTGATTGATTTGCCACAGGATTTCAAAGACACTTTTCTTAGGAATGTCTGTTTATTCTACCTAAAATTGCAAGGGCAGCTCCTTCTTCCAGCTTCAACTATACAGACAATCGTTGAAGAGATTCAAAATGTGCATGATTTGGGACAGGATTACACTTTAAGTAAACTGCAGGCACTTTTGAAAATGACATGTGCCTAACTGATGATGCTATTGCTAAAATCTCTGATTGTGTGAAGGATTCAGACCTGTTTTCTGCCTGTCATCAGGGGCCGCTGCGAACAACGTACTCGAGGGCTCAGACTTTCCATAAAATGTTCAAATACATAGAGCCTAAAAAGTCAAATTAGGAAATGATGAAAATATGACAGAGAGGTTTGCTTACTACGCACCTGTAACACAAACTTTACACAGCTTACTAGAATCAGATCTATGGAAGAATTCAGTGTTACAACAGTCTTGTGATACACAGTCAGAAGACTTTTGTGACATACGTGATGGTCAAAACTTTAAGTCCAACCAGTTTTTCATTGAAAATCCAGGATGCCTCAAGCTTATTCTCTATCAGGATGCCTTCGAAGTTGTAAATCCCCTTGGCTCAGCTAGGAAAAAACACAAAGTTCTTGCCGTCTATCTTTCTGTGGCAAATTTGCCTGCACATGTGCGGTCCAATACCGATCACATGTCCCTTGTGTTATTGTGTGTAGAGAATGACCTGAAACAGTTTGGAATTGCTAAAGTCTTCTCAGAGATGCTAGAGGATTTAAAACATCTTGAGAAAAATGGAATAACTGTTGGTGGTGAAACAGTCAAAGGGGGTCTATATTGTATTGCAGGAGATAATTTGGGGTCACATAGCATTGGGGGGTTCACTGAAAATTTTAGCCGTTCTGAGTACTTTTGCAGATACTGTGAAATCTCAAGAACCGAGTTTGAGAATGATCCAAATGTTTGTGGTCCACAGCGCACTCCTGAAAGGTACAATTCTGCACTGCTACAAGCTGAAGACGGAGAAAGCAGTAGAGGCATAAAGGTAAACTCTGTTTTCAATGCTCTTGAGTCATTTCATGTTTGCCAGCCTGGTCTCCCACCTTGTTTAGGCCATGACATATTTGAAGGTGTCTTATCCTATGATGTTGCACTGTACTTGAAGTACTTCATCAAGGGGAAAAAATGGTTTACATATTCACTGTTGAACCGACGCATCAAGCAGTTGAAGTACAAGGGATCGGATGCTCTCACAAAGCCATCTGCTGTCAACTCTGAGGGGTCCAAGCTTTCTGGTCAAGCTATCCAGAACTGGAATTTATTAAGGTTGCTGCCTGTGTTAATTGGTGACAAAGTCCAAAATCCAGAAGATGATGTGTGGCAGTTAACTCTGCAGCTTAAAGATGTTGTTGACATGATTTGTGCACAAAAGATTTCATTGTCCCAAGTAGCCTATCTTGATATTTTAATCCAAGAATATTTGGAATCAAGAAAGTGTTTATTTCCTGAGACTACACAGAAACCCAAACACCATTTCATGCGTCATTATCCGGCACTAATTTTGAAATTGGCCCCTTGATCAGAGTATGGACCATGCGTTTTGAAAGTAAGCACAGTTACTTCAAGAGATGTGCAAGGCATTTAAAAAACTTTAAAAACATATGCCTAACGTTATCCGAGAGACATCAAATGTTTCAGGCATATCTTTCAGCTGGGCCAGGCTGCAGTCAGCTTCTGCAAGTCAAAGACACTTTTTATCCCAGCCTTTACAGTGATGCAATTAAACAGGCAGTGAGAGAGTTTGGCTTTTCAGAACACAATACTAGTGTTTCCACAGACATACAGTACAAAGGTACTTCATATAAAAAGGGACATTTCCTTGTGTCAAAAAATGATGAGTCCATCGAGTTTGGAGAACTTCTCATTATTTTAGTTCAAAATGATGCAGCTGTGTATTTTGTGGTAGAAATACATAAAGCTGACTATCATTCTGAATACTATCTGTACTCAGTGACAAAACAGAGTACAAGGTTGCAATGTCTTAACCTCAATGACTCAACCTCAATCATACATTGTTGATGGACACCAAGTCATTCCTCTGAAACACAGTGTGTTATCAAAATAAACATGGTCTTGACCACTGTGCTGGAGAGTTAGGGTAACTGTACAGTAATGCACATATTCTTAACAAAAGACAAAATGCTATTTGGTAAATAGCAGAAACTGGTGTCACCAGTGACACCAGTTTCCCTTTTATATGAAAGTGTTTTAAAAAATGGAAACGTGTAAATGAGAACTGATATCATTCTTTCTTATTCTAGAAAGGCCTGACATGGAGCAAACATTTCTACACAGTGCTATAACTGAGGTCCTGCCTGACCTCTCAGAGATCAATAAAACCATTCTAGAAGAGCATTTACAATCCCTCGGGGTTGAGACATCTGATGACTTTCAGTTCATCGAGGAAGCCGATTTGCTGACAGCGTTAAGGCCCATTCAAGCCCGAAAAGTACTTGCTGCTTGGAAGTTAAAATGTAAGTCAAGTTTTGCAGTACAGGATGCAACCAGTGCCCAAAGTCACCAGCACAAAAGATGAATCAGGAATGTGGAAGCATTCACATTTGGGCCCTGATGACGATAAGATGTCCTCATTGTTGTACTGTCTAGAAAAACAAATTGTACTTTCTGTAGCCCTGGTACAATTGCACAGGTACAATAAAGTAAATAGTTTAATGATAAATATAGGATAATATATACAATATGAATATAATATAGAAGGTTAAAAAGGTTAAAATACATATTTTTCATTGTTTGGTAAAATCTCAAGTTCATGGGTTAAAAATTAAAAAAAAAAATTACAATTTCATGTGTGTCATCTTCATTGAGTGTTGTCTTCCTAGATAAGTGTATCGTTAACGTTTTTTTTTAGTTTTTTTTGTAATTGGCTGATGTGTGTGCTTGCAGGGCTTACTCCTGAAACGGACAAAACGGACAGCTCATCTGCTCCGGAAGGACCTCCTGTGTCCTTGGAGTCTACTTCACCCAGAAGTTCATCATCAACCTCTTCCAGAGATGGCAAAAGTACTCACTTTCCGTACTTAAGTAGAAGTACAGATACTTGTGTTAAAAAATACTCTGGTAAAAGTGGAAGTACTGATTAAACTTCTTTACTCAAGTAAAAGTAACAAAGTACAAGCTTGGAAATTTACTTAAAGTATAAAAGTAAAAGTAGCCTTAGAATGACAACCATTTTTTATGCAAAGCTACCTGGACCACACAAATGTTACTGTTGCAAGCTGAGAAACTTCAGTAGACATGGAGAACACGGTCTTTATGTGGCAATGGCTACATTTTAAATGGATGTCTGCCAAGAGGCCTAAAACATAACATTTATGATTATTATTACAGAAACTGGGACTCCAGGTTAATAAGATGCTGACAGAGTAGCAAGATATGAATTCAGTTGTGATTTTGTGAGAATTCACAGATCCAGTTTCTATTTTTAATCTTCCCCCTAACATTTAAATGAATCTACATGTATGTGTGTGTGCTCAAATATGGCTTCTGGAAAGAAAATAAAGGTTTGTACACTTGTTTGATTGATTGTTTTTCACAAGGGTGTCACTTGTACACTTGTTTGATTGTTTCAGCAGCTGTAGCATTGCCCTAGTTAATCCTCAGTGCCAGTATTTGATAGAATATGAGGTTTGAGGTTAATAAATTCTTGGAGAGGCAAGTTATTTGTTTGTTTGTGTTTTGTCAGTACAGTTCTTGAGGTATACATTGCTTTTCCATTTATAAATGCTTAAGCTGTGTACACAGGGTTACATTTTCATCTAAGAGGTGGTCAAGCTAATTGTAATGTCTAAAACAGTTTACATTTTTCACTGAGCAATACATAGTTTATTTATAATATTTAGGTGTTTATTTGACTTTAAAAACTGTAAGACTGTAAAATATATTTGTATGTGTTGTTTTTAAGGAAGAAACTAGCAGCTGTGGTTACCAGAATAATCCCGTAAAAAATACAGTACAAATTCCTTTGTTTTTAGAAGAAAACTGGCAGCTGTGGTTGCCAGAATAATCCTGTAAAAATACAGTACAAATGTAAACAACATTACAGAACAACTTGTAAATTTAACATCCTAAAATTGCTTATTGTATATTGAATCCTGGTAAGATTTAGATGAATTCACTGTTTATTGCACATTGAATATCAGTAAAATTAACATTTATGTATTGTTCATTGTACATTGAATACCAGAAAAAATTACATTTAGTTATCGGTTATTGTACATTGAATCCCAGTAAAAATTACAAGTTGTTCTGTAAAGTTGTTTACATTTGTACTGTATTTTTTACAACATTATTCTGGCAACCACAGCTGCCAGTTTTTTTTGTAAAAACAACAGAATTTTTTTTACAGTGTACTTTCTGTCATTTGATTTGATTTATTTTATTTTCAAAAAAAAAAAACATTAAAACAGTGTTATATGTTTCACAAAAAGATGTGATGGACAATTGCCGAAAAACCCTCAAGGTTTCTCACTCTTATTCCATACTCCATAGAAATTTAAACACATTTATATATTGTCATGTTTAGTTCCAGCTCTTAAGTCCCTCCCTTAATGTGCTGCTAATGTGTCCAAATGTCCCCCTTGTGTCCCTGTGTATACAGTATATACCTGCCTTTCCTCCAGTCCTTTTTTAGACTGCTTCATCTTCAGGTTTTTGATCGTTGCCTCAGTGTTTTGATACTTTTGCCTGTTTTTATTAGTTTATGAAATAGCTGTTGGACTTTTAAACAAGTTATGTAAATGTGCTGTATTTATATAGCGCTTTTCTAGTCTTAACAACTACTCAAAGCACTTTTCACCATTCACACACATTCATACACTGTGTCAGTACAAGGTACCACGTGCTCGTCAGATTCAGACTCAGACTCAGACATCAGACTCATACACATTCTTGGGGTTCAGTGTTTTGCCCAAGGACACTTCGACATGGGACTGCAGGGCCAGGGATTGAACCACCAACCTTCCGATTGGCAGGCAACCGCTCTACCACTGAGCCACAGCCGCCTCAAAATTGTGCATTTTTGAGACCATTACCATTTGTGAACTACCGTGTGTGGTAAAACAAATGGGAAGAATGACACGTAAATAGTGGTACACCTTATACAGGAAGGACAAGCAGAAAAGATGAATATTTTCCACTTCTACCCTTAAACTCACAAGCTATAGTTCATAGTTACTATAGTGCAGCTCCCATATGGAAGTGTTGGCATGTCCACATGATACAACGCGCACCGCCCCCACTTTTTTTAATCCTCTGTGTCCTCCTTGGCTACTAGCAACTGTGTGGAGGAGTGTTAGGGATGGTGCGTGATCACGGAAGGCTTGTATCATGTGGACGTCTCACAGTTTTTTGTAATTACTTAGAATTCCTCATGGGGGCGACAGAAACTACTCGCTATAGCTTTAATTTAATTGAAATGAGACAAACAACTCAGATGTAGAGACACTGTAGCTCAGCGTAAATTCTTTCAGAATATATGCACTTTTCTCCTTAGACAATTCTTTTTTTTTTCTTCAATATACCCACACTGAAACAAACTCATGGGTGCCTGACTTGTTGTGACTGTCCGTCTGCTGTTTGATTGTTCAGTTTTAAAGCTCTTCAAGTCAGGTTCTAGTAAAATCATTTAGTTGTTCTCATGGGATTATTTTTTTTTTTTTTTGATTTTTAACTACATGAAAAAAGTGGGACAATTGTACCATAACCAAATAATTTACCTAGAAGGTTATGGAAGTCGAACAAGGGTAAACGTTTGCCGTTTTCTAATGTCCAGCCTCATATTAATGTTGCTCTAATGTGATTATAATGTGGCATTTATCTGCTAATTATTGTTGATTAAGAGATATGAATCTCCTATTTCTTAGATTTTTGACATCTTTGTCTCGTATGTGATGATAAATCACTATGAGATGTGGATCTAAAGCTGATAAATCATAGTTCTCAGGATTATATTCTCATAATTAGAGGAGTAGAATCCATAGTTACATCTAATTCACAATATGTCTCCATTTGTTTCCTCTTATAAATACAAAACACTTACACAGAATAACATGCACACCAAATGTTTCACAGGGATTAATGTTAGACGAAGGGAGAATTCTTAATATTGTCAACCACAAAAAAATTAAAAATAAATATAAAAATGTATGGGTTTTTACCTTAAACAGACTATATGGCATTTAGAGTCTGGGCCAGGATTGTCTGCATATGGCTCCCACCAGAATTTGACCCATAAATCAAAATAACCCAAAAATAACCAAAAAAATTAAAAATAAATATAAAAATTTGGGCTTATGGCATTTAGAGGCCTAGGGTTTGAGGCCTAGGGTTTGACACATTTATATAACAATTAACCTAATTTAGAGAAATGCATGCAGTAATATTTAGTAAATTTATAAGGTTTTTACCCAATACATCTCAAACCATGCAGAAAACAGTAGCTCAGTCCGTAGGGAGTTGGGTTGGGAACTGCAGGGTCACTGGGTCAAGTCCCCATATGGACCAAAAAGCACGGAGTGTGGATTGGTGGCTGGAGAGATGCCACGTCACCTCCTGGGCACTGCCAGGTGCTCTTGGGCAAGGCAGCCCAACCGCTCAGGGTGCTGGTTCAGCAGGATTAAGAAACAAATTAAATTTAATATATCTATCAATTTACCCATTCACTTACTCACACACATTTATGTATACAGAAAATCTCAGATGTGGTTGAAAGCTAGAAAAAAGTTGACAGAGAATCTTGGTCCAAGAATATTTAGTTTTTACAAATTTGTTCTCATAAACCTAAGCACTCAACTGCATGAATAACTTGGCACATGCATCCCATGAGTCTATCAAGATTTTATATGTATATATCTTCTGTGATGGATTTTGACAATGTTAACTTGGTAACTTTAGCATTGCCAGACCATCCTCCACAGCACTGCTAAGGAGGGTCTGGCTAGCCCATAGTATTCCAGGATGGGAGAACGGGCATTTCTTTAAACCAATCAGAATCAGAATCAGGGCAATCCCGGAAGTGGAGTCTTGTACATAGACTAATCCGCCTGTAAAACTTCCGTTGGATGAAGGTTGAAAATTGGCAACTTTCCCTCTTTAGCTTAGCGAAGCACCATATAAACCATAAACAATATTTCCTGATGTGAGTTGAGTGCAGATTTGAGTCGTGCATGCTCATATTTAAACAGTTTATGGCATAACATGTCATACTGAAATTTGTGAAACTGACTCTAACTGTTGCTGCTTCCTGTTTGGTGCTGGAGGGAGCACCCCCATTGGTTGTTGACAATGTTCACCTGATTTACCTTCACTACCAAGACTTAAAACCTATGATAATATCAAACACGTTTGATTTTGTTGAAACAGACTCGAACTGAGTTTTATGACCACATTACATCAAACGATTGAGATGACGAGAGCGTGCCCTGACTCTAGTAAGACTCTGTTGTAAAATAGTCTTGAAAAGTTGTTTGGTCCAGAGGTGGGTAGAGTAGCCAAACATTGTACTCAAGTAAAAGTACTGTTACTTCAGAATAATATGACTCAAGTAAAAGTAAAGTAGTCATCCAAATAATTACTTGAGTAAGAGTAAAAAAGTACTTGATGAAAAAACTACTCAAGTAGTGAGTAACTTTTGAGTAACGTCTGATTTATTTCTTAACACAAGCATCAATCAGACCGACAAAAATACAAAATAATCATCTTTAAGCAAATTATAGTTCATCCAATCAATAAAATAAATCAAAATTAATTTATTAATTACAAAATAGCTTAAGTGAGAGACTTGTCACATCAAATTTGGATGGATACTGCATGTGCAAAACATACTGTATGTTACCTAAAAGACAAACATCCACCTATCCACAGCAAAAACTAAAACTACCGCTGCGTTTCCTCAGGTTAGATGTTGAGTTTTTGAATGCTCAAATGTCTGTTTGTTTTGGTCGACACAGAAGATGCCGCATAACGTAGCTGCTGTTTCACACGTTTCCTAAAAGGTAAACATGCTTTCACTATGAGGCCGGGGGGTCCTCCACGTCTGTGTTGCCTTGGCGACGGTTGATTCTGACATCTTTGTTTTGCTACGACTGTAAAGCTAACCTTTCCCGCCCATAGACATATACAATCTATGGTCCCGCCGCTGAGATCAAGTATGGTCACGTGACTGCGTAACGACGTTTGATTGGTGAAACACAGTCACATGGTAGAGTCTTCAGCGGAAGACTCTCTCTCTCTCTCTGTCAAAATAAAACATTAAAATGAGACGTACGCTGGGGTAAAAACAATGACGCGTAGAATACCAAAGAGGTAAAAAGAAAAGTAACGAGCTCATTGTAGCTGATGTAGCGGAGTAAGAGTACAGTTTCTTCCTCACTAATCTACTCAAGTACAAGTAAAAGTATAGTGATTTAAAACTACTCCTAGAAGTACAATTTTTTCAAAAACTTACTCAAGTAAATGTAACGGAGTAAATGTAACTTGTTACTACCCACCTCTGGTAAGGTCGGCATTAGCTGTAAAAGGAGTCCCACCCCTTGTTAACACCATAGCATTGTGTAACCCTCTGCTATTTACTTCTATCAAAAGCCTCTCCTCGAGTCTCCTTCACACTAAATCCTCAGTAATACCAGCGTGTATTGGCAGCCGGGCCCCCCGGGGGCACTGCAGCGCACTACCTTGAGATGTCAGCAGAGCCAGCCCTGTTTTGGAAATCTCTTGGTAATCTTCTTTCTCCCAATGGGCGCCTGAGCATTTTCTGGCTAAGAATGATTAAAGACTGTCAACCCCCACCTTCCCCCTCCCTGCTCCATTCCAGACCACCCTGTCTGACTCTCGTCAGCAGCAGTAACATCACAACACATCAGTAATGACACTTCCCTGTGGCTTCTCGTCCTTTTCTTTTGTTAAGGACAATGGAGGCCTTTGGATATGTGCATCATGTGAACTACAATGACTTTTGCATGAGTAACTGTATTCAGATGATAGATGTTCTCTGAATGCCTTAGCCAGTGGTGGAAGGTAACTAAGTACATTTACATAAGTACCGTACTTTAGTACAAATGTTGGGGTACTCATACTTCCATATTTTCACATGTACATCAGTATATTATGTGTTTATTTCAACCAAAACTAGAGTAGTGATGGTGATTTAAAAAGTGGAAAGATGATCAGAAATGGTTTTGAATGAAGTATGTTTTAAGATGATAAAATTACTGTGGGTTTATTGAATGCAATTTTGTGCCTAACCCTAAAAAACGGATCATACTCAAAATTATGTTTTGAGCAGAGAGGGAATGACATGCAGCAAAGGGCAGCAGGTCGGAGAAAAACCCAGGACCGCTGCGTTGAGGATTAAACCTCTATATATGGACGCACGCTCTACCAACTGAGCTATCCGGGCGCCCAGATCTTACTCTTTAACAGAAAGGTCGATGGTGCTGCAGACAAACTACAACCATAATTAAAAATTACATACATTTATTTCAATGAATTGATTATTGATATTAACCTAATCCCTTTCATTAAAATTACATGTAATTTGATTTTACAAATCGGTTGTGAAGAGATAAACACATAATTTGATCAGAATGAATCTGAGTGAGGTGCTTCTGACAATCATTCATGAGTGAAGATAGTTGTTGAAACCTTCCTGGCGGGTCAACAGAACAGAAGTTAGCTTGTCTATAACATGAAAGCTTATTTTGTGTTTCTTCATAAATCAAGATAAAAAACCTAATAGACCTGAGTCAGAAAACTCAGCAACTGTAACTGAAAGAAGTAGCAGCAGCACCTCTACACCTGTAACTCCCAGGCACCCAGGCAGCTAAAATTTAATTTAATTTCATTCATTGGTGAGTTTTATAGCCTTGTATTTTGTGGCTCAGTGGTTGATCTTGTAGTAGGCCTATTCTGTACCATTGTCGTAGCTTTGTGGCTGTATCCTGTGTTACCCATGCCTAGTTTTGCTCTGTCTTGGGTTTTGGATATCATTCTTGTTTTAGTATTTCCACTTGTGGAGCATTGTGATGGATGCAGTGTGGTGCGTGACTTTGGCTGAAAATGTAACTCTCGTAAATTTGTCCACACCCCCAACTCAAATTATGTTCCCGTGGCCATGACCTCCTTTGAAATCAGAAATGGTTTTGAATGAAGTATGTTAATGAATGTTAATTTCACATTGTAAAATTAGCTGCATAATTTACATTAATACAGACTAAACTAGCTATAGTGATTAATTCTAATGGCACAACAGTATATATCCAGTGAAATGCAATACAACAGGGCCTAGTGTTAGTGCCAAGTGGCCAACTGAATTAACATTAGACAATGTGGCCACTAATCTAATTACAAATGCGTCACATCTTACACATAGCATATGGAAGGGTTGGCACAATTAAAAAGTGGGACGGAAGAAACATTCCAGTTTTCTCCGAGTGCAATGATGAGGCACAGACTTCCTTAGGTCAACATACAGTATAGAGCATGTTAACCTCCTCCTATCAGCCACATATCTTCCTGTTATTTCCTTTTATCATGGCGTTACACGCGATGATGATCGTCAAAAGTAAACTTCATTAGTGGTTAGTTTTTCGATTATTAATATAGTTCATATCAATATAGTGTTTTCCCAGACAATCCCAGACTTTCATATTGCATGCTTGTTTACATTGAAAGCAAAACAGGCTGTAATGGCATATGTCTATGTCTGTCCCCGACCTGACTGTAATCCATGTAATGTAATCCATGGATTTTAAGTAAATGGACAAATATCTGTGTTTATAAAATAATTTATGGAGGTGAGACATGGAAAGATGAAAATATATTTGCGCCCGCCAGGTATAGAGGGTTGAGTTTTCCCATGTTATCCTATGGAGCAGTGGGTTAACCCACGTAAAAACCTAGTGAAATGACATTTTCCACAATAGAAACATGATATAAATGGAAAAACATACTGTCCTAGCTCTAAAAATGGCTGAATCATATTACAGCTCCATACGTGCTTCACGATGACGGCAATGAGTTGTTAACAAACATTCACAAGACAAATGGCTCTGCAACAATCTATCTAAAATAACAACTTTTGGAAGTACCATTCATGATATATAGTATAATATTAAAGTTGTGGGAAATTTATATGGCTTAAACTGTATGTTTCATTCATCCCACCATGCTGTTTCATTCGGCCCGTCCCAGAGGAAAATATGAAACATTAGGCACGTCCCACTTTTGCTGTACTAATTCCTCAACGGTTTTTGTGAACTGTATTTGACAGATGACACATGTAGGTTGCTAGGGACAACATATTAAGTTTCAGTGCTATACGATCGCGTTGTAAATTACGTTTAATTAAAGTTTCAACTGTCCCGCCTCTCCCCTACGTCATCAGGAACAAGTCTAAGAAGCCAAAATAATGTCACATCTAAATGTTAACATAGGTCACATATGAACCAGGTTACAGTTTAAGTAGATACCAACATTAATCACAAACTATAAGGGCTTCCAAAAGTGAAAGTAATCTCCGTAATGCGAGGTTATATTGACAATACTCAAGCTTATCTCACATACAATGCTCAAAGGCCTCTAAACATATCGGGATTACACCGAACAACTCACTTTTCAGCAATGACGCACACATCGCACACAGCTGTTGTCTCCGTCTCGCTCCGCTGCGCATCTATCTTGAGGTGACGGCTGGAAATGTTCATACTGACGCAGTACTGATGATACATACTGTGTTTCCAACACAAACAATCAATCAGTCTGTGTTAGTTTTGCCATTGCTGTGGCCATCATCATTATCACTACTGCTGCTCCAACCACAGCTATTTTAGGAACCGCATAAATAAGTGTAAAAGAGCCAGCTGTAATGACTTCTATCCTTTATGGACTATCACTCACTTCAGCATCATTATATTCTGCACTGGAACTTGTTAAGGTTATATCCATGCTGAAATTAATATCTTCATCTTTAATGACTCCAACTCAGTTTCTCATCCCTATTTATGAGAGTATCATTTCTGCTCAACAAAGTGGTCTAAACTCTCCTCAGAGAGGAGGAAAGAGACCACAGATTATTTATTTTTTAATTGGAGTCAAATTACAGTCAGGTTGCTTAAGTTCATCCCAAGTACGTTGTCTATGAATAATTTAGAGAAAAATACTAGAATAGCTCAAAAAAGTGCTCATGTGCTGTGTGCCAACATTCCAACTAGTTTTCTTTTTTTCCTAGGTTCCAATCATAGACAGTTAAAGAAATGAACCAACAGATTCCAGTGCTCCGGACAGAGACCAGTGAAGTCTATTAGAAGCACTTTTCCAGTGATGGCTAGGCGTTACTGCGCAGCTTCCAACTGAGCTTGACGACGAAGTTGTGACGTGAGCAAAACGTTGTAGGTCTTCTGGTAGCTGTGCAAGAGAAATCTCAATCATTCCCAATCAGCAGAGACGGTGAGGTAGGTATATGTTAGGAGATAACCTAGACACAGGCTAACTATTGCTAACTAAAATGCTAGTTAACATTGGTAATTAAACATAAACAGCATATATGTCAAAACTGTCTGCAAGCTTATCCTGACAAAACGGTGATTTGTTGACAATGCAACAGCAAGTTGCGTGGTTATGACACAATTGTTAGCATATTTTTACAAAAAAGTCTGTTACGGAGCCATAACGTGAGACACAAGGTAATTTATAGATTGTTGAGTTTCTTTAGAAATGACCAATTGACAACTTAAGTATTTAAACACTTCTGTAGATGTAAAATAAGTCACTGTCAAAGTGGCACCAAAATGAATGGCAGTCAATGGAATGCTAACGGCGGGTGAGTGCTCCGTAGAAATAAAATGGTGCCATAGGAGCTACGCTTTGTGGACGCCCACCACTACTACCACTTAAAAGTAATTAGGACTAATCATTTTAGCAGGATCCAACTCAATTTGTTTCTTCTAATTTAAGATTTGGAGATAAGCAGTTAAGCACAACTATTAGGAAAGAGGTTTCCGGGCTGTGGGGTTGGTAAAATCTATAGAAGTATATCAACAACAAATGATTTGAGAAAATCAGGGTGCTACTCTTTCTGCTAGTCAACATTTGCGAGTTGCAAAGTGTCACTTTTCAGTTGTGGACCGACCCAAGAGTGCACACAGACTCGTAAGGTGTAACAGGAAGTGAGTTTATTGATAAATTGGAATTTAGCAAGCAGGTGTGGAGTTTAGAACAGAATTGTTTAGTAGAATGGCAGCAGTAGAGTGTGACGTGTGGTGCGTGGTGGCAAACAACGCAGGAAGGAGCTAAATAACAATGCAATCATAGCCAAACTGTGGAACAAAGTATACTTCCAGTACATGTGTGATGGAGAACAGAATCATCAGCATAACAAATCATTTGAAGAGGAACTGTATAACTAAGTTTTACCCAGCAACAGAAATTCTCACACTTGTGATGTTCAAGGCTGATTTTACTCAGTTTTGGTTATCTGAATCCCCCTAGCTAAAACTCAAACTGAAAGCAGTGTCACCTGTTTAATTTGACCTGGAAGTGAAGGGTGATCCTTCCAATTACAAAATAAAAGCTTTGACAGTGGAGTTTTTAAACCACCAGATGGGGACAAAGAATGTTATCGTAAAAATTGAATTGTGCTGACATTAACTAAAATTGCATTCAATTTGTTTGCCAACAATCTGTAGTTTTAAGCCATTATGGCAGTGTAATTCAAATGAATTTAAAAGTAGTGACTAGAGGCCATGTTAGCTTTGTTTTATATTCTTTTGTGAGTGATTTTCTTAACCAGGTGTAGGGATTTCTTATATTTTATTTTTTGTGAATAATTTTAACATTATTCAAACCATTATACGAAATACATGTATACATGGGGCTCACTGTCACTTCTGAGGGGAATGCAGCCCTCAGAAATTTAACGTACTCAATATGAGGTGGTTAGGTTAGCTGGTCTGACTCCATGGGATTCCAAGAATGATTACTTTATATAGTGCTGGATTCAGAAAGAAAGCATTTCCAAAATAGACATGGTGCAAATCCAACACATTGGTATGAATAAACTAGGTGACGGTAAGGAGATCAGTTGGATCAACAGTTTGGCTGAACTACAATATCTGGTATTTAGGTTAATCGGTACGGTAATTAGTCATAGAATGTGTCTTGTAAATCACATGTTGTCCTCAATATTGATTAGTCAATTGCTCCATACAGAGGAGCAATACATTTTAAAAGTATTTTTTCCTTCTGCAGACTAACATTGAAAAACACATGACCCTGTCATCCAGATGTGGGTGTGTCCTATTGCAGCTTCATAGTCAAAAATATTTGTGGCCAGACCTTATTTACCTTATTCCAACACTGCGGAAATACAATAACGGTCGTAAAGACAATAGTTGAATCACTTGTCAAGATTATCACTGATAAAAAATCCACAAAGCTAATTATAATTCTCTTTAATTTGTATGCAGTCTGTAAGCCTTTTTTCTCTCTGAATCTGTTTATTAAGTTGATTGTCGTTTTAGCAGTGTTGTCCAGTCCATGTCCAGTGATCCTTCATGGATATGGATGTCCATACAACATTTAATGGAAATCGCAAAGTTCTATCTTAAAAATAAACGTTAGTTGTAAGTGGAAAAAAGGGTTGATTCCTATTCTTATCCCAGGCAAGCACAGTATTAACCGGAAAGCCTTTGGGTGTTAAAAGGCAATTTAGTACAGTATAAATGCTAACAACATAACCTAATCTCTAAGGTCTACATAGTATTATTTTATGGAATTTCAATCACACCTAATGGATTTCTTCAGCAAAAGAGCTGGGAAAGGTGTCATCAATTGTCCTTCAACTGAACTAAGTGTGGACACCTGGACAACTGGGCCAACTCTATTCCCTGAGCGGGACAATAATGTGCAACTGAAAGCTAAAAAAAGCGGACCTTTGTGCTCCCATAACTTTGCAAATCTAAAAATACATGTAAATAATGTATTTGTATATAATGTATTTGAAGAAAATACCAACACATGCTTGTTTTGTTTTCTTTATAGGTTGAATATTACTTCCTCAAATACATAGTATTTCTTTACAAATATTGTAAGAAAATGGGAACACAGTTAACAGACGTCTTTCCATTTAATAAATATGATTATAAATGCATCAAACAATTACACACAGCACAGTTGATATCAAACAAAAACACTGTAACACCTTACCGTCTGTTCTTATACAAAAGCTGTACAGTAATAAAACTCTTTTTTTGTTATTAATATTTCTCTACAAAAATAATAATCTTGCTAATTCTGCGGCGCTGAGGAGATAGAGATAGAGAGAGAGGGGAAGAAAACAGTAGCTCAAAGCTTGGCAGGACTTCCTGTCTGTTCGACCTTCCTCCTCTAGTGAAACCCAAAGACAAAAGATGCCTTTATCATGACCGACCTCCTGATCCTGTTATTTCCTGTTCCCTGGGGATAAACATGGACCCTATTTTCCTATGTTTTGTGTCTAAGTGACGATGATGGAAGCTACAATCTTTGACATTGGTGCTGTATTAAGCAAGATCTGCAGTGGCAAAAAAAAGCTGCAAGTAAGTTAATAGGGCACCTTTAATTTACTTCCATATAAAGTGCTTGTTTTGCCACTGACATGCTCCGATTAAGTGTGAAGTGTCTGACAACATTATGGAAATGATCCCTTCAGAGATCCTTTTTTTTAAAGAGTAAGTTTAAAAAGAAACATCCCAGTAAACACTACCAGACTCCATTTAAATAATCCGTATTTTTCAGTTTTTCAAAGTCAACAGAAACAAAAGCCGTCTTGGTTCATCTTTCTACTAATCCAACAATCACCACTTTGGTTTGGTTAGGGAAACAAAACCTAATTCAACCATTTACAGTTTATTAGTCAGTTGGACATGGGAAAATAGGGTCCAGGTTGAAAAAATTAAAAAAAGAATTACCCTTTAAGGTTAGGATTAGTACTACGTTGTTTCTGACCATGAGGTACCGTCTACTGTATGTCTCCTTCAGACTGTTAATATCAGAGCCAAAACCCCTTTTCTAAATCTGAAACGTGAACTAAATCAGTACTCAGTATGTTAAATCCTTACTTTGCAAAACCTGAAAAGAAACCCTTAATTTCCTTAATCATAAACAATCCAATTATTGTATCATATTGCTACATTCCTAGAAATGTCATTGATGATTTACAAAAATCCAATTATATATCCAATATAAAAAAATACCACTATAACACCATGCAATGGAACAAGATAAATCACCTTGTAGCTGAGTGCAAATTCTGTCCTGCAACCTCAGATGTAACACACAGATACAATGGAAATGAAGATGGAGGATGAGATGTCACCAAATCACCTTAGCATGCAGCTTTGGAATACAAATGATTAATTTAAAAATAAAAAAATGAGGGCAATGCACACTGGCGGTCTCTAGACTTATCGTTCCCTATTTAAGCGCATGGACTTAAATGTTGCTCAGTAGCATTAACGATGCCCCTCACTACAAAAAAGAACATAAAAGGAAAGCAAAAGCTAATGTGCAGTACAACAAAAATATGGTGTTTTTTGAAAATTAAACCATCTAAGCCTATTCTGGTACAACCTCAAAATACAGGTATGAACCTCAAAATAAACATAATATGAGCGCTTTAAAACAACATGTTGGACACGCTGATCGTCATGGCCAAAGGCTTCCTATTGCTCTACAATATAACTTAATAAGCAAGTGGGACTTGAACAGGAGAAAAAGTGCATGGCAACACATCACTCTGGAAATGAACTACTCTGTTGTGCACCAAATGTGACAACAAGACAAATACCTGAACATCGGGACCTCAGTATCTAACTTACGTGCTCAATGCAAACATGCTCTCAAGCTTCGGGCTCTCTGCCAGGATACGCCATATTCCTAGAATTGATGGATATTAACATCCTACAAAATTGTATCGCATTCACTCATCAGAGTGATACACCCCACCTTCTGTACTTTTACAGCTTCTTCTGTCTGAACATGGTGGAGAGCCACTGGAAGAGAAACAGCGACGCTGCCCTTTTGCTATTCACTGTAGGCAAGCCAACACTTGCAAAGTTACCTCGCTTGTTAGCTAGCATTGCATAAATATGCAAACAGGGCAAGAATAACCCACTCTGCAGTCAGCAATTTTTTTGTGGTAACATGAAAATGCCCTATGTAGCTTAATACATCCCAAAATCACAAGAGTAGACTTTATTATAACTTTCTACAAGATGGGGCCTTAAGATTAGGTAGTGATGGAAATGTTCCCTTAAGATCCTTATCATTTCAATTAAAAATTAATATAATACACACCTTGGATCCCCAAGAGGTTCTGGGACCTACCACTTACTTACTTCAACAATTTACGTGACTTTGTGTCAAAAGCATCACTTCATATTTGTTAGTACTGGTAATCTCAAAGTCAAGACTCAAGAGGTGTTATGAGTTGTTATCTGCCTCATAGATATGGTTTAGAAGGGGCCTGCTCCACATACTAGAAGGTTCAGAAGGATGTTATCATCTATTCGCATTGTAAAGGTTGTCGTTAGCTTGGTCAGGACCAATCGGCATTACTTTTTAATGCTCTGGGAGTCCCGTTAGCTTAGGAAAAGATTGTGGTTTGGGTAAAAATATGTTTGTGGTGTTAGTTAAGAATATTCTCTCGGTTGAAAGTCCTGTTTATTTTTTGTTGCTCTTATGTAAGGTGCATGGTTACATTTTAAACTGATTGTGTAGGCAACAGTTATTTCTGTAAATCTACGACTGAACTGTAGAAAAGATCATCCGAAGTTGACAAGACCACACTCCCTCTGTAGTTACACATCTCCACAAAGTAAAAAGTGAAGTAGTAAGAAGTAGTTAGAGTGAAAACTAATCCTGTACGGATGCCTCTGGAGATGTGAACGGCATCAATCAGGCATTTACATCTGTCAGATTTCGCACACAAAGTACCACACAGCTTGACAGTCCTCTGAACAAGCTAACCATCCGTGTAGCCTGGTAGCATCGGCACTCTAGTTCTCTGGCTCCTACAGTGCAATTAAATGAGCTGGGATGAAGATGGTTGCTACTGGAGAGTGGGTCATTAGCCTAAATGTGTCACCAACCATAGCCAGCCTTCAACTTGACTTGCCACATTAAGTATTCAAGAAGTCAAACTCTTTTTATTTTGTCCAATAGAACGCTCTTAATGCGTCATGGCCCCAAAAAGCACTCTTCCATCACTCTTAACCTCTCTCTCTCTCTCTCTCTCTGTTTCTCTCTTTCTTGCTGCCATGTTCTTTGGATTCTCCCACAATCTGAGCTTTGATAAATTGTCCTCTGCCTGCAGTAGGGATGTTGGCTGTGATCAGGGTGTGGTTGAGGACCACTTTGGCCTACTTTTCTTTGTGGGATAGTCCTCCTATCACCCGGTCTCTTCTGCTAATCCTAAAAAGTGTCAAATTTTGGGATCACTTGCAGTCTGAAGGTGCAGTGTAGCACCTTAGCCATCAAGTGGTCAAACATTTTACAAACTGGTATGTATCTTAAATAGTACCAGAAGCGTTAGATTACGAGCAAAGATTAAACGAATCCAGAAAACCAAACCCTGTATTTTTGTTAATAACTTAAAATCAGAAAAAAAGAAACATTTCAGTAGAAAATGTGTATTGTGCCATAAATCAGCTTTCCAAGAGACAATAGACAAAAAGCTTTGAAGTACCCTATTCATATTTTATAACAGCATTTCTGTTTAGTATGACATGTTATTAAAATACACAAATTTATAACAGACATTCATGATTTCCAAATAAATGTGTAATTCACTTCAATAACATACTTCGTAAAAGTATATTCATATGAATAATAAATAACACACTACTGCTGTCATAGAACAGCAAACCAATCTCAGACATGTAAGCAAAACCAAAACATTGTTGCTTATTTAATTTTTTACCATCTCCAGTTCATGCTGTCGTTCCCTCTGAATTATGTATCTGACTTGTATAAATAAGTGGGATTTTTTGAAATGTTTAATTCATCAGACACACTGTATGTTGAAAGAAAATGAAAACCTGTACACAGTTTCTTCTGATTTCAACAGAGCACAGTATGTCAGCTGGGTCCAACATGCACAGGTATAAAGCTCAAAACCATTGTGTCCCAAACGGTAAAAAAAAAATATATCCATGAAGAATCTGGAGTGGTAATCCAGTCGAGAGTTTAGACAATGTACGTGGGGAGTTCTGTGGAGAATTTCACATGTACATGAGGTTTCATACATCCTGGGGATAAACAGGACAGAGAAAGAAACAGGTATCAGAGGACATTCGTACTTGAAGCTAGAACAATTAGCTGGTTGCATTACAGTAAGTAATACATCCATTAAAGCTGCATTTATTGATTATTGGACCCTTGGTAGCAGGGGAACATGCTGAAAAATCAACATCTGACATATTTAAAGGGAAACATTTTAGCATCTTGCCTATTTATACATCCAGCAAACATTAAGCAACGTTGGTATTCATTTGTAGTCGTGTTTTTGGTCACTCAATAAAAGTTTAATCCATTCTCCTTTTACTTCTGTTTTGGTCTCCACCAACCCCTGAGAACAATATCTGTCTCTTTAGCTGCTTTAAAGGTCCCGTATTGTTAACAGTAAGATTTCCATGTTTTTTTTTTGATTATCAAACTTGATTACTATGTCGAAGCACTATATAAATACTGTAAAAGTATAAAAAAAGATCAATCCATGGAGAAATGCACACAGCCCGTATTCAGAAACTGTCCGTTTAAACAAGTAGGGTGGTCATGTCACAACTATACTATATATAGGTAGAAATTGGCAGTGTCGTTACAGTCATTCCCCGGCTGCAATGACGGTGCAAAGACGCTTTGAGCACAGATGTGGAAGAACCAGAAACTGATCAGAACTGATCAGGCTTTTTTAGGGAGGAGGTCTTAGAGAACAGGCGAGACAGGTGCTAAAACAGACCGTTACAGACAGAGGGTGAAACAGGTGTATTCAGACAAACAGCATGGGAAAAAAAATATGAACATTAAAGCATGTAAACATGTTCTAGTGCATACCCAAAATACAAGTATGAAGATGAAAATGAGCATGATATGGGACATATAAGCTCACTACAGTTACCAGTTAGCTGGCAACTTTGTTTGAATGCTACTTCCCAGCATTACGCAGCATGGAAGACAAAGCTGCTCCACTAAAAATAGCAGCATGCTGCAGCAGGAAAGAAGGTTGAAATAAAACAAAAATAGGCTAAAAGAGACTAAAAATCTGTGCAGAGCTATGGGAAACTGCAGAGTTGGTAATAAGTCTCTGGGGTTTAACACTACAGCTTTCCACATTACACAGTAACTTGAGCCACTGTTAATGTAAAAATATGGATAAGTGCGCTTATTTGACAAGATAAGTCAACTAAAACTGAAAACCTTAGTAAAAGACTCTATTTATACATTGAAGAGTTGGGGTAACAACAGACATGTTAGGCCAAATAGGATGTAAGAATACAGTGGGTACGGAAAGTATTCAGACCCCTTTAAATTTTTCACTCTTTGTTTCATTGCAGCCTTTTTCCAAAATCAAAAAGTTCATTTTAAGTAATGTACAAGCAACCCATCTTGACAGAAAAAACAGAAATTTAGAAATTTTTGCATATTTATTAAAAAACAAAAACTGAAATATCACATGGTCATATGTATTCAGACCCTTTGGACATATAACTCAGGTGCTGTCTATTTCTTCTGATCATCCTTGAGATGGTTACCTTCATTGGAGTCCAGCTGTGTTTGATTATACTGATTGGACTTGATTAGGAAAGCCACACACCTGTCTATATAAGACCTTACAGCTCACAGTGCATGTCAGAGCAAATGACAATCATGAGGTCAAAGGAACTGCCTCCAGAGACAGAATTGTGGCAAGGCACAGATCTGGTCAAGGTTACAAAAAAATTTCTGCTGCACTTAAGGTTCCTAAGAGCACAGTGGCCTCCATAATCCTCAAATGGAAGACGACCAGAACCCTTCCTAGAGCTGGCCGTCCGGCCAAACTGAGCTATCGGGGAGAAGAGCCTTGGTGAGAGAGGCAAAGAAGAACCCAATGGTCACTGTGGCTAAGCTCCAGAGATGCAAGTCGGGAGATGGGAGAAAGTTGTAGTAAGTCAAATCACTGCAGCAATCCACCAGTCGGGCTTTAAAAAGCCTCTCCTCAGTGCAAGACACATGAAAGCCCGCATGGAGTTTGCTAAAAACACCTGAAGGACTCCAAGATGGTGATAAATAAAATCCTCTGGTCTGATGAGACCAAGATAGAACTTTTTGGCCTTAATTCTAAGCGGTATGTGTGGAGAAAACCAGGCACTGCTCATCACCTGTCCAATACAGTCTCAACAGTGAAGCATGGTGGTGGCAGCATCATGCTGTGGGGGTGTTTTTCAGCTGCAGGGACAGGACGACTGGTTGCTGTCGAGGGAAAGATGAATGCGGCCAAGTACAGGGATATCCTGGACGAAAACCTTTCCAGAGTGCTAAAGGTTTACCTTCCAACAAGACAATGACCCTAAGCACACCGCTAAAATAACGAAGGAGTGGCTTCACAACAACTCTGTGGCTGTTCTTGAATGGCCCAGCCAGAGCCCTGACTTAAACCCAATTTCTGGAGAGACCTGAAAATGACTGTCCACCAACGTTTACCATCCAACCTGACAGAACTGGAGAGGATCTGCAAGGAGGAATGGCAGAGGATACCCAAATCCAGATGTGAGAAACTTGTTGCATCTTTCCCAAAACGACTCATGGCTGTATTAGATCAAAATGGTGCTTCTACTAAATACTGAACAAAGGGTCTGAATACTTATGACCATGTGATATTTCAGTTTTTGTTTTTAATAAATATGCAAAAAAAATTTCTAAATTTCTGTTTTTTTTTCTGTCAAGATGGGTTGCTGAGTGTACATTACTGAGAAATAAAATGAACTTTTTTGATTTTTGGAAAAAAGGCTGCAATGAAAAAAAGAGTGAAAAATTTAAAGGGGTCTGAATACTTTCCGTACCCACTGTATACAGATGGGTGACGAATTACAGGAAAAACCTAAATACATGGAAATGCTGATGTTTTCACACAGTTTTCATTTTACTAAATGCTTTGATAATTATAGGAAAATTATATGAATCATATGCTGTGGCCTTCACCAGATCTTAACCTAGCTAAACTCCTTTCTCATGGACACTTCATGTCAGATTTTTCTTGTATTTGTCAACCATCTGTATCTGTCATTAAAGGGTGACAGTACTGAGGAGAAAAATGTACTTTCTCGTACTACTTTTCATCATACTCATTTTTGCTTAGCTGCCTTTCACCCCTTGACCGGATCATGACTGGACCATTTCTCTTCTGAGGAACACACAGAAAGCACAAGATGAGTCTCATGAAACAACACACAATGGTATGAAATAAGCAATGGAGGAAATGAAAATGCCAGCCACGGATAAGAGTCAAACCAAAGTGGATATTTACCTATGGGCCGTGAGTTAAATTCTGTGTCCAGAATCTCCAAAGAGTGAACCAAGTCCCGCTGTGAGCTGGCCGTGGCCCCTGTTGGATTAGCTGGACTCATCATTTCTTGTTCTTTTTCGTTCTGCATCTGCGCATAGACGTTGAGGCCTGGGATCTTCCTTGAGGAAAGATTTACAGTGAGGCAAAGGGATAAAAAACAGCCGCCTAACTAAAGCAAAGAGAGCAAGGACACTAATATGCTATGTACCACCATTGGTTGTTTACTTAACTTTTGATAATATGAATTTGCATTTGCATGTAAATCCCTATTTACACAAATACTCAAAGCGATAAGGTCTGTCAATCAGAAGATTTATTCTGTCTGTAAATCTCCTTGAACCTTTGTGCACTTTTGCCTTGAAACTGCACCTCAGACATAATTTAACATTTCAGAAAGGTCAGCTGCCTACATTTGAAGGGCTTATTTTTGAATGCTGACTGACATTTCTTTTGCAAAGAATGACCAGACAAAGGAATCTCCACAGGATTCCCACAGATTACAAACCACAAAGCCAATTCTCCAACAAGCAGCGCTGGGTATGCCGGCGGATACTTTTGACAGGCAGATGCCGGCGGACACTTTTGACAAAAGCTGCCTCGCGGCAGCTTTTGTTTACTTTGCTGTCAGGACACTATGACACCTTTCACGTACAGCCTGACGATTATAGACATGACATTTCATGAACAATTTACCTCTTGAATTTGTAGATGACAAATACAGCTAAACCCACAACCACTACTGATAACAGCATTAGCATGGCAGAGCCACTGTGGTTCTCGCTGGTGTCTACTAGGGGCGCTGCAGAGACAAGGAGACAAGAGCCACAGAATAAAAGCAACACAAAACACTATATCACCTGTATTTCCACCCAGCTGAATCATGCATGGAGCAGTCAACAGGATGATTGACACCTCTGTAAATTATAATAGACTGTAAAAATAATGAACGAAGCTTCCGGGCCGGGAAAAATAAGACGCGGACGTGCCTTAAAGCTGCATTCTATTTCCTCCACTGGCTCCAAAAAGTTGATTTATCACCTCAATAGACATTTTCATAATGAGTATATGGTCTCAATCACTAGTTTCAAGTCTACTTCAATACAGCTTCAATACATGTTCATTTTGTACATCACGGTCCCATTTTTTTTTTTTTTAATTGACCATAACGCAGGAGATGCTTTAGAGAAGTGGCTGTACGCCAATTGGTCAATCAGAGCCTAGCGATGCTGACTATGGCACATAAAAACAGCCGTGAACTTGTGTTTGTGTGTTTTTATCTTAAGCTTCTCAATGTGTGTTTTAACTTCATCTTTAAAAGTTGATTGAAACATTTTGGTTGCCTAAAAATGTGTTTCGGCGTTTCGGCAACCAAGATAGCTAGCTCTTGCTAGCGTTAGCTGGTAACTTAAGGGGAAGTTTGCCAATTTTCTGTTCTGTACATGCAGATGAATGGCGGCAGTACCCCGGAGGTCAGGGTCTACCCGCCGGCAAATCTCCTCTGGATGACTCGCTTCAGAAGGGTCAACAAATGGCAACTGTCCCTTTTTAGCGTTTAGCTTAGCGCATTGTTATTGCTACCACAAACAACACTGGCTTGGCTGCGTCATCTTCCCCATCAAAAATGGTCATGCCCTTCAAAATTGCATAGCACAAACCAATGGGTGACGTCACGGATGCTTCGTCCACTAGTTATTCAGTCTATGTAAATAATAGATCTTCTCTTACTCTTTATCTTATAAGCCTCTTTAGGACAGTAGCAGCATCCACAATAGGAAGAGGCACACATACTTGTAACGATGCTCACTCTCTGAATGTCTCTGTGTAGCTACATGGTGGGAGCCAATCAGACACAGGGTTATTAGTTGACGGGGGCAGCAATAAATAATAGTAATATACCTGACTGTCCACTGTATCTAGGTCTCTTGATAGTATGCATGCGTTATGTTCTGTACCACTTATAACATGAAGTACAAGAGCCCTCCTGGGAAGCTCTGAACATACAACAGCTGTGTTTGTTTACCTGCTGATAAGTGCGCTGCGTACACGGTGACTTGGACCCCTGGCCGCAACGTGAACTGGACAAGGTTTTGATTTAAGGCGTTGAGTAAAACCTCAGAGAGCTGTTGGGACACAGAGGGGAGACGAGGTTTATTGTTTTTTGATCATGCACAACAGAACAAAACATGCAAGAATTAAATCTCCCTTCCAATACTATGGATATAGTGCCACTTGGCCAGGCAGAGGCAGGGACATGTACACCAGAAAGGGGGGAAAATCCCATGCCTCCCCCCGTAAAATCGCACCCTGGATGTAACTACTGTGGGAAGACACTGCTCTGATCGCCTGAGTCACAGCCGTGCCCCCCTTCTAGCCCCACCCCTGCATTATTTCTAAGTGCCCATGACCCAAAGACACCTCGCTGCCTCCACCCCATCTGAGCCTTCCTGCTTATGTAAGAGTCTTTGTCTGTGGGACCTTTGTACTCTGATGCATAATGCATAGGATACATCCTCACTTGATCTATGCTTTCCAGACTGGCAAGCAACTTTCTGCACTGATAACATCCAACTTTCATATAAATTGAGCAGAGTACTCTGACCCTGAAGGTAAACTATAGAAAGCCAGAGTTTTTCCCCCAGCATGTTTCCTCGGATCAGGGAGGCTCCAAAATCATGGTAGCAGCTGTCGCCATGGTCCCGCTACACGTTCCCTTCTGCGATGCCATGTTACATCCTGCCACAATCTGCAGTGCCCTGGAAACTACTAGAACTGTTGGGTCCTTGTAAATTCTGGAGTATGGTCTAGACCTGCTCTAGCTGTAAAGTGTCTCGAGATAACACTTGTTATGAATTGATATTATAAATAAAATTGAATTGAATTGAATTGAGAGTCCAATCTCATTCACTCTCAGTCTCTTTCCCCACATAGATCCTTTCATTCACGCAATTACACATCTCTATCCCAGGGCTTTAACACTTAAACACAATCTAAAAATGAAATTATCCTCTTTTTAAAATGATAATCCAATACCATAACATTTCTCAATGTAAAGTGCGCTCATTAAAAAGCATATGTGGAGCTGCATAGAGAAAACACAGAACTCAATAAAGCTGCCATTTTCTCTGCAGATGCCGTTTATTTCCCGTCTGCAGAGGCTTCATTTATCTCATCTGCCTCATTTGCCAAATGAATTGTGATATGAGTAATTTCTGTAGTGCTTGATTCTCCCCTTTATATTTCATAGGCGTTTGAATTTAGACCGTGCTTGACTAATTACTTTTCCCACTGTATACCAGGGTCAGTAAATCTATAACACACTTTTAAGATGCCAACCTTGAATGAGGATGTATCGCTGCCTTGAAGGAGAGAGGATCTTTCCAGGAGATCAACCAGGTGTGTGTGTGTGTGTGTGTGTGTGTGTGTGTGTTTGAGGGGGGATCAAATTGATTTCTGTCCCAGTTTCCTACCCTACACACGCCGTGGATTTCTTCCCAGGGACAGCAGATCCAACATTATCATCAGTCATTATCTATTACGTGAGGCTTTAGAGCTAATTCAGTCCATCTTGATACGCCAGTGATTTAGTGAACTGATCAACCATGACAATTTCTTTGTCTGGCTCTTAAGGCTCGAGACTCCCCCCACCCCCCCACCCCCCTCCCACCTCCTCCCACCTCAACATCCCACTGGATGTGACTTGAGGGAGTTTGAAAGCTTCTCCCCTGATAACTTGTTAATACTTGTCAGGCTTATTGATGAGTCTATTGCAAAGATTCCTCAGGCGTGTTCTAGAATTAGACTCATGGAAAGACCTTGACATGCTTCAATAGAGCCATACTGACATCTGGTGGAGGAAAGAGGAACTTAAATTTTGGATTTATTTCTCAGGGAGCAATTACTGGAATGGACAAGCTGCTGCTGGAAGAAAAAAAAAAAAAAAGGATCAACCTATGACTCACAAAAAGAGAAAAAAAGGAAACCATGTTTCAAACTTGTGCATGGTGTTATGGTAGGATTACAGTGGGGATAACGAGGTGAAATCCATCCACCTACACAAATACTGTTTCGGGACTTGAAAAAAGGAAGTAGATGGAGAAGCAGTCGGTGTCTCACCTGATCTAAATGAGCAGAGCTTTTCTCTGCTTTCCCCTCAGTCAACTGTTTGTCAGGCAGAAGGAAAAACTCTGCTGCTGTGGGTAAACCTGGGAGGACGGTGACCAGAAGCCGATCCTCTCGCACCCCTGTGGCCTGTAGAGGAACAAGAGGGGCAAGAAGTTCAAAAGTTCATTCCTATGAGATGTGGTCATAGCACTAAGTGTGGAAAACTGTCAAGTCACATTCACGTTCACGTTGAATTCCTTACACACGCTAAAGGAGCTCATTGAATTGGGAGTTGGGAGGGAGAACGGGTGGGCCTGCTTACAGTCATACTTATCCGTAAGCAGAGGCGATTTAAGCCATTTTTCATCACCCCTTAAAAAGAAAAAAAAAGTCTGTGTGCGCTAAGGTGTTCTGCCA
Source organism: Etheostoma perlongum (assembly GCA_026937815.1). Lineage (NCBI taxonomy): Eukaryota > Metazoa > Chordata > Actinopteri > Perciformes > Percidae > Etheostoma > Etheostoma perlongum. Next base: position 5,175,251 of record CM049372.1, read on the forward strand.
TAGGAATATCACAGCATTGTGGATCTAAACTTACAATCCTGATACCTAGATCACTCAGAAAATAATTCTGAGAAAATAGTACCAAATTACCATTAGTGCAATTTTCATTAGTGCAATTTTACTAAATCATGTGCAATTATTGTATAATACAGTTTGCTATGTCTGACGTATGTGCAGTGCCCTTCTACTATACTTTTATACTACCAGTATTTATTCATGCCACAGGAGACTGTATAAGGCATAGTCTATTTTAGTCTTCTTTGATGTACAGTAACTTTGTTTTTATTTTACTGTAAGAACGGTACTTCTTTGTTTGACTTGTTTATGCTACTTGTACACTTATCTATCTCTGCTCTTGTCTTGTTGTCTTGGAGTTTGATCCAAATATGTGGAGCATAGAAACATAACGCTGCTACCCCCTGTGTAGTTCTGACTCTGAGGACAGAAAGACCTGTCCCAGACCACATGAGAGGTCCACATGAGAGGTCTAGGTGGTTCAATGTAGCAGCAGGTGAGAAGTAAACCAACAGTAGTATTTTAACCAAATTCTTTTAGAGACAAGAAGCCAGTGTAAAGACCTCAGACTGTCAGTACTGTCTGAAAACTGTCATTTTTTCATCAGACAGTTTTTGTTTTTTTTGCCAATTTGAGGTCGTAATTTATTTAGACAAAGTTCCTGTATACATTTGTTCAGACAACATGTAACATTTGAGCCACAAAAAGTAAATGAAAAAGGGGATTTGTAGGAAAAACAAGGAGTTCAAAAGCTTGTTTAGTTTTTTGCGGGGAAATGCAGTTGGCTGTTATTTATATAATTATCTGTGGGATAAGTGACACCTTTCACGTTACAGTTTTTATGCATTTATATAAAAATATAAGTTAATATAAATGTTGGCTAGTGCAGCTTTAAGTTCTAAAACAAATCAAGCAATGTGTGCAAGGGTCTAAGTTCGGGTTTAACTTTGGCGAGGGGTTGAGATTGTGAAAAAAAAGTGACAAATTATCTTAAGGAAAATAGAAAAAATCGCCAAAAACTGGAAAAAAGCAAAGAAAAAAGTAAAGAACAAAGCAACAAAAGCGTCAAAAATGTTGGCTAAAGCGGCACAAACACCCCCTATCCCCCACCCCACCCCTCCATAAATTGCACCTCAGACAATAGAAAACACAAAGATGTAAATTGGTTACAGCAACACTGACTGAATTATATGATATCATAAAATGGTTAAAGACACCTTTGTGTCTCATATATTAGTATCTGCCAATACTGAGCCCAGCGTCTGAGGGCTTTCATGTGTCTGTGCTCATGGGCTCATCATCTCATTATCCATCCATGCAACATTTAACCCATTCCAGCCCTGCTCAGACACTTTAATAGCAGCATCATGCAGCTAAATGTTGCATGTATGTCACTCTTGTACTCAGTCTACTAGGAATGTAAAACAAAAAGAGAGCTTGTAATTTCCCAAATGTTTCCACTGAGCCTTCCAGCATGGTTTTGCTGCAGTGACTCTTGTGAATGTTTGATACTATCGTGTCATATTTTCATCTGAAAGGTTTATTTTTTTATTATTGTCTTGGTTCTGCCTTCATGACGAAATGATGTCAGTAACACATAACAAAATAGACATGTTCACTGAAGTCTGAACAGCCGCGTATATTTTTGGCATCAATTCAGATTTTGCAGGATCAAAACGTGTGAAAATATGATGCAAGGCCAAGATTGCTTGTTGATAGGAATAGGAAAAAGTATTGACATCCAGATGATGATGTAAAAAACAAAGGTAATGAGGCCAAATCTTGGCATGCATGGGTTTTCAATCATGTCTTACTTTGACAGGTCACAAAGCAATCAACTCCAAGCGTCCTTTTTGATCTGTGCACAACATCCGTGCACAACATCCACAACCTTGTATCATACGGCCATGAACTCATACCAATGCAATCGGCATGCTCTTGAACTGTAATTTTCCCTCTCTCACTGCTCTTGCCTTGTCATTTATCATCATAAAAGTCTGATTCACGTCTCAAAGCCTGAGGGATGTCAAACTGCACTAATAGAGCGTCAGCGGTCCAGTCAAGCGCCGACGGTATTTACCAGAGTAAAGGGACGGTTTCCGTGTAAAGACCTGAGAAAGCTTTACCTCGATCAGAGACTTCTTGATGACACGACTCACGTCCAGCCTCCATTCTGCCACATCAGGGTTGTGGTCGTCCAGGTTTGATGAGAAGGCGAGCAGATGAGAATGGAAATACTCTGCAGGGGTGAAATATGTGAAAAATGTATTTAATGACACATGAAAAGTCAAAGTTTATCCTTTTGTGGACCAAAAACTAGCACCTTTGTTTGAGGAAAATTGTACTTCATTGCAGCTTGTGTAGAGCTACAAAGATTAATCAATTATTAATGAATTAATTAATGAATTATTTGATTAATATATTCAAGTTGCATGTACTGATTAGATTTGAGTTAGTTTAATAGGAGTGGGGCAAATATCGATTCTTAGATGCATCGCGATTCTCTCTATAAAGGATTTGATGCTTGATTCTGATATGTTAATAATTGATTATTCATTTTGAATGTGTTGATTTTGATTTAAAAGTTACAGTCTCTAGACATATACAAATCAGAAAACAGTGACTGAAAGAGGACGGGATAATGGACAACAACTTAGAGTTTAGGCAAAGTGAAGGAAAAAAACCCACAAATGGTCAAAAGGGAAAAAAAATTACATTTTGTGTATATAATAAGACATACATAAAATAATTAGTCAAAACAATAAAGGCTGTTAATCTACTTTATCACGTTACATGTGACAACCTCATGTTTCATCTTCTCCACCTTTAAACGTGACTCAGCCTCTGACATGGAAGCTCACTGTGAGAGAAGATGACTCAGCATGTTGAATCGAATGACTACAAAATAAAAGCCTCAGTAGACAAAACATTTCATTAAATACTGACAAATACTGTATGTCAAAATCTAACAAACTCAGATTTATGTTTTTTTTTAAATCACACATTAAAATGTATAAACATTTTTTTGAGATGCATCGATAATCGAAACATGAGATGATAAGAAATTCCCACCCTTACTTAATAAGTACCTTATTTAAATCAACTCTATCAATGTTCACACTTCTCCAAAGATTTAACCTCTAACAATCTCAGACTTTTGAGTTTATGAATCAACTTATTCAGGTTAACAATGTATTTTGACAATTCATGAATCTGAGTATTTTTTTATAACAACATTCTCTGATTCCAGTTTTCCAGTTTTAAATGTGAACATGTTCTGGTTTCTTCACTCATCTGTGACAGAAAACGGAATCTTTTTTTGATTTGTGGACAAAGCAGACATTTCAGGATTCAACTCAGGCTTTGGAGTTGAGGTGGTTCGGGCATCTGGTAAGGATGCCTCCTGGGCGCCTCCCTAGGGAGGTGTTCCAGGCACGTCCAGCTGGGAGGAGGCCTCGGGGAAGACCCAGGACTAGGTGGAGGGAATTACATCTCCAACCTGGCCTGGGAACGCCTCGGGATCCCCCAGTCGGAGCTGGTTAATGTGGCTCGGGAAAGGGAAGTTTGGGGTCCCCTGCTGGAGCTGCTGCCCCCGCGACCCGATACCGGATAAGTGGACGAAGATGGATGGATGGATCTCAGGCTTTGGAGTACTGATTGCACAAGTTATGCCATTTTATAGACAATAATTATAATTGAGAAATCGAGAAAAATAATCAAAAGAGTCATTGACAATTGCTAACTTTCTGTAATAAAACCTTTAAAAGCAGACATCAGAAGGGGGGGACCCTGGGACTAAATCTTATCAAGTAGGGGTCCATGGTCTAATTTACATCAGATTAGGGGTCCTCGACGCGAAAATCCTAAATGATATGTATTGTACAGGAAGTACAAAATAAAAGTTGCTGAATTATTTACTAATAGGTCATCTTTCATACATGATTTATATGAAATTCATAAGAAATCGTTATCATAACAAAAACCCTTTGTAGCTGACTCTTTAGAATGTGGTCTCACATAAATACCTATAGATTAACTAGCCAAAACAACAACAACAATAAGACCCAGGTTGTTATATAAGTTGAATTCTCCTCTCTCTTTTAAAAATAACTATATTAAGATCTGTTTCTTTTTGAATTCTGAAGAAAGTGGAGATGGAGTCACGCAGTGGGCTCACCGTGGACGGCGATGCTTTTTCTGTCCTGCAGGATAGTATTCCCTGCAGACACCTGTAAAGTGACTGTACTGATGCCTTCCTGGGAGAATGTGCACGCCACACTTCCCTCCAGGGTGATTACTGGCTGCTGGGGGAGAAATAGAGAGACAGATAGAGACGGTAGGGGAGAGAGCCGGTGAGTTACCCTTTTCAAAGGCAGGTCTCACACTGCTGTTACTTGCACTACAGAGGGGTGAGCCTCCTGGTGCACACACACATACACTGTAAACAATGAAGAAATGTTGATATTCCTTGTAAAGATTTATTTCCCATAATATTTATGATAATTTCTTAAGGCATTTCCAACATTTTATCTGAAAACAAATTGGAACAAAATGAAAACTGGTTATTTACAGTTTCAGGTCTTTTATATTCTTGACATCTATATTCACAGTCTATTTCTTGTTTATTGTTGTGTTTTTGAAGAAGAAAGGAAAAAAAAGTAAAATAAAACAGTGTGTAAAATCAGTCAGTCACTCACACACGCAACATACCTGCCAACACTTTTTTTGTACCAGTTTTTGAACAGTTTCCAGTTTTCATATGAAACGCATCCTATTCACACAATCCACTCACTATATCCAATGTTGAACCTGTTTGTCACATCAACATGGCAACCTAGAACCCAGTTGTAAAGTTCAGACCCAAAAGTAAGCCGATAAAAGTGGCAGGTGAAAGAAATAAAAGCACACAGGCAATTTTATCCTTCAAAATAAAACACACCAGTTTGGCTTCAAAGTAGGCTACACTTCGTCCAAGAGGACACTGAGCAGCTAAGTATACCACAGATGTATGTACTGTATAATATATATATATATATATATATATATATATATATATATATATATATATAAAAATTACAAAACATACTGATGTTCACCAAAGAGACAGTTATTGATGCTCAAGGAATGATGAAATATTATATTTAATTCTGTTTTTACCACAGTGTTAACTGCAGAGCAGTGTTTCTGTGATGTTTTGTACAAATAAAAAATATAAAGAAATAATAATAAATTGTTATGTTTTTATTTATATTGCAATGAAAATAATACACTGAGTACACTTAACAGTGTACTGTGTGTACACTTACAGTGCAAATCTCCTGGAGTTTGAAAAACAAATGTCGGCAGGTATGACACACACACACACACACACACACACACACACATGCACACACATGCACCAGCAGCTCCTTTCTATCATTAATCACATCTGCATTTGTTCTTTAAATAGCAATAAGATGCTAATTATTCCCGCGGTTTATGGTCAGCTGACATAATTGGCTGTCCTTGTGGAAGGCCCCTGTTGGTGTTGAACAAACACATTTACATAAATATGATTATGAAGTGGAGACTTTGTACACACTGTAAAGGGCTCCAGAGGGAGGGAGGGTGTTTCTACTAGCTGTGAAATAACATTGTACTAAAATGCATCTAACATTTTGGAAGTATGTTTTTCTTTTCTGTAAGTAAACATTTGAAGGTTTAGTTCATATAAAGTACATAAATATTTTCTAACGTAACTTAAGCGGTGTTTAGACATTACAGTAATGTCAACAGTTACTTATCCTATCAACTACATTATGTCTTATTTTTAAGCTATAGTGCTTAGTTTTTGTCTCCCCCATGAGGAATTCTAAGTAAAGACCACAAAACTGTCGGCGTGTCCCCATCCCTCCTCCACACAGTTGCTAATAGCCGAGGAGGACACAGAGGATAAAAAAAACATAATGACTATAAATAATTAGCTATAACTCAATGATTGAAATAATGCATAATAATACAATAATATACATTGAAATAATAATATAATTATTTAAATGTCCTGCTATTGGCCGATAATGTATGGTCATATACTTTATATTCGTCATCAATAAACATTTTGCACTATTTTGATGAATAAAAATCCCACCCACCATTGTATTTAGGTAGCAACTACAGTTTTAAAAGCAGAGTTCTTAAAATTGTGTGCAAAAAATTCATCTGCATGGATAGATATAAGATATTTTCTGAGATTTTAACTGTGTGGGGATGACTGGCAACTGGCTTCTGACTTTAGTTGGAGTTTGGAGTAAGAATGAATAAGAGACACACTTGACTGGCTTTCAGTCATTAGGCTGTTTGGTGTCTCTGTACGTCAGCATGCGCTGATGCTTATTAACAAGGCCACATTTTTTTTTGGCGACCTGAACGAAAAAAAAAAAAAAGTTTAACAAAATGATCATTATTTTGGAACAGAAGAGCCAGTAACCTATTTAACTCCAAAAGGGCATAACAAAAGTAAAAGCTCAGAGAGAATTGGGAAAGTCTTGATTGTACCTCTGTGTTATTTCCGATCCACCAGATGTAGGTGACCGTTCCCACTTGGCTGGGCCAAAGAACAGCAGTCAGGTTCACTTCCTTATTCCTCACCGCCACAAAGGGAGCTGAGAGATGGATATACTCCAGCTGACCTACTCAGGCACACAAATACATCACAAAGTGAACTCTATGCACTGTGTGGCAAATGTGCAAAAACAAGAGGAAAAACAACTTTATTATTTTTTCCAATGAAGAAAAAAAAGAGGGACAGGGAGATTGTAGCTGGGTGGGGAGGGTGAGTTTTTTCCTCTTCTCAGACTTCTGTCCTGCACTGGGACCGTTGGCTGCCATCTGTGTGATATTTTTCATTCATGGCACCCCTGAGCCTGCGGTGGTGTGTTCAACTGGCACCTAGGATTGACAGATTGGCGGGGCCAAAGGCATTCCCTGATCAATAAGTCAGCTCTGTTACATCTGTCACCCCCTGAATACACCGGGGGTGGTCAGGCCCGTTACATATGAGGCAGCAGTGGCTTCCGTATAGGCTGAGTGGCTTTGAAGCATAAGCTGACTTGAGTGGAAGTGTGATGGGATTTGTTCTATCTCACTTGTTTGTGTGGTTATGGGAGGGGAGCATGTGAAGAGATAAAGCACAGAATGTGCTACACTGCGTAAAAACTGACAGGCACGATTGCTCTGAATGTGATAAAAACAGAAATGTAGAAAAGTAGAACGAGCCAAAAGCACGCACGCATGCATAAATCATAGATTCTCCTATCTAAATAAATATATATGCAAACTTGCAAACACAAGTCTAACAGAACGCCTCCGTATCTCACATGTTACATGCAGGTAGAGCATGACGGTCTCTGAGCCGAGGCTGTTCTCCCCGGTAGCAGTCACTCGGTAGATTCCCACAGCTTTGTAGATGTGTTTGATGCCGTCCTCAATAGAGCTCACGTTGGAGTAGGTGAGAGCGTGCCCGTCTCCGAAGTCCAGCGTGATGCTTGTCCTCGCCCCGTCGCCCTGCACAGGACAAACTGTTATGGTGGGGGTTCTGCTGGCCGTGGGTTTACCGAGTCTGCTTCCCCACTTCCCCCCTCCTCTCAGCTCATATTTATTTTTGTGAGCCTTGTGTTTGAGTCTTTCTGTTCTACACAAACACACCACAGATTCACCTGCTATCACTCCACTAGCACAAAGAACTTTCTTCTTCCTGGGGGAAAAATATGTGTAGAGCTTGACACTTTCTCAGCAAAGGTCAGAGCTTTGCTTGTTGTTACCATCTGGGATGGAAGAAAAAAACACTGGGTTGCAGAGTCTGGATCTGGAAGCCTACTGTAATATGGTACTTTAGATAAATGGGTCCACCAGCTGGTGTCATTCAAAGTCATTCTTGTTGCTATATTTCACTGTATCTTAAAGTGCTCATATCCTGCTCATTTTCAAGTTCATAATTGTATTTAGAGGTTGTACCAGAATAGGTTTATGTGGTTTAATTTTTCTTTTTGTTTAACTGCACATTGATGCAGCTCCTCTTTTCACCTTGTGTGTTGAGCTCTCTGTTTTAGTTAGAGAGTGAGGCATCACACTTCTGTTCCATCTTTGTTGGGAGTCACACACGCTCGGTACCTAGGTAATGACTACTAGCCAGTCAGAAGCAGAGTATGAGGGCCCTGACAGTACCTAGGTAATGACTACTAGCCAGTCAGAAGCAGAGTATGAGGGCCCTGACAGTACCTAGGTAAGGACTACTAGCCAGTCAGAAGCAGAGTATGAGGGCCCTGACAGTTCCTAGGTAAGGACTACTAGCCAGTCAGAAGCAGAGTATGAGGGTCCTGACAGTACCTAGGTAAGGACTACTAGCCAGTCAGAAGCAGAGTATGAGGGCGTGCCCTGACAGTACCTAGGTAAGGACTACTAGCCAGTCAGAAGCAGAGTATGAGGGCCCTGACAGTACCTAGGTAAGGACTACCAGCCAGTCAGAAGCAGAGTATGAGGGCGTGCCCTGACAGTACCTAGGTAAGGACTACTAGCCAGTCAGGAGCAGAGTATGAGGGCGTGCCCTGACAGTACCTAGGTAAGGACTACTAGCCAGTCAGAAGCAGAGTATGAGGGTCCTGACAGTACCTAGGTAAGGACTACTAGCCAGTCAGAAGCAGAGTATGAGGGTGTGCCAGGCTAGCAGGTAGGCGAGCATTATAACGTGTTATAAGTGACACACGTTTGTCACTGAACTAATGGCTGGACTACAACAGAGCTGTTTGGACCAGTTTGTGTTTTCTGTTGGAGATGGTCGGGGGGGGTCCTTTGTAAACCTATAACATGCACAAAAAGGATATCTAACACAATAAATATTGGCTTTTTCATCTCATCTGATCAATCCAATACATGTAGAGCTGTCAAAACTGGCCAAAAATGACATTTGAGTGAGCGATGAGATACATAACTACTAGGATGAGCGAGTACAGTATTATCTGTATCTGTATCTGTTAACCACATGAATTATCTGTATCCGTATCTGTACTCGGACTGGGTGGGGCCTAACCCGGAAGTGGACAGAATTTAACCCGGAAGTGGGTCGGGTTGTCTTGAAATGGGCGGGGCTTTAACCAGTATGTTATTTTAAACATACAATTGATATGGGTTGATCAGAAATTGTTATATTTATTGCTGATTAGAAAACTATTTACATGACAGCATCAGCATTGAGCTTCAGATCAATGGTGTTGTCATGGTAACAAACAAACTATATACAGAACAAGTTTTGCAACAACAAATACAACAAATGTGGTTGCAATTATGAAGTAAAATATAATGAACAAGAGTTTTCATACACAATTTTTTTATGATCAGTGTGATTTTTTTTGTATTTGGTTCTTTTTTCTTTTTTTATTTCCACACCAGGGGCCTGTTGCACGAAACTAGGATAAGGGATTAAGCCGGGATATTCAAGTTATCCTGGATGAATTTAGCTTTGACTCGGTTGCACGAAACCAGATTGAATTAAACCCAGCCAAGTAACCATGGAGATTTATTCTTTGCGGCTAGCCTGGTCCAGAGCAGGCTAACAGTCAGGCTAAGATTAATCCTGGAGTCTCATGTGTCAAATCAGCTGCCGTCTGATCTGAAATAAACGTGTTTAACAGTTATTCCGTTGTCTTCTGACATGTTCTGCTTTATTTTCATTTACATTAGCCTACTATTGTTGTCGCGAGTTTGATTTAAATCCTACCACAGTTATTTAGATGGTTCAGAATGGTTGCACTGGCACCCTGATGCGGAGTGGGACTTTTACCGGTGGGACGGTAGGCTACCGTGCCTGGCGTGCGGCCGCTGCCCAGTGGCCGCTGCCTTCCGGCAGACCTGCAAGTCGCGTCCGTGGTCTCAGCTTCAGGTTACAGGACGCGTTCCGGAGATTAAGTGTGACGATATTAATATAGCAATATTCCCAGATGATATTAATGTAGCGATATTCCCAGATGATAATAATGGCAGACTGGTCAGAGACCAACACATTCATGATTTCATGTTCTTGTTGCTTATCCTTCTCTAATAAAGGACAGTTTGTGTTACTCCATAATATGTAGGCCTAATGTTTTTTTATTATAGCTTACATTGGTTTCATAACCTTCTCAATTAGTCTCCCATCCCTGGACCAATAACGTGGCCTATATACAGTACGTATGTAGTGTAGTTTACATTCATCACACCGGGAACACCACAATGCTTCTTCATCTTTTCATTTTGGTGCGGTCACTTGTCGGAAGAATAAAAAAACATGAATATTGTTTTACATATGCTCACAGCGTGGATTGAAGTCATTTACTACTTTTTCTAGTTGTTGTCCCTTTCTGTATGTTCTGTATGAACATTAATTGTACAAAGAATTAGATATATCTTATAGAGATTTGTGCATAGGGTTGTAAAACATGTTCTCGCGTTGTGATAAGGGTTTGAAATTAAGCCTAGTCATAGGGTCCATTTCCCGAGGAACATTAATTCCCTCTGCTCACTTTTAAGGCAAAGTCTAAATAATACATTTTATTTATATTATGCTTTTCATGGTAGGCTAGTCAAAGACACTTTACAGTAAAACCAGCACATTTATCACATGAAAACAGAACCATGAAACTTTATTAAAAGTAATTCAAACACAGTGTAGCCTACAACTTTGTAAAAATGTGGAGTGACTAGAGGCTAAGTAGATATTTTTACAGCCTCACACATTCAGTCGGGTCCGCTATGTTGGGCTTTTTTTTCTCCGTTTGATAAGAGCCGTATTTCCGTTTTTGCATATTCTTCCCCTCCTCGTTACTTTCCATTAGAAGCTGCTGCTCATTGGGTGAAACATACAGTGGGTACGGAAAGTATTCAGACCCCTTTAAATTTTTCACTCTTTGTTTCATTGCAGCCTTTTTCCAAAAATCAAAAATGTTCATTTTATTTCTCAATAATGTACACTCAGCAACCCATCTTGACAGAAAAAAACAGAAATTTAGAAATTTTTGCATATTTATTAAAAAACAAAAACTGAAATATCACATGGTCATATGTATTCAGACCCTTTGCCGTGACCCTCATATGTAACTCAGGTGCTGTCTATTTCTTCTGATCATCCTTGAGATGGTTCTACACCTTCATTGGAGTCCAGCTGTGTTTGATTATACTGATTGGACTTGATTAGGAAAGCCACACACCTGTCTATATAAGACCTTACAGCTCACAGTGCATGTCAGAGCAAATGACAATCATGAGGTCAAAGGAACTGCCTGAAGAGCTCAGAGACAGAATTGTGGCAAGGCACAGATCTGGTCAAGGTTACAAAAAATTTCTGCTGCACTTAAGGTTCCTAAGAGCACAGTGGCCTCCATAATCCTCAAATGGAAGACGTTTGGGACGACCAGAACCCTTCCTAGAGCTGGCCGTCCGGCCAAACTGAGCTATCGGGGGAGAAGAGCCTTGGTGAGAGAGGCAAAGAAGAACCCAATGGTCACTGTGGCTAAGCTCCAGAGATGCAGTCGGGAGATGGGAGAAAGTTGTAGTAAGTCAACCATCACTGCAGCAATCCACCAGTTGGGGCTTTATGGCAGAGTGGCCCGAAGGAAGCCTCTCCTCAGTGCAAGACACATGAAAGCCCGCATGGAGTTTGCTAAAAAACACCTGAAGGACTCCAAGATGGTGATAAATAAAATCCTCTGGTCTGATGAGACCAAGATAGAACTTTTTGGCCTTAATTCTAAGCGGTATGTGTGGAGAAAACCAGGCACTGCTCATCACCTGTCCAATACAGTCTCAACAGTGAAGCATGGTGGTGGCAGCATCATGCTGTGGGGGTGTTTTTCAGCTGCAGGGACAGGACGACTGGTTGCAATCGAGGGAAAGATGAATGCGGCCAAGTACAGGGATATCCTGGACGAAAACCTTTTCCAGAGTGCTCTGGGCCGAAGGTTTACCTTCCAACAAGACAATGACCCTAAGCACACCGCTAAAATAACGAAGGAGTGGCTTCACAACAACTCTGTGGCTGTTCTTGAATGGCCCAGCCAGAGCCCTGACTTAAACCCAATTGAGCATCTCTGGAGAGACCTGAAAATGACTGTCCACCAACGTTTACCATCCAACCTGACAGAACTGGAGAGGATCTGCAAGGAGGAATGGCAGAGGATACCCAAATCCAGATGTGAGAAACTTGTTGCATCTTTCCCAAAACGACTCATGGCTGTATTAGATCAAAAGGGTGCTTCTACTAAATACTGAACAAAGGGTCTGAATACATATGACCATGTGATATTTCAGTTTTTGTTTTTTAATAAATATGCAAAAATTTCTAAATTTCTGTTTTTTTCTGTCAAGATGGGTTGCTGAGTGTACATTACTGAGAAATAAAATGAACTTTTTTGATTTTTGGAAAAAGGCTGCAATGAAACAAAGAGTGAAAAATTTAAAGGGGTCTGAATACTTTCCGTACCCACTGTATGGCGCATGCGTCTTCTCCATCTCTGCATCAGTAAATCTGTGATCGATACCGTGGTCTGTGTGAGAAAGCCGTGAACGTGCACTTATCCCAGCTATCTACACCTGGCTGGACATAGCTTCACCTTCTCATCCCAGCTATCTACACCTGGACAAAGCTTCTGGTGTTCACTTCTCCGTGTTCTGTGTGTGAGTGAGCAGAGCGTGGGGGTGGGGAGGGGGGGGGGGCCTGTGACTATCACAGAACGCAGACACAGTCCCAATGAGAAGTTTTATTTAATCCGAGCACAGATATTGACTCGTATTACTCGTATAATACTTGTACTCGGCAAAAGTGCTTTATCCGTACCGGATACTCGTTTCAGCCGAGTATCCGGCTCGTTTCTAATAACTACTTGTGCAGGTGTATTTATTTCAACATAAATATCATTTAAGATTGACATATACAGACACATTACAAAATCAAATTAACATTCAACTAATGTTCTACTGTGAAATTGAATATAGAATAAAGTAACCTATAAATTTAATATAGACCTCTCTCTGAACCATGGTTCTTCAACTAGCCGGCCTCTGAATTAGTAAAATGAAACAAATTAATGTTTCATTAAAGCACAGTAAATCACCAGAGTGACAACTTTATTGCTCATTTTTTATGTAGCATGAAGGAATGTTAGGTGGTCTTTGCCGAGAGAATGGATGATAGCCCGGGAGAGAGGTTGTGTCCTGATTGAAAAAAAAAGTTCAGTGCCATGTGTATAACCACAAGTTAAGTCGCGGCCGATTATAATAAAATATAAAACTTAAATACTTTCTGCATTCAAACCGCAACCTTTTGACAGAACAGAAAAATACTTTGCACACTTAAACTGCTGCAACTATTATTTCTATTCACAGTTCCATTATCTTTATTGTTACTATAATTGCAACAGTTCATCACACCCCCAACCGACACCGTCAGATGCCTGCTCACCAAGAGCCTGGGTCTGTCCTAGGTGTCTGCCTAAAAGGGAGTTTTTCCTCCCCTTCTCTATCTGTGTGTATTGAGATAACTCTTATTTTGATTTAGTACTATATATAAAATAGAGTTGAATTAAAACATAAGACAGATTTGTGAAATAGGGATGAGTAGATCAGAAGTTGCAAAGAAACTCCCATACAAACTTGCAAATATAAATTGAATACCTGGTAATGTTTCGGTACTAGACCAGGCAAATGGTATGAGACTACTGAGAAGCCAACTTTTGTAGGAGTTTGTGGGTCTGCACGTTCTCCACAGGAAATGAAGCATGAATACATAACATCCATTCACATTTATATTATTGTAGGTAGGGCCTGAAGCACTTTTTGCTGCATTTACTGAATAAAAGGTGCTATTAAAAGTTATTATTATGATTAGCATTGTATGACCAATTGAAAACTGTTACTGTATTTTACCTTCAAATGTATCTTACAAAAATGCTACATTGTGAGGGAAGTTAGTTTGACACTCTCTCTAAGTTGTCCTAGATACTAACAGAGTTCATGTTCGATGTTAGTGTGATAATATAGTGAGTGTTTGTAAAGAGAGTATGAACAGAACGTAGTCGGAGCTGAGGATTATTTTTTAGTCTCCATAGAAACAATCCAGTCAGGGGACATTTTCTGGAATGTGATGAAGCAGGAGGCACAGCTGCCAGCATCAGTTAACTCCAATTCCAAACCCCGTGCGGATTTTCATCAATTTAACAATAACACCTGTTTTTTCCACTTAGCAGGAAAGTGACAAAGTGCTTCTGGTGTGATAATGTGTCATTCTGCTTTGATATGACAGCTCATAAGGAATAGTGCGGATTAATTACAGACAAAGATTTACTTATAGTATAATGTTGGTTTCTGTAGAAAATACTGATCACTTAGACTTTACCCCTTAATTAATTAGAGCCTCAACTAATAATTTTTTCCATTGTAGATTAATCTGTTGATTACTTTCTCAATTAATCAATTAGGTGTTTGGTGTGGACAATGTCAGAAAATGGTGAAAAAACTTTGATCAGTGTTTTCCAAAGCCCAAGATGATGTCCTCAATATTCATGTTTTGCCCACAACTTACAGATATTCAGTGTACTGTCACAGAGCAGCAGTGGTGGAATGTAACTAACTGCATTTACTCAAGTACTACAATTAAATACGCATTTGAGGTATGAGTCTTTTCTTTTCATGCAGAGAAATATTGTACTTTTTACTCCACTACATTCATCTGAAAGCTTTAGTTAATAGTTACTTCACACATTAGGATTTTTGCACACAAAACAGTAGTTTATAAAATCTGTCATTCTAACGGCCTACAAGTACTGTACATCTGAAATAATTAGACAATTAAACAGCTGATTAAACCCAACTGTTTCTAAAATGTGAGGATTTAGTACTTACTTTTAATACTTTAAGTACATTTTCCTGATGAAACTTTTACTTAAGTAACATTTCCAATGCAGGACTTTTACTTGTATTTTAGCAGTGTAGTATTAGTACTAGGGATATGAGTACTTCCTCCACCACTGCCGAGGACTGAAGAATCTAAAAGATTTTCACATTAAAGAAGCTGGAAAAAATAACTTTGACTTTTTATCATAAAAAGGACTTAAACCTAGGAATCTATTATCAAAATACTTTTAATAGCGATTCATTTACTTGTTGACTAATAATTTAATCTTTGCAGATCTCCCTCTCAACATGAGAGCAGCTTCCTCTATTGAGAGTTTTAAATCACTTTTAAAAACTCATCTTTTTGCACTGGATTTTAACATAAGCTGAGCTGTGACATTTTATTGTTATTGATTTGAGGAAAGTTCTTATCTGTTGTCTGTTTTTATTGTTTTTGGTATATTCTGTTTTAGATGTGTTCTGGTTATTTATTATTCTTTTATTTTTTGTTGCTATCTATATTTGTACAGCACTTTTGGGCAGTAGTGACTGTTTGTAAATGTGCTATAGAAATAAACTTTGACCTTGACCTCTAAATAATATAATATTTACTTGGTGTGACAGTTCATAAAACTTTTCGACGAGTACAGATAACTGCTCACCTCCTCCAGGAAAAGCAGGAAGGTGACGTTGGTGCCTAGGGTGGCGCTCAGCGTGCCCTCGCTGGTGACCAGGTGGAGACCTTTGGGTGCTTGGACGGGACACTGCTGCCTCCTGGCTGTGTACTCCACGCTCACTCCAGCCGTACAGTTGTTAGAGACCACTTTCCTGTAGCTGGGGTGGAAACACAAGCACAAAGCTCAAAGATACAGTAGATACACTATGCACAGTGGCTTGAGAAAGTTTACACACCCAGGCTAAAGAATATTAAGAAGACGAATAAAAAAATCATCTTTTGGAAATTGATCTTAATGCCTCAAATCCAACCTTTTAAGGACACCAAATTTCTTTGTGAATGAATAATGTATTGTACATAAATAAATATTCTTTGTTAAAATAATAATAATGTTAAATTCCCATAGAGGCAGGCAGATTTTTATTATTAAAGGCCAGTTATTTCATGGATCAAGATACTATGCATCCCTTGGCCTTTGGAATTAAACTAACCCCATATCATCACATACCCTTCACCATACCTAGAGATGGCATTGTGTTATTTTAGTTAGCTTAATGGCTAGTTTGATTTGCATTGAGAAATGATCTTATGGAAAGTTCCCCATGCCAATCTCTAAGTATGAAGAAGGCTATGTGATGATGGGGGGGCTATTTTAATTCCAAAGGCCAAGGGAACTTTATCAGGATGCATAGTATCCTGATCCATGAAATAACTGGCTTTTAATAATAATAATCTGCCTGCCTCTATGGGAATTTAACATAGGGATGTATACTTATGCCCACTGTTTAAGGAATAACATTTATTTATTTACAATATATTACTCATTCGCAAAGAAAACTGGTGTCCTTAAAAGGTTGGATTTTCCTTATTCTTTTTAATTAAGGCATTAAGATCAATTTCCAAAAGATGTTTTTTTATTCCTCTTTTTAATCAACTTTAGCCTGAGTGTGTAAACTTTCTCAAGCCACTGTTTACACAGGAGAACACACACTCTGTCACCCTGACATGGATCAAAGTGAGTCTTTCATTTACAGCTTTTTCAGACATGACTTGCAAACTAATATACCTAATATACCTAATATACTCACAGTATATTACATCATTACCACTCTGAAATGGCACGTTTGATCTTTCAGTCTCCATTTTCCTCAGCCTGTCTTAATTTATTAATTTGCTATTCAACTCAAACGCACCACTCATTTTTACCCTATGCCTGCGAGTCACTATTGAGAATACGTGTGTATTCTAGTCTGTTGTCGTCCTGTGCTTACCCGGTGCTGTTAAGGAAAGTCATCCCTGTGGTGCAACTCCTGGACATGGTTGACGGATGGAACCAAAAGGCAGGGGTGCACTTGCCATCGGTCCGTCTCTCAAAGCCGTAATCACTGTAATGACAAAAGCAGACAAAAAACAGAGAGAGCGAGAGTAATCCAATCAGAAACCAAGGAGGAAACACTGACAGATAGGACAAATAAAAATATTCCTGAGACTGTTTAGAAAATTCCATTCTAAAATGAGAAAAACGTTTTGTCAAGTTCTTGTAAGCTGACTTATATTACTCCCAGACAAATCAATCAGAAGATATTAAATATTCCAAGCTTAAATAGGATATCGAATATCGGCATTCTACTTCCGGGATTGCACCGGTGCCGCTGAAAAATGAACGTAATCTTATGTCTCCGCTGAAGTTACAGTGACTAATCTGTGTCTCTTTGGTGTTTGTTTTTTAAATACAGCCCACAAGTTGTTTGTCCTACAAATTAACAGGCAAAGCAGCGCTGTGTCCCCAAAATGATAGGGACAAATTGCCCCAATTAGTGCGACATGCACACAGATGCATGCGAGTGTTGTGATTGTTAATGAAAGCTATTAGGCTTGCTGATTTATGGTTTTGATGGTGCTTATTCCAAGAGCTGCCTCACTCAAGAGACCTGCAGATTTGGGACTAAAGTGAGAGAAAAAAAAGCAGCATTACTACTGCTGATGATAGCGGGACGGTTTCAAATCAGCATCATATTAGTCAAAATAATTTGTAATTTCTGCTTTATTAGCTCAAATATTAGGTAGAATTATATACACATGGGGGTTATTGACCATGGATTCCAAAAAGTAGTGTAAAATTAGTTATAATAAGGTGGTGGTAGTGAAAATAAATAAATAAATAATGCGTTGAAAATGTCAAATGTCGAAAGTTACAAACACAGTTTGCTTTCTTTCTGTTTGAAGTTTCAATGGCAGCAGCATTTACACTTACATCTTGTGTGACATCCGTCAGCACCCAGTGCATCATTGATTTCTTATATATAAAGTTGGGGGCAGAACTAGAAACTAGTGTTCACAAACTAGAACACTCAAAATGGGAGCAACTGAGGCCGAGATATCTTGACTTTTAGTTCCAGATTTAGATCAAACTCCCCGAACCCTGCATCTTCTCTTCCCCATACTGCAACTAAAATGCGGCTCTTCATTAAAACGTCTGTGCCTTGTCAACACCCCCATATTTCACCCCCATATTTCAAACTCTGTGTTTCTGTTCGTAACCCGGGCTCTGTGTAGTCTCCAAGCCTCATTAGCTTTATTTTTTTTACATTTCAAAAACCTTCCAGCAGAGTCACAGAGCACATTATACAACCTGTCCGATGCTGATTAACCCTCATCGCGATAGGATAAACTAGCTATGTTTTGTCAAATTTGGTGGAATTTCCCTTTAACAACAACACAGGGTGAATGCAAACAGGACTGGATATGTGATGAAAAATAAAGAAATAAAAAGTATACTCACCATTCAAAGTCAGCCTCTGTACAGTCACAGGGGCCCGACGTCATGGACACAGAGTATGTTTTTCCCATAACGCACCTGGACGTGGGCTTCAGCTTCCGGTAGATTCTTTTCACTCCCATGAGGCACGGCTCGCCCTGCGGGACGATATTTGAAGTGCAAACGGAGAGGAGAGTTTAACAAAATGAACTGCTTTTTGTAACTTGCCATCATGAATAATTTACACATAAGCGTGTGTGTGTGTGTGTGTGTGTGTGTGTGTGTGTGCATCCCACTGTGTGTGAAAAGTGCCTCACATAACTTCTATTTCTTGTGCATTCCTGTATTTTCATGGCCTTGTGCTGTGGGGTATGCTAAACAACTGGTCTTGCCTTGCAAGTGTCACACTGGAGAATGTGCTGCTTGAGTTTTTTTTCAGAGATTTTTTTTTATCTGTGATATTAAGATTAACTAATAAGAATAAGCAGTCGCCAAAAAAGCAGCCAGCACCCAATCCATTTTTAGCCTTGGTATCTATGTTTTTGAAGTAAATACAAAATCAGGAGTTTTTGGTGTCCAAAAAATGTTCCACGGTATCCTCCATGCTGCTGCTGGGACATTCTGTCTTTGTGCATTAGGTGTCAGTAGTGAGACGCTTAAAAGCATCTGACTGAATCCACATATAGACACCCAGCTTGTGAAAATGTTAGTCCCTTTACCAGTGGTGTTAAACACAAACACTCTTTTCGTTTCTCTGTTTGGAGGTACTGTAGTGTTAGCAGCCTACAGTGCCTCTACATTTAGCCGGCTTAGCCCTGTAATTGGCTTGGACTCTTGCCATCTTCCATGCTACTATATGTTTTGATCATTAGCCTGCTCTGAGCATATGGGTGTCCAAACCAATTACATAATGCGGCGGTGAATAAAGGCACGCTGTGAACCTCTGGCTCGGCTTCAGGCCAGGTTAAATTAAACCTGGCCGGGCCTGAAGCAGGAATGGCTGAATAATCAGCACAAGTGCTCTGGGAGACATTGAGTATATGAGTATGAGTATGTATATCTGCATATATATATATATATATATATTAATTTAACCTGAGAGGCAGCCTCTCTTTTGCAGGAACGCCCTGATCACATTAACAGTTCCATGTCGTTTATACCTGGAAGCTGCCCAGTACAACCACAGTCTGATCTGCTGCCACTGGAGCGGTTTGGGTTAAGGGCCTTGCTCAAAGGCACCACAGTGGTGGTAATGAGGGAGAACAAGCGCTGCTGTTTCACGTTGCCCACTCAGATTTTATCCTGTCGGGCTGGGGATTGAACCAACGACCTCCGGGTCACAAGCTTGTGTCTCTAACCTTTAGGCCTATATATATATATATATATATATATATATATATATATATATACACATGTATGTGCGTGTAATGTTTATAGATGGTTTACAAAGTATTTATTAACTATTTAACAAGGTATTATAGTCTGTTGCAACTTTATAATAACCATCCAGACACTGTTTATATAAAAATAAATAAATAAATAAAAAAAATAATTGGTATAATGATATACTAGTAACCCTTAACAAAGTATTAGGAATATCTAGTCCATCTATCGATATATAATATAATATAATGTTATATATTTTTTTAAATGGTTCCTTAAAGGTTTACAAGCATTTTTAATCATAGCCTGATACCTAAAATAGCATATGAGGGATATAATGTGTGTTAGGGTTAGGGTTAGTTTCAATAAACTGTTAATTTTCAGCACTATTAACAACTAGTAAACATTATTAATTAAAATCTGTTTGTTAACAGTCAAACTGTTTGTTTACAATAAAATAACTAAAATAACTAAAGATTAATTAACTATGAATTCACCATCTATTAATGACGGTTATTATAAAGTGGTACCCTGTAGTCTTTATTTCCATGCTGGCATGGGCCGTACCTGGTTGAGAAGGTGCCACGTCTGATAATCGGCCTCTGTACACCTCCTGTTGAAGATGGACCTGAAGTCGATTTTCACCAGCTGCCACTCCGAGCGATGACTGACATGGCCGAAGATCCTGGAAAACAGCCACACATGCTTCCGCTGGTTAAATACAATACATGCAGAGCTCTACAGGACCCCCACCAAGACACGCTCCAAACTAGTTCTATCTCATGATGACAAAGTAGAGACTTGGAGACAAAAATGAAGAGAGCTTTTATCTTAGTTTTTGTTTTATGCCAAACATTTTAGTCTCGTCTTTTTTCATCAACAATAATCCATGTTAATTTAGACTTAGTCAGGGTTGTTGGACATTGGTGGAGTCTCGTCATCGTCTTGGAAAAAAAAGGTCGTTGACGAACGTATTAAGTCCCGTCTCGTCTGAAATTAACACTATCCCACAGTAACATTAAAATACTTTATATTTGTGTACATTGTACTAAGTGACCATTTTATTACAATATTCAGATATATCATACATAATTAAACATGCACATGTATTTTAAGTTAAGCATTTTTAAATGCAGTAGTTACTTTCTGAAGTAACTATAATTTGTAACTAATATAGTTACTTTTTGGAAGGGGGGTGGGGGGGATTTAAGCTGTTTGACCATCTGACAAAGAATTTAACAAAGCATCCTGGCCACTCAACACATTGTTGGTTTTGGACTTTACATGGTATTTGTTAAAAGTTATTTATTATATAAGTTATATATAAGCTGTAATGCTCAATATGGCATCCTTACAGTACATCTTAAGTTTTTTTTTCCACTTCCCTCTTTGTATAGCAAGTTTGAACTGATATGTTGGTATCGAAAAGTGTTAACTTATTTCTTCTAAAAAGCTTAATCATAACAAATATCCATATATTTAAATTGTCCAAAACAGAGAAGAATCCAAGGTTACAAGGCTAAACAGATAAAATATTCCATCTCCGGCTAAATTGAGTGGGTATGCTTTTCTGCAATGACCTCCCTCACCATTCATACCACAACATATTTATCACAATCAATCTGTCAATTAGCTGTGGAGGCACCCGACCATGACAGGCACTTACTGTAAAAATGAGTACAAATTGATAAGAAAACAGCACATGATGGTCTTATGAAAACTAATGGTATGTCTGCCATGCTGAGAGGCTCCATGCTCAAGAACTCCTTCTCCCACACTGCTCCTTTTCCCAACTCTATTTTGTTCTCTTGGAGACTATCGCTGTGCATTTTCCTATTCTGCCCCCCCTCACCCCTCAGTCTCTCAGTCTCCTGTAGAGATGAGTGCAGAGCTGTCAGTCTGTCATTTATAGCAGGTGTCTTGAAACATTGATGTAATGGCTGTGCAAACCCTTTCGTGACGCCTCCTAAAGTCCTAAATGTCTGCTGCAATATGGGAGTAGGCTGTGTCATACCATATGCACGCACGCCAGCTCTGGGCTATTCTAATAATAAATGTGAAAGAACACAAAAAGGAATCTTCACAAATCAGCTTTCTGAAGACACAGCGAATGAAACCAACGGCTCTTCCCACTTTTTAATGCTGTTAAAACTTTTTTTAGCCAAAGTCTCTTGTCTGTTTTCTCAGGCAATTTTGTGATCACTTTTGATCATTTTCCTTCATGTTCTTCAAATGGCCGGTCGCCGCCGCTCTGCACCGTCGCCGGCTGCCAAAAGCATTGATCTCCTGTGATCATAATCTGGAGACAGCCAGTTTTGATGTCGGGTAGACCTTGACAGAAATCTTTTTTATTCATGAAAAAGGAAAACAGGCAGTCAGGGCCACTGAATTAGGAAGGCTCGGATATAGATGCATGGGTTAGGGTAGATGAGTGCACACACACACACACAAACACACACACATGCACACACACAAAGAGAGGCTATTTGTTGTTACTTTGATTTTTCGGTGTGATTGATAGATTTTCCATGTAGACAATCCCTTGTCACTCACGTCATGATGAGAGTCTCCTCCCCAGGCTCTCCCAGCACCCCGTCCACGAACAGAGGCGTGTTGGTGAAGCTGTACTTGTTCCACTGCAGTCCTTCATCAAAGCTTAACCTGGGAACACAAACAGCACCGTCACACAAGGCACCAACGCTGACCCCTAAGAGTTGTTTAACAACTTTATCTCATATTCCGCACATTCCGCTCAGTGAACACTGACCACATCTACAAGCACATAATATTCGGTTTATTGCCCTTTTTTACGAAAAAGACACTATTCCGACTAAGCTGTTTACAGTTAATATCCCACTAGTATTCCAGTTTACATGAAGCCGTGTCAAATTCAATTGTTGGACCCTGCAAACACAGCGTCCTTCTTCATTCCTTCAACCAGCTCCTTGAAAACATTGACGTTGCAATGTTTGCACAAATCCAAAAACCTGTTGAGAAATCCTTCATAATGTTTAAAAGTAGACGTGTTTCTCCTTCTTTTCTTTCAGGCATGCATCTCTACTGCATGAAATATCTAAAGAAATTGCCCTACAACTCTTTATAAAAATTAAATCTGATCTAAATACATATTTTGACATTTAAAACCACTCAAAAAAATCTGCTGAAAAAAACAATTAACCAAAAACATTATGCATTGTTTATGCAACCAGAGCCCCTAAAAGGGACATGGGACCTGAGCAGCCAGCAGTCAGAATGGAGGAGGTTTTCATTTACCTTAAAACACAACGAAATGTACCTGATATT
This sequence comes from Etheostoma perlongum, assembly GCA_026937815.1. Taxonomy (NCBI): domain Eukaryota; kingdom Metazoa; phylum Chordata; class Actinopteri; order Perciformes; family Percidae; genus Etheostoma; species Etheostoma perlongum. The sequence continues at coordinate 5,198,281 of CM049372.1, forward strand.
GTCAACAACTAACTTAAAGGTCCCATGGCAGTCAACATTTCTGTAAATGCACCAGTGTCAGCCAGTTGGCTAATTTTCAACTGTAGTCCTAGTTACCTAGCATGCATGTTTTTTTGATGGGAAGAAAAGGAAACCCACACAAACACGGGGAGAACAGGCAAACTTCACACAGACAGGCTCGGAACAACCTGAAGTCGAACCCAACCACAGTAGTAGGGGACAACTAAGGTCTATATAAAAGAGACTTCAGATACAGTATTAGGGGACCACTAAGGTCTATATGAAAGAGACTTCAGATACAGTATTAGGGGACAACTAAGGTCTATATGAAAGAGACTTCAGATACAGTATTAGGGGACAACTAAGGTCTATATGAAAGAGACTTCAGATACAGAATTAGGGGACCACTAAGGTCTATATAAAAGAGACTTCAGAGACAGTATTAGGGGACAACTAAGGTCTATATAAAAGAGACTTCAGATACAGTATTAGGGGACAACTAAGGTCTATATAAAAGCATCCAAAGAGCACCATGACATGGGACCTTTTAAAGATGATAAGTTAACTGATTATATGCTGTGAATGTGAAATACAGTGAGGAAAATAAATATTTGAACACCCTGCTATTGTGCAAGTTCTCCCACTTAGAAACCATGGAGGGGTCTGAAATTGTCATTGTAGGTGCATGTCCACTGTGAGAGACATAATCTAAAAAAAAAATCCAGAAATTACAATGTATGATTTTTTAACTATTTATTTGTATGATACAGCTGCAAATAAGTATTTGAACACCTGAGAAAATCAATGTTAATATTTGGTACAGTAGCCATTGTTTGCAATTCCAGAGGTCAAATGTTTCCTGTAGTTTTTCACCAGGTGTGCACACACTGAAGAAGGGATTTTGGCCCACTCCTCCACACAGATCTTCTCTAGATCAGTCAGGTTTCTGGGCTGTCGCTGAGAAACACGGAGTTTGAGCTCCCTCCAAAGATTCTCTATTGGGTTTAGGTTTGGAGACTGGCTAGGCCACGCCAGAACCTTGATATGCTTCTTACAGAGCCACTCCTTGGTTATCCTGGCTTTATGCTTCGGCTCATTGTCATGTTGGAAGACCCAGCCTCGACCCATTTTCAATGCTCTAACTGAGGGAAGGAGGTTGTTCCCCAAAATCTCGCAATACATTGCCCCGGTCATCCTCTCCTTAATAGGAGTTGCCCTGTCCCATGTGCAGAAAAACACCCCCAAAGCATGATGCTATCATCCCCATGCTTCCCAGTAGGGATGGTGTTCTTGGGATGGTACTCATCATTCTTTTTCCTCCAAACATGGTTAGTGGAATTATGACCAAATAGCTCTATTTTGGTCTCATCTGACCACAGCTCCTCCCGTGTAGTTCTGGGCTGATTTCTCACCTTTCTTAGGATCATTGAGACCCCACGAGGTGAGATCTTGCATGGAGCCCCAGTCCGAGGGAGATTGACAGTCATGTTTAGCTTCTTCCATTTTCTAATGATTGCTCCAACAGTGGACCTTTTTTCACCAAGCTGCTTGGCAATTTCCCCGTAGCCCTTTCCAGCCTTGTGGAGGTGTACAATTTTGTCTCTAGTGTCTTTGGACAGCTCTTTGGTCTTGGCCATGTTAGTAGTTGGATTCTTACTGATTGTATGGGGTGGACAGGTGTCTTTATGCAACTAAAACCACAAACAGTTGCATCCAATTTAGGATAATAAATGGAGTGGAGGTGGACATTTTGAAGGCAGACTAACAGGTCTTTGAGGGTCAGAATTGTAGTTGATAGACAGGTGTTCAAATACTTATTTGCTTATTACTTATTTACATTGTGATTTCTGGATTTTTTTTTTTTAGATTTGTCTCTCACAGAGGATGCACCTACGATGACCAGTTCAGACCCCTCCATGATTTCTTAGAGGGAGAACTTGCAAAATAGCAGGGTGTTCAGATACTTATTTTCCTCACTGTATTTTCCTCACTGTATCAACATTAGCCACATAACTATAGCAGTACTTTCTTAGCATCATTTTTCTACCTTTAGATTGGTTTCTTGTGAGCACCAGAATGTTTCTCAGGCACACAGGAAGCAAAAAAGTCATGTATTGTACCGTTAGGGGCTCCGTAATTGTATCATTTTATAACTAATTAGGTAAATCTTTTTGTGTGTGTGTTAATTTCTTTTTTCATTGTTTGTGTTGTTTCTTGCACCAACATTCTGATCATTTGAATGTATATTTGAAAAAGAGTGAAAAATTAAAACTCTACTACCATAGCAACGCACAAAGCTGTCATGAGCCGCAAACAGGCAAAGCTGTAAACTGTCCATAAACTGTCACAAACTGCAGTAAAACCCAGATTGAGATGCACATTCCAAATGCGCTGTAAATATTTACAAGAATGTTTGAATACGTTAAATGTTTAAAGCCAGAAAAACACCGGAATGTCCCACATGTCTTAATCGCCAAATGCTAAATTTGGAAATTCACGGAAGGCTTGTATCATGTTAGGCCATTCCTTAGAAATCCTCATGGGGGAAACAGAAACTACGCATTATAGCTTTAAGACTCGGGGCTGCCTCCCAAGCAGTTATTATTGCTGTGACAAGTGACGTCTCTGTCATAATGACTCACCACAGGTGTCTGATGGGAAGCGGAGTGTGTCTTATTGCGACTAAGGCCCCTCCCTGGTCGAGATACAGCACTGCATACTCCTCGTCGAAGATCTGCAGGGACAGAAAGAGAGAGAGGGCTCAGTCTGCAGCGGCTCGTTGCCCGTAAATGTTCAACAGGTCTGCACACAATCACGCTGGATCATTCAGGGAAGCCAAGTACAACTTGCTACATCAGCCTTTGAAAAGTTACTTTTCATTGCTGTCTTTAATTTGAAACAAGCTTCCACCCGATGAACTGAAAGCGCCAGGATCAAGTGAGGTGAGGCCACCTAGAGACACTGTATCCAGGGACTGAATCAAACAACTCTTGAAATTGTATTTGATTATCGACCTTAAAAAGCCCTGTGTGGCGTACTCTGTGTAAGGATCAAAAGGCTTTATAGTAGAGTCAGAGAGTGGGTGAGGGGGAGGATGGTTCTAGTGAAGGTACAGCAGGTCAGTTCGATCTATATGGAGAGCCGATGCGATTCAATTGGGCACATTAATGGAAAAATGTATAATAAGGTGTGAATCAGTAATATTTCTGCATAATAGCTGCAGTGTAAATATGTGTATAATAGCTGGAAGCTAATCTCAGCCAACAGCAGTTACAGGCCTTATTGACACAAAAAAGTAAAGTCAAAAATGAATCATTGCTAACATATTAGTGCAAGGTTTTCAAGCCAAGGGCCTTCAATGTGAGAGATTCAGCAGGGACCCCTACTGCATATATTGTTTAAAATTAAGTTGCATATAAAACGGGACCCACAAGAACGTGTAGGGCGGCCTAAAGCCTTTAAACAATACATCCATCTTTTCAAATAATTATTGACTGGACAATATTTCTATCATCAGTGGGGATTTATATTAGCTAAAAATATGTTGGATTCATGTATATATATACTATAATTTGGAGGGCGCCCTGCATTGACTCTAAGGACCTCCTAGTGGTCCCGGACCCCTTGTTGAAGATCTCTGAATATGTATCTTTATGTTTTGCACTGCCCTTTTTTTACTTTACTTAGGGATTTTATTGCTTTTATCCTATTTTATTTGCATTATTAACTTTCTCATGCTTTTTATTGGTTTTTATTTTGTCTTCTCTCTACTATGTTTTGAGTCTTTTGTCTTGTTTTTATTAACCCACATTTTTTCCCTTGCTATTGTTTAGCTCTCTGTTGTTGTATTGACCTCTGGATATCATGTTGCCTTGCCTGACAAATCACTTTGTAACTGTTTTACAGGACAAGGTGTAGTCCCTCAGAGGCTACTGAAATATATATATCTGTTTGTTTTTACACTCAAATACACTCAATACACTCAAAATTGTAATTCAGGGCCGATTCCAGGATTTTTAGGTGGGGTGGCACAGAGGGGACCAATAATTCAATTCAGTTCAATTCAATTTTATTTATATAACGCCATTGAGCTTTTCATAAAAGAGCAGGTCAATAATAAGTAAGGGGGGGGTCCTTTTAATATAGTAAATATTACATGGGATAGAACATTTTTACTTTAAACTAATTGTATTTCACACATTTTCTATAGGCTCAGTTTGCCACATTAAAAAAATTAAATTAAAGAAATTCCAGTGCTGGTTCCAATGTATCAAAATTGTAAAAGTTGTCATGGTAATGTGACAAGGGCTGGGAAAATTGGCAGACCAGGCAAGTGGCAGTACTCTCATCCAATGGAAATCATAATTGACAACAGTCTAGCCCAATGGATTGGGGGGGCGCTGCTATCCAGTCAAACAGTGGATAAAACTAAACAGCATGATGGGGCATCCTAAATGTTAAACAAATGTCTCAGCATTTGTTAATTCTCCAGCCAGTAGTGCACCACAGAAGCTGACAGCGAGTCTCCTAGCAACAACGCCACTTAAATGTCATTCACCCGCTGCATTGGAAACCCCTCACCTGTCTCCATGTGTTTCCTGCGTCCGAGGCAATGAACACACTGACATTGGTGCTGGTCAGCTCCGAGCCGATGGAGCCTGGCAGAGACAGACACACAGAAGACAAACTGCAGTAAGGGTTTGAGGTGAGAATATTTCATAATGCAGACACAGGAAATGCATTCCATTTGAGGTCAAATAAATGGCAAATGTCATAAAGAGCCTTTAGAGAGTGAAACAGCAGGGGGCCCCAGCCTGCAGCCGCACACTGAGGCTGTAATTACAGTGCTCCAGAAGATCGACTGTGCACTGCGACATTTGCCCATACAATCTAAATTAACCAATAAATCCAGATTACTGTATTCATCTTTTCAGCAGTTCTGACCATATTAAGACAAGCCTGCCTAATGCTGTGCAGACTGCTGTAATTGCTTTAATTTGGCCTGTAATTGGTGCCAGGTGGTTAAACACAAAGCTGGAAAGTACTGCAAGTGTTTCAGAGGCCTCCGGGAGGAAATATTCACCTTACAATAAGTACATTTAGAGACCAAATTTTGGCCATTTGGTCCAGACTGTGGTAAGGAGGAGGTTTCACACCGGTATTTTTGGTTTGGATCAAACTGAAAAGTTCAAAGGTCCAGACCAAACGAGGTAGGTGTGAAAGTCCCCTCTTGTCAAAAATGTTGAGATCCCAACACTTAATGCTTCATAACTCAAGGGACAGATGTGTAAACAATTGACTATTGAGTCATGTAACTACAAGATACTTTCCAACTGAATAGCATAAATAAGTATAAGCCTTATAGCAACAATAGTAATTATTAAGTACTTTTCAACTGATTATGTAGAGTACAATATGATATGTTAAAATGTAACAATTACAATGTAATCAACTAAAAGTGTGAATTACTACTGTAAGATAGAATGAAGGCGATTATGATTTTTAAACGTGATTATGAGAGCATGTGAACAGGATGTATGTGAGAGAAATAAAGGCAATGAAAGAAACATGTTGAAATATGCCTAGGCCAAGGGGGAGAGAGGATGTGTGTAACTCAGAAAGTGGGTTGGCCAACCAAGGACATCTTGTTCCAACTAAAATTGCAGATGAACATGATCTGTGTGACAGAAGCCAAGTAGACAGGAAAAGGTTGTTGGCTGAGTTGGCCAGAAAACTTAGCTACAAAGAAGGATATGTAAAGTTAGAAAGATGGGCGTTATTCCTCAGCGGATCTCAGAAGGCATTGGACTGGATGCAAGGACAGCACCGGACCAAAAAGCAAGAGAAGGGGACTTCGAGCAAAAACAGCTATGAGAATACTTCAGAAACTTTTATCAGCGGATTCAAAGAGGCGAAAGCCACGGATAACCAATCACCCAAACCAGCTGAAAAGTCATTGGACTTCTTCAACTGCAACCATGTCTGAGGATTCCTAACGGCACTGGCGAGGGCTTTGGAAAAAGCCTCAAAATCTCCCAAGGGATTCTAAGGACACGCAGAAGAGAAGATAAGATACCCTTGGCCGAGGTATTTGAAACCTCCTCCCCGTTCCTCTCCGGGAAGGACAATCTCAAAATTACCCAAGCTCAACTATTGCAATTAGTTTTTCCCATTCAACTGTTTAAATCAATTATTAAGTTTTGATCAGTATAGTTTAAATCAGATTATATTTTAATAATTTGCTTGATCATTTTAAGTTTAATCATGTTAAGTTGTATGCTTGCCCTTGCTTGCTTAAATGTGCAATACAAAATGTAATCACTGCATTTAAAAGTAGAAGTAGTAGACATTGCATTTATTTCTTTATTAAGGTGCAAATAATTTACCCAACAGGTAAATTAGATCTCCAATCTAATGTTAGCCAGAGATGAATGAGATGAAAGTATTTCCAGTTGTTCCTTGCCCATGTTTGCTCAGTTCAGATAAAATGTATGTACGGGACGCCGGAGTCTTCTGTTGTAGATATTCTTCTATTAAAGTTATTGTAAAGACATATTGTGAGGGGTATGTAAAGACAAACTTAACACAATGTTTAAGCTTGAAAAAATTTTTTTAAACCCCGCAATGACTGTTGCTCCATTGTCCCTGTATACTTCTCTCTGACTGTCTACACCAGACAGAGATTCAGAGATAGTCTGCTGTTATGCCGGCTTTGTTTATTCACACAAAACCAAGGCAGGGTTTTTACATAGCATGCCAGCATTGTGGGAGCAAAAAAAAACAGACCCACAAACTTTATGCAGTAAAGTAGCACAACTGGTAGCACGACGACGCCCGCAAGTGGTGTTTGAGAAAGGCCATGCAACATATTCTCACTCCCATCATGTTAGGTGCCTTTGGCGTCAGTTATTGACGCCAAAAGGTCTCCTTTAGCGGCATATTTAGACACCCTTGGTCGGGACTATTGCTGTCATTTTTTGATTCTCTCAGAACTCGTGTAAAGAACTTTGGCATCATATTTAGATGCACTTGGTCGAGACTCCTGTCGTCACTTTTTGACGCCCTGGGTCGGGATGTACTGACATGCGGCACAAGAACGGGACAGGTTTGGGAAAAGATCCTGGGTGGTGTTACAAAATGCAAGTTTCAGTGACAGGTAGGCAGGGCTGCCAACTCTCACGCATTGGCCGTGAGACACACGCATTTGACTGGTTTCATATGCTCACACGCCACACCCCCGATTTCTCACGCTGAAGTGTCAACCCGGTCGGTCAAATTTCTGAAAGATGAGTTTATCTATAGATCTACCTGTTGAGCCACTCTTCATCGACTAGTGAGGGGGTTCAGGAGCGCTCCCTGTCTGTGGAAGTTTCGAATTGTCGCAAACTGAAAACTTTTTTCACGATCCATTCCAGGTGCATTTCCCCGGCTTCAGGTATGTGCTCTGAGTATCACAGACCCGTCCGTCGCTTCGTGTCCACTCTCTCTGTAAAGATAGAGGTGAGCAGCGCGACTGGTAGTGCAGCAACTTCAGTTCATTTTAGTGGACCTGCTCTGCTGTGGGCAGTGACGCGTTGCATCTGTGTAGTCCTCCGATGAAGAGCAGCGTACAGCCTCCTTTAAACTCTGTCAGACGGTCTGAATGAGATCCACCATATCAACGGAGCAATGACATGCACAGCAGTCTATAGTAATGTAAAAACTATGTAAAACCTTTTGCAAGAATTACAAGTGGAATCTGAATCCACAATAACACTGAAGTGCTGGTTGCTTTACTATAAAACATATAAAACAATTTCAGATTTCCTCTCGCTCTATCAATTTATTTGTCCATGTTGTAGCTGGAATAACAAAATCAGTCAGTTGTTTTACATCCCTGAAACAATGTCTCACAAAGGTACAGACACCTTGTCCAGACCCCCAAGGTGTGCACTGATGTGTTATTGACAGTGCCAGTCCATGCAGGAGTAAATATCACTGAGGTGTGAATACATCTGGGGGCCTGCTGATCTCATGTTCCTCCATTTCTTTGTTATCTCCCTGCTAAATCAATGACAATCTATGCTTTCTCAGGAACAATAATGAGAGCATCATTGTTCCTGATGGCTAAAACACAAGCATTACATAGTTTTTTGTTTTGTCATTTTAAAGGTAAGGTAACACATGCATGTCTTCAGATGTCTATGGGAGTTCCTTACTGATGCTGAGCAGGGACAAACTATTGAAAAAAGAAGTAAAGATCAAAACCCTGCAAACAGCCACATGCAATTGCATAGACGAGCACAGCTTTCAGAGCTGCTGTGCCATATGGGAACATCACTCCACTGAAATGTTGAGTGCCAAGATTTTCAGCAAACTGAAAGAGGCAGATTTTTTTTCTTTGTCTGTCTAAGTGATTTTTGTTGTATTTGTCTCTTTAAATTAGCGTAACATATCTACTGCGACCACGGATGGAGAAAAATAACTAAAAAAGAGATCCACTGCTCAATGGTGAATGTCACTGCCAATAAAAACACAACCTGGAGAAAAAACATGATGGGTCTGAGTGTCTCCTTTGTTGAAGCCAACCATACAAACTATTTCAACATTCTCTTAACTCAGACTCCATTTAAAAAAGAAATACTTTTAGCGTGTATGGAGCCAACATATTTTTCAATGTAAATCGGTAAATTGATACTATAAATAAAATTGAATTGAAATTGAATTGAATTAAACTATGTGTTCATTTTAACCAAAACTAGAATTGTAATGGCTGGAAAAGTGGAAAGACGACCCAAAACAGCTTTTCATAGTTTGATTTGCTTCTGTTGACTTTGAGTGAAGTGTATTTTACGATGCTAACATTACTGTTTATTTACATGGAGTCTGGTGGCTTTAACAAACACAATTTCGCAGATGTTTTTATGTTAAAACAAGGATCTTCCTCTTTAACAGAAAGTCTGAAAACCTGAGTCTGTCACAGACTCAGATTTTCACAGAATGTAGCAGCAGACTTTTTTCAAAATATTTTTCTTTTCCTTGTTGAAGGGATGTGGGTAGTTCTCTTAATACAACCGTGGGGTAACCCAGAACATAAGTTAAAACTATTCCGTAGCTTGCTAAACTGTCATGGGTTTAACTGCCTCGTTATCTTCAATAAGCGTTCTGCAACGATGTGGAAGTTTAGCCCGTGTTATGACATGACATTTATTTGGCGAGAGAGATATACAGTATATATTATTGCCTTAATAATATTCCTGTTGCTGTGTTTCTTTTTGCATAGCTGATAGATGTGCAGATTGTTTAATATTACTTAGCCACGTGTTGATTGATTGATTGTATTAGAATGTTTGAGAATCTCCAGTAAACAGACCAGCCTGTGGAGACACATGCTTCGCTATTAAAGGTGTATTACACTGTTTGCTCCGTTATGGATATGGGTGCTGTAACAGATGTGGCTTATTTATATTTATATAATATTCATTATAGTTTGTGTTACTGAGCAACATGTTACATTAATGTTAATTATTACAGAGAAATTAATGTAATTCTTAATATTGCTTTTTGTTATGTGCTGGGGGCTATAACATTTAGTTTTGGTAGATAATGTTCATAGTAACTCGGTTGCTTATTCAAGTGCATTGTTATTTGCTAATATTTCAGAATATCCTTCCTGATCTCAAAGTCTCTGGTTCAAGTTCTTACTGGACTCCCTACAGTGGGCCAGTGTTTCAGTAGCCAGTTGGCCTATCTTTTTGTAATATAATAAACAGTGTTATACTTTTTGACACTATTTCAGCTTCAGTGCTTTCTGAACATACTCTTGAACTTGAACATACTCTTGAACTTGATACTTGAACACACTTTAACATATACCGCGATAATACTGAAAACCGTGATAATTTTGGTCACTATAACCGTGAGGTTAAATTTTCATGCCGTTACATCCCTATAATGGACCAATTTCAAAGATTGTTGTTCTCATCAGACACTTAGACACAAAAACATAGGAAAATAGGGTACAGGTTGCAAAAAACGGTAGTTACACTTTAGCTGTGGAAATGTGTTTGCTTTAAATTAATGGATGGATGTAAAAATTTAACAATTTGAACACAAACAACCCATGATAAGAAGTGCTAAAATGTTACACAAAAGCAATGCTCAAATTATAGCAAACTGAAAATGAATACAATATGAAAGTAACTATAGCAATGTGTAAAATATATGTGGACAAACATATGTAGACAAGCACAAGGGATACGTGCTGAGCGCAGGGAATGTCACTTTGTCACAGACTGGCTTTCTGCAATAAACATACGTTTTTTTTAATAGTAAAATGCATCTATTTTAATCCAGTGGCTTCAAAAATGTACACACAACTGTGAGCACATGGTAGAGGTTTCATTCTATATAAAACAAAAAGCTTAAACATTTCAAATAGGGTTTCAACTAGTGCTGGGCAATATGGAGAAAATCAAATACCTCGATATTAATGTTACGGCGAAATTGAAGTGTTGACAACTGATGCTTTGACAAAATATCTTCAAACTTAGATCTAAATAATCTTTAGTAATGTGAGTTTAATGACTGAGTGGGTAAGGGCAAATAACAGTCAGTTAGTTCAGAAAATCACACCAATTTACAATAATGCAGCCTTTTAAAACCAGGAAAAGACGCTTATGTTATTTCACGATTCTTCAACCAACCTGATCTCACAGAGATCACAGTGAGTGGGCGGGACAACAACAGGTTGGGTTTAGGAAAAGAACAATGGGACGGTTAGGTTTAGGAACCGAGACACACGGGACACGATCCCCGGTCTACGTGGTGAAAGTCCTGTGTTGTTATACCTATCCACCATCCTATCCAACTTCCCAACGCAGATTTTAGGGCTTTCATACTACTCCCTACCGTTGTCGCTCTTAATGCTACGCCATCTTGTCAATGACTTTGCAATGGCATTGTTTCCCTTGGTGGCCACAGACTTTTGACACAATTTGTACCACCACCATGTAATCCGCTAATAACAGTTTGTGATCATGTCTTGGAATTCTGTGAGACCAGGCTGGTTTTAACAGGGTTTTTTTTTTTTTTTTTTTTTAGGAAAAAAAACATCAGAACTCCAGGTAGACAGAGAAAGGGAACCAACATGTCACTCAAAAGAAATTCCCTCTCACCCACCTGATGCGACGATTATTCCCGGGGCTGACTCCCTGCTGGCTATATTTCCAGATGTGTAGGGATTTGCAGACACTTGAAGATGGAGATGTAATGAACAGTAGGGCTGCAGAAAAGAAATCACAAACTCAGTTATCAAAACTAAAGACCTTCAAAAGATGTTTCGGAATAAAACAGCTGTTAAATCGACTTGGAGGCCCAACCCTCCCAAGTCACCGGTTTGATCACAAACACCCTTTTCATTTCCATTTTGCCGTTCACCGTTAATTTTGATTGGGTTAACCTTCACCGACAATTCTCATTACGAGCCAGCACAATGCCAGTAGTGCAGGTCACGGGTTGGCTGTTTAGAGGTTTATTAAAACTCTGACATTTCCTGACAAATTACTGTATAACAATGGGTAGAAGGTGAGGCGAGCCCCATAATCACTAATGGTTTATCAAAAGAGGGTGATTATTTTGCGTTGTCACTATGAGCCTTGGTTGGTGATACATCATTCATACCCCAAGCCATAAAGATCTGAGTGTGAGATAACAGTCATTAAATCATTTATTATAATATTGCACTAAAGCAAAAATTGCACCCTCATATGTTGACTTAGATTAGCCTACATATTTTCATATAATATTATATATTTCACATGTATATACTATGTATGTATGCTGGTTGTACATTGCATTCTCTACTTGTATAAATATTGTACATTGTCTATCTACAGTATCTATCTATCTATCTATCTATCTATCTATCTATCTATCTATCTATCTATCTATCTATCTATCTATCCATCCATCCGTCCATCCATCCATATATCTACACATCCATCCATCCACTCTATCTATCTATCTATCTATCTATCTATCTATCTATCTATCTATCTATGCAGCAGATGACACACACCATCAAATCTACACTACAGAAGCACATGAGAAGATGAGAGTAGGCGTGTTTTGACGACAACCACCACATCCTAGTTAAGAGGATACGCAGTGGGATTCTTTTTTCAACTTTGGCTTTGGAGTGAAAACTTGACTGGACTGGAGTATGAGAATGCTCCAACTTTCAGAAGCTTTCAGGAAGAAAGAGACGTCTGCTTTTCAGCCTGACACCTCTTTCTCTCGGTTTCTTCAATGAGAGGTCAGCTTCTTGGACTGAATCAAAATGGCTGACCTTTCAGCACAGCAGCCTCGGAGCACTCAGCTTTGACGGGCGCTGCTCTTTCTGAGTTCAGGCCTCGCAGTGCTGTCGGGATCAGTCAACTCCTGTCAAGGCCTCTCTTTGATGGAAGCACACACATACGGTACAGAAACATGTATGATACGCTGACACTCACCAGCACACAGTGAATGCTGTTACCCCTCAGGTCTTTATGGGGGGCCTGCAGTAACCTCCAATCTCTGCCTCTGTTGTATGTGATGTATGTCTTCACTTGGTTATCCGTCTTTTTGTTGGCAAGGAACATCCCCTTTATTCCAGCTACCTGGGAAATGAATTAGAAATATGGGTTTCTTTCAACCAATTTGCCCAAAACCAACATGGATGCATGCATGTACAGTTTGTTGTATGGATCCCATGCAACATTCTTCACAGGTAAAATGAATGATTACTTTCATTGCATTTTGGCTGTTTTATTCAATTTATAGCATTTGAAGAATGTTGTAAAACTATTCACTCAACATCTTCTTACTGTAACTATTAGTCAAAATGATTCATCAATCCTGCTTTGTTTTAACTAAAAAAATAGACATAATGTCATAAAATTAGCTTTTCTGACCATGAATGAGAGAAGCATTAAAATAAGGGCAAAAATATTTTTAAAAAAACATCAAAAGTACCGATAAAATTGACAAAACTGTCAGAAAAAGAGCCAAAATTTAAATTTTAGTCCATGTTGTCGACAAGAAGACAAAACAAGGGTTAAATAAAAACAGATGCAGACCTTACACGTCTAAAAGATAGTTTCCATCTTCAAGTCACGTTTCAGAAAATGAACGTGATGCACTGCAAAGCAAATCACATGCCCTGGAGCAATGCAGCCACGCTCACTTACCTCTTCTGTATTCCCAACTAAACCAAACGCAGCACACTGAGTGGGGAATGATTGACTGTCTGGGGACTTTTGAGTAATCAATGTGTGTCTTAAACGAATCTGACTCCTTGTTGGAGGCTCCAAGGAATAACACAGAGATACTGAATTGAGCTAGTGACAATCGCATTGGGTGATATAAACGCCACTTCAGTAACAGATAGATACTTCAATCTCCCTCAAAGGAGAGATTTAGCATATCCTACGATTTGGGTGGTGACCCCAATCAAGACAGTGGATTTGATTCTATCAGCGAGGCCACAGAAAGACACCTTAATGATTTGATTCAGACATATAGTTTCAGCCTACGTTTGTGTGCTGTTATGACTTAAAACAAAATCTGATCTGGGAGCCAGAGCCTCACTATTAGCGTATAACACACTTTCTTTTTGGATTAGGTGCATTTTGTGAAGCAATATCTGCAGTTATTCATCAAAGAAAGGAATAATCTCAGCCTCCCAAAAATCTATAGATCCCTGGCACAATCCCCACTTGCGTTTTTGATGTCAGCACTTTGAAGCTGCTTGGTATTCACAAAATGTGCTCTGAAGTCCGTAGCAGCTTGTTTCAAAAATGACAAAACAAGTACATTTCATCATCTCTGCCTCCTGGCAAGAAATATTGATCAGTGTTTATAATAAACTTGCGGGTTGAGCACTCATCAAGCAGGCCTTATTTGATGCTGATATTTTCAAAAATGAAAGTGGCCCAAATGAATACTGCAGACTTGGGTGGGGGTGGGGCCAATCAAAAAACTAAGGCAGAGTCATTGTACTTCATACTACTACTACTACTACTACTACTACTACTACACACATATGTTACTGGTTACAGTTGACGCACTTGCTGCCACTTAAAAGAGTTACCGCGGCAACGGTGGTGGTGGTGGGGGGGGGGGATAAAATGTAGGCTGCACTTGATGACTGTAAATGGTAGGTGGCAGCAGGATGCTTGAATCCTGTTGACAGCATGGCTGACATTTGAGGATCAAAAGGGATACTTTACTCATTTAACATTAAGCTTTGTATCATTAAGAACCCAAAAGTATTTTTGAATGATCGTGCTTCCCTTCCTCGTGTCCCTCCGAAACGAGAGATGTCTGTATTGTGGGTCTGAGAAAAATCTTCAGATGACGCAAAACGACGATTTTGGCATCATCGGAAGATTTTTTTGCCCAGAGGCAATGAACTACAGCCAGTAGTAGGAGCTACTTTGGCATGTTTTCAAAGGGTTGGCCTGTCGTCTTTACCCGGAGATTGCCAAAGCAAAACGACTGTCAGCCATCTTGAAGCTTCGCTAAACTGGATCGGAAAAAGAACAGAAGAAAACTTTCACATTTTTACTTCAACATTATGTGCATTCAAACTAGCGCACATGTGTACCCCCGGGATACTGGTACAGATCGGAGAATATGTAGGAAACTTTATTACAGACGGAATACTCAACACACTATGCGAGCTTCGCCTGCTACAGAGACCAGCACCTCAGCCTGGGGTGTCTCCCGATGCCACTAGCCCGATAAGGGGACATCGACGGCGGTGTGCGCTAAAGCGGAAAAAGTTCCAGCTGGGTTGAAATCTAACGCTAGCCGGCCAACTTTTCCGATCCATCCTGCTTGCAAGTAATGATTATTAAACAAAAACTGGACTAAATCCAACCCCCAGTCAGAGTTCAGAGACTGCTGTGTTTTTGTTTTTGTGGAAACATCAGGATCTGTTTCATCACTCCAAGCGCTAATGCTACCAATGCGTCAGCTGAAATTTACAGAGCCCATAATGTTTGTTCACTGCTTTGTCTGTCGTTTTTATATAATGTTAATTTCATATAGTTTACACACACTTGAGTTGAATGCCTCACTGTCTGTCTATGTCAGTAAACGGTGGCTTTCCAACGGTGAAATATCCCTTTAAGAGGAATACGCCCTCCAACCAATTAAAATGGGTTGCAATGGCAGAGTGGCGCTGTCGTCTGTATTTCCGCTTGTTTACCCCACAGATAGTAAAGCAACTGCAGAAGTAGCGTTATGAAGTTAAGTCACTTTATGACTGAAAGCAGTAATCTTGTATGCACTGGGCATGCAACGCATCTAATGCTAACAAAAAGAGTGTGTTCTAGACCTACTCTATCTGTAATGTGTCTTGAGATAACTATGAATATAACTGCATTGAATTGACATTAATATTGTGGTTTTAAGTCTTATTGATCATATTTGGGTTATATCAGGTTCACAATGCACACAGAGAAATCAGTTTATTCATGTATCTGTACAGGCTCGCCGACAGCCGTCTGCTCCGACCGCATCCACCTCTCTCTCTCTCTCTCTCTCTCTCTCTTTCTCTTAACTAACGCTTCAGTAAATTACTTTCATGATCTGGTTGTTATGATGTGATAAAAGTACCCTAGGAGCTCTCTTATACATATTAAATATTTTAAGAACAGCTGATTGTTGGCACAGTAAACCAATGCAGCAGCTTTTTTGTGCGTACACTATGGAATAGAATCCTGCAGGCATCACTTACCGACAGTAACTTCTCTGAAAACATAGCCAATATATGAGATATTTGTGTGAATAAAACTCCCACAACTATTCTTTTTTTATTCATCTAATTCATTTAGCTGTGGAACTAGATCAACAGTAAGAGATTATGTATCCGTGTTGCTATGATTTAGTGGAATGTTGTGAATATAGACTAAACCCTAAATCCTGTATTTCTTCACAGAAACTTGAGCAGTATTTAAATACTGCATGATACTGTCCCATGGAAGTTTTTTTTACCTCATAGAGGTCGATCATGACGTTGCCCTCGGGGCCCATGCTGCTGACCACATTCTCCAGTGCCAGGGTGTAGTAGACCCCCCGACGTGTCCGAAACGTACAGGTTGTAGGTCTCGTTCTGGTTCCACTCCTGTACGGCTGCAACCACCCGGTTTTCATCCGTACTAATCACATGCAGGTCCTAGCAGAGAGGCAAAGTTAACACCAATACGGGATCATAATGATGCATAGAATAACTATCAGACAGGGCCTTCTGGTCGTCTTTGTAACATGTTCTTGTCTTTTTGTGCTGTGGTTTTTCTTGTTTTAAAGGGATATGTTGAATTTGTATATTGCAAGAAAGACATAGTTATATGTTGTTGTTTCTTCATAGGTAATAAAAGTCATGTCAATTTTATGATATTCCACAAATATCACAAATCTCAAATTTAGAAAATGTGTGTTTGTGTGTGTGTTTGTATGTATATATTTGTGTGTTTACCTTTTCCTTGTAATTTAAAATAAAAGGCGTGTGTTCCTCAAATATACCTCTTTAAAAGTATAAAGTAATTTATTTATTTTTGCATTTTTCCTCTAAAGTGAATGGAATAAATAAGCTGCTTAACATGCATAAACTAATTTGTAGTTGGCCTTTTTGAGGGTTTTTCAAACAATCAAAAACATGATATCTTATGTCTCACTGAGAACTCAATAAGCTTTTAACACTCAATGTCAATCATTAACACTATGTCAGGACTATTGGGCACAGATTATGCTGCAGAGGTCATGCTGCTTGGTTGTGTGCTTCATCTACCTCTTACTGTGCCAATAACACTCACAGTGAGCCGACAGCAACCTAGCCTAGGGCTTGATTGAATAAAACATGTCTAATTGTCAGTAGGGAAGTGACAAGCGAGGCCATGTGCACACGGAGCCGCACAGAATAACAATTCCGGAAAACACTGTGAGAGTTACTTTTACCTTGATTTTCCCATAAATAACATAGAGAGTGTCACGCAGAGCCGGCAATGAACTGATGCCTGACTGCAACTTTAGCCCACGTACCAAACTGAGCTAGAAGCATATTATGTGCCTTTGAATGCAGTAAACCTTCCACGAACTGCAGCATAAGCAGCTCAATTTGAAATTTTTCTCATATAGTATTCTTGTTGACCAATAATGAGATATGGACGCTAACCAAGGAGCAATTCATTATTTTTTAAAGGTCCCATATCATGTTCATTTTCAGGTTCATACTTGTATTTTGATTTAGTACTAGAACACATTTACATGCCTACATGTTCAAAAAACACATTATTTTTCTCATACTGTCTGTATGAATATACCTGTATTCGCTCTCTGTCTGAAACGAACCGTTTTAGCTCGTGTATCTTTAAGCCCCTATCCTACAAATGCCCAGACTGCTCTGATTGGTCAGTGTTTCAGGGTCTTCAGCATCTGCACTCTCCGTGTCTCAGCACTGTCATTGCAGCCGGAGAATGACTGTAGCGGCACTTTCTACCAATATATAGTACAATTGTGACATTTCAACTGTACGTAAGTCCTGTTTAAATGCAGAATTTCTGATTACGGGCTGTGTGCGTTTCTCTGTGGATTGAGCATTTTGGTACTTAACAGTATTAACACAGCACCTCAAGCTGCTTTATAATCAAACAAGACATGAACGTCTTACTTTTTACAATCTGGGACATAATCATGAAGACTATCTGCTCATGTTAATTGAATTTTATTCAGGCGGTACATGTGTTACCTTGGGTAGTGTGTACTTGGGCAGCTTCATTGGTGTAAAGACATCCCTTTTAGCAGACACATAGTAGATGGGCCTCCCTGCAGCTGACACCTTAAGGTGATGAAACCATTAATGTGAAAACATTTTGGAGACATAACACAACAGACAAAACATTTTTCACCAAATGACCTCGAAAAATGTCCTACAAAACCCTTGCACTTTGTGGCTCGTACACAGCTGTAATGTTTTTCACTGAGCAAACTGGACAATTACCTACCTGAACAAACACATACTCATCTTGCACCACCAGAGAATTGGGGTCAATGTAGCCGGGGAATGGTTTGCCCTTGTTGGCATCTGTGCAGTTCTGCAGCTTGCAGGTGACATACAGCGCCTCTGCTCCCCCCCCAACACACACACACACACACACACACACACACACACACACACACAAAGACACACACATACACACACATCGAGCCATGGCATCAGCGACGGTATTAGCCAATGAAGAAAGTCAGCCTTCACCCAAAGCCAGCGGCCTCTTTTGGCTTCCTTTATTACTCGTGTCAATAAAGTGGTCCCAGAAAGGGAGGAGCCGGGCGGGGGGGGAAGACAGATGACCAGAGAGGCCAATTGCTTTCTTTGTCTTCAATCGCAGCGTTGGGAGAGAGCCTGTGCCCACATGTTAGCCTCTGCCAAATATATGTTGGCTTGGCCCACAAGCGCATGATCTATAGTGATGAGTCTCTGTCTGTGTGACAGGACTGATGTTTGCTGTGTGTTTGTATGATTGTTTTTTCTCTATTGTGTTAGCCTCAAAGAGAGTGTTTTGACAGAAAGGTGGCACTGATATTGTACTTTAAAAGATGTTTTTTTATAAAGCTAAGTGAGAGGTGACAGATTACAGTAATAAAGTTCACACCAACAATTTGTCTTGCATTTCCACAAAGTTAGGGGGCTCACAAGACAGATTGTAAAAATTGTCAGAATTGAAGAAGAAGCAGCGGCTGAGATATCCTGACTTTCAGTCAGTTCCCAGTTTAGTACACACTATGCCTCTCTGCTCTCACATCATCACTCAGAATGCCCTCCATTTTCCAAAATGCAAAACTTGTCTCTAAATGAATTATGCTCAAAGTCGCATGGCAATTTCTCTGGTTTACCATGGGTGTTGTGCAGTGTGACTTAGATCTTCCCGCAATACCAAAACTAACCATTGTGTGACTACAGATGCCTGACTGATTAATGTGAAAAAGTTTTCTGTTTTATCTAATTCAAGTTATTTTAAAAAAAAAATCACATATTATTTGGCAGTGGACACATTGGAAAGTGTAAAATATAGGGTTTATGGAACTATCTTTGCCATGCTTGAATGATAAAAACTCTTAAAGCTATTAATCCATAGCATCCAAATACATGACTAATTTATTTAAATCCGGCTGAGCTCCGTTATTGGAGCTCTTGCCCCCAGAGCGCTGAATTCACTTTTTTCAGTAAATGCTAGATCCTGCATTTCCCATAATGCTGCGCCCAATACAATTTTAGTTTTTTAGACACGTCCTTCCTCCCCACATCTTAGGCTGTAACGCAGGCTTTCTGTTTTAGGACATTATATGCTTACAGGCGGAATAGCATGACTGGAAACTGACCTCTCATATGGAGTTCCCCTTTAAAACATAATTTCATAAAAGTATTATATCGATTGCGAATACATGATTTTTCTAGACTAACATTAAAGTATGGAATTGCTTGGACAGATAATAATACAGATAATTAAATGAAAACAGTGAAGGAGGGGGAGGGGCAAAACTAAATTTATTTTTAAGAATTACGACATCAGACTCAGAAAGCAAATCAAGTCAAAAACTATATATCAACCCGCAATATCCCAGCGTTCATTGTCATTCAGGGGGATGAGTGATATTTCTCTATACCTACGTGATTGCCTCTGAGCTGAATTACTAGCTTTTAAAAGCTTCTAATATATGCATTACTTTTCTCTCCGCTGTCATTGTGTGTCCCCAGACTCGGCCATTTCCGCTGTCCCTTCGTATTACCCTTCAGCAGAATAGTCCACACAACTCCCAGTTCCTCTCTACTTATCACAATGCTCACGATACAGTACAAAGACACGAGAAAATGGAGCGCTGAACTCAGAATTCAATTACTCACGTCCTTCAGAGATGCTGGTTTCCAGGTGAATTAAGCCTGGCTCTTTGTCCAAACCCATTTTCGACCTGAAAGGCAGACAAATGTGTTTTAAGAACATCACCATTGGTCTTTTGCCTCCGGGCAGATGCCACCAACTGTGCTGTCTGACCTGATAGATCGCACACTGCAAAGTCATACAAATGTACTCTAACCACGGAGAGGTTAAGTCATGTGCTATGCCAGTTGTGGTAAATATCAGCAGGAATTTCGATGTCTTTGTCTTCATTGTAATAGCAGTTTAAAGTGTGTAGGAAAAGGACCTCAGGCTTAGAGCCCCCAGAAGGTCCTTTTCCACCCAGACGGATGGATTGAGATGTTTCCTGACATCATTAGGAGAGGAAAAGCCATTGATTTTCTCTCTACAGTAGGAATGTCCGCAGATGGAACAGCATATAATCATTATGGCATTAAATATGTATTAAAAAGACTGGGGGATCAGAAGAGAGGCAGCACACACATGGAGACAGATGGGGGAGAGAAAGAGAGAATGTGTCCACAGGTAGCACACACACATCAATGGTAAGAGAAGGATAGAGAAGGAGGTCTGTGTGAGGGGAAAAATAAGCAGACACTGTGAGAGACCTCCATTGCTTCTAATCATTGTACGTATTAGTTATATCGATGATTTCCCAGATAAAACACAACTGTGAATTGCATGGTCTACTTATCCAAACCCCATTTCCATTTTCACTGAATAATCCATTCAGGTACCCAAGAACAGTGTGAGGCACACAAGGAATAACTCTTTGAGTTAGTGATGCTATATAGTTAGTCTAAACTTGTATTTCTTTACCACTGAGGGAACTTAGCTTCGGAGTTGCGGGCTTAGACAGCTGCGTGGTCTCCGAGGACACTTTTGCCTTGCAAAAAATATCACATTCAGGCAGCTCCAGATGTTTTCGTAGAGAATTGTAATGTCATATGCAAAATATTGCACAGCGGCATTAGCTAACTAATGGCAGCTGAAAGCAGGAAGTGGATATTCCACCTTACACAACCGAACCAATGCTGTGTGACCAACAAAAATCGCAAATGAGACTCTTCATCTTCTTTAGATCTTTGGTCGTCACATGTACAGCAGACATAAGCTCCCTCTGCAGCCTCATTACCAGGGTTACCGCCACACTGTGTGCATCCCAAAATAGAACTCTGACAGCTTCTGCAGCATCAGCCCTCCAGGCTCCCTTCACTCCTGGCTGCCCAGCTTGTTACTACCCTGACAATTTGTTGAGGTGAGAGCTTTTTGTTACAGTTAGTTATTGTATAGAGACCAGACATGTTAGATACCACTGAGTTGGACAGCACACGCTACCTGAGAAAACAGCCGTATGGGTCGATTGTAAAAGCAGCTCAGAGTCTGGGTTGTTGTTAATTGTAGCTGAAGCAAACGAAGATGTGAGGTAACAAAGTATAACTCCAATTCTCCAATTCTCTCCCGTCTGTGTGGCAGTTTTGTTCTGTCCTCCACCACGTGCCAATCCACACCGGGAGCGTCTCAGAAGCAGAGCGTCATGCTGCCCGACTCGCAACAACCCCCGCATTTATTAAGCTAGTATCTCTCACTCCAGGCATTCCTGTAATTTAACTCCATGGCATGGTCCTTAAAAAAAAGATCTGTGATGTTATATTACTCATTGTCATTAGTGTTGTAAAGGAGACAAAAACGATATTGGGGGTGTCTTTTGGTAAATGTCATGAGTGAAAACAAAAGTCACCTGTCTTTTTGCTTTTGCCATGAATTTTTAGTCTGTGACTTTTGTGACATTGTGTTATGTCCCCATTTTTAGTAATTCTATGTTACTCATTTAGAGCCAATCACTGATGTTTAACTGACACTAAGAAAATGGCAGGGTTTTTTAAGCTGCCAGTGCCTGTTTGACATCATAATCCTATGGAGTAAACGGTGAAAAAGGAGCGCTTTTTGAAACGCCACAGCTGATGTTTTTGTTCTGCAGCTCAGAGCGTCTTTTACAAGTTGAGAAAAAGCTTAAACTTAACACAAAAAAATGAAGAAGGTGCCAGTAGAATGACTAGTTGTGCTAATGACGGAGCACAGCGAGTTATAATATAAATCTTCACAACTGTACCATAAAATACACCATAATGAGGCTGTGTAGGCACATATTTGACCGATTTTATTTAGACCTTAGTGGTCCCCTAATACTGTATCTGACGTCTCTTTTATATAGACCTTAGTGGTCCCCTAATACTGTATCTGAAGTCTCTTTTATATAGACCTTAATTGGTCCCCTAATACTGTATCTGACGTCTCTTTTATATAGACCTTAGTGGTCCCCTAATACTGTATCTGAAGTCTCTTTTATATAGACCTTAGTGGTCCCCTAATACTGTATCTGAAGTCTCTTTTATATAGACCTTAGTGGTCCCCTAATACTGTATCTGAAGTCTCTTTCCCAAAATTCAGCTTTGGAGCAGAAGTACAGCCACTAGCGCCAGTTCTTCCAATGTGACATTTCTAAGTATGTAGCTATTATGGAAGAGAGAGGTGGGGCAAGGTGGAGGATGGGGGTGTGGCCTTGACCTAATGCCGTTTAGTTGTTTGAAAGCCATGATGTCTCTCTCTCATGGATGTGCCAAATTCCCTGGGCGGGCAAAGCAGAGAAAAGGGAGGAAATCTTGCCCCTTATGACCTCATATTATGACCTCATAAGGAGCAAGATTCCAGATCGGCCCATCTGAGCTTTCATTTTCTCAAAGGCAGAGCAGTATACCCAGGGTTCGGTTTACACCTATCACCATTTCTAGCCACTGGGGGACCATAGGCAGGCTGGGGGAACACATATTAATGTTAAAAATGTCATAAAGTGAAATTTTACTTTAACAAAACTATCATGCCTGCTAGCTGTAGTTGTTGTTATAGTAACAAAGGACGCTCTTGGCTGCTTTTTGGAAACTAAAACGCTGCCAGTGTTTTATTTTTTAAAACCAAGTCAACTTCTTGTCAAAAAAAACAAACCCCAATTGTAAACATGGCCTAATTAAGTAATACATTTTTTTGTTTCTGTTTTACAACGTCAAGTTTGTGTTTAAAACGGTTCCTGTTACGTTAAATAAGGTTTAAAGGATTACAGGCGGGAAATAGAACAGCCTGTTGTCTCGTCTCTGGGAGACTTTAGAAATCAACCTATTATGTTGTTTAGATATGAGGATGTTTTACATTTTGCTGAGAAAAAGACAGAGAGCATGGAATAATAACGTTAATGTTACACTTAAACACTTAAAAGTTGTGTAAGTTTCCATCTGAAAGAAATGAAACAATGACTGCAACAATTCCACATAGACACTTTATATCATAATTTGGCTTTAAAGGCCTTGCTGAGAGGAACCATTAGACTATTTCAATCTTCATACTTTATTTCATCTCAAAAGATAACAATACTCAGATTGCACCCAAAAACTGATTTTGAAGCCTCTCTCCACAGCTGAACACTGTCATATAATGTAACCGTCTGCCACAGAGGAAGATCAAGGCTGTCAGACACATAAATAATGAAAATCTTAAAAACCTCTCTGGCACATCTGCTGCTCACTTTGTGGAGAGGCAGTGACGTTTTCTGTCCAGGACATTTACAATGTCCACAGTGCTCTCCATTTGGCATTAGTTAGTTTTACTGATAGCCGTCACGCAATAACTGTTTCCTAACAACAATATACAATACAGTGTACAAGTACTGCATGTGATATATACTGTATGTTTAAGAATTTACAATGCTTTATATTTTTAGAATTTGTGTACATTCTTTCAGCTTCATGTGCTCAGGAAGTACACGTTCAATAATTTTAATAAGTTATCTGAACTATGGACAAATATGAAAATATAAATTAATTAGAATTAAGGCTGAGTGATTCATTCTTTCTATATTGAAATTGGAGTTTGAATAAGTAATTGTCATTATGCATTAGTAAGCTAAAATGTTCCATACTAGTAGGGCATAAAATGTCCACTAGTACTACTAGTTAGGTCAAAGGGTGCACTAGTAGTACTAGTGGCATCCTTTTCGGTCTTATTTAGATGTCATTTGATATCGCGGATATGTATTTAATGCTTAAACGGCTTGTCTGCTAAACCAATCTGAATCGGACACAATTTTTTTTCTTTTTTGCATATCTGCAAACATGTCTCTCCTGATTGAAATTATAGTTTAAAGCGTATCTAACAGGTTAGAGAGCTGGTAGTTTGAGCAGTGAACAGTGTCAGTCTGTAAATTTAACATTAGCTAACTACTTAACTTAACCAGCACTTTGTCTTCATTGACATAATTATATTATGTATAGTAACTGTTATCAAATGTCATAATCCCATTTTAGATTGATCATGATTGGTGGTCACGATTCTTTTAGGAAAACATAAAGTATTGTCAAGTGTACCACTAATGTAACATTTTACTAAATTAGTATATTTTTTGAAATATTAGCTAGGGTTACTTAACCCTCATGTTGTCCTTGGGTCCAATAGACCCGTTTTCAGTTATTTATTTATTTTTGTACAAAAAATGGGTCGTTGAAAGAAGCGCTGAATATGTCAACATTAAAAATATCAAAAAACTTCGGAAAAAAAACATTTAAAAAAGCACCCACAACATTGAAAAAGCGATAATGTTTAAAACATGTTGTTTTGTTTTCATGGTTGACAGGAAAGATTAAAAATTGACATACATCTATCTAGTTTGAAAGATATAATTTTAGGAGGGCCGATAGAAAAGCCACTGCATTATTTTATCTGATTACTTTCATATAGAAACAACATAGATTACAATATGCTGGGGCTTTACCATGTTTAATATGTAGGTCAGCAACAACCTAGAGTTAAATTTAGGGGAAAAAATCATTAGGTGAATGCAGATTAGAATTCTTTTTTCATTCAGCCCTGACCTAAATAGAACAAAAACAGTACTTTGTATTTTTGTATATCTTTGTATCTAGTTCTTCTTTTCATATTGTTTACCACTTGTTTAACAATGCTCAGTACTTACCAGTAGAAGCGATTGGGAGCCACTCTCTCTCGTGCACCACCTGCCACCTCCTCCCAAACTCCACCGAGCTGTAGAGCTGTAGCAAGACAACCAGGCACCAGTTAGTATTCATTCACATACCATCTTAACAGTTGATCAAATTTACCGTCTTGTACAACATAAGCCGTACTACTATCAAATACTGTGCTGCGTTTGCTCTCAAATCATGTGCACAGGATAGACAAACTCTCTCTCACACACACTGTACATAAGTTCTTTATTTGAATCCAGTAAATAAGATTCACAAGAAGAACTGACATAGCGTTTCAACACTGCAGAGGAATAAACAATAATGC
Organism: Etheostoma perlongum; assembly: GCA_026937815.1. Classification (NCBI taxonomy): domain Eukaryota; kingdom Metazoa; phylum Chordata; class Actinopteri; order Perciformes; family Percidae; genus Etheostoma; species Etheostoma perlongum. Next base: position 5,223,573 of record CM049372.1, read on the forward strand.
TTCTGATTTCTGACATGACTACACATTCTCACTCTCATCGTGTCAAAATGCAACGCTTGTTAAGCTGCGAAAAAGGCTCTTCTGAATTTGTTATAACTTCCTGCTTAGCACCGAACAGAAAGATAAAGTCAAGGAAGGTCTGGCTTCCTTCAGTGGAAGGTCTGGCTAGTCCACACAGCAGTCTTGGGCGGTGCTAAGTGACGGACGGAGCCACTAAATAGTCTCAGGAAGGAACTTGTTTTGGTGGAACATCTGTATGTTCAGAAGTAGTTTTAGCCGTGCAACAGAAAACTCCAATTGGACCTATAGTCTAGCTAGCTGTCTGGATTTCCCCTGCAGAGATCTGAGGACCAGGTAGCTATTAGGGATGAGCCGGCTACTTGGCTGAAACGAGTATCCGGTACGAATACAGCACTTATTATATACAATTATTATACGAGTAATGCGAGGCAATATCTGTGCTCGGATTGAATAAAAGTCCTCATTTGGTGGCGGTCTGTGTCTGCGTTCTGTGATAGGCTAGTCACAGCGCTAGTCACAGCGCGCCCCTCCCCTACACTATTCTGTGATAGGCTAGTCACAGCGCTAGTCCCAGCGCATGAAAAGAGTGGCAGTACCTCTCTCTCTCTCTCTCTCTCTCCCTCTCTCTCTCTCTCAAACACACACACACACTCACACATACCTGGTGTGGAAATAAAAATAAAAAAATTATCACACTGATCATGAAAAAATTAAGTTAAAAAAAGAGTTATATTGAGTATGAAAACTCTTGTTCATTACATTTTACTTCATAATTGCAACCACATGTGTTCTATTCATTGTTGCAAAACTTGTTCTGTATATAGTTTGTTTGTTACCATAACAACACCATTGATCTGAAGCTCAATGCTGATGCTGTCATGGAAATAGTTTTCTAATCAGCAATAAATATAACAATTTATGATGAAACCATTTCAATCGCATGCTTAAAATAGCATGCCAGTTAAAGCCCCGCCCATTTTAAGACAACCCGACCCACTTCCGGGTTAAATCCTGCCCGCTTCCGGGTTAGGGCCCCGCCCAGTCCGAGTACAGATACAGATACAGATAATTCATGTGGTTAACAGATACAGATACAGATAATGCTGTACTCACTCATCCCTAGTACCTATAGTCCTCAGAAATCCACTGGAGTTTAGAACACAAAGAACACAAAGAAAGCGGAAGGAAACAGACATCCGGCCAAAATGAGGGTCATCCTGCCAAAATGAGGCACCTGAACAATCCCCGGAGGGGAACATCATAGATATAGACCAACGACTCGCTGAAGAACATTGTGGAGAGTTTTGCAGCTAAAGACCTTGTATTTCTCAGGAGTTGCAGAAGACCAAAAAAGAGTAAACAGAAAAAAAGGAGTACGTCATTTGGCCAAAATCATGACTTCAGATGAATGCAAATGTTGCTCTGTGTCTGCTGTATGTGTAACACTCTATAACTCTATGATAATAGTGTATTTGATGTTTAGCTTGCTAGCGAATCATGTCTCAAATTGACAAAAAAGGTGGTTTTCAATGGGTTGCAATCATTTTCTTTGCAGCTGTAAGTCCAGCACATACAGTACATTTCTGAGTTCCAGAGAGTTGAAAGGTTGACAGATCATTAAAAATCAAAACACTGACAGTAACAGGCACAGTAACATTAAACAAAACAGAAATTTTGGATGCAATACTGTTCCAGAACTGACCAAGAGGACAGCACTCCCAGACTATGTGAAGGGCAAATGCATGCCCAGATTCTCTCAATAGGATGTATGGGCAAAGGCCTTTGCCAGGGGACGCCATATGCCTTGATCTTAATTGAAGGTAAAAGAAGAAAGAGGACCATGGCAAATTGAATGCGTTCTGCAAGTCAGAAAAAGGCAATAAACCAACCTCGCTGAAAATGTCTTTTATATAATGAAGACCCCCATGTTCCCATTGTGGGGCTGTTATCGGCCTACCACCAATCAGGAGTGCTGTAATATTGATTTTCGGGGAAATATTGTGCCAGTTACAAGCTATATGGCCAATCTCCAAGTCTTGATAAGATGTGAGATAATGGGACCAAAGTGTTGCTGGAACATTGGCAAAAAGAACAACATGGAGTGACCAAGGCTCTGTCATGGTCAACACTTTCTAAGGTAAGCCAGCAAACAGACACATCTGGGCTAATGCTATTGATGTGGGACCTCAAAACAAAGACCCAGAAGTAATGTTTGAAGTTGACAACTGAGAGGCCACGATCCTCTCTCCTCCTCTGTAAAGTGGACATTTTAAGTTGTTGCTGTTTGCCTTTCCAGATAAATTTAGATACTACTGATTGTAGTTTATGCCAATAGTAAGCAGGAGAAGAGAGAGGTAGGGGAGACCTCACAAAATTAATCCTGGGTAGAACATTCATTTTTACCAAAGAGATAAAGGCTTGAATAGATATGGCAAGACCCAGCCACTTTTCCATGTCTTTCAAGACATTGAGAGCGACAAAATAGTTATGCTTAATAATCTGGTTTAAAGCCCATGTTGCAAGTTAACCACCACTGTTGATTATTGGGTACAAAAAACACTCAAGATATGTATATCATGTTTAAGAATGTCTCCAAATAATGTTAAAAGTTAGTTTTGGTGATTTTTGGTGTTGGTTTATGTGTTGGTGTTGGCTGGTTTATGAAGTCAATTCGGCGATGACGTCATGATGGGGAGTTAAGTCTCAGCCTAGCACTAAAACTTCGGTGACTGACTGGGATGAGGAAGAGGACGAAAGGCCAGCAGCCGAATAATTACGAACCTACCAGAGGTGAGAGGGCAAATGAGGAATTGTCAAGATTGTGGGGAAGTCTCCTTCATTTATCTCCTTCATTTATCTCCTTTATTTAGCAACGCAGCAGTGCATACAATGACTTTACTTTTTACGGTCAGTGAATAGCACCGAGTGAACGTCAACATTTTCTTTCAATCTAGTGACGTTCATGTCGTTAGTTCAGATAAGTACTGGTACACTTATCTAGATATAGCAATAGAAGGCATCCCCAAGTGTTATTTCTAAGTGTTTACCTCTTCCTCCGGTGAAAACGTGTCGCTGTTTAGCCGGTGCTTGTGTGTGTGGCGGCGAAGCTGCGGTGGAGAGCGACCCTCCGGTCGGGAAGCGAGCCCCTCCGGTCGGGAAGCGACCCTGCCTCCGGTCGGGAAGCGAGCCCCTCCGGTCGGGAAGTGAGCCTGCCTCCGGTCGGGAAGCGAGCCCCTCCGGTCAGGGAAGTGAGCCCCTCCGGTCGGGAAGCGAGCCCCTCCGGTCGGGAAGCGAGCCCCCTCCGGTCGGGAAGTGAGCCTGCCTCCGGTCGGGAAGCGAGCCCCGCGATCAGCTGATCTGAAGATGCCTAAATCCATGACATTTCAGACAGGATCATGGTCCTCCCCAACCAGCACGCACCAGGATTGTAATTGTTTATATTTCAAACATCACTGCAGGTTGATTGTGGGCCACAACGCGGTCGTTTTAGCTTACCGAAACTCTACTGCCGAAGTTGCTGGCTGCCTACGCGACGTTAGTTATATCCGCTAGCATCCGTACAGGCTAACTATAGCCAGTTAGCTTTGTGTGTAACGTAACAAGAACCCACCCATCTCGTAGGAGCGAAGCTTACTATTTCATTCAATACAATTATGGTACACAAGGTGCACTAATGCCACATGTATGATGTTGACAACATGGACGCATATATAGGCAACACCACAGGCAGTCGTAGTATTTACCTAGCAGGCTAGGCTAACGCTGTTGTGCTAACGTCCGGCGGCGCAGCGTTAGCTAGCGGTCTAAGCTTGTGAAAAGCCGAACAACATCCCCGTCTAAGCTGTGTTTCACTCTCCCTCCAATATCATTATAAATATAATAAAGTCACATGGACTCGATCGATACCATCGACTGTTAATATTAACAGACCAGTGGTAAATACAACGCAGGCTGCTCTGTTATCTCCCCAACGTGACGTCATGCAATGCATTGTGGGGGGAAAATGAAACACTGTAAAATTGTGCCTAATTTTGGTATTTTATTCAATTTTGCGATATCCAACACCATCAAATACAATGGATAACAGTTCAAATATTTACTACCAACAAGCAAATTGCACAAATTTGTTGCAAAATAAAACCTGCAACATGGACTTTAAGCAGGGGAAAACCTCAATGCCCACATATTTAAACTGCTTAACAACAGGGATGTTAGCAGCGATAATTAAACTGTGGGCAGAGTAATTTAAGTGAAGTAGTGCAGACTTTGACCAGCTAATTTTAAAGCCTAGTAAGCATCCATACTCTTTGCATAATGATAGAAAGTGAGGGAGAGACCAAGAGGGGTTCGCTAAGAAAACCAAGACATCGTCCGCAAATAATAAGACACGGTGCTGTGTATTTCAAATGCATATCGGTGACACCCTAATTGATTGGTGAATAGCTTGATCCAGAGGCTCTAGAGAGAGGACAAATAATGCTGGACTCAAGGGGCAATCTTGGTGGGAGGATCTAGAAAATGGAAATAAAGAGGAGGAGGTGCATCCGGTTAAGACTCGGGCTGAGGAATTACAATACAAAACTTCAATCATACCAATGAAAGTGTTGCCAAAGCCCATCACCTCTAAGACTGACCATGAAAATGGCCACACAAGTCTGTAAAAAGCTTTCATTTTATCAAGAGAGAGAAGTGACATTGGGGTCTTACAGTCCTCTGCAAATCAACAATGTGGAGAAGGCGTCTTACATTATCTGCTGCTAGTTTTGTTTTTATGAATCCTGTTTATACAGATGGACAAAGAGTATAGGTGTCTTCCCAGGATCCTCACCTTCGTGCTGAAAGCCTTAAGTTGGTACATTGGTCCATTTCCAATCAAAAAAGTTAACAATTTTGCTGTAAGACTGAAGTTACCTAGGACCATGAGGGTTCATCCGACATTCCACGTGAACCCTGTGAAACCTGCTCAAGAGAATCAGCTGGTGCCCTCCTCCACACATCATTGATGGAGGCTCTGTCTATACCGTGAAGAGGCTTCTTGCTGTCAGAAGAGGAGGGAGAGGCCTTCAGTACCTTGTGGACTGAGAGGGGTCAATCTCAACTGGTCTCTAAGAAAGGTCCTGGGTGTCAGCCAGCAACATATTAGATCCTGAGCGTATTCCTGAGTTCTACCAGCAACACCCTGAAGATACTGGAGTTGCCCTTTAAGGTAGGGGTACTGTCATGTCTCGTTTCTGTGTCAAGTTTTTGTTTTTAGTCTGTCTTTCCTTTTTCATTTCAGATCTGTTGACTCCCCGATGTTTGTCCTCCTTCCCGCCTGGCTGATTACCTGATCCCGCCCCTATGGTGTTGCACCTTCATCTCATTGTCCCCCGTTTTGTGTATTTAAACTCAGTCTTACCCTTACTCCTGTGCAAGATTGTCTGATTTCCTTGTGTGCAGCCTTACAGCGTTTGGCCCTGTTTCCTGTGTTCCTGATTCCCTTGGATTTTTGACTACTGCTTGTTTTTCAGATTTCCCTTTGCCTGTTGTTTCTTGGACACCATTGCCTGTCAGTTTTAACAGTGCTCTAATAAAACCATTGAACTTCTACTTACCTGAGTTGAGCATTCGTGAGTCCATTTCCTGGTGTGCGTGATAGGTGGAGAAATACACTCACCGGCCACTTTATTAGGTACCCCATGCTAGTAACGGGTTGGACCCTCTTTTGCCTTCAGAACTGCCTCAATTCTTCGTGGCATAGATTCAACAAGGTGCTGGAAGCATTCCTCAGGGAGTTTGGTCCATATTGACATGATGGCATCACACAGTTGCCGCAGATTTGTCGGCTGCACATCCATGATGCGAATCTCCCGTTCCACCACATCCCAAAGATGCTCTATTGGATTGAGATCTGGTGACTGTGGAGGCCATTTGAGTACAGCGAACTCATTGTCATGTTCAAGAAACCAGTCTGAGATGATTCCAGCTTTATGACATGGCGCATTATCCTGCTGAAAGTAGCCATCAGAAGTTGGGTACATTGTGGTCATAAAGGGATGGACATGGTCAGCAACAATACTCAGGTAGACTGTGGCGTTGCAACGATGGTCAATTGGTACCAAGGGGCCCAAAGAGTGCCAAGAAAATATTCCCCACACCATGACACCACCACCACCAGCCTGAACCGTTGATACAAGGCAGGATGGATCCATGCTTTCATGTTGTAGACGCCAAATTCTGACCCTACCATCCGAACGTCGCAGCAGAAACCGAGACTCATCAGACCAGGCAACGTTTTTCCAATCTTCTATTGTCCAATTTCGATGAGCTTGTGCAAATTGTAGCCTCACTTTCCTGTTCTTAGCTGAAAGGAGTGGGACCCGGTGTGGTCTTCTGCTGCTGTAGCCCATCTGCCTCAAAGTTTGACGTACTGTGCGTTCAGAGATGCTCTTCTGCCCACCTTAGTTGTAACGGGTGGTAATTTGAGTCACTGTTGCCCTTCTATCAGCTCGAACCAGTCTGGCCATTCTCCTCTGACCTCTGGCATCAGCAAGGCATTTCCGCCCACAGAACTGCCGCTCACTGGATGTTTTTTCTTTTTCGGACCATTCTCTGTAAACCCTAGAGATGGTTGTGCGTGAAAATCCCAGTAGATTAGCAGTTTCTGAAATACTCAGACCAGCCCTTCTGGCACCAACAATCATGCCACGTTCAAAGTCACTCAAATCACCTTTCTTCCCCATACTGATGCTCGGTTTGAACTGCAGGAGATTGTCTTGACCATGTCTACATGCCTAAATGCACCATGTGATTGGCTGCTTAGAAATTAAGTGTTAAGGAGCAGTTGGACAGGTGTACCTAATAAAGTGGCCGGTGAGTGTATATCTCTTAATATAAACTATGTTTTTTTCTCATAATTTAAATGTTAGGAGCTTACCCCTAGTGACCCAAATAAACTTAGGTATGGGTTTGCATAGGTTTGCATTCTGCATCCATATTTTGTTGGTTACTCAGCATTCTGGATCAATGGCAGCACATTTCCAGGATTATTGCCTCTAATCCGGTGATGTAGGATGTTCCCTTACCTTCCAGTCTCTACGTGTTGTCATTCTCAAACTCCGTTCCCTTTGATAAACAACAACTGGATTCAAGCTAGCAAGCTACACGCTAAAAATGGCAGGTTTTGAAGAAAATGTGGATTGTGTCACAAGGCAGGCCTGCTTGATTCTTTCTGGGAATGACTGTAAAGATTTACAAAGAATATGTTTCCAGAAGTTCTTATCTAAGTGGGACGTTTAGGGACCGATTGGTGGGACTAGTGTGGACAACGGTAAAACACTGTTAAGAGCTAATGAGGTTTAACCATGTAACCAGCTAATTTAAATAGCTCAGGTTGCTGTATTGTGTCAACCCACAGCGTTTTTTATCTCCTATCCCCAGAATGGATGTGTGGTGTAGCCAGACATTACTCCATGGCGCTGTAGATTTACTCAGTAAATCAATAACCTTATTGATATACTAACTGACGTCCTTTTGTTTTTTGTTTTCAAACACACCTGCACCTCTCTGACAAAGCACAATGACGAATCTGATTACTCTGAAGCTCACAGCTAGAATTTAATGAGGCGTACAACTTATTTCAGTGTTTCAAGCTGGACCTTTTCCATTTTTTGCATGAGCAGCCATGCATAATGTGTAAACAATCATGCATTAGCGGATAACAGTAATATGACTCTGTTTGTTTACATTAATTTATTTTCTAATTGCATTTATTTACTCTATCCCGAAGGGTGAAGTGTAGGCCTGCATTTTCAAAAGCACCCACAAAAATCACTGCTGTCAAATCACTAATTCTTTTATTTTGCTACTAAATAAGCTGTTATTGTTTATAGCTTCCTTATATTTTGTTGTATTTCAATGGCAAACAAAACAAACAAAAATCTGCTTAAGACTTAAAATGTAGGGCTAGAGATGTGCTCATAATGTAATGCAGGGAATCACTTTGACTAATTATCCTCCTGCAGCAAGTTAGTACGTAGCCAAGCAAGTGACAGTGAAGAGGCAGAGAGCAGGAGATGGGGGAGGCGTGGTGGTGCAGCCTTTATAACTTCCAAAGGTCTTTCAATCAACAAATGCAGTAGCACTGCCAAAAGGAAGGAAAGGGAATTGAAAGAGAAGCAGTTTTGGGGTGTAGATGATTTGTGCCAGTTAGGGCATGGGTACTTTTGCTTTGCCAGACCTGTGTCGGCGCTGGACTATGGTCTGGATACACCGCTTATCTATCTAGGGATAGGGGAAACAACACTCTGGGCCCTATCTTGCACCTGGCGCAGCCCGCCACAAAGCGCGACGCACGTGTCTTTGCTATTTTAAGATCATACAGTACCCACGTCGTTTAAATAGCAAATGCATCTGCAGCCAGCTGTGCTCCCATGCTGGTCAGTTCAGGTGAATTCTGGGCGTTTTTCTGTCTTGATGCAGTGGAAAGTGATCACGCCATTGACCATTAAATAGTAACGCCGCATTTCATTGTTATTTTAACAGCGCATTAGTAAAATGTGCCTAGGCTTATGCACACTATGCTTGTTACACGCACAGCAGCACACACACATTACAAATAAAAATATTACAATGCAAATCCTCCATCATAATAGCAATGCTCCAAGGTACAAACACACCTGGCTTTTCAAAGGAATGGAAGAAAGATGGAAAGTGGATTTGGAAATGCCCTAAACACACCTGCAGCGTGAATTATGCTTCTGTGTTAAAGCTACCCCATGGCTCCCGCAGAACCGTGCAAGGTGCCCTTACAAAATAGATATTGGCAGGGGGGGAAAAAAACGGTTTTGGTCTCTATAGCTAAGTTCATCTTTCATGACACCTTTTTTAAATAATATTAAAGCTTAACAGAAGGCGAGCACTGACGGTAGGCCTCATTCAGCCCGCCTCAGCTCCATTCACGCGCCACCTCTTTGCCCATTTTTTTTTCTTTGACCTCTCTTAACTCCTGAGCCATTTATGTAATGAGCAGATCAACAACAAATCCAAACAAAACGCAAAACAACTAAATAACTGAAAAATCTCGTGTGACACAGAGCAGCAAATATGCTTCTGATTTTTGAAAGAGAACAAGTCAGCTTTTATATTCAGATGAGATTTTTTTTTAAAGGAGGTCAACTTATTCCATTTCTTTCTCTATCCTCTTTAGATAACCTCAAGATATGTAATGTCTACAGAAGGGGTTCCTAGAAATCTGACAGAAGGAAAAGAAAGCTACTCTACCGTAACAAGGTCAGAAAAAAGTTCCCTATTTGATTTAAATAAAGGTTGGACGTCGAGCTGACATGAGTATAGGCCCAATATCCGACAGGGCAGACCAGGTATGAATTGAGCTCGCAAGAGAATAAGTAGAAAAATGTGTTTTTTTTTTTGTTCTTAATGCTGTAGAAATTTGTGATGACTTCTGATGCCTTAAACATGGGAGCCCCATGACATCAATACTTTATGATTATCATTTAGCAGTGGTTTTGAAAGTCCAGACCCCTAATTAAATTCATAGCCAGTGTGGTGGAGCCAAGGCTGAATTCTAAAACTGAAGTGAAAAATGATAAAAACACAAGTTGAAAATGAATAAAAAATGGCATGGTGTTTATGGGTTTTAGGCATCCCAGAGTTATCACATAGCAATTTGTGTGTGTGTGTGTGTGTGTGTGTGTGTGGAGAGAGGGGGGGGGCATGCTCACACACATGCATACACACACGCACGCGCACACACCTTAGCAAAGGAGGTCTTCATAACTCATCACAACTGAAACATTACACCCAAATGGGCTGAGCTGAAGAAAAACACTTTATTAATGCAAACGGTTATTTTAAAATGTCTATAAATTTACCTCTTTCTTTTCTTTCTCTCTCTATCCCTCCCTGCCTCACTAGTTCACAGAGACAATTATTTTTGCATGTCCTCCCCAGATGATTATTTGCAGTGTGTCTCTGAGCTCTGGAAGGGTCATTCTGAAAGTGCAGTTTATAGTAAAAGCACTAACACAGCTGTGTTTAAAACGTAATCATTACCGAAATGACACTTTGATATGTTACTTTAAGAAATATAAAAGCATGTTTCTACAAAAAGAGCTAAAGGATTTATACCCTTTTTCATTTGACAAAAGAAAACAACACCACAATTCCTTTGATCTAAAGGGGCTCTGTGTAACTTTCAGTCTATGTCGATTCTAGCGGTCCCTTTGGACAACATCAGTAGTGTTTCTACGGTCTAGGAGATAGCGTTATAGGGAGGCCATATAGTCACGATAAATATTTTGCTCAGACAGAAAATCATTCATTGACTATAAGAGAATAACTTACAGATGCATCGTTGAATTTCAAGTGTTGCATCGGTAACTTAGTCTACTTTGGATGTATTGTGAGATAAAGCAGGTATCACTGTCGCTGTGTCACGAGGCAAAGCATTAGAGATTGTTGTAGTAACCAACATAATAATACATCAGATTGATATAACGCATTATATGAAACCAATGGATGCTTTACACAAGTACAGGGGCACAAGGGAATAGATATTACTAGGCCAACACAAAAACGGACTAAAAGGAATAAAAAGCCCACGCTAAATGGAAGAGGAACGTCATTTTTCAGGCAATCTGAAGTCATTTTATGAATGAAATAGACATATTGCATACCTGAGAGCCAATTAGGGGTAGGTTTTGAATCATTTACAATCCCGTAATTGCCTTCATGTGTTGAAAGCCTGACCAAGTGTGACTCTTTCACTTTCTCTTTAAGCTTTTAGTTCTTCTTCATTTAATTTCCTTCTTTCCTGTGATGGTCCTGCCCCAGTATCATCCATAATTACAGCAGATAACTTCTAAAATTACATTAAAAGATTATTAGGCCTATATAAAGAAATCTCCCGCTACCTTTTTCCTGGCGGGATAAAATAACACAGGCTTTTCAGGTGTTACAGTGAAATCTGTTGACCCTTCAGAATGTATTACCGTGGCGCCGTCTACCTACCCTAAATCATTCTGTGACTTCACAGGAAAAATCAGACCTGGGCATAAAATCTATATCAAAATTACAATCTTTTCACTGTTGGTCTTGTTTGCTGTTACAGGTCATTTATGATCATCAGATGGAACTTTACACAGTTTCTAAAACATTTAAAAGAAAGATAATGAATCTGAACAGACATCGGGTGTCAGTAGAAAAAGTGTTTCAATAATCAAAATATTTTACATTATGAGTAAGTTATACTGATTTAGCTTTATTGAGTCACAATTCTGACTTTAAAAACTTTGACAAAAAAACTAGAAGTAAACTTTTGACTAATAAGTAATACATTGTACTTACTTAGATATGAGATATATCCCAGGGGAGGGGCTAGAAGGGGGATGAAGGAAGACAAAGGGGTGTGCCCCCCCCGCCTATAGAATGTGTAATCTATTTGGATGTATACTTTTTTTAAATGAAAACAAATGAAACTAATAATGAAGGGGGTGTTTTATTAAGCAGACTTACATTGTGTTGTTCTATCCTATCCAATAGTTCCTATATTTCTAAGTAGATTTTCTGACTGAACACTTTTGATACCTGTGAACAGCTGGTTGGTAAATCAGCCGTGCGTGTTCTCTAACCTTTTGGTCGTGGCTGTAGGCCAAAATCCAGTCCTCCTGCTCGGGGTGAAAGAGCAGACTGAGGATGTAGAAGCTCAGCCGGTACTTCTGGTAGGTAGCCCCTTCATCGGAGCTGATTAGAAGACTGTTCTCCACCTCTGGATCAGTCAACAGCATGATCTGAAGGTAACAGAAAGATGAGATTAAGGAATGATGTGAGCTGGTTGGTGGAGCACCACTTTTTTGGGCACTTAACAGAAGGAAGGTCTGCAGTGAAGACAGAGCACAGAGAGAGAAGTCAATTAAGACATGCTGTTCTCATGGACCATTTGTATCAGTGGTGTAAAAGCTCCACCATTTCCATATACCCACTTAAAAATGCCCAATGACACACAACTTTGCATTATAGTTGTAATATATTTTGAATTGTCATCTGTGTTTTTAATCTTCACATAAAGAAAAGCTAAATAAAGGTATTTTTATCATTAATTGCATTAATTGCAATTGTTGATGCTCAAAACTTCCCTTGGGGAGGAAACCCAACCCCCCCCCACTATGATATGCTTTTGTCAGCTAAACTTTACTGCAACAGCTGCTGAAAAGATAGTACAGCGGTTTCCTGCCAATCGGAAGGTTGGCGGTTCGATCCCTCACCCTGCAGTGCCATGTTGAAGTGTCCTTGGGCAAGAAACTGAACCCCAAATGCCTCCTGATGCTGCTCCATCAGAGTGTAAATGTGTGTGTGTTCATCTGATGAGCAGGTGGCACCTTTGGCCTCAGCCGCATGGTTTGAATGTGTGTGAATAGTTCTTGCACGTGGTAAAAAAGGCCTTTGCGTATTCTTAAAGACCAGAAAATATATTAATACAGTCCATTTAGCGTCTAAACTTAGTCAGATGACTGTAGTTTCTTAGCATATTATACCGTTCCACAGATGATGCCATATCTCAAATAAGTCTGTTATGCTTGATGATGTAATCAGTGTGATACATCTTTTACAAATGTGTGCGTGGGGGGAGGGGGGGTGGCTGTGTGTGCCTCAATCATTCACATTTCTGCTGTCTGCTCTCTCTTCATTCTCTCCGTCTATACTCAATCAGGCCTTGAAAGCACAAATTTCCCTTGAGCTTCATACTTTTCTTAGAGTTCCAACATTTTCTTTGTCAAATTCTGGCACTTTCCCACAGAAATCCCCAGATAATATCCAATGCAAATATAATTGAATCAGTGGACCACAATACACACTTTCATCATTAGTATTGTACAGGGGCAAAGCATTGGAGAGGCACACTTGGTGATGTGTGCATAAGATACTGTGTGCCACTACATGCTTATGTGCTCATGAGCAAAGTCCATAACCAAAAGTGTGCTGGAAAAGACTTGCCCCTGGTGTTACTCTCATTAAAGATACATATTGACTAAAGTACAACCTATAGATGTGTAGCAGTCAGCTCATAACAGACAAAAGGCCCAATCAGCATCTTTTATTGTTAGTCTCACTCAAGGGCGTCACATTTCCATGAGAGTCCTGAGTCAACTTCAGAGATTATATTCGCTCGAATGGGCATGATCATCAGACATTATTGCTCTGGGATTTGCCTCTCATGCTACATACAGGCTGCTCTACCTCAAAGGTCCAATATTGTAAAAAGTAAAATATTGTATATAGCAGGTCGATGTGCTATATAAATAATGTGAATTTCATTCTCAATCCATAGAGAAATACACACAGCCCATAGAAAAGAAACTGTGCCTTTAAACGAGCTGTCAGGACTTGATGCCACAAGTATACTATATATTGGTAGACAGTGGTGTTACAGTCATTCCCCGGCTGCAATGATGGTCCAAGATATCCAATCAGAGCATTGTAAACATGTTGTAAAATACGAAAATGAATAAAAAAGGTCCATGATATGAATACCTACAGACACTACTCAGGGCTGAAAATACATTTTTTTGAGTAACATCTTTTTTTTAACAGTTAATATTCTCCTTAAATACGTTAGAATTAAAATAGATTTAAATACCTGATGCATAAACTTTATACATCCAAACTTATCAGGTATTTATAGGGAAATTAAAAATGAGGTTTACATAGACTTTCTATCCTTTCTTATAATTCCATTATTATGATAGAACACCATCATTACTGTGGCAGTATGTAAGTTAATGATTTTGGACTGTAGGTACATTGACTTGACATGAAAGTTTTTTTTGGAGTATTCCTCCAGACTTAAAGGTGCCATATCATGCTCATTTTCAGTTTTATACTTTTACTTTTGGTTTCTACTTGAACATGTTTAAACGGAGCCCCAGAGGAGGGGAAAAAAATCAAGAAAAATAAATAAATAAATAAAATTACTAAAACACGTGCTGGGGACAAACACTTTTGCGAGATCTTTACTTTGTTTTGTGAGATCTCAAGTTTTATTTGCGAGATCTTTGACATGGAGAAAAAAATTGAAAATAAAAACAAACAATTTTTAAAAAATCTTGCAAAATCCAATAAACAATAAGGCTAATCTTGCTAGCTAACCAAGGTTAAACAGACATGATCTTAAAAAAAAAAAGTCAAAGTCAAGATCTCGCAAATAAAACTCAAGATCTCACAAAACAAAGTCAAGATCTCGCAAAGGTGTTTGTCCCCAGCACATGTTTTTTTGAAAAAAAAAATTATTTCCTTGATTTTCTTTATTTATTCCTCCATGTCACCTCAGGGGCACCATATGTTTACATGCTTTAATGTTCAAAAACACATTATTTTTTTCATGTATGTTAATATACCTGTATCCACCCTCTGTCTGAAACGCTCCGTTTTGGTGTCTGTCTCTTTAATATGCCCCCAAGCCCAGTCTGCTCTGATTGGTCAGTGTGTCAGGGTCTTGCTCATCTACTCTCTCACCGTCTCTGCACCGTCAATGCAGCCAGGGAATAACTGTAGGACTGTTACACTGAAGTGGTTTAAAGGCACCGTTTCTGAAAACAGACTATGTATATGATATAGCATTTATATAGCACCTAGAGCTTCTTATTAATCAAAACAATACATGGAAATCTCACTTTTTACAATATGGGACCTTTAACACTAGCTCTGCTGGGCACTTATGGGGTACTAAAACCACCCAAGAACATCTGTATCCTTTTTTAATCGATGATGAGCGATTATTGCATCATCCCTCTCCATCTCTATAGCACTGCAGTAATCTCTATAGCAGCAAGGAAACACGCAGCCCCCACACACAATACAAATCTAGATCACTTATCTAACAGCTTGAACCCACACAAAACATAACACTGTCAAATGTGCTTTTTTCATATGCTCTCTATTTTAGATACAAATATTTTCACTCTACCACTTGAGAGTGTGTGTTGTGTGTATCGTTCATTTTAATTTCTTTTCATTCGACACAATGTCTCGGAGTCTATTGTCAGCAACTTGGCAAAACATCGGCACAGAACAATGTTATAGTCAGAAAGAAAGTGTAATTAGTTTCCCTTTCATTTCTGATATACAGTGGGTACGGAAAGTATTCAGACCCCTTTAAATTTTTCACTCTTTGTTTCATTGCAGCCTTTTTCCAAAAATCAAAAAAGTTCATTTTATTTCTCAGTAATGTACACTCAGCAACCCATCTTGACAGAAAAAAACAGAAATTTAGAAATTTTTGCATATTTATTAAAAAACAAAAACTGAAATATCACATGGTCATAAGTATTCAGACCCTTTGCCGTGACCCTCATATGTAACTCAGGTGCTGTCTATTTCTTCTGATCATCCTTGAGATGGTTCTACACCTTCATTGGAGTCCAGCTGTGTTTGATTATACTGATTGGACTTGATTAGGAAAGCCACACACCTGTCTATATAAGACCTTACAGCTCACAGTGCATGTCAGAGCAAATGACAATCATGAGGTCAAAGGAACTGCCTGAAGAGCTCAGAGACAGAATTGTGGCAAGGCACAGATCTGGTCAAGGTTACAAAAAATTTCTGCTGCACTTAAGGTTCCTAAGAGCACAGTGGCCTCCATAATCCTCAAATGGAAGACGTTTGGGACGACCAGAACCCTTCCTAGAGCTGGCCGTCCGGCCAAACTGAGCTATCGGGGGAGAAGAGCCTTGGTGAGAGAGGCAAAGAAGAACCCAATGGTCACTGTGGCTAAGCTCCAGAGATGCAGTCGGGAGATGGGAGAAAGTTGTAGTAAGTCAACCATCACTGCAGCAATCCACCAGTCGGGGCTTTATGGCAGAGTGGCCCGAAGGAAGACTCTCCTCAGTGCAAGACACATGAAAGCCCGCATGGAGTTTGCTAAAAAACACCTGAAGGACTCCAAGATGGTGATAAATAAAATCCTCTGGTCTGATGAGACCAAGATAGAACTTTTGGCCTTAATTCTAAAGCGGTATGTGTGGAGAAAACCAGGCACTGCTCATCACCTGTCCAATACAGTCTCAACAGTGAAGCATGGTGGTGGCAGCATCATGCTGTGGGGGTGTTTTTCAGCTGCAGGGACAGGGACGACTGGTTGCAATCGAGGGAAAGATGAATGCGGCCAAGTACAGGGATATCCTGGACGAAAACCTTTTCCAGAGTGCTCTGGACCTCAGACTGGGCCGAAGGTTTACCTTCCAACAAGACAATGACCCTAAGCACACCGCTAAAATAACGAAGGAGTGGCTTCACAACAACTCTGTGGCTGTTCTTGAATGGCCCAGCCAGAGCCCTGACTTAAACCCAATTGAGCATCTCTGGAGAGACCTGAAAATGACTGTCCACCAACGTTTACCATCCAACCTGACAGAACTGGAGAGGATCTGCAAGGAGGAATGGCAGAGGATACCCAAATCCAGATGTGAGAAACTTGTTGCATCTTTCCCAAAACGACTCATGGCTGTATTAGATCAAAAGGGTGCTTCTACTAAATACTGAACAAAGGGTCTGAATACTTATGACCATGTGATATTTCAGTTTTTGTTTTTTAATAAATATGCAAAAATTTCTAAATTTCTGTTTTTTTCTGTCAAGATGGGTTGCTGAGTGTACATTACTGAGAAATAAAATGAACTTTTTTGATTTTTGGAAAAAGGCTGCAATGAAACAAAGAGTGAAAAATTTAAAGGGGTCTGAATACTTTCCGTACCCACTGTATTACACATTTGACAGGATGAATACTGTGAGCCTACATACCTTATAAGTTATGAAAATGAATGGGAGTGAATGCTGTCATGCAAATGAGTTTTTTCTCAATGCCATATACAGCCTCCATGCAACTGCATCCCTCTGGCTGCGGAGGAGAATTTACAACAACATTAGAAACTGACTGATGTGACAAAACAATATTTTACTTGCTAGTTGTGTTAAAAATTGCGATTGCAAAGTGCGGCTATGATTTTTGTCAATTACAAGCCGCTTATGTAAGTGTCGGAGCTACTGTCTCTGCACACACCCAGGGGTTTACATGGGGTTTAGAGATGGCCATTGGCATGACAATCTCTCTGTGCCCAGTATGTCATCAAACTGCCTTGAGAAAGAGAATACATACTCCTCTCACAGTCAATATCCGTCTCAGTATGGCATCGCACAGCAAAGTGTTTCTGGTCTCTAATGCCAGTGAGTCATTTGTCAGCACTCGCCTGGGTAACAGCAGTTACCACTAACCCGGCTTCATCAATCACAAAAGGCAGATATAATGCCACATGTGTGAGCCACATGCCGATCAGTTCAATCAAATGCACTCAAACGCAGTATGAACTACAAATCCCAATTAATGGTGTGCTCACTCCCTGGAAACATAAAGTAGATAACTTTATAAATAAATTGACTGATGTATTTCTGCGCAATGGGAGATGATTCGGTATGCTTACAGAAATGTGTATTCTACTAATATATATCAGAAGATAAAGATGAATACACAGTGGTGATGTCTAAATGCAATATGGAGATTGTTACAGCTCTAATGTGAGATTCTTTCTTTTTGGTTTATTCCCCTGCATAAAAAAATGTTATTTAACATTTTCAATCATAAACTTTGCCTTGTTTGCATTCTACAGTCATTTCCTCTCCTCAGTCGCTCCACAGGCAACCTTCCTCATGCAAAAGTGGCTCAAAACAAAACTTTTTTTCACGAAATTAATAAATTAATTTGCAGGCACCTCAAAGTCCACACAATTATACAAACACATGACAGGCCTGAATATGAATATTGGATTCCACCATCTCGTAAAATATAACGTGTTCAAGGAAGACAGTTATAAAACAAATTAAAAAAATTAAAAAACCCAGAAAGGAAAAACGGGAGGGAAGGAGACAAAACAACACATACAGACACAGACACAAGACTAGGGACAAACTCCTGCACAAGTTAGAGGTCTGTCAGAGCCTTGTGCTACAGCCCGGACCTCAGGATTCAGCGAAGCACTGCCATGTGTCCAGATTCTGTCATGGGGGTCTATTAATGGGCGCCGTAGAGATTTCCATATACACCACATCCAAATAGGAAAGGGTCCATGTGCGCACAGACAGGTTGTAGGGCGGTTTCCAATGGGTTGCAATCATTCTTTTTGCAGCTGTAAGTCCAGCAAAAACAGCCCGTGCTCTGAGTCCCAGACAGGTGAAAGGCTGACTGAAGAATGAAGACATCGACAGTAACCGGCTCAGTAACATTAAACAAAGCAGAAATTTTGGATGCAGTATTGTTCCAGAACTGACCAACAGGAGAGCACTCCCATGTCATGTGAAGATATGTGCCCTGTGCTTTTATTGGGCAAAACTGTACTGCCATCTTAATTCTACAATAGAAATTAATTTGTCCAAGCTAGCTGATTTCTCTGCTGATAACTGAGACTAGTCAAGCTGATTCAACTGTCACAGTGGGATTTATTTAAAGATTCATACAGATTGGAATGAAATCTCTGACAGCATTTATTTATTTCTACAGGGTCAGTTATAATATCACCATCTGAAGACTTAATAGCGGGGAATATCAAAATAGCAAAATAATCACTGGATCTTAATCTCATAGTGAGAAGGTGACTAGGTCTAGCACCCTAAAAGCAATAGTGTTGTCTTGCTCTGTGAATTAGAAAATCTGACTTCTGTTTCAGAATGTTGTTTATTTCTTTCTTGACTAATGATCGTTCTAAAGCTATCCGATCAATAAAATTAGTTTGTAACAGCGAGTCTAATCTGGTGAACTCAGCTTCAAGGTTTTGCAGCTTCAGTGACGTACTGTAGCTTCTCGAGCATCAGAACAGAAACGTATGCTATTGCTCCTAATAAAACCTTTCATCGCGTACCACAATATCCTGGGGTCTTCTACAGAGTCAAAATTCATTGTGCAAATATCTCGATTTCTGCTATAAACTGAGTGATATAAGATTCATTTTTCAGTAGAATGTTTCAGTATTGAAGCGCCATCTAACTGCACTTTGAGACAGTTGGCCAACGGTGGCGGCGCAAAGGACCACTTTATGGTCAGATAATGCCATTGGAAGTAACAGCGCTTTATCAATTGAATGAAATAATTGAGGAGATGCAAAAAGAAAATCTATTATTGAAAAAGATTTATGTCTTCCTGAGAAAAAGGAATAATCCCCAAGCTGCTGGCCCATGATTTCAAAGTATTTGTATCCTGAGCCTGGTCCCCAGTGGCCTTTGCGTTCGACCGATCAATATTTGGGTCCCACACAGCATTGAAATCAGCACTAACAATCAAAGAGCAGTCCGTTAACTCCAGCATTTGATTAGTGAGCTTGTTATAGAAATTGCCATCAAAAACATTTGGCGCATAAAATCAATTTTTCTGGCACCAAATTCTGTTGTAGAAGTTACAATCCTGTCTGTATCATCTGACCAGGAGGACAACACTTTAAGTGGGGGATTCTGTTTGACACCATGGCCACGCCTTTTGTTTTTGAGCTCGCTGATGAGGATGCAATGGTGTGATAGAATCTATTTGCTGAACAGCCTACAGTAAATGTGTCTTCTGTAATAATGCAATGTCAACATTTATCTTTCTTAGTAAGCCCAGAGTGCTTTGAGAGGTTTGTTTACGAGGAGCATTGAGTCCACCACAGTTCCCAATAAAAAATAAAAGATCACCCATTATAAAAAAAAGCTGTGTTCCAAATGAATGTTATGTGGAAATTGCTACTGCCTTTCACTTTGCTAAATCCTAACATTAGTGTATCCAAAGCTAAGTCCCTCATTACAAAACACATGGAAAACACAGAACAAGAACATCCAAGACAGTGACACAAAAGGGAGGAGAGAAGTGGGGTTAAAATAGCCAGATGGCCAACACTGGGATCTTCAGCACTCACTGGATCGGTTCGCAGCCGAGTGTGAAGCGGCTGGGATAAGGATCAGCACCTCTAAATCTGAGGCCATGGTTCTCAGCAGGAAACCAATGGAGTGCCTTCTTCAGGTAGGGAATGTGTCCTTACCCCAAGTGAAGGAGTTTAAATACCCCGGGGTCTTGTTTGCGAGTGAGGGGACCATGGAGCGGGAGATTGGAGCAGCAGGTGCGGTATTACATTCCATTTATCCCTTCCTTGTGACGGAAAGGGAGCTGAGCCAGAAGGAAAAGCTCTCGATCTACCGGTCAGTTTTCGTTCCTACCCTCACCTATGGTCACGAAGGCTGGGTCATGACCGAAAAAACGAGATCCAGTGTACAAGCGGCCAAAATGGGTTTCCTCAGGAAGGTGGCTGGCGTCTCCCTTAGAGATAGGTTGAAAAGCTCAGTCATCCGAGAGGAGATTGGAGCAGAGCTGCTGCTCCTACGCGTCGAAAGGAGCCAGTTGAGGTGGTTGGGGCATTTGGTAAGGATGCCTCCTGGGCGCCTCCCTATGGAGGTGTTCCAGGCACGTCCGGCTGGGTCGAGGCCTCAGGGAAGACCCAGGACTAGGTGGAGAGATTATATCTCCAACCTGGCCTGGGAACGCCTCGGGATCCCTCAGTCGGAGCTGGTTGATGTGGCTCGGGAAAGGGAAGTCCCCTACTAGAGCTGCTGCCCCCGCGACCCGATACCAGATGGATGGATGGATGGATGGATGGAGATGGCCAACACTCAAATTAGGTCTAGAGTGGTACACCAGCCCTGATTGTCACAGTCTGGTTCCATATTAGACTAACATCCAAATAAACGCATTTCTCATCAACAGAAACCAGAAACAAAAACCACAAAACAGCAAGCACATTGTAAGGGAAACGCTAGCTTGTTAATGGCCCAGCTAATATTTAGTAGCCCATATTAAGCTAGGTTAACATAGCATTCAGAAACACAGCCCCTGTAATGATGTCAGACAACAATGAGACACAATCAGGACACAGAACAAGACAAATGCGACGAATAATGCAGGAAAAAATGCTGAATCCTGTAGTAGCTATAATCAAGAGAGAAGCGAATTGTCCAGGCCCTCAATGATGAATCTGCTAGATTCGGGAGCCACTTAGGCAGCGAGCATAAGAGATACTGGATGGCATTAGCACTTTCTAGCCCCTCTTTCAGCCTGACGATGCGGATGCTGCAACTTTGGTTCCTGTCCTCTATGTCTGCTAGCTTCTCTCCCGGGTGCTCCGGTTTCATCCCACCATAAAGACATGCATAGAACTACATTTGAAAATGAGACAACTGACGATGTCCTAATCAAATCAATAAATCTCCAAACAATTAACAACTGATGCTTGGCGTAGGATATCTTATGTTTTGGTGAGTGTAACGGGGTGCATGGCTGCTGTAACGGTAGCCAAGCACTATTTATTTCAACTCTCAAAGACTGAATCTAATGGTTGCCTGTATACGTTGGTTTAGCATGTCAATATGTTCTGTTAATTATCACACGGTTTTCAAATCATCTGTTAGCCTAGTCATTCATCAAATTCCCACAGTAATCATGTAGCTTTCCTGCACACATATTTAACATCCTATACCGCAGTGATTAATATGCTATAGCTACATCTATCAATACATCATCTTGTTTAAAACCGTGCCATGTACTTCCTAAACATTACCGGTTATAATAATCACGCAACACATATGTCTTTGTCAACTACTTGTCTGTTTATTGAGTTTAAAAGGTACCAGAGGGTTAGAGTCTTTGTGGCTTACCGGCATCTACTCTCTTTGTGTTGAAAAGGAAAGTTGGCCGTGCACGGTGCTAAGGCTTTTGGGGTAACAGGAAGTGACCCAAAATTTGGAGTAATTATTTTATTAGCTGTCAAGATATTTTGTGGCTTTGTGAAATGTTTCTATGAATCATGTAAATAATATTTGGTAAAATTCTAGCTTAATAGATACATTAATTTTGGCTGTTTTGAGCTTTTATTGTCCACTCGCCTGAGCCACCCCTGTATTGTACTTTTGTGTTATGTTTGTGGTATGTTTCAATTCCAGTGGCGCGCTTCAGGGTATACAGTGCCTTGCGAAAGTATTCGGCCCCCTTGAACTTTTCAACCTTTTGACACATTTCAGGCTTCAAACATAAAGATATAACATTTTTATTTTCTGTGAAGAATCACCAACAAGTGGGGCACAATTGTGAAGTGGAACAAAATCTATTGGATATTTTAAACTTTTTTAGCAAATAAAAAACTGAAAAGTGGTGCGTGCAAAATTATTCGGCCCCCTTGCGTTAATACTTTGTAGAGCCACCTTTTGCTGCGATTACAGCTGTAAGTCGCTTGGGGTATGTCTCTATCAGTTTTGCACATCGAGAGAAATTCTTGCCCATTCTTCCTTGCAAAACAGCTCGAGCTCAGTGAGGTTGGATGGAGAGCGTTTGTGAACAGCAGTTTTCAGCTCTTTCCACAGATTCTCGATTGGGATTCAGGTCTGGACTTTGACTTGGCCATTCTAACACCTGGATACGTTTATTTGTGAACCATTCCTTTGTAGATTTTGCTGTATGTTTGGGATCATTGTCTTGTTGGAAGATAAATCTCCGTCCCAGTTTCAGGTCTTTTGCAGCCTCCAACAGGTTTTCATCCAGAATGGTCCTGTATTTGGCTGCATCCATCTTCCCCTCAATTTTAACCATCTTCCCTGTCCCTGCTGAAGAAAAGCAGGCCCAAACCATGATGCTGCCACCACCATGTTTGACAGTGGGGATGGTGTGTTGAGGGCGATGAGCTGTGTTGCTTTTACGCCAAACATATCGTTTTGCATTGTGGCCAAAAAGTTCGATTTTGGTTTCATCTGACCAGAGCACCTTCTTCCACATGTTTGGTGTGTCTCCCACGTGGCTTGTGGCAAACTTTAGACGAGACTTTTTATGGATGTCTTTGAGAAATGGCTTTCTTCTTACCACTCTTCCATAAAGGCCAGATTTGTGCAGTGTACGACTGATTGTTGTCCTATGGACAGACTCTCCCACCTCAGCTGTAGTTCTCTGCAGTACATCCAGAGTGATCATGGGCCTCTTGGCTGCATCTCTGATCAGTCTTCTCCTTGTCTAAGCTGAAAGTTTAGAGGGACGGCCAGGTCTTGGTAGATTTGTAGTGGTCTGATACTCCTTCCATTTCAAAATGATCGCTTGCACAGTGCTCCTAGGGATGTTTAAAGCTTGGTAAATCTTTTTGTATCCAAATCCGGCTTTAAACACAACAGTATTACGGACCTGACTGGTGTGTTCCTTGGTCTTCATGATGCTTTCTGCGCTTTCAACAGAACCCTGAGACTATCACAGAGTAGGTGCATTTATACAGAGACTTGATTACACACAGGTGGATTCTATTTATCACCATCAGTCATTTAGGACAACATTAGATCATTCAGAGATCTTTGCTGCACTGAAAGTAAAGGGGCCGAATAATTTTGCACGCACCACTTTTCAGTTTTTTATTTGCTAAAAAAGTTTAAAATATCCAATAGATTTCGTTCCACTTCACAATTGTGTCCCACTTGTTGGTGATTCTTCACAAAAAATAAAAAATGTATATCTTTATGTTAGAAGCCTGAAATGTGTCAAAAGGTTGAAAAGTTCAAGGGGGCCGAATACTTTCGCAAGGCACTGTATAGACGGGCAGTTTCAGTTGTTTGAGAGAGCTAGACGATGGCGGACAAAAGTCAGTTGAATGCTCTGGTGACTAGTTCAAGAATCTTTGTATAATTTAAATATTTTTGACTGTGATGTCATTTCATTTTATTGTTGTAAAATTATTGTTGTTTTCTTCTCCTTAATTTTTGGTTTTGTCAATGGTTAGTTTTGCCTATGAGCCTTAATTGGGAAAATAATAATCATTCTGAGTGGATACACCTGCTCACGACTACTCATCGACATCTACCCTCATCAGTGTGCAAACATTTTCTTACCATATCATATGGACCCGTTCATGAGAATGTGTTACTGCATCACCTACTTAACAGGAAGTTAAGACTGATGTTAACAGTTAAGTTCTCTGTTTTAGATATAAGGCCCTATTTCCTGCCACCGTTAGGTACTAAACAGCTTGTTTTAGCAGAGGTGGTTTTGGTCCAACACAATACTTTTTGTTTAGTTACAGCAGTCAGGCAACTTTTCTTATCAGCAATGGATAAGAAAATAATCCACATTTGCAGACTTTTAAAGGAGTCACTCAGCGGACCAGTAGATGTGTGTTTGAGTGCATGCATAGCCTGAGCGACTGTAAATTATGAGGCCAAAAAGGTTGAAAATGACAAAGGTTAATGAAGCGTATATGATGAGGACATTTAACATACTATGTGTAAGGAATACACTCATTGAGTCAACTCCGTTCCGTAAATACTCCAAGATAGAATATAAATTAATTTAGCTTCACACTTTCCATTTCACAGTCACCCAGTAATTAGATTGTGACTCCTCTCTTTAAGTCTATGCGTAATTTTCCACCCTGCAATAAATCCAGTTCTCTGTTGTTGTCCGACTTTAAGCAGGATCAGATTGAAAAAGCATTCCAAAAGTGGAACAAAAGAAAAGAGCTTGAGATTGCATCTCTCTGGGGTGAATCAATATTCTAGCTTTGCTATGACAGTTATTTGTTTGGGATTGATTTAATACAAGTAAATAAACTGGATTCAAGCCAATTCCTTTTTGATTTTTTAGCAAAAAAAAACATCTTGTGAATGAGGATTGATCCACCTGAGGAAATCAATTTGACATTACAGAGCAGCTAAACTGGGACAGTAAGGGGGTCAAGCCCAGTTCACATGTATCCTACAAGTATCCTATTAAAGCATAAAAGTATGTTATTCCATAACACTTTTAAACGAAGTAAGAGTCATTTGGCTTGTCATTTTGTGAGACTATCCTCTCCCAAAAAATGCCTACATAGGTTGTTTGTTCAAGCAGCAATTGCGACACATATCATATGCGACTCATAAAAAGCATTTAGTGGCAGTAGTAATTATGATGGCCAAGGAGGAAGGTTGGGTCAATCACAGGAGCTTTACCTAGGAGACCGGGATTCGTGTCCCATTTGAAAATAAAACTTATGTTCTGTAGAACGTGTCTAACTGGAAGTTAAATAACATCTGACTAAACTGTGACCATTTCACAACGATAATGACGTCTTTTAAATCGCAAGCGTTAAATTCTCAAATTTAGATACAGTATGAGAACGGAAGACGTTCCTGTGGGTTGTATTTCCTGCCACCGTATGGGGGGCTAATTTATGAAAACACTCCTGTGGGCCGTATTGGAGAGTAGGAATAAACAAGCTATATCATTGCGTGGTTTGGAGGACTGGTGGCTTGCAACTATGAATGTCTTTAATGTTCAAATGTTTGAAGGTGATGTTTCTCAAAGAGCCAGCAACGGAAAGACAGAGACAAAGAAAGAAAATGAAACACTCATCTAAGCTACAGAAGCAACTGTGGATTGTTTCACAGCCATATCAAAAGAAGCTAAGGGAAAAGGAAGAGTTTACTCTGGGTTGTACTTCAGCCAGAGGTACAGAGTCTCATAATTGAAGCCAAAGGGCAGTCAAAGGGCAGCAGGTCTAGCCAGGAGAGAGTAAAGTATTCACAAGAGGTTGATAAATGTCATAAACGTGTGCTGGGCCGGTTACAGGTCTCCTGTGGTCACAAAGGCCCCATCAAAGTACCATGGGGCTCTACGACTCTGTCAAGGCCCTGCCCCCTGCCCCCTGCTCCAAGCACCATCATGACAGCTGTTTCCCCGTCCAACCTGAACCAACAACCGCCAAGCTTAAGTCATAAAATTGTCATAAACCTATAGTGAAGCATTCATATATGATTACATCACCAAAAGGTAAAGACCGGCTCAGTGTAGGCTCTTTCTCTCACACGCAACACATACAGTGCATACACACAAACACACACACACACACACACATTAAGCGATGGAAGTAGGCCCTTTACCTAATAGCGCCATAAAGTCTAAATGACCACAATACAAGGGAGCACTAATGTCCAGAAACTCATACTACAATGGCAAGTAGGACTGTAACGATATGCAAAATAAAACCGAAATTGTGAAACTCAGCTCCACAAACCTGTGTTGCAGTAGGAGAAGGCGGAATTGCTACACAGCACTTCCAACTCCAGAGTTATCCTTCCTGTCCAGATCCAATGCTACCACATCTTTAAATTACTAGTAGTCCTTTTGGTGCCTTATTCCTGTTTTGTCTGGTAAATTTAGCTAACTGTAAAGACGACTAAAAGCGAAAGAGGGGGTAACACTAACTGAGGTGTAACGTTACGAATGGCCGCTGTTTTGACTTGTGTACAATGGTACAATAAACTGTCGTTAGCTAAAGATGCTAAGTGCTAACCGGGATGGTTGCTAGCTGGCTGGGGAATGGATGTGCCCGTGGACCGGGCTGTTGTCAGCTCTCATCCCGACATAAGCCTTGCAGCGCCGGGAGACTGAGGCAGAGGACAGAGGTGTGCTAGCTGGCTAAATTACGATTAGATTAGTTATCTATCTATCTATCTATCTATACAGTTAACGTAGGGTGACCAGACATCCCCGGTTTCCGGGGACAGTCCCCCGATTTTGGTGACCTGTCCCCGGCTGGATCTGTCCCTGGAAATGTCCCCGGTTTTCACTGTGACTGACAGACCCAACATTGGATGAAAGAAAGAAAACTCTGACCAAACGGAGCCGATCGAGCAGTGCAGCTCAGAGCTCAGAGATGTTTTAGGAAGTCATATTTTACGATGCTAAAATTATTCATTATTTATGGAGTCTGGTGGGTTTAGCGAACACAATTTCACGGACTTTTATGTTTAAAAAAATGATCTTAATCTTTAACAGAAAGGTCAGCCTCCTTAGAAATCCTTTCCATAATGTTATCAGATACTTAGAATATTAATCTGAGTCTGTCAGTGGCAAAACGATCACTTTATGAACGTAAATACAAACTGGATAATTATCCCATTAACTTCCATTGTAGCTTGTTTCTCTGCTTCCGACTGCAGCGATCTCGTTTCATATTGCATCAATGTCAAAGGAAAATATTTCCTCAATAGTTTATATTGTATCCGATACTCAGCTCTAGGTCTAGTGTCCCCGTTTTAAGTTTTACAAAAATTAAAAACATGACGTGTTTGAGGTATTTACGCTTCTGAGCTGAAAATGTCCCCAGATTTTGTCTGAGAAATCTGGTCACCTCAAGTTAACGTTACTGATAAATTTGTGGGATAGCCCAGAGTTGTTAACCGTGGTCAAAACAATCATACAAAAAATAAATGAGCATGTTGAACGATGTCGTAATCTTACGTTAACCGCCAAGAATTACATTAACATTAGCTACTTGTCAAGCAGCACTTTTACTGTAGGCACCAAAGCACTTTTCCTCGTCGTTCCCCCACAGGTTGGGAGCAGAGTTTTCCATTATTGTTACAATTACCATTATTCTTGTGTCTCATTCCAATGAGTTATTGAACCACTGAAACAATTTGGGAAATATTATTTTAAGTTACAGAAGAATCTTTGGTGTTGAATCGATCTCTATTGAAATCAGTCAATATCAATAAATACGGTATCTGTTGTATAACTATGTTGCAATGTGGGATGTAATCAATGACAAAACAATGCCATGTGGAAGCAAAAAAGTTGTATTACGTTTACTAAACGTTACTGGGGCTTAAAATGGCGGTAGTTGTCACTGCCAACACCTTGACTAACTAAATAAAAAAATTAAAAGTCGTCTTTACACTTTTTGCAACCATCACAACTCTAGTTTTGGTTGAAATAAACACATAGTTTACTGATTTACATGTGAAAATATGTTTGATTTCTACCAGAATTGGAGGGAAGTGATAAACAATATCCTTCTACTGACTGGACGCCTATTCACTGTATGGGTCAGATAATCTGCAAAGTACCTCCACCAACCTTTTTTACCACTTCTGATTGTTCTTTGCAATTATGATCTAATATTATCATCTGTTGATGTCACACACACTATTCTTAACATGGATTGCAAATCTATGAACTTTAGTGTGTTTTCACATTATGTGCTGATAATGCTGTCTACATGTTGGATTTTCTTTAGATACAAGGACAACTGTAAGCTCTTACATGCTCTTACAGTAAGGGATCAGTTGTGGTAATTACCCATTAATATCAGATCAGATGGCATCAGATCCTTTACTCAAGTAAATGTACTGATACCACACTGCATAAAAATACTCCCAGTCTTTTTTCCGAGTCTTTACAGGGCCTCAGAAATATACATACATACATACACATTAGAGTGCGGATCGGGCCGGATTTTTCTGTCCGAGCCCGGCCCACGTCCGATAGAGCAGTAACCGAACCCGACCCGAGCCCGACACAGTTAAAATCGCATTTGTTTCTCATACTAATGACACATGTACGTTTGTTTGTGTGGAAAGCCCGCTTTTATTAAGCAATTGTAGGAAGGCATTCGGAAATGTCAACAGATGAGCGCATCAATGCACAGCTGACTTTCCTTCGTTTTCAATAGTTTTAAAATCTCCTGCGGCCAACTTCTTTTTAACATCTTCCATCGTTGCGCTGCCACATGTAGCTTAATACGCACGTCTTTCGTTGTCACAGCACACAGGAAGACGGATGTTAGGGTAATATTTGACATTTATTTTAAGCTGTTTTAAATTCAAAATGTTCAATGCCTTATCGCGCTGATGTGACCGAGCCCGACCCGAACCCGAGCATCCTTTCTAAAAATCTGTCCGAACCCGGCCCGACCCGTCGGGTCCCGTCGGGCTCGGGGTCGGGTATCCATCCTCTAATACACATATAGTTAACATTAGTCTTGCTTCAGACCCTTGTCCAAAGCGCGTTGGAGTCCAGCTACTCAACATAGCATTGGGGTTGGAAGGAAAACGTGCTCTGGTTCATTGGGCTTTCTTTAAACCAATCACAATTGTCTTGGGGGGATGCTAAGCACTGTGCAGTTGCAAAATAGTCTCAGGAAGGAACTTGTTTTGGTGGAACGTGTACGTTCAAAAGTAGTTTTAGTTGTCAACAGAAAACTCTGATTGGACTGATAGTCTAGCTAGCTGTCTGAATTTACCCTACAGAAATCTGAGGACTATGGTTACCTGGTCCTCAGATCTCCAAATCTACCGGAGTTTAAAATGCCAACACAAAGTAAGTCCAAGGCAATGGATATCTGGCCTAAATGAGTGAAATCCAGCAGATTTTCCAACGTTAACAGAATTATTGTGACAGTCGCTCAGTCAGTAGGGTGTTGTATTGGGAACCGGAGGATTGCTGGTACAAGTCCCTGTATGGACCAAAGTACGGAGTGTGGATTGGGAGCTGGAGAGATGCCATCTTGAGCAAGGCACCCCCCTCCCGACCGCTCAGGGTGCTGGTCCAGCACTGGCAGCCCACTCACTCTGACATCTCTCCATTTGTGCATTAATAGGACCTGAGCATGTGTGTGTATATCAGGCCTGTGTGTAGTGATTACTAACAAAACTTAGTGTAAATTGTAATTTCCCCACTGGGGCATCAAGAGTATAAATTAAATAAATTAAAACTAAATTAAAATCCTGGAAGTGGAACGTCAAGGATATAGACTAATGGCGTTTTTCCACTGCTGGTAACAGCTCGACTCGACTCGCCTTGACTCGCCTCTACTTGACTTGACGCATTCTGCGTCCGTTTTCCATTGCAGATTGAGTAACGCCTCAGCGTGGCTGGTCACCATAGCTACGCGTGATGATGTAATTTTCAACGTGATTCACAACAGCAGGTCGGCTACTCGCCAATGTTTTGTTTTAAAGAAGCTGAAGGAAGCAACAGAAATCACTGCTAAAAAAAAAACAGGAGTTTGGGAATTCCAACGGTGTTCCAACGTCGACATGACTATTGTTCACCAACACAAAAGGGTAAGTTAAGTTTCCTGGTAACGTTAGCTAACATTTGCATGTGTTCAGGGTCACAGTCAGTATTTACTATACGCTATATAAAGTACATGAACTTTAGCAACCATGATTACATACCAAAATATGTCTGCTGTGTACTGTTTGTGTTTCAGAGCATTAACGCTTTGCAAAATTGCCGCCGCAGACCGTCTGGTGGGCGATGTCCGACTGGTGAAATCTCTGGTTCTGACCTGCTGTGCTTCGTATAATCTTTATGAGAGTCATGGCTTATGACAACGACTGGGATGCATCTGGGCCAGCAGAGCCGGGGGGGACACTGTCACAGGGTGTAGAGGAAGAAGACCGCGATGCAAGGGAGGGTTTGATGCGCTACTTGAAAAGCTAAATAAAAACTTTTCTTTGATATATTGTCTTGTTTTTTTAAAGTAACAGTGTGCAATATTGGATACGACATAAATCCCCTAATATATAGCCCTTAATATTGAACAGTTGGAAAGTGAGAATCGTGTAGAGAGTAGATAATCTGTTGGAATGTTAGAATTTTTTTTTTAAATGTCGCGTTTGTTCCGGACACACACTCCACACTCTTGTTTGCTAAAAACGCAGTGATCCGACCAACCAGTAGTCTGCAGGTTTCCACGTCACCTTTTGGTATCGCCTCAGCTCGCTTGGAACCTCGACTGAGGTAGTACTAAAAAAAGTACCTGGTAGCAGGTCCCAGGGACTTTTTTTCGTAATGGAAAACCAAAAAAGGCGAATAGAGTCGAGGCGAGTCGAGTAGATACCACGCAGTGGAAAACCGCCATAAAAGACTCAAATGTGTACTTAAGAACAATACTTGATTAAATGTTCTTAGGTACAGTGGGCCCGAAAGTTTGGGCACCTCAGGTAACAAATTGTATTAATGTCCATAAAGAAGCCAAGAAAAGATGGAACAATCTCTAAAAGGCATCAAATGACAGATTATACATTTGCATATCTGTCACAAAAAGTTAGATTTTATTTCCATCATTTACACTTTCAAAATAACAGAAAACAAAAAAATGGTGTCTGCAAAAGTTTGGGCACCCTGCAGAGTTGATAGCATGCACCCACCTTTGGTAAGCTGAGACCTGACAGTGTCATAGATTGTTCTCAATCAACGTCTGGAAAGACCAGGTGATGTCAATGTTACGGTTTTAAATGCCCAGACTCATCTGACCTTGCCCCAACAATCAGCACCATGGCTTCTTCTAAGCAGTTATCTAGAAAACTGAAACTGAAAATAGTTGACGCTCACAAAGCAGAAGAAGGATATAAGAAGATAGCAAAGCGTTTTCAGATGCCTATATCCTCTGTTCGGAATGAAATTAAGAAATGTCCGTCATCAGGAACAGTGGAAGTTAAAGTAAGATCTGGAAGATCAAGAAAAATATCAGATAGAATACCTCAGAGGAGTGTGAGAAAAGCAAGTCCAAACCCACGTTTGACTGCACGATCATCCAGAAAGACCTGGGGACACTGGGGTTTTGCTACACCATTCCACGATAAAGAGATACTCGTACAAACATGGTCTTCATGAAAGAGTCATCAGAACAAAACCTCTTCTACGTCCTCACCCCAAAAATCTGCGTTTGAAGTTTGCAAATGAACATATAGACAAGCCTGATGCATTGTGGAAACAAGTTCTGTGGACCAATGAGGTTAAAATAGAACTTTTGGAGAAGAAAGGGCACATAATTTAATGAAAAGAACCTCTGTCCAACTGTTAAGCATGGGGGGTATCAATCATGCTTTGGGGTTGTATTGCAGCCAGTGGCACAGGGAACGTTTCACGAGTAGAAGGAAAAATGGATTCACTACAATTTCAGCAAATTTTGGACGCTAACTTGTTGATATCTGTAAAAAAGCTGAAGTTAAAGAGAGAATGGCTTCTACAAATGGATAAAGATCCTAAAGACACCTCAAAATCCACAGTGGATTACATCAAGAGGCGTAAACTGAAGGCTTTGCCATGGCCTTCACAATCTCCAGACCTCAACATAATTGAAAATCTATGGATAGACCTTAAAAGAGCAGTGTGTGACCGACAGCCCAGAAATCTCAAAGAACTGAAAGACTTTCGGAAGGAAGAATGGGCAGAGATACCTCAAACAAGAATTGAAGGACTCTTGGCTGACTACAAAAAGCGTTTCCAAGCTGTGATACTTGCCAAAGGGGGGGGTACAAGGTATTAACTGTGCAGGGTGCCCAAACTTTCGAGCGCCACTGTACATTCCACCACTGCTGCTATTCCCGGTCAGCTGCCAATAATTGAAATAGTTAACAATAACAGAGCTAATGCAAGGGGAGCATGGCAGTATTACTAATCAGGTAATTCTCCAGTAGCAGACGGCCTAAGTGTATCCATTTGGAACCATGTTCCTTTGCAAACTGTCTGTATTGACAGTACGTCGCAAATCAAATCCCTCTCTCTGCTTCTTCCTCTGAATATTCATGACAAACACTAGCTATCAAACTCTATCGTGCTATGTTGCTCTAAGCTGAGGACATAAAAATAAAAAGAAAGGGTTACACATACTCATAATTATTACTTCCTTTCCCCCCCGCTGCTTCCTCCACTGCATCGACCAGGTGCTTTCAACTGTTTGATCAGTCTTATTAAAGACAATTTCGGTCTGTTGATCGGAGGCATATAAACCCGGACTAACTGAACAGTCTGACATTTAAGCTCACCCAGAGCCCTTCCAGACCTGACAAACAGTAACATATCACTATATAATTGGGTTTCCATCTTGGCTAGTGAGCAAGCTGGCCCTCATGGCATTAAATATGTTGGAAGACGTGCAAGATGTGTATAAAAACACAGAGCTAAAGATTCATTAGTGGAGAATGTACAGAGACAAGAGAAGCATGATTGTGTTTAGATAATTTACCAGCAGCATTCCCAATTTAGACATCTTGTCATCTCTGTTGTGAGTTACTGATCTAATGAATTCTTTACAGTGATCATTAATAATTAACATAACAGCATATGCCATTTTGTGGATGCTTTTATTTAATCCCATTTTCCCTGGCAGTGCCAGATGCATTGAATTGAATAGCTTTGACTCCCATGCTGAGAAAGTGGCCAATGTCCCGTAAAGGCGAGTAAAAGGATATTGATGGAATCCCACAGTTCACCTTGCTTTACCAATCCCATCTTCTTTACAACTGCTGTTCTCCCTCCCCTCTCCTATCTCTGTGTCTCACACTCTGTCAACCTGCCTTCGTCCCCCTCCATTTCTCTGTCCATCTGTATTTGTGTCTCTCCTCCTCTGTTGCTGTGCCTCCTCACGGGCTCCAGGACGCTCGCCACTCTGCTCGTCGTAGCCATTTGGAGATTGTGCCTTAGGGCTGACAGATGTTGAGTCCCCCCCCCCCCCTTCCCTCCACCACCTCAAACCAAACCATCATCCCCTAGCTTGTCCTCGATTGTGTTCCCACCGTGATGTGTGTGGCCGTCCAGCCAGCAAAGCATGGCTGATTCAATGCCATTCATTTTGCATGAATTGTGTCCTTAAAAAGCCGCTGGACAAAGAGACACTTTGTCTCCCTTCTCCATCTGCATGTGTTGATATCAATATCAATGAGGTTCTTGCACCAGGTGGTATTGCTGCAGGTATATGTGTAAGCATATGTCGTAATGCCTTTTGACCTGTTTAATAAGGAACAGCTCCATCATTTTGCTGTTGGCTAGTCTGTGCAGCTTCTTACATTGAATATAAGTACAACATTACAATGAAAGGTTTCTTTGGCCTTCTATCACTTTGATATTTATTTTCCATTAAAAGGAGCTATATGTAACTTTCAGTCCATGTTGATTCTAGCAGCCCCTTTGGACAAAAGCTGTAGTGTTTCTACAACGAGGCAAAGCATTAAGAGATTGTTGTAGGAACCAACATAATAATAACTTAGATTAATATAAGACATTATATGAAACCCAAGGATGCTTTAGACGAGTACAAGGGGACATGGGAAAAGACAGAAGTAGGCCAACACAAACAAATGGTTTGAAGAAATATATATATATATATATATATATATATATATATATATATATATATATATATATATATATATATATATATATATATATATATATATATATATATATATGAGACCATTCCAAAGAGATGTGATATGATCTTCCTATCATCAGGTTCATCTGTTGTTCTCATCATGAGTATTTATGAAGCCTCACCTTGCTGAGGAGAAAGGCATCAATATAACATAA
Organism: Etheostoma perlongum; assembly: GCA_026937815.1. NCBI lineage: Eukaryota > Metazoa > Chordata > Actinopteri > Perciformes > Percidae > Etheostoma > Etheostoma perlongum. The sequence goes on from CM049372.1 coordinate 5,257,765, forward strand.
TATAGAGTATTTATGTATAAAATGCCTCTATGTGTCTTTGGTTTGTGGATTCTGTTTGTGTTGCTGCTAGACTTTTTTGTCAATGCCATTTTGAGGACAGTTTGAAGATATGAAATATTGAAACATTAAGTTCACATTGAAGTCTGAGGCTGTATCTGTGTCTTTGAAGCTCGACAGTGGGAGAGGTCTCATCTGGGCTGAATTCATATTCCACCCACCTGCCTGTTGTTGCCATCTGAGCCACACAAGGCCATAATTGTTTCTGAACGGCATGCATGCAAACATGTGCACACACACACACAAACAAGAATTCAGACCCAACTATTGTCATTGAGTAACCTAGAAATCTAGACACACCCTAGCGGCACCAAATGTAATCTGCAGCCAGGGTTGTCTAGCAACGCTCTGTTGGCTTGTGAGCTAGAAAACCAGGCCAATCACATTGTGTATAGAGTGGGCGGGCGGGCTTAACATAATGACGGCAGAGTTGCGACTGTTCCACGTGCAATCCCTGCTACTTCCCTGCTACGGCAAAAATTAAATCTATCAACTAGCGTTGCTCTGGTTGGTTGTAGCGCTATCCTATTCCGTGCAGAAGGAGTTTGAAAGACAACCGTTTATCCCGCCCCTCGGATTGAGCCCTACCAATGGTGAGTTCCCAGACCCAACATCTTGATGTGGGTCTGGCTTGTCAGGCTAACAATTGAGGCTATTGCCATGAAAACACTCGAGCCCAGCCATTGTTGTTTTAGCCAATACATTCTTGAGGATGTGTTCCAACTCACATACTGAGTGTAAAGTAGAATCCATCCGTCACTCATACACTTCCTCTGGAAAATTCCTCTTTGTTTTCAAACCATTAGAGGCATTACCCATTTGTATGAGACTGTCAGTTGTTGTTTTAAGCAGCACTCACCATCCCCAGCCATTTACTGTAATAATGTGCTCGAACACACAATCTCAGGCTACAACCCAGAATAATTTCCCCTAATGTGCAATTGAGATGTGTTCTCTCATGTACAGGCACAGTCTGAAGCCACAACATGAAAATTGATGTAATTGCTATGTTGTCAGACTGTTTTCTGGTGACCCCTGAGCCATCTCTCTGCTGCTTTTTTTGCTTTGTCACTCTCTTTTTGCTTTTTTCCTCTCCTCTCCACAACACTCACTTGCGTACAAAGTGCAGTTGCTGTCTCTTTCCCCCTCTCGTATCTCTTGCTCACTTTCTCTCTTTTGCTCTCTTTTTGGCGCTTCTCCTTCCCTCCCTCCCTCTCCTCCCTCCAGTGCTTTACTCCCTCTATCCCCTGCAGCCACAGAGGCCTGATTTACTTCCACTACTGGCTGAAGAGAGGGGCTTTTGTCTGCCACCAGCAGCAGTCACATGGCGTCATGCCGAGGGTGACAGTCTCTACTACCCTCAATCACAAACATGCAAGTTTGGACTTTACTGCAAATGGGTGGGAAGAACAGAGGCTTCATTTGCCATTGTTGTATGAGTTTTGTGATGCTTCCTTGTATTGTGGACATTTAGACTTTATGGCACTTGAACTTCTTAGGCAAAGGACTTACTTCCATCTCTTAACCCTCTGAGCCCTAAGGCCATTTTTACAGTTCATTGTCAGTCTGGATTTATTTTATATAAAAGCCAATAAAACATCAACCCTGTTGTCTACAGTCAAGATATGAACATCATTTTTTTCAGGACAAACTGGGTTAGTAGAATATTTGGGTTGCAATGAAGTTACTGGAATTTTAAAAATGGTTGTAGGACCTTAAAGACAAATAAATAAATAAATAAAACGGAACATGACTCTTCCAGATATGTATTGATATCACAGACAGATAAGTAAAACCTAAGCCATTTTACTCTCTAAAACACTTCTCATATATCTTGGGAGTCACACTGTGAAGAAATAATCATTATAACTTTTACAGATGACAAAATACAGATATTTTTTCAAAGAAAGTCCAGACGCTTTTGCCCTCATGACATTTACTTATGCCAATAATAACATAATAATGTCATATTTATTGATATTACACCCACAGCAATGCTACACAAGCATTTGTGTGTCTAAAACAGTTCTTCTATATGCAAAAATAAACTATTTACATTTCTTCAAAAAAGGCCCAAATATATAATGCAAATATATGCCAAATCTCAAACCAATGAGGCCATTTCCTCTATAAAAACGGTAGATATCTATCTTGTGCATCTTTGATTGCATACTACACATGTTGACAGGAAGTGTTGGCATATTTCAGCCTCCATACTCTTTGGCTGATGTCTCCCATATATGGGCAGGCTGGTTCCTGTACTTCCGTAAACAGAGAGCAGACACGGAGGCGTGAGCTAAATGCTATCATAGCATGCTAACAGCAACAATACTAAACTACTAGCACAGCACAGTAACATACTGTCTGAACTGCATATGTTATCATTTACTTATATTTTAGCATTAGCATGTTGACAAACTAGGGATGTTAACAATGAACCATATAACTGTTAACCAGCAATAATAGTGTCATTATCAATAATATTAAAGTAAAATATTAGTATTTAAATAAAGCTTTTGTTGCAGGCTTTACAATCTTTTTCTCAACTGCTAACTTGCTCTTGCAAACTTTTAAGCAATGTTTCTGCTAAGTTCGTTGCAACTGTTTCTTTCAACATGGAGCCTATTTTCCAATGTTTGTGTCTAATGAGAACACCAATCTTTGACATTGGTCCAGTATTAAGAGAGATTGCTGCAGTTGGCAGCGGAGAAACAAAACCTACAATGTAAGTTATTAGGGCAATTGTCCAGCTTGTATTTACCTTCATAAAAGTGTTCTTAAATTGCTAGTGCTAAATCCACTAGACTCCATTTAAAAAAAAAAAAAAAAAAAAAAAAAAAAAAAGTACTTTTAGCATGAATAGAGCCAACATAGAGTTGTGATGGTTGGAAAAACCATCACAACTCTGCTTTTCATACTTTTTATAGTTTCTGTCAACATTGAATGAAGTATGTTTTACGATGCTAAAATAACTGTTTATTTACAGTGGTGTGAAAAAGTGTTTGCCCCCTTCCTCATTTCCTGTTCCTTTGCAGGTTTGTCACACTTAAGTGTTTCGGAACATCAAACCAATTTAAACAATAGTCAAGGACAACACAAAATGCAATTTGTAAATGAAGGTGTTTATTATTAAAAAAAAGGGGAAAAAAAAATCCAAACCATCATGGCCCTGTGTGAAAAAGTGATTGCCCCCTAAACCTAATAACTGGTTGGGCCACCCTTAGCAGCAACAACTGCAACCAAGCGTTTGCGATAACGTGCAATGAGGCTTTTACAGCGTCCTGGAGGAATTTTGGCCCACTCATCTTTGCAGAATTGTCCTAATTCAGTTACATTAGAGGGTTTGAGCATGAACGGCCTTTTTAAGGTCATACCACAACATCTCTATAGGATTCAGGTCAGGACTTTGGCTGGGTCACTCCAAAGTCTTCATTTTGTTTTTCTTCAGCCATTCGGTGGTGGACTTGCTGGTTTGTTTAGGATCATTGTCCTGCTGCAGAACCCAAGTTCGTTTCAGCTTGAGTCCACGAACAGATGGTCGGACATTCTCCTTCAGGATCTCTTGGTAGACAGCAGAATTCATAGTTTCTTTTATCACGGCAAGTCTTCCAGGTCCTGAAGCAGCAAAACAGCCCCAGACCATCACACTACCACCACCATATTTTCCTGTTGGTAATAATATTCTTTTTATGAAATGCAGTGTTCCTTCTACGCCAGATATACTTGGACACACACCTTCCAAAGAGTTCCACTTTTGTCTCATCGGTCCACAGAATGTTGTCCCAAAAGTCTTGGGGATCATCAAGATGTGTTCTGGAGAAATTGACACGAGCTTTGATGTTCTTTTTGCTCAGCAGTGGTTTTCTCCTTGGAACGCTGCCATGCAGGCCATTTTTGCCTAGTCTTTTCCCGATGGTGGAGGCATGAACGCTGACCTTAACTGAGGCAAGTGAGGCCTGCAGTTCTTTGGACGTTGTTGTGGGGTCTTTTGTGACCTCTTGGATGAGTCGTTGCTGCGCTCTTGGGGTAATTTTGAGCGGCCGGCCACTCCTGGGAAGGTTCACCACTGTTCCATGTCTTCGCCATTTGTGGATAATGGTTCTCACTGTGGTTTGCTGGATTCCCAAAGCTTTGGAAATGGCTTTATAACCTTTTCCAGACTGATAGATCTCAATTACTTTCTTTCTCAATTGTTCCTGAATTTCTTTGGGTCTCAGAATGATGTGTAGCTTTTAAGGATCTTCTGGTGGACCTTACTGTGTCAAGCAGCTCCTATTTAAGTGATGCCTTGATTGTGAACAGGTGTGGCAATAATCAGGCCTGGGTGTGGCTAGAGAAATTGAACTCAGGTGTGGACAACCACAGTTATACCACAGGGCCATGATGGTTTGGATTTTTTTACACCTTTAATAATAAACACCTTCATTTACAAATTGCATTTTGTGTTTACTTGTGTTGTCCTTGACTATTGTTTAAATTGGTTTGATGTTCCGAAACAAGTGTGACAAACCTGCAAAGGAACAGGAAATGAGGAAGGGGGCAAACACTTTTTCACACCACTGTACATGGAGTCTGGTGGCTTTTGGGAATGCCATTTCGTGGATGTTTTTATGTAAAAAAAGGACCTTTCTCTTTAACAGAAAGGTAGACCTCCTTAGAAGTCCTTTCCATAATGTTGTCAGACACTTAGACTATGAATATGAGGCTGTCATTGGTAAAACGAGTTAAAGGTAAACTGTTACGGTTTGAGGAAAAGAGGACCAAAACGCAGAGATGAGGCAGGCAGGCAGGCAGGAGAGTTATGGTGAGGATTTATTCCACAAAAGAATACAAAAAGGAATGCAACAATGCAATACCAAGTCCAAAACGTAAATCACAAAAAAATCCAAAAGTCCAAAGTGAAAAAGGAAAAACTCATGTCGGAAAACAGAGACCTCAGGGAAAAGTAAAAATGCTAAACCAAATGACTGGAACGGGAACACAGACACCAGCACACAAAAGGAATACACAGGGTAATGAGATAACGAGAGGCAGGTGACACAAGGGCTGGGAAACAGGTGGAAGACATCAGATAATCAGCGGGGAAAACAGGAAGTAAAACTAAAGACAACAGCACAGAAAAGCAGACTATCAAAATAAAACAGGAAACAGAACATACAGACACTCAAGGGAAACACAAGACAGAAACTACAACACAAGACCGGGGAAGAAACTAGGGCTGTGTCTCAAATCGCGCACTTCTGTACTAAATACTAACTATTTGAGTACATAGTGCATTCACATTGTCGAAGTGCGGTCAAATGAAGTGCACTTAAGTACCCGGATGGTGCACTCAAAACGGCCACAAAGTTGCTTGTAGATCGATGGACACTTTCCACACTCAATGGTCACCATCTTGGCTACGTAGCGGAAGGGGCGGAGCTAACAATAGTTAGACGTGATAGAGAGACCCAAGGAGCGATACAAATAAGTTGAAAGTGAGCCTTTTTGCTATACTTATAACATATAAGCCACCTGTTAATTTTACAGTCGGTAATGATTTTTGTACCATGAATTATAACGTTTATTGGTACCGTAATTTGACGTGATAGCAAGCTAACCATAGCTAGCTAACAGCGGCAGTTTAACCAGATTGGCAAATAAGTTATAAGATAATGTTACATGTGTTGTAGTATTTTGTTGTATGTGTAAAACTATCGTCCCGCTGTAGAAGATTTTAGTGTTAAAAGTGTGATCTGTACATAATCCGATGTGAACTCAGCAAAATAGCGATCAGCTGATTGTCTGCCAGTAACGTTAACAGTAGTGTAATGTTAAAACGTATCCGCTGTTACTGCCTCCATCTGATGTATATCCTGTATAACCCATCTCTTCAGGGACAAACGAGGAATAGAGGGCTGTCATTTAGGGGCGACGATGGCCATCAGACCGTAGAAGGATGCTCTGGAGAGTCTGAAGTCCACCCTCATGTCCCTGTCCCCATCAGACTAGCTATAGCCTGGGGAGGGGGGAGCCTGCAGAACTACAAGCACATTTATAAAATAAAATTATATCAAAAGTATTAAACTTTGTTATCTTTTGTATTACACGTTGCATGACTGTAGCAAGCATATAATGAATATAAAGGAATGGGATCTATTTAAATGTCAGGTATGTTCCCTCCGCTTTCACTATTGTATCGTCACTGTATGAAGACCATTTAGAACAAAAATACAACTTAGAATAAAAGACGTAATGATGTTTTGTCTATTAGGTTAGTTGTAAGGGTAATGCTTCACTATAACAGTCTTGTCTCTGGGCTACAAATATTTCCTCATGAAACAGTTGAGCATTAAAATCAACAGTAACGTTATGAATGAATTAATATTAACGTTACTTATTTTTAGAGCAGAAACATAAGTATATACATATAAGAGTGGACTGCAAAGAATAGGTATAATTAATTAATTTAAAAGACTGCACTAACAAGAACGAATATTATACAATACAGTTGTGTGTACTGTTTTCAGCTAATGGGGGGGCATGACGGTGGTGTCGCAGTCATCCTGGCGTGACACGGAGCAAATAAAAACATCACATTTACTGTTGTTAAAATATCAAAAACAAAGCAAGAATTATTTTTCGCGAAACACAATAGCAGACTGGAAGGCTCTCCCCTGGTGAAATTCCCAATTGTACAGAAGAAGAAGGAATGAAACGTGATCGTCATTTCCGGTAAGCGCACATGGCAGTGCGCGATTTGAGACAACACTCCTCTGTCGAAATTTACGCACTATGCAAGACAGTACGTAGTGCGCGAAGTGTAAGTGCACTAACGGAAGTGCGCGATTTGAGACACAGCCTGAGACACAAGCACATGGAGACAAGACAGAACCAAAAATACCAAATAAGGAGGAACAAAAACGAAGCAAAATACCCAAACCAAAACAGTAAATACAAGCTGGACAATTGCCCTAATAACTTACATTGCAGCTTGTTTCTCCGCTGCCGACTGCAGCGATCTTGCTTAATACTGGACCAATGTCAAAGATTGTTGTTCCCAACAGACACTTAAACACAAAAACACTAACAGTAGTTGCCCCTTAAAGACTGACTGCTAAGAGAGATGGTGAAAGATTAGCATGTTTAGGATTTGCAATAGTTTACAGCTGTGCTTGTTGTGTGAAGTTAAAAAAACAAAACTTTGCATTGAACTATGGACCTTGGGTGTCTTGAGGCCTCCTTGTTTGTTTAGGTGTCATGCCCTTCAGCCATATGAATGTGTTCATTTGGATGTGTGTATAGGAACTTTCAGAAAAAATGAAAAGTCGTCATTCCAACATTGGATGTTGATGTAAATCCTTTTAACAAGTTTAGAACTTGTAATTACCATTATTAGTCCAAAGCCTAGTTAAGCATTTGTTTAGGCTTGTCTTGTCAGGCTCAGTTCAACATTGTCATATTCATATCAATCCAACTGATGCCCTAAAATAGACACTGTTCAGAGGATGTTTTTTTGATTTAGGTAACAGCCTTTCCTCTGCTGCCACTCTAACACCCACCAGTGCATTTTTTCTTTATCAGAATGATGGTAGGAATCTGAGAATTGTTTTACTTGCATGTAATTATTAGCCTCATGGGGCCGCTGGTGTAGCTATAGACTTTAAGTCTTGTTTATTCTTTAAAACTTGTCATGCTTTGGCAACATAGGGCTACTATTAATGTGCGAGATAAATAAAACCCAGAGAGGGTGTGTGAACATGTGTAAGATAAAGATAATTGGAATGCTTGTCTGTGTGTGAATGCAAGTGTGGGTGATAGGAGATAGACTCAAGGATAGTAGAAAGGCAAAGGCAGACAATGTGTGTGTGTGTGTGGTCTGATTGAGTGCATGTGTGTCTGTCGCTTTGTGAGAGGCAGTTTCTAAGTGTTTCTCTGTGTCCCTGTGTGCCTGAAAATATATTAACAACCCGTCAAGTTGTTTGCAGGTCTTCACTTGCTCGCTGCTCTGTGTGTTTAAACTGAGGCCTGGTGTTGTTGCTAGCTGGTTTCCAGGACTCAAAGGGTATGGTGCTTTCCAATTGTCTCTGCAGTGCTGCCTCATTAGAAAAGCTTCAAATCATCTTCATTGGTTTTTCCAAGGCCCCACAGAACATGTACTGTTGACAATGGCAATGGCAGCAAAAGGAAGTAAAGTCAGGCTGCCTATCACTCAATTAAATTGAATTAAATGGCTGCTATTTATTGGCATGTTATAAAGGTGCCATACTTAGTCAAACATAATACATTCATTTAAGAGGTGATAGCTGGTATTGTTTTGGCCTTTCCTCATTTTTCCCTTCCCTTCTGTCTCTGTGTGTGATTGTGGGTGTGTTTCTCTGGCTCCCTCTCTCCTCGCTGATTATCACCTGCAGTGTCTCCCACATGTTGCTCTTTCCAGTAATTAACCCACCCAGTGATCTACAATCCTATCTTCCATTCCTATCAAAGGTTCTGTAAAAAAACAACAACACAAAAAACAGTTGCATCACCTCAAAAAGGTTCAGTCTGGTTTCCACCCTGGCACAGAAACAGCCTTGGTCAGGGTCACCAATGACCTCCTGATGGCAGCAGATACTGGTTCCCCATCTCTACTCATCCTCCTGGACCTAACAGCTGCTTTTGATACAGTAGACCACAACATCCTCCTCCACCGCCTGCAAACACCATTGGACTCTCAGAAAATGGTCACAACTGGTTTATACCTACCTGACCGGCAGAACCGAGCCCATCGCCCTGGGGAAAGCTAAATCCCACACCCACAACATCACCTGCGGTGTCCGTCAGGGCTCTGTGTTGGGTACTCCCCCCTCTTTCTTCATCTACATGCTCCCCCTTGGCAAAGTCATTAGCAGATTTGGCATATCATGCCATTGTTATGCTGATGACACACAGCTTTACCTCAGGACATCCCCCACTTCTTCTGCTCCCCTGCCAACATCCACACTGACCACCTGCCTGGAGGAAATAGAGGGGTGGATGAAGCTCAAGATCCTGCAGCTGAACAGCTCCAAAACAGAAGCCATCTTAGTTGGTACACCACATCAGCTCCGCCTTTCCACCATCACCCGTTTCACTTTTTCTGGCCAAAACATCTGTCACCAACTTGCGTGTTAAAAAGGACCCTCAACTCATCTTTGACACCCACATCCAATACCTCTGTAAGACAATATTCTACCACCTTGCCTGCTCAGAGCCGGGTTCTGGAACATGCTGCGCTTCTCTCCATTGAGTACTGGTACCTTGTCTGCCAGCTTCCTACTGTGACTCCTCAGTTCTCTAAGTTAACTGTCAATCTGCCTAGTATCCATAGAAATTGGACGAAATTCTCCTTTTAAAGATTATTTTGTTATTGCCAAAGGTTAAAACCTCTGACCTGTTGATGTTTGACAGCCCCTGTACCTGATCGTTCTGGACTGTTGACCAAAACAATCATGCCAGAAACAATCCATTGTAAAAGAGGGATCTTTTTTGATGGAACATTTCAAACTGTCCCCACTACTGGTATTGCTGATGCTCACTACAGCTGCAAGAAAACCCACATGAATGTTTAGAGTTCAGACAAATGAAAAAGAGGTTATTAGGTCAGGCAAGGACATTGGGACCCATGATCATTGTACATGAACCCAAAAAGGACATAGACAAAAGACAAAAAAACTCCAAGGATCCTAATGGGCCAGGGCTGTAATAGAACCAGAGTAAATTGATCCAAATAGACCTGAGCATAGAAAAACACTCACCATGTGCTGCCTCTAATTTGTTTTAAGCCTGCATAGAGACCTTGCCTCTGTAACCTCATCCAACTCGAAACCAGCTGAGAAATGATAAAACCTAAATGGCTTTTAATCATAACATTCATCCATCCAGGTTCACTTCAACATTAGCAAGGACCCCTCTTTACGGTTCATTCTTAGGACAGGGGCATTGGATTTTTCTGTGCCAATAATTAAATTCATAGAACACGCAAAAATGAATAAAAAAGACAGATAGTGGCTGAAGAGTTAGCTAAGGCTGACTCTACAGACCTCCATGGAAAAACTGCATGGAAAACTGCAAAACATATTTATTGGAGTTGGGCCACATGGATCTGTTCCTCAAACTGGACTTCCTGGATCATATCGGCGCTTATTTGAAAGGTCCACAACTCCTCGGTCCTCGGCTGAACTGGAAGTTGTTCTCTCCCTCCTCGATGAAAGTCTCAAAGCGCTATTTATTATTATTATTATTACTATTATTAATATAAGAGCTATAGGCGAGGATACGGAGAGCAGCATTCCTGGAAGCCGTGCAGCTGAAGGAGTTGTTAATAGAAAAGCCAATGAGATATATATATATCTTTTACCGGTTACATATACACACACACACACACACACACACACACACAGAGCCAGCTGTATCATACAGAGAAAAGTAACGTGGACATAATGTGGACCACTGACATGCATCAATGCTATGAATCGGACAAAGGCGTAGCCTGACACAGGTGGGTCAGACATTTTTCTTTAATTCTCTGTTCATATAATAGTATGTTTCTACATAAATGGTTGTGTTAAAGCACAAAAGGTTGGGTACTCAAGGTATTTAAGTTGAGTTTAATTGTATTTTCTCTTATATTGCTAAATCCATATTCATCAATTTCTTTCTCACAGAATAAGGCAATGATATTTCTGATATTTAGTGAGACTGCATCTTAATCCCAAACAACATTTCTTTCTCCCTGTGTAGCTTCTATGTTCAGGTTCCACTCACTATCTCTGTCTCGGCTCGACACTTTTACCTGACCCGAGGGATGTCTCAATCACTGACAGACCACCTAACTGGATCAGGTGGGCAGCTGGGATTCTGAAGGTGGGGCTGCATTTCATCTTTATTAGACAATATTTTACTCAGATAAATGACCCTTCCTGATTAGAGTTGTGTAAGAGGGAGAAAGGTGAAACTGTGGAGTGAACAGAGACAGATGGTTATAACCATCAACTGACCCAAACCCAGGAAAATACAGGGCCACCGCCTGAAGAAATGGCTGCAAACAGGAACCCGCCATTGCCTATTTCCCTTTTTTTCTGGCTTATAATTTATTTAGTTTTGAAAAGAAAAAGAGAAACTGAAGCTGAGCCAGTCATTTTATTTCCTTTGCTCCTAGCTGTCTAGGTAGATCCCACATATTAATAAATGATCTACTGTTCAATGCATCTTACTGACATTGCAGAAAGTGACAGAGGGAGAGCCAAGGATCAAACAGAACGATGAGTCATGCCTGACTTTGCATGCTGTGTACCAGGCCAAGAGTGAAGAGGAAACAAGGGCATTGCACACACACAATCAAGAGAATGATCAAGTTTAAAAGTGATAAAGGAAGAACATTACCTTTCTCTTGTTGTTTGGGCTCACGTACAAATAACTGAGTATTGTCTTTGCTCCTACTTTGTCATTGAGCTTCTGGTACGTTGCTCCATAGTCAGTTGACCTGAAATTTAATCAGAAAGGTATGATGAACACTTGATAAATTACTTGTTGCAATTAAAAGTCTCCCCCGAGAATTCAGTGGGAGAGGGGAAAGAGCACTGATGTAATTAAGTCCCTTTTGTGCTCAACGTAGCAACATGAACCCCAGAGGAGGAGCAGAGGCCACATCATTACGGTCACTGTGTGGGGACTTGAGCTGCTGGATTATAATGCACACAAACAGCACATCCTGAAACCAGAACACACAGTAACAATGGAAACTTTTACAATCCAATTACACACAATTGATACTAACATTGAAACACAATTAGTGGAATTTGAACATGCTCTAAAAACATCACAGAACATAAACAGCACCATTTTCTCCATGCCATGGGTGGATATAAGGCCTCCCTGTACCCGTGTATGTGCGTGTGTGTGTGTGTGTCTCCAGTATGCGCAGTACTGTAACGGGGACGGGGAGGTACTACATCCCTAGAAGGCTCTTTGAGCGCATGTCTTTGCACTGGGCTACCTAGTAAAACTGCTATCTACCTAGACGACTAAAACTACTTTTGAACATACAGATGTTCCACAAAACAAGCCACTGTACTAGTTCATTTAATGCAGGGTTAATACACAAAACAAAACTTCCTGCTCTTATTTTTCAATATTCTACAATTTTAGGCTAGTGATTAAGTTATTTCGTGAGAAGAGCGCATGCTCCATCCTCGCTTGGTCTGTTTTAGTAGTTATTGCTATTATCGGTAGCTAGGTGCTTTTTTATAACAGTGTACTGTGTTCATTTTCTCAACCTCTCTGTTTGCCCAGCCACTACAGATGTGAATTAGCTTATAGCTAACTCTGGTAAAGCTAAGAAGCTGTGCATGGTCCATGTTAAATAGTAAATGAATACATAAATACCATTAAATATCAACACTCTGCTGTGTCTTAGTGCTATACTGCAGTGCTGGTGGGATGTTGCGCATGGTCAAGATTTTAATGATAAGAGATTTAGATTTTAATCACAAAACATACACATTTACAGCTCACAGCAAGTTAATATGTTATAGTGACTGGCTTTTGTTTGATCATCTAGTGTCGGCAATTTTTTCCTATGAGTGAAATGCCCCGAGTGAATTCAAGACGGGCTTTTATTGTGAAGGGTAGGCATGGAGGAAGTGGAGCTGGGGTTATGCCAGCATCGCTTAGTTTCATTCATATTTATTGATGTACACCCGCCAAGTGTGAAGTAGATGAATGGTTGTCGAGATATTTAAAAGATGACACACACACACACAGACCCAGAAAGGGTCCTCACTTCACAGTTAGATTATTCTAATCTACACTGGTTTTACACAGATCGGCTCTGATGCCATCCGAATCCCATTATAGTTTAAATCATCCACTCCAATGAATTCTTTTCTCCGATTTACAGACCCACACCGGCATTGGACATTTTCCTGCCACTCTACCAGTCCCTGTAGGCTAAGCTTTATAAATAACGTATTGTATTGATGCTTTTTTTAAAGACTTATTATGATTAGAGAGGCTGCGCGCAGTAATCCCACTGCAGCTAATATCGTGGGACATTCAAACTGCAAAAACAGCCCTGAGGAAGTCACCGACACAGAAACACATACTCATTCAAAATAATGTCATAGCCTTTATGTATTGACTTTCAACAAGCATAGACCACGAGAGCAGGGGGCCGTAGCCCGGGTATTTTTTTGGAGTCCCATATATTTTTATGAATAAAAGCCTGAATTGTGTGGGGTTTTTTTCTTCTCAAAACCGGTGGTCAGTTAAATGAGCCAAACCATATTGTTACCCATCATCCACTCCCACCTGTCTCTGTGTGTATCTCCTGAGTGCTGACTGCTAATGATGAATATGATGTGGGTTAGCAGGATGTGTTCTGGTTGTGGACTGGATGTTTGTTGTGTGCTATTGTTTCATCTGTACATGTATGTGTAAATAGACTTGGCCTGTGGTGTGTGAATGTTAGTGTTGGATCAGAGGGGTTAATCTGAGCATGTGTATTTCAAAAGGTGGTATCCACAGCCCCTTTCTGTTTAAGCTTTATGTATCTATAGAAAAAAGGCCAAAACAACATTTGTGACTGTTGTTTGATGTTGTTTCAGAACCAAGGCCAGCGCTGTTTGTTGTGTATAGGTGTGGTGCTGTCCATAGTACGGAAACAGCCGGATAATGGGGATACATGAGGGGACTGTGTGTGTGTGTGTGTGTGTGTGTGTGTGTGTGTGTGTGTGTGTGTGTGTGTGTGTGTGTGTGTGTGTGTGTGTGTGTGTGTGTGTGTGTGTGTGTGTGTCTTGCTCCTGACTGGTATTTGAAATGCGTGTGGTAGGCTAATCAGAGTTTGATGGTGGTGTTATATTGGAAACGTTAGTGGCAAAAACACATGACTCAATCTCTCTTTCTTTTGCTTGCTCACTCGCTCTCTGAGTGGGAACCCAGGCGCTGCTGGAGGACGCGGCTCCTGTGCGCTTTACAAAATAGAATCCTGCTGGCGCTTTTGCACAGTTCCATTCTTTTTTATAGTGGATATTTGTAGGCAAGTAACTGAGAAAGTAAAACCTTTTATTCACGCTGAATTTGGCTGAATTTTGAATGCTTTCTCATGCATATGACATCATATCTGGGAATAATATGGAGACAATCTTAGGTTTTGGCCAACCCGCAAAATCTATCTTTTTTACCTGGCCTCTTAGGGCTTCCATAGGAAAGAATAGTTTTAAAATGTTTTAAATAGCTCAATTCAAGAGGCCACAATGTCATGTGACCCGAGTGAGTGAAAACAAAAATACCCAGAGGTTTTGGCAATGAAAGCAGATGGCACTCATTTTTTAATGATTTAAATGAGGCATTTTAGGAATTCATTTTCATGAAAGGGGAGAGAAGGGGAATCACATGCAGCAAAGGCCCAGAGGTTGAAGTCGAACCTGTTGTGGCTGCAGCGGGAACTTATGGCATGGCAGTAATTTGATGCCAAATGGGGCTGATTGCCTATTGCAATTCCATTGGCAGAGGGGACTGTTGTCGGCATGTGCTCGTAGTTGGCAGACGTTGGTAGAAGTTCTGAGAGAATCACCTAACGGGGAGTGAGCAGTATAACAGCATGATGTTCCAAGTCAGTTTATCATCTGTGTCAACTGTGTAAAAAATGTGAAATGGCACATTATGTCAAATATTTCTGGTTTTGAGTCTGTCCAAAGAAGTTGCCCCACCACTTTTTTCCCACCTGACAACATCAGTGTAAATCCAACAATGCATATAGTCTCCACAGTCTGAAAACTTTAACCACCTGGAGAAATATCAAAGGAACTAATAAAACAAGAAATTAACAAGTGGAACATGAAAATTTGGAGAGAGAAAAAGAGAAAATATGTGAAGTGGGGACAATATATTTATGAGATTCAAACCTAATTTCTATGCACTTTTGCAACTTATATAGAAACAATAAAGCCACCATTTTGGCTAAATTATGTGTAAATTAAGCCAAATTAACTTTTTCAAAAACAAATTCAAGCACTTTCTGACTGTGTATAATATTTACCTCAGTATATTCCTACTTGGTTTGTTTAGAAGAAAATGATAGCATTAGAGTAAAATTGACTGTAAAAAGTTGCCTTTTACATTGTAAGATTGTTATAACATGTTTTTAACTGACTTAAGGCTCACGAAAATAGTTTACATGACTTCCCAGACTCGGTATCCCCATGCATATACCATACTAGCCATACATAGACAGCATCTACAGCATCATCATCATCTCCATTCAGGCTTCTTCTTGTTTTTTGCATTTTGCGCGTTTGTGCAGTCACTGTTACACTCGTTCTTATTTTTCGGTGACAATGCAGCATTCCCGGAAGTGGAACTTCAAGGATTTAGACTATTTGTGACAGACAATTTTTTCTTATTATAAACGTAAATGTTATAACATTGTTTTAGTGTTTAACAATCATGTCAAGGTATCTGAGTGGCGTGTTGATGGCGCAGTGCATATGACATGCCTTTGGTGAGGGAGACCTTGGTTTTTACTTTAGCTAAACTTTGAAAAACGAAAATCGCAAATTGTATCATAACAACAAAATCTGGCAGAAAAATCGCAATATGATTTTTTTTTTTTTCAAATCGCTCAGTCTTAGTTGGAATTGAACCTGCAGCCGCTGTGGCTAGCACAGAGCCTTTGTGTATGGGGCACTCCAACACCCCTGACATGGCTGGGATAAGGATCAGCGCCTCTTAATGTGAGACCATGGTTCTCAGCAGAAAGCCGATAGAGTGCCTACTCCGCAGTGCTGTATTCAACCACCTAAACCAAGACCAAGTCATCACCAAGACCAGAGTATATGGAGACCGAGACAAGCCCAAGACCAAGGCTAAGACCAGACTACTGCAAGTCCTACTGCAGGACACGATAAAAAGTAGAAAATCTTAACCATACAGTATACACACAGCTAATATGTATAGCTAATATATAGTTTTCTTTTTTTTTTGGATATACAGTAAACTCCTCATGTTATGGTTTAGGTGGCCATTTTTTATTACCAAGGAAATCGCTCAGACAGCCAGAGCTTCGGTCACTTTCTTGGGAGTGTGTGTTAAGGGTGCAGGGAGAGGGGGGTTTGGGGTAACAAATTTCAAATTGGAAATGTGTGAAGTTATTGGTTCCGGTCTTAACATGAAATCCTGAGTCCTTTTCATCTGTGACCGAGACAAGACCTTCCAAAAGTGGTCTTGAGACCAAGACCGATTTAGAGTACTACAAAACTGCTACTCTGGGTGGGTAACGAGTCCTTACCCTAAGTGACTTCAAGTACCTCAGGGTCTTGTTCACAAGAGGTGGGACAATGGAGCGGGAGATTTGCCACTGGAACACCGTGGGGTTCCCCAGACAGAGCTGGTTAACCCTTGTCTTCCCATCAACCATGGAAAATATTTTTCAACACTATTATTGCTTTTTCCGACATTTTTGTCATTTTTTCAATGTTGTGGGTGTTCTTTTTGATTTTTTTTTTCAGTTATTTGATATTACTAATGTTGACATTTTCAGCACTTATTTCTTTCATTTCTCACTTCATGTAAAAAATAATAATAATATTAATAATTTCCTAAATGAAAATAGTGACGAGCCATCTTTAAACAGTTGAAAAGCCAGCTTTGAATGAAAGCTTTGAATGAAATATTGGGCGAAGTGCAAATGCAAAATTTGTGTTCAGTAGAAAAGAAGCATTTTAGAATGTCTCCAACTTATTTGAGCTGCAGGTCTAATTTATTTTGAGCGGCCTAAAGCTCAATCAGCTCAAAAAGCTATTCTAATTTCACATGAAGATAGAGAAAAAGCCCAAAGCATGCAAATCTTAAAATGCAGCAAAGACACTGCAGAAGGCCATGTGTGACTTCAAATGAAGCAATCACTCACATCGACTAATGGGTTTTTTTCCCACCTTCTTTCGGTACAGCTGTTAAATCTAGACTAAATTCCTTGTTTGAAAGGTTTAAAGACGTTTTCTGAAAACTCCACGCTTGAAGTTTGCATACAGCCATGAAAATACAGAATATTGATTGCACACTGGCAATATTGTGTCATTTACTAGCTCTTTAAGATTTTGCCATGTAGTGCATGTCAATTCTCTGCTGTATCAAATCACATTACTTTGCAGAATTACGTAAAAAATACACTTTGCCAAAAATGGTCAATAGCCCCCAATAACCTGAAATTGTTTTCATTACAGGCCGGTTTCATGGTGAGAAAATACATACAACTATGCTGGATAAGTCCTGTATGATTCATCAGAACCATCAAGAGCCAGGACCATGGGACAATGACATCAGCAGGCTATTGATTGGCTCCTCAGAGGCCCCTGTCACAGAATCACTTGATTTAGGGGTCAATGACTTATTTTTAGTGTCACAGCAACTTTCAACATTAAGCAATAAAATAGCCCAACCCAGCAGAATGAAACCCCAGGACGATGGAAGTTACATTGAATGAAAAATGATAGTTTCTCAAGGACGATGATTCAGGGGGAAACTTGCCCGCCTTGCTGGTGGCGTTATTAAGGCTATTCAGTGTATGTGGGTGTGAAACCCAGCTCTGACCACACTGGCATGATATCATCCGTTGTGAGGATGTTCTTCACATGGGCTGCAGGTGAGCCGATGCTTCAGACTGTCCACATGTTGAATTAGTCAAGGGGGGACTTTACTAAACATTGTACGAGGAGGACACAATAATGATATCAGTGCTATTCCACTGTATAAAATTCTGGATATGTTAGGACGATTGAGCTATTCCCATTACATCTTGAATCATACTCTCTAACACATACATACACACTCAATCAAAAGCCTAAAACAACCTTTTTACTTTCTCTGAGAATATGTCTATAGTCACTTATTAGATAGAGTTTCAATTATAATTTCTAGAGTCTACCATAGGCAGTTACTTTGATAGGCAGTTACTACACAGCTTTCCCATTCTTGGTGGGGGTGTGATTAATCATGGTTTGGGGGGTGGGAGCAGCACGCACCTCGGGGTCACTCACTGCATTAGAGCAAAGAAAACACCAGTCACACTGCTTGAGACAGTTTGAGTTTAGAAACCCTCAGCAAGCTTAAACAGTGTATCTAATGTGCAGCAGGCTAAATCAACCCCTGTACTCCTTCCCTCTACATCTAATTCCTGCCCTCAAGGTTCGGCAGCAAAACCTCCACTCTCAAAACTACCCTAGTTTTAAAAAGAATGTTCCAACATCCTGATTTGACAGCTGTCATATTGGGATGTGTGTTTATGAAACAAGTCAGACTACTTTAGATTTCAGAACTCACCCAGAGCTTATTTCTGTTCTTTTTCTTTCATTCAGATTCAGATCTCTGTGTGTGTTCTTTTGTTTTTCCATTTCCATTCTTATGTAATCACCTAATTCACCCACAATTCATTTCAGTCTAAACATACACATTGGAATTTCGCATCCCAACCACTTTTGGGGATTGTCAACTTTCAGCTGTTGGGTCTGCTTTACAAAATGTGAGATATTTTGCTTCATATGTCCTTTGGCATTAAGCAATGCCAGATGTTGCACCACGTGATTTTTTAGGTACAAAAGTTTCACGCTGTTACCTCATGCTGCTTTTGGGGCCACAACAGGCAGAGATGCCTAGTTTAGCTCCAACTCCCCCTGAGGACTATTGGATTCCTGGCAGACCAATTGGCTTTCTTAAATGCAGTTATCAGTCTTATTTCCTGGCTATAAATTGTCCATTGATTCATTATCATCTCTTCATTCAGCCATCTTTCTGTCAATATGTCTGCTTATCACATGCACCTTTAATCCTCCATCCATTACTAAGCTCTGTTTTGTCAAGGCATCACATTTATAATAACGTGTATGAAACATTAGTAGCATCAAGCTACCGTCGTTCTGATTTTTAACCATGAAAACTAACACTTGGGCCTTTCCAAAGCATTCCAGGGTTAAGTTTACACAAGGATACAAGGAAACAAAAAAATTGCTTAGACCCCAGAGGGACTGTTAACATCCACCGCAGATTACATAACGTATGTGAGTTCTGACGTGTTACATAAAAAGTATTTAAACACAAATGTTCAAAACATTTGTCAATATTGACATGCAGTACATCGTTTGATTGGTAAAATTCTCTCCAATTCAATCATTCAGTTCATTTTACTGAAATCATAAGAACCAAAGCATTATTCATAATCTTATTGCTCATGCTATTGACAAAATGATGATCTTCCTTACCTGTAGGCTGTCCTAAATGCTCTATCCCCATCCATTCCGGGATTTTTTTATATTCCTCTTTCTATTAGCTTTGTAGCAAATCATTTGGCAATGGCTTGAATGTAACAGACGTTCATTAATATCGAAAAGTTGCACACTAAAGCTTTAACTATGAAGAATTCACAACTTTATGTTTGGAATCTTTCATTATTGTGGCTGAGGTGTCTGGGAGTCAGATTACTGAGCTAGTATACACCACACACATTGAAAGTGTTTTTTGCTTTCACCTCTCTGCTTGGTTTGGCCATTTAATCTACAAACTCAACAACAAGATTAAGAGGATAGTGTCAATGGCTAGCAAGATAGTGGGACAACCCCAAAAACGTCCCAAATATACACTGAAAGAATGAGGAAGAAAGCTAGGGAAATCACTGCAGACAGAACATATCCTCTTCCCAGCCAATTTAAGTGCCTCTGGTAAAAAGTGTATTTAAAAAATCCTTTGTTCCAAATGCCATCATCTCAACCAAACATCAAACTGAGCTGCTATTTAAATGTATTTAAGCTCATTGATTCCTTTTTTATCCTGATATTTTCTTTTTTTTTTCATTTCATCTTTTTCATTACAGTATATCTGAGATGTCTGTATGTGCATCTGTCTTGTATGACTGGTTAGCCATAGACAAATGGCTAAAGATTAAAGATTATTCTATTCAATTCTAAAGGATATGCCCAATAATAATTGGTTTTTAGTTATAGTTTAATTTGGTTTAACAGTGACTAATTATAGTATATTTTGGGTTTAATATATGCAGTTTCTAATTACAGTATGGTGTCTAATGCTGTCTAACATTACTGTAATCAGAGTATAGTTTTTGTCTAATGAAGATTTTTCTTTTTTTTTCTTTGATAAAGTAAAGCTTCTACCTCCCAATAATGAACTAACTACAGCATAACTTGGTGGTGGGTTAATTAGGATATAACTGCTCATTTACTGTCTAGCTAAGGCCACATTTTTTATAATTTGGTCTAATTTGATACAAAGTATTTCTTATTACATCATATTAATGTACCTTAAAATAGAGTGGGACCAAAAATGATTGTGTCATCATTTTTATTCCTCAATGTTTATGGTGTTGGAAAGAGATCAAAGGTTTGTCATCTCTATTTAGCTGACACTCTTTTTTTGTATTAGGTACAAAATGTATAAATGTGTCAAAAGTGTATTGGCTTGCCATTTACATTGGAAGCAGGAATATAATGTAGGTTGGCTCAACTTTTAATGTAAAGAATTAAGCTGGCAGGTATAAACATTATTATGCAGCTTTTTGACAGATTCTACCTTTCGTATCCCAAGGACCATTTAATCCATAGTGACAACAGTTGCAATAAAAACGTTTGTGGAACTGAGACTCTACAAGGTAATGAGGGAAAGTCAATTGCACGAGTTGGCTCGGGGTCTGTCCATGCTCTGAATTAGGTATTTATGCTGTAGGTCTGACACACGTAGACAACATGAATACCCAGTATCGACGAGTATACATCTTGAGTTTACCTTTATGTTACCCCTTTTAAGTATATCCACAGGAAAATATACATTTCCACACTGACACTCACTGACACTCGTATCACATATGCAGCAAGAATCTCAGCTTGTCTTCTACACTTCATTGAAGCTACATGATGCTTATACCAAGAGAAACATTCAAATCCAAGATGCCGTGTTTTTAAGACTGCATCATTACATCAAATGGAAATCATCTAGATGTCTTGTGCATGTTTGTATATGTCTCCCTCAGAATTCTGTCTGACACATCTGGTATCTTTTTGAAGTTTGGGATCTCTACTAGAATTTAAAATCAAATGTGTGAGTTTGAATAAAACTTGCACAAAACTTGAATAGAACAGCACAACATACAACACAATAAACATGGAGCCACCGATCGATATTTAAAAGATCATGAGCTGGAAAGGAAGAATTTTATTTGATTTTGGTTTAGTTTTTTCAGGTCACATTGTAGCTTTTAACTTTCTAACTTAACTTTTTCAGTTTTCAATTTTTGCATAGTCTTGTAGTACATCTTATGGTTTTGTTATTCCTATTTAAAAACCCATCTTTTCAGCATCATACTTTTATTCTTGGGATCTACTAGAATAGGTTTACATGCTTTGATGTTCAAAAATATAGTATGTCTCTCATACTGCCCATTGCTGCAGCTTGTTTGCCTGAAAAGCTCTGTCGGAGCTCTTGGCTCCCCTCCCCGAAAAGCCCAGTTTTTGCCCATGTTCATGCAGTGCTGTCTGTGAGAGAAGAGGATGGTCCATTTACAGTGAAGTGTGATTTTTGTACTTTATACATCTATTACATACACACTAAAAGACGAGAAAAATTTTAAAAAATAGGGGCTCTTTAAAGTTATTCTGCTTTCAGACTTAATTTCATTGATCTTGCAGAAAGGTGGACATAATATATTTACATGGTGGGTCTTAACATTTCAAAATATCACATATATGCAAATATAAAGTGTTCAAACAGGTTTATTACTCAGTTGAGCTATTATGAGGGGCCCTTTTATGTGTTTGAAACATAGACAGTGAACAGAATGGACATAGTGACGCCATTTACTTCGACAGAGACCAGTAAAGTCACTTTTCGGGTGATGGCTAGGCATTACTGCGCAGCCTCCAACTGAGCTTAAAGATGTAGATGTGACGTGAGCAACGTGTCTGAAAGTTGTAAGTCTTCTGGTAACTTTCTCAATTATTATAATCTCAATTATTCCCAATCAGCAGAGAGGGAGAGGTAGGTACTGTATATGTTAGGAGATAACATAGACACAGGCTAATTATTCCTAACTAAAATGCAAGTTAACATTAGTAATTTAAACCTAAACAGATGATAAAATTACAATTTACTGGATCTGAATGTGTCAACCAAAAATTCTGTTTACATACTACCTATTTGTCTTATTTAGACAACAAACTATGGTCAGTTATTACAAGCAAGTTGCAGAGGTACATTTGTTCCAGTTGTAGGGAGATCATACACCATTAGGCTGATCAGACCTTTTCTGTCTTTACTTCTTATGGAGTTATTCTTTGATCATTCTTGTTCCTCTTTTTGCTTTTCCTCAAGAGAGAGCTGTCCATGTCTGTGGTATCACTCTCCATAGGCAACAATGCAAAATACATTTCATAACGAGAAGTACTTGTGCAGATATTCTTGGTTATGACTTTCTTTCTTTAAGACGTTAATGCAGCCACATTCCTCCCTAACAGGCATCTACCACAGTTACATGACGATCGAGTCAGAAACGAGGCTGACGCTCTAAGTGAGTCTAAGCTGAGTTCAAGGCTGGTCAAGGTAATTTACTGGCTAACTTTGCAAGCTCCAGTCATGTTGATTAGTGGCTTTCATGAGGGATTTCTGCAGCCCACAGACATTAAAACTGATTGAAGACAGTCAGCTACACAGGCTCGCCATTTGAGAGATCTTTCTAAGACCGTTGCATCTTTTTCAAGCTTTGAATGTTTCATTAATTTACAAAATGAGATCCTTGTGAGTATTGGTATTCTTTATTCCTAAGGGAGCAGTTCAAAACCACAGGAATAGGAATATAAACACCAGACATATTTGGAATGTCCAACAGTCCCCTTTGACCAATTAACTGTGAGGCTTTTCTAGAAATGTCATCGTGTGATGAGCTTACCTCCATAATGAACTCTCAGTCACACTGTTGAGGTTGAAGTCAAATAGTTTGGTCAGCATCAAAATCACCTGCAGAACAAGACAAGCATTGCAATCAATACACAGGCCTATCAATCAATAACTGGTGATCAGGTTAAAAAGTATCAAGGCAAAATTAACAGGAAGAAAAATAAAACAGCAGTCAAAGACCATATTATCTATCATGGTAGAAGCATAGTTTGTCTTTCTCCCACATAGTAAGCTTCAGACAAAACCGTGGATGTTTTTTTTTTATGTGTATGCATGCATTTTCAAGTGCAGGTTTTTACAGTCCGCATGTTCCTAGTAACAAGGACCGCATCCAGGAACTCAGGAAGGAACTTTTGTTTTGGTGGAACGTGTGTTTTGTGACTCCATCACTGTGTAAGATGAGGTGTCAGGAGAAATATCGATTATACACAATTCAGTTCAACACCCGAGATGTACTCCCACGCCATGCATACTACCATACTGTACACCACATCGCTTAATGTGATCCGACTCTAATTGTTTCACACTCATTACCTAATCATATCAGATTGATTCTAAACACTCCCCTGTAAATATTCCTTATTCTGTGCACCCCAAGGTACCCAAGATGAGGCAAAGTGGGTCAGCCAAGGTCTTCAGGGAAAAACAGAAGCACAAACATCCCATTTCACTCGGAGGATAAAATAAGTAAAGTAGCACGGAAACTCACAATCTATTTACTTTGTGACTGGAGGTGTATTTGAAATGAATAAAACTCAGAAGAAGAAGAAGAGGCAAGAATAAGCTTCACAGGGAATGCAGCCGTTTTAGTTCAATATAGTCTCTTTTTTTTAAACTTCTCTTGCTGATTAGTTTATTTTGATAACATTGTGTAAAACAAAATCCCCAGGGATATTTTGTGGTGACTTCGACAGTTATCTGATGAGCCCTTTGCTTTGTGAATAACCCACAACGCGATGGTCAGGTGATATGGCGTGGGCGAAGAGCAGATGCTGCCAATGGAGAATTATTTTCATATAATGTATGGGCTTGTGCTGCGCTGCTACATCCTTATCTCAGGCTTTGCTATCGGGCGATATTCCCCAGTGCATGGAGTAAAATAAACAACTGGAGTCTATACAATTTATATCTGTTGCCTTGAAGTTGTGTGCTATGCTGTGCACGGCCAATATCCAACTGTTTCCCCTTGGCCTTCCACCCAGTGCACTTGGTGACTTTGTGAAACAAAATAAACAGAACAGATGCACCTTGGGTAGTGGAATTACATTGCGAGGTTGGGGCTCCAGTGAACAACCTTATTTTCGCTAACATCTGCAGCTTCCCGAAACCTTCCAAACGAAGTTGCACTGGCGGGTGACATTGATTAAGAGTGATTCAGGAAGTAGCTGGAAGTTTTCAGTGCCGGGAGTGAGTTGCTGGCCTTGAAGGTTTTTTTGGTTTTTTGTGTCGTTGTGGCACTGGACAACAACAAGTAGTAAAAAGGCCAAGTGATTATCCAAGGCTGGGGAATTTCCCTTAAATGGCCTGGACCAGATCTTTGCATACCTGACTGAGCCTATTTAACTGCCCAGCTGGAGGCTGAATTCACACTCGCACCACGCAGCCACTGCATCTCTTTAGTCCCTGACTTTTTTACTGACCCCTCTTTATTTACAGTTCCAACACACCATGTGGTGTTGTGTGTGTGTGTGTGCAGAGTTGATGCACCTGTGGGTAGTGGCTCCAGATTCTGGATAAAGTCTTGTAAAAGGCTGAGGTATAAGCCGAGTGAAGGGCAGTGTGCGTACGGGCCCTTCTGTCTGCCACATATGGAGACTATGTAGGCAGTCATCGGCAAGTGGCCCTGTCAGATGGGCTCCCACTGGAAAGTGCATATGCTCCATCACTGACCATGCCAATTAGGCCTGTGGGCTTCTTGTACTGTAAATACTACGATGAGGCAGCACACACACACACACACACACACACACATGCACACACACACTTCTGGCGGTTTGGAGATGTGCAGAGGAGCATGGAGTCATCAAAATGAGACGGTGGCTGATGGCCATGTGTTAAAGTTTGAGAATAATTAAATGATTGCAGTTACAAGCTAAATGTCATCTCGTCTTTGTAAAAGATTGCACTCTACTATTGTCCTGATTGTACATGGTGAGTTACAATGTTAGTGTGTTTGTCTGGAGGCTGCATTGACCAAAAGAGAGAAGATGGCATCGTAGATGTATATGCCCCTAACAACATCCAGAATGATGTGCAATGAAAAAACAGTGGCTGCCGAAGTGTCACAGACATCTAACTTGGAACAGTATCTCCAGGATCACCAGTCATCCTGCCTGCTACAGTCAAGATAAGAGAAACACACAACAACAACACTCTTAGCTGTGTGGCAAGTTGCTTAATAAAAACATAAAGTTGCAATCTGTAACTTTCTCCACATTCAAACTACAGCAAAGATGCCAGAGCTGTGTGTGTGTGTGTGTGTGTGTGTGTGTGTGTGTGTGTGTGTGTGTGTGTAGTGTTTGTAGTAGTGTAGTGTTGCATGTAGGAAGCATAGACTGTATACTATTAGTGGACGCAGCATGTGTGACATCACCCATTGGTTTGTGGCGATCTGCTATGAGTCGTTGAGCTTGCCGTTATGGGTCCAGCCATCCTGGTTGGGGATGTGATTTTAGACGAGAGGAGGAGAGAGAGAGAGGGTGGAAACCTGGAAATCCCATCATAGCCATGCCCTAAAACACCTCCTGCTTTATCGCCGATTTTAAAATCAACCACACCATAATTCAAAAAATGATCATCATTCTGTGTTGTAGACCACAATTTGATTATGACTGAGACCATAAACTCATTATGACAATGTTTACTGAGGTGAAATTGTGTGAGAAGTGGGTCACGCTCTCACAGACTTCTACAGAAACAGACCTCCTCTTACAACTGCACGTGGCTCCCCCTGTTGGAGATCAGTTAGAATGCAACTTTAAGGAGTCTCCCCCCCTTGGAGATCAGATATAATGCAGCTTTCAAAATGGAGTCTGATGGCTGGAATCAGACGAATACAGCTTTAAGTTTGAGTCTCCCCCTGCTGGAGATCAAGATAAATGTCAGCTTTGGGCCCTGAGGCCATTGTACATTTTACAGTGTGTTTTCCGCTGCTGGAGATTTTATATAAAGCCAATAAAACATCAAATGATGTGCAATGAAGATATGGAACATAATTTTTTTCAGGACAAACTGGGAAGAATATTTCCAGGATGAGGTCATCCTGAATGTTAAAAATGGTTCAAGATAAAACAAATAAATAAACAAAACGGAACAACACTCTTCCAGATATGTATTGATATCACAGACATATAGGTAAAACCTAAGCCATTTTAATAAAAACATAATGTCTTGTCACATCTGAAATAATCATTATAAATTTTACAGATGACAAAATACAGACATTTTTTCAAAAGTCCTATGCCAATAATAACATAATAATGTCATAATTATTGATAATTACACCCACAACAATGCTACACAAAGCATTTGTGTGTCTAAAACTGTTCTTTATATGCAAAAATAAACATAATAAACATTATAACTCATATGGCACATACTATTTACATTTCTTGAAAAAGGCCCAAATATATTTATAATGCAAATATGCCATATCTCAAACCAATGAGGCCATTGCCGCTATAAAATGGGTCCAGATATCTATTGGGGATAGCACCTTTGATTTTAGAGACGACAGGAAGTGTAGGAGTGTAGGAAGGTTGGAAACCTGTTGAAATCCCATCCATAGCCATGCCCTAATGGGCATACCTCCTGCTTTATCCGATTTTAAAACAGAACCACACCATAATTCAAAGAATGATCATCATTCTGTGAATTATGGACCGACAATTTGATTATGATTTAAAGACCATTTAAAGCCCAACAACCCCAAAGAGGCTGGAAGTGGGTTCCAGGCTGGATAGAAAATCACCTGTAGAGGCTAAACGGACACGGAAAAGACCTCTTAGGCAACTGCAGATTCCGTGGCTCCCCTTTTGTGAGTCACTCGTTGAATTGTTTAAAAGTTATTAAACTATGAATCAGAGGTGAGAATCGTGGGCGAGTCTCCCCCTGCTGGGATCCCAGGTTAATGCAGGAGTCTCCCCCTGCTGGAGATCAGATAGAATACAGCTTTAAGGAGTCTCCCCTGCTGGAGATCAGATATAATGAGATGGGTATGGCTGCAGCCTGGAGCATCCCATGTCATCCGTCCCATCTCATGCGGAGATGTGTCCAACGGCAAATTTCAGAGGGTCAAAAACACGAAATCGCGATTAATTTTCCAGATGGGTAAATTCGGGACCACATTTGTTGCAATCAATTGAAAAACGTTAATAACAGTTAAATTAACAATTTTTTCCATACATATAATTTGCTGATTTCTGAATGTTATGGTTGTGTTGTTCCATATTAAGCTGCATCTGATGAATGTAAATGTGCTGTATTTATATAGCGCTTTTCTAGTCTTAATGAATACTCAAAGCACTTTTACATCATACAGGATACATTCACCATTCACACACATTCATACACTGTGGCCGAGGCTGCCGTACAAGGTGCCACCTGCTCATCAGATAAACATGCATGTGATAAACATGCATACACATTCACACTCCAATGCGCAGCGTGTGCTGGGAGCAACTCGGGGTTCAGTTCAGTGTCTTGCCCAAGGACACTTCGACATTGGACTGCAGGGCCAGGGATTGAACCACCAACCTTCCAATTGGCAGGCCAACTAACGGCAGGATCTCCTGAGGAGGGATAACAAGGATCTGATTCTGCACACAACAAAAACAAGACAAAAATAAACATTTTACACTCTTTCCAAGACTCTTTTTAATTTTATATTCTATATTGTTTTCACACTTCACTGGGACATTGCTGCAAAAACAACTGCTTATCAGCATGGCCAGAGCATTGGACTGTATAGCTTTACTGGCGCTGCCTCGGCTGTCGGGTCTCTGAGTCCCGGGGCAGAATGCTGTTGGGTCTCTGAGACCCGGGGCAGAATGCTGTCGGCTCTCTGAGACCCGGGTAGAACGCAGTTGTATTTTTCTACTACCGCGGCATCGGCTGTCGGGTCTTTGGGACCCGTCCTGCATTCAACTGTGTATCTCTGCTGCCACGGCATTGGGCCAGATTGTGAGATGTGATTGTATTGTTCTTCCACTTCTGTGCCTTTTTTCCCGCAGCTATATGTATGTAACGTTCATTAGAAGAGCCTGGGCTTTTCAGACCAAACCCAGTTTGTGCTATATTCATGTGGTGTCAGAATAATCTGAAAAAATAGAGCATTTCAGGATAAATAGCTAAAGTAGGCGTAAACAGACAGAAATGCTATGACTAACATTCAACATTGTGAGATATTTCATGCCTTGGTGGACTGCTCTTACTTATTCCTGTTTCTACTGCTGTTTCTGTTATTTCTAAACGCACCTAGGTTTGTGTTCTTGGTTTCTTTAAGGGTAACTACCATTTTCTCAACCTAGACACTATTTTTGTGTCTAACTGACACTTAGGATATTAATCTGAGCCTGTCAGTGGCAAAACAAGCACTTTAGTAAAGGTAAATACAAGCTGGACAATTGCCCTATTAATTATTAGACCATTTTATGTGTTTTCCTTGTTTTGTTTTCTTTCGTTTTCTCTGACCATAATCATTCCTATAAAATCTGATTCCTCCTTAGTTAAAACCCCACAATTGATGAGCTTCTACAGTGGAATAAAAAAGTGCAGTAATATTAGTCATTCAAAGGGAAGCCTTAGCTCCGGGTGGGGATCAGTAACAACTGTGTCTGTGCAAAGCTTAAGGTGTTTAAAATATCTCCCCATTATTTCTTTTTTAATCAAAAGTATGCCTTTGCTGCTAGCAAACACTGTTATCTCTTATACTGTTTGGTAATTGTCCTTGGATGGAGGAGAGAAAATATCATGATGAATCAAAATACCCAAATATGCATATACAAACAACAATTACCATTTCTTGGGGCGCAAGAAGGCAGAATAAACAAATATGAAATACAGAGCATTAGCACACATTCTGAAGCTCCCAACACAAGAAAATGTGTAGGGTTCAAGTTTTTAGGCATTATCAACTATTTGTTTTTCTCACATCTCATTTTTGTAATCATATGAAACCAGATTTCTCCAGGGGATAGTTTTTGCACCATTTTATTACTGAAAAAAAAGGAGAATGAATCCGAGCATCAGTGGAACAAAAATAAGAGTCTCTTATCACAATTCAATGAAACTCTTTTGCGGTTTATTTTTAATCAACACATTCACCCTGTCATGCAAACTCAGGAAGGGAAAACGCTGCAATACACAACACGTTTTACCTGCCCACATATGCGAATACCTCTACCTGTCAGACTCCTAGGGGATCATTGAGCCAGGAACGCTCCTCTCTGTGGATTAGCTTGTCACATCTTCCTTTGGAAAATTCACCACTTGTGCCTATCACTAATATAACCGTCAAACATTCGTGGGAAACAGGGTTTGCAGGTGCATGTTGTATATCTAAAAATAATATCTCTTCATTGAGATCAAAAATGATCAAAACCTGTCAGAGGTTAGTTTCCCTGGGTGGTTATATATGTCGTTGCATGCTAATGTTCAGCAATTTGGGCTGGTAATCAACATCAAATCAACAGTCTTCTGTGGCCTCATTTAGACAGATTTCATTCAGTGTTCGTTAGATTGACAAAAGCTGTAGATGCCGCAATGTGGAGTGTGTTACATTGAGCCGTCAAATGATTACAATCTTATTTCTATGATTTTTTTCCCCATCTTTTCTTGAGATAACTGAAAACATACACATTTTCTATTTTTGGTTCCATTGGAGCAGATTATTTCTGGAAGTGGGATGTTTGTGGAGATGCTCACAGAATACGGAGGAAGGATTGAGCATTCGTAACTACCTGCAGCTTCATGTGCTGCCGGTTTGATCCACACAGACCCGTCACGCGGTCTTAAGGTTCTCGGCAACTATTTTCCTTGATCTTTTGGCTATTTGCTGCTCCTAATTGGTTGTTAACCCACTTTGGGTTCAGTGTATGAAAATGATTGCAGTTAAGGAGCCGATCTGTCAAGTGTGGAGCTGCTAATGCATTTCAAGATGTGAAAGGCTTAAAGAAGACATTAAGGGCATGCTTACTGTTAATAAGCATTCAAAGTATGCAGAGAAGAGATTAAATGTACATTATAATTACATAGCATCACTTTTTTTAAGATAGAGCTAAGCCCTTCCCTTTATTTTAGTTCAAGAGTTTACAATTGCATTAATATGTGCATGAGAGACTGTGTACATCCTATGTGTAGATAGACACATTCATACATAAGGTGTAGAGTATTTAGCATTTGCATATTACACAGTTGTTTCTCATTCACAGTATAGGTTGTAATTAAAGTTTTTAGTGGTCACTACTTATTCTTTCATGTTTTGTTAAAAAACATATCCATTAGTTATAGTTAGTTAGTTGTGTTGTGGTTGTAATAATCAGCTTAAGAATGCAGTGCACAAGTCATGTTAAGATGAGATAACTAAGGATCTGTGCAGTTCTATGGGAGGGCCGTAGTCGCTTGAATTGTTTTGCGCTGAAGAAAAAAAGGTTCTGAAAGGTTTCTGTCCTAGTTAAAGTATGTTTTAATAATGTTCTGTTGAGGTTTTCAGTGTGCATTTATGTTATCTGGGTTTTAGTTTTGTATGGTTGATTTAGTGGACATGTTTATCTACATTTATTTTTGCACTATAACCCGAGAGCAAATGTTCAATTTCAATTAAACAGATTGGGAATTAGTAACTCTGTAACTCTGGACCAGCAAAGTACATTGGAAAATTTCAATGTTTTATGTTGATTGTCTTCTTTTTAGTTTTTTTTTTTTTTAAGATATTAAAGACATGAATCTTAAAAGGTGACTACCATTTATTTTCAAACTGGACCCTATTTTCCTATGTTTTGTGTCTAAGTCACGGATGGGAACGGGAGCGTGCCTATGTTTCCACATCCCAATAGTCCCACAGCCTCATGGCCCCACAGCCCAATAGTCCCACAGCCTTATGGTTCCACAACCCAAAGGTCCCACAGCCCTATGGTGGTCCCACAGCCCAATGTTCCCAGAGCCCTATGGTCCCACAGCCCAATGCTCCCACAGCCCTATGTTCCCAGAGCCCTATGGTCCCACAGCCCAATGGTCCCACAGCCCTATGGTCCCACAGCCCTATGTTCCCAAAGCCCTATGTCCCACAGCCCAATGGTCCCACAGCCCTATGTTCCCAAAGCCCAATGGTCCCACAGGCCTATTGAGTTGACTTTAAACTCTGGTCGGATTGAGTAACATTAACTGGAAATCTGAGTTAAAGCCTGAAAATGGAAAGTTGTAAGGACCATTTGGATCATGGAACAAGGCAGACCTGCTCGGCTTGTTTGGGAAATGATTGTAAAGATTTACGAAGGATATGGTGGGATTGCTATGGACGAAGTACACACGGCGATACACTGATAATGAGGTAATAGAGATAATGAGGTGTAACCCTGTATCAGCTAATTGAAATAGCTCACATTACTATGTTTTGTGAAGAGTTAACTTTAAATTTAAATTAAATATTGTCTTCTTTGTGGGGTGCAAATGTTCCACCAGAACAAGTTCCTTCCCCAGACTATTTAGCAGAGCCACCGTTAGTCTGTCCGGAGCTTAGCACCGCCCGAGACCATGTGATTGGTTTAAAGAAATGCCAATAAACCAGAATGAGTTTTTCTCCTATCCCAGAATGTATGTGTGGCCTAGCCAGACCTTCCTCCCAGCGCATACTTGACTTTCACTGCCACAGCGAACAACTCTCAAACCAAGAGATACATTTTCTTTTTTATTTGTTTTAACTTGGGTTACACTGCTGTGGAATTGGCCACTGGATTTAGGATTTAATCCGTCAAACAAACTATCAAAACGAAGGCTCATTAAAAAGCATCTTTGGCTCCAGGAGTTCTGTGAATCTGCACTTGATTGCTCTTCCTTAATGAACTGATGTGTGTCTCAAAAAACTGAAACTAAATGTGAAAATGGAAGTATATAGAGAGTTTTATTTTCAGTGACGATCAGATACAGTTTCAGAGCAACTGAATTCAACATATTAATATTCAAATATTATGCATTGCAATTAAAGAAGAGCAATTCAAATCCAAATATAAATGATACAAATTTAGTTTCTAGTGACACATATTTCTGCCCATATACACTCTCTTACATATTGTATATAGTTGCATCTTCCATGCATATATTCTTCACATTGTTAAATGTTGTGTATTAAAAAGTAAAAACACATATACTTTACATGAGAGAGAAGAAGTGTGCCTGTAAGAGGGGAAACAGATGTATGTAAGAGGCTACAAATCACTGCATGTCAGAGTGAAAATATATATATATGTGAAAGGATAATGTATGTATGCAAGAAGCCTGAATAAACTATAGATTCTCATGAATTATGTGTGTGATACCTTCCTGTGAAAAACTTTCCAGGCGTTTCCAGGAGTGATGCACCTGGGTAGAATGTATATGTAGGTGATAAATCACTGTTTAGGGCTTTGTCATAAGGGGGGAGATAACAGCTGACATAATTATTGAAAAGAAATTCATGGACACCCGCTGATAACAGACATGGCATCCATCTGAGTGCATTATGTGTGCCTGCCTGAATGAAAAGTCTAAACAAGAACCTTGTTGGAAACTGGGTTAGCCACCAAGTAAACGTAAATCACGTTTGAGACAAATACCGTTTCCCTATTCTGATCATTTGAACAAACAGACCGAATATATGAATTTTAATTACATATGAATTTTTTGCTGTTACCCTAGGATGTTTTTCATATGCGGTGATAAATAAAAAAAAAAGCACGGATCCAAGTACTGCTTCTGTGAAGTTTGTGAGAACTGCTGAAGGCACTGCTTCACTCCAGAGATACATGTATTCTTTCCCAGTCAGGGGTGTGAAGTAGAATCAGGACTTTTAAAGTTAGGAAGAGAGAGAGCCTGCTGGAACCTGAAAACTAAATTCTGAAAATCAGGGAGATCTCTGTCGTGTCATCATTTCAGCTTACTTTGAAATCTCTTATCATATTCCGTATAGTAGCTGGACTGTGCTGAATTGAAACAGAGGAGTACTGCTGACAGCATACATTCATTTGCATTGTCAGGAGTACCTCTGGCTGGCTAATTGTTTAATAGGCCTATAACACTCAGCCAAGTTCCCCAAATAGCAAAGGAAAAATGTGTTAACTTTCTCAAACAGAATGAAGCCTCATTGATTTAGCTTAATTTCATCCAGTTTGGATCCTTTAGGGCTGGTAGCTGTTGCCCAAGGCGATACTAGATAATAAGAAGCCCCCTTAGGACCCGCCTGGAGAGCAAACCGATGGTGATAGCTAACAAGCTCTTATGTTTCCTCCCGTCTCTCCTTTTGTTCCCATTATTCTGAATTAAAGATCCCCTATTCATACCATTTGCATTTCATTAAAGGTGATTAGACAAGGCTGTGATGAAAAAAAAACACTTTTTCACTTCTCTGCTACAGCTTCTTCGACACCAACAACAAGGCAGAATTGACATTGACCCTTGTTTGTTTTTTGTTTACTTCTGTATCATCAAGCACTGTGTAAACTGTGATTCACGTATATGGGATATCTGTGTTAAGAGAGACTGACAGTGTTTAGAGTCAAGATTGAGAATTAGATAACAAAACAGAAACAGTCTTTGTCTTTACAGTGAAGGGGTTGTACACTAATGAATATTGTGATTACACGGATTGTGTTGTGTTGTCCCCTGGGAGTCTTAAAGCAGCCTTTTTTCCACATGTACGCAGCATGTATGTGTAACAAAACTTGGATACAGACTTTGAGGCGGAGCCCACGTTCACGCACATGAGAGTTGATCTGTGGCACATGAAAAGTTCAACTTCCGCATATTAAAATACCCAGATGATCAGCGCTGCTTCATAGAGCAGGCGCACCAGAGACTTCCACCAGCCGAGCCGGCTACTTCCCCCTTTAGCGCTCCGCTAACTTGGATGGGGATTGAATTATTTCAACACTTTCCAAATGTTATCAGACTGAATAAATCAAACTAGCAAAAACTAACAAAATAGTGAAATTAGTTATTTTGTGGGTGTTGTAATGCTCAAATAAAATGACTCAATTTATTTACAGATGTCTTTTTCACTGTGTAAGTCAACTGGGCCCCATGGCATCATATGACAGACACATCATATGTATTTCCACTGCAGGGCTGCTATGCCAATTTGTCTTTAAAGTACTTCCTGGGGGCCTGGTACATAGAAAGCTGTAAATGTAGTAGTCACCCACTATTGAAGGTGTTGCAGCTTTTGGTTTCAAATACACCATGAGATACACTTTTTAGTCAGGATGGTTAAAAATCAAACTGTTAGACTTTACATTAGGTACTGTTGGCATTTGATCCATTTGCTCATGATACCAGTCCTGACCAAGAATTCAACCCAGCCCACACAGGAAGTCATTCAAGGCCAGGCTGTCGACCCAGCCGTGGCCTTGGCTGCAGTGTGCATTTTCAAGCTGAGGCAGAAGGCATGCTGGCTCCCCTATTAAAGGGAATAAATCCAAGGACAAATGAGCAATCTTGGCAGGACTGAAAGTGAGGAAGGGGAGCCGGCAAATCAGAGGAATTGAGTCATTTCTCTCTGTGAGTATCATCTGAAGAAGCTCAGTGGCTTCTAGCAACACAAACCATTTGCGCATGGTGAAGTCAGAACCATTGATCTGAATGGGTGTCGTTAGCTGCAAGTTAATGGAGACACCATGAGTAAACACAATCAATGTTTATCTACAGTGGCCTGCAGCGTGGCGTAAATGACCAGGAGACTTCAATGTAACCCTAAGTTCATTGCAACTGATGAGCTTCTCACACTGATTATATGGAGGATATCATATTGGTCTTTACCTCCCAAGGTGGTCTTTAAAGTTACAATCCTTATCCTAATTATCCAAATTATATGAAATCCTATTTTTGATATCATTTATGGCTGGCAATTTTCAGCAATAGCAATTGAATGTACAGTATTTGTATTCTGTCGTTCCCTTCTGACATTTAAATCTGAATCCCTCTTGAAATTGCATTACCGTGCACAGGTGACTGACAAGAAATGCAAGTAGTGGGGGTAATGTGGAAGACAAAAGCCAGTGCATGTGGGCATTTAATGTAAAGTTGAACATGACTTTCAAGCATGTGTACAGACATTTTTAATATCTGTCTACGTCCATCTTCTTCTGTTGCATTACTGACGCTAATTCCTGTCTCATTCGTGGTGACAAACAGAGAAAGAAAGCAGGGAAAGGCGGATGAAACAAACCCCCAGATTCTTTATTTCCATCGAGTTTTGAGGATAAAGTATTAGTTTTCTACATTGTTTTTCACTGTTTGAGCTATGGCACTCTTTTAATTACGCCATCTTGTTGCACCCTCTTCTTCTGCGGTGGAGAAACCTGCTGCTTATCTTGACGAACCAACTCCCAATAAACTCATAACGGTAGTAGATGGAAACAAGCATTTTCCTTTGCCGATTTTCATGAAATGTGGTTACATCAATTGTGCCTATCAATCCATTTTTTTCAGGGTAAGTTTGGCTACTCAGAAATACCATGAATGAATTTGCCCATAAGTGCTAACGTGCATGTTCTCGGACAGTGTTTATGAAAGACACTTTCATAAATAGATTTTATAAGAAGTGTAAGCAAGTATAATTGCAAGCAATTTCAATAGCTTTAGGCCAAAACTGTCCACATGTTTTCAACACGCAGCAATTATCTGTGTATCATTTGATAGGACAGTGTTCCTGGGCACTGATTTAACTTAATTTAAACCTTTTACTAATCCCCAATGGGTACATTTATTTTTTCACTCTGTTGTTAGAAAACAATACCCACATGCCTACAATACATACACATGCTCAGGTCCTATACATGCACAAATTGAGAGATGTCAGCATGAGAAGTTGGGGAGGTTGGATGCCTTGCTCAAGAGTACCTTGGCTTGCGACTGAGTGAGACTGGGAGTGCCACCCAAACACCCACTAGGGTTAGTTCAAAGGATAAGCTCACAATAGTACCTTCCAAATAAAACACCCTAAAATCTCATATTCATGGTTTTGTCACTCATGCTTCTTTTTCATGTATTTCCACTGGGGTTTTATCTTTACAGTTCTCTTCATACTGATTCCAGAAGTGTGTGTCTGTATATACACTTTAAAAAACAATGGTCTGGAAACAAACAAATTCATATTAGAAAAATAACTCAGAGGAAATTAAATGTGATGATGTATGAGAGAAGGACTTGTGGTTGAGAAGTGTGAGTGATTGATTGTTGACCTGCTCCTGCCAGCCGCTATATATTTTTAATGGTATTCCTAACACTATCCAATTACTTACTGTGGTATCGTTTGAGCTTGCACCGCCGAGTGGATGTCATTGGAAATTTCTAACTGGACCTGTTCCAAGTTAATGCATAAATTAATAAGGGGCTGACTAGAAAGGGAATGTGGAGTCTATTGCAGAACGTAGGGCGCAGGAGCAAACCTAAATACAGCCCTGCCATGGAACGCAATAAACTATAGAGTTATTGGCAAACCATAACTTTTCCACTCATATCTGCAAGTATATTTATTGCTTACTGTGGATTCCCATACCCACAAAACAAAGGCTCACCTTTGCTCACTAGAAAAGAGTAAAGTGAACGAGTAGGATTCTCAGTAACAATTTATAATGCTTGCTAGTGTTAGTGCACCAAACCTAGTGGAAATCTGGACCGGCACTGCGTACCCTAATAAAACTGAAAACTGACTCTGTGAATCAATAGAGAGCACGGACGCTGTGTCTCACAGCAAAGCTTGTTTATTTCTGAGCTGCGCATAATGTTCCCATACATTCACATTGTCTCTATTAGCTCTGTCCCTGATATAAGTGCATGTCAAAATGATAATAAAACGTTTCAAAATTAAATTAATTAACACATTCTCACTCCCATCTTGTATAATATTAACGCTTGGTCAGGTGCCTTTAGTGTTGTTATTGACACTTAAAGTCTCCTTTAGTGTCAGAGCTAAACACACTTTATCTAAACTCACTGGGTTGGGACGATTGGTGACTTTTGACGCAGTTAGGTTTAGGGAAATAGCGTGGGTGAAATTAAAAAAGTTGTTTTATGTGACACACAGGGTAAGAACGGGAATGTTGGGTTTAGGAAAAGAACGCAACAGTTGGGTTTGGGAAACGTGACACGTGGGACACAGACCCTGGTCTCCTGGGTGAAAGTCTGGTGTTGTTTGACCCATCCACCCCCCCAACCACCCTACAATGCTACTCAAAACCGTTGTCTCTCTTGAAGTAACACCAAAGCATTTTTCCTCTTCGGTGCCCCTACCGGTTGGAAGCGGAATTGTCTCATTGGAACTACAGATCCGATACCCGATCTGCTCTGCCCTGTGTGATCTACACAGATGCTGAAGGGGAATTATTGCAAGGGTATCTTACGCTGACAGCCACTGACCAAGGGTCTGTATTTTACGAGTTGGGAGTGAGAACGGGTTGAAATTTTCTGTTATTTACCGTGTAAGTCCTCTAAAGAATCATAGAGTACATCCTAATCATAGAGTACATAAGTGAGAACCTGGTAACACCTCTGCCCATGACCATAGTCACTCTCTCCGGCCTGTCGTTGCATTGCCAGAGGAGACACAACCACTGACTGAGATTATTCTGAGCAGCAAGTCACAGTAATAGTATGAAAAAACACCAAGTTGACAACACTGTGTGTGTGTGTGTTACATTATATTTAGCTCGTGGGTGATGGAGAGACTTGTCCACAGCTAGCACAGTTGACTCTTTGGGTGTACCTGGACCCCAAATGTCTGTCCATGCCGCCGGTACTGGGTATATTAAGTGTTACCTGATTCTCTATGTTCAGCTGAAACCAGCTGGTGGAAGGAGTCCTCAGCAAAGTTATACATAGATTACGGTGATTACTTTCAACTAACATGTGTATCAGTAGATCTAATGTTTTATCAATAATGTCTTGTTGACGAAGGCTAATATCCATTATAAAACTTGAAACCTGACCTTTTACCAAAGATTTCGTTTACAATAACTAAGCAGAGGAATGAATAGATGAGTCAAGGCATAGATAAGTTTCTTATCTATAAGATGACTGAAAGCTCTGACCAGTATAATGTCCTTTTTCCGACTAATGCATTCAATTCGTGGGAGCAGAGCTGTCAGTTTCCATACAGACTTGAAGAAATGAAAAGTGTCCAGACTACGATCAAATCAGAAAGTGAAATTTTGTAAGGTCATTGCCTAATTTGACAAATAGTTATGAGCAGCTTGATTTGTAGGCTTTGGCAATCCTCTGTAAATCTGCACATTTCCACTGAGTAAATGTCATTTTCTGTTGGTTCATGGTTGGAGAAATATGAATGGAGGGGCTTTATTGTACTTTGGCTTCAATGTACTCAGTGAAATGTAATTACTCTTGTGTATCCAGGAGATATTGTGATTAGCAAAGGATGTAAGACACCTAAAGGAAAGGGCCTGGCTCAACATTACAATTATTTTCTTTCTCTCACACATTTGCCTTATCAGCACTTGCATGCAATTTGCCAGATCAATTTCCCTGCCTGCATATTTGCCTTGTATAATTAAAAAGTGTCCCTCCACTGGAGAAGGTAATTGTTACTCATGGGCCAGACTGTATGGCAAACAAAGACTTGTATAAGAGAGTAGTCAAATTTAGGAATTCCTTTTCTGTTGGCTTCATAATGTCAATATGACACCTCTGCAAGAATGTCCTCAATTCCCTAAGGAATGACACTTAAGTCAAAAATTGTCACAAACCTGAGGTACACAGACAGCATACCACTGCAAACATAGATAATGTCCTACACAGAAATATCAGAGAAGGCTGTGCACATCTCTTGTAATTACTTCCCCTCAAAGGGTGCCAATCCAAAATCATGGCCATGCCGCACTAGTCAAGCCTGATCCCAGACCTCTGTATTGTTAACATCTCAGAGTTTTCTCAGCAATTAAAATACGTCTGGTGTTATGCTCATTGGCAGCTGAAAAAAAGTCAATCAGAGCTGTGTTGGCAGGATAGAAAGTTACGTCATGATCCTGTGCCAGACTTTGAAAGATGCCCACAGATATAGTAACAAGTTTGGAGATGGACAGCTGTAGGCCGACAGGGTGTTATAGAAATAACATCTCTTATTTGATAAGGGTTAACTGCTA
The DNA here is from genome assembly GCA_026937815.1 of Etheostoma perlongum. NCBI lineage: Eukaryota > Metazoa > Chordata > Actinopteri > Perciformes > Percidae > Etheostoma > Etheostoma perlongum. The sequence continues at coordinate 5,297,118 of CM049372.1, forward strand.
CTAGCAACCGCTACTGCCAACACATTCTCACTCGCAACTCGTCAAATACAGCAGTTTGGTCGAGGCGGGTATGGCTGCGGTCTGGAGCGTCCCATGTCATGCTGTTCCGTCTCATGCCGAGGCATGACCAACAGTAACTTCATAGGTGTCAAAAATACGAAATCGCGAATTATTTTCCAGATTGAGTCATGTGTAAGTTTTTTGACCACGTTTATTGCAATCAGTTGAAAAACGTTAAAGTAGCCAAACAATTTTAGCCATTCATATAGTTTGCTGATTTCTGGATGTTATTGTTGTGTCCCTGATGTTAACGTACATTTGATGAAACCTGCATCAGCGATGCAGCCATTTCTGCCAACTAACGGCAGGATTTCCTGAGGAGGGATAAGGAGCTGCACACACAAGAATACAAAAATAAACATGTTACACTCTTTCCAAGACTCCTTTTACTCTTATATTCTATATGTTTTCACAGTTCACTGGGACATTGCTGCAAATACAATTGCTTATCAGCATGGCGAGAGGGCATGAGACAGGACGCTCCAGGTTGCAGCCATAGAAGGAATTTTTTTGTTTGCCTATAATCTGCATTTATTTTATCGACTTACATATATATTTTTAAGTATTTTATTCATTTGCATAATTGCTATTACTGTTTAGTTAAAAAAAATATATATATATTTCAAGTATTTTATTCCTTAGCATGATAGTTGACACAAGCTTTTACTTTGAAAAGTAAAAGTAAGAGATATATTTGTATTTTATTCCAGACGCAAGCTTTTATTTTGATGGCAGAAGGAATTTTTTAGGTTGCCTATAATCTGCATTTATTTTATTGACGGACATATTTTTTTAAGTATTCCATTCATTTATATGATTGCCATTACCGTTCACTTAAAAAACACCAAATATTTCAAGTATTTTATTCAACCGTCCCTTTGTCATGGCCGGCGTGTGGAGTTTCATTTCCTTGTTGTTGCATCCCCCAGAGCAGCCCAGTGTCATGGCAGTTTGTGAAACAGTCAAAAAAAATCGTGACTTGTACACAAACCAATAAATCTAAATAATCAGGTTAATCAGGAGAAAACCTACAAAGGAACAAAGAGAGAGGAAAGCATTAACGAGACCAAAACACATTTCAGATGGGATGCTTTTTGTTGGATTGGACCACTGTACCATTAGTATTCTTATAATTTTTAGGCAGGAATGCATGTGTAGGAACATTGTTGATTGATGATATACTGTAATTAATTGGCCTGTGTTGTCACTCCTCTTCCTTTGTCAACCTGGACCCCATTTCCCCATGTATTTGTATCTATTAGACTGTGACCAAACATGTTCTATCATTTAGCTAACGCAAACCTATAATTTCTGTAGCCTACTCTTAAATGACAAAATAACACCGTTTACCTGACACATGTTCCACTTTCCACATCTAATGTACACTATTTATACTACATTAATAAACACTAAAGACCGCTAAATGTAACTGCCATGTGATGAATTGTCACTTGACCAGCCGGTAGTAGCACTGATCTATATTTGGAGTTAACTGGAGCTAAATGAAAACCGGTGCTAACTGTAAAATGGAGCTAACCGTTGGTAAACTAGCCTTCAGTTAACGTTCTTTCCTTGCCCGTACCATTAACTGTAAATTTATTAATGCACCTGAGCCAAAATTAAACCTGACATTTTATTAAGGGTGCTGTAAAAGTTGAAATCTACAACCCAGAAAAATCTGTTCAAATGACATCTTAATGAGTTAGGGCTGCATAATTAATCAAATTTTAATCACATTCACAGATTTTGGCTTCCCACGATCAAATTTGTGTGATTTTTTTAAAATGCGTCATTTCATAGAACGCTCCAGGGTTTTTTGCAAAGCCAATCTACCGCTCCGTAAACCACTGTCTGATCATGTGCCAGTCGGAGTTGTTCCCTGCACTGTATTTGTACCAGCGTTTACGCTGGTAACCCTGCTATCGCGGCCGCCACAGCGAAAAACACAAAAGAAGTTATTGAATGCAACTAACTTCAGTTGGTAGAGTAACAGCGTGTGAGACAGAGCCTGCTGGACCTGGCCGAGAGATGTGACCCATGGCCAGAATATCATAGTTTATAAAAATGCAGCCCAGTGACGATACAGACACACGACATGTGTAACTCCGCTGACCCGCCGTTCGACCCATGCTGGAACCATTCATAATGAGTCAGCAGTCTCTCTGTGAGTACATCCATCACACTCCCTCTCTCAACTTGTTGAAAACAAGTGAAAGAGCTTTCTCAGAGACACAAAAAACAAATATCATACGCTATTTATTTCAGATAGCTAATTTTCATTTACATGTGTTGCAGCTATATGTCTATACAACATACAACTTCAACATGAGAAGAATGTAGCATAATATGGATGTGAAAGGAGTTATAAATAGCCTATGTGACAATAAAGTGTTTTGGTCAAAATCAACACATAATCATGATAATTAATCGTGATCACAGTATTGATCAAAATAATCGTGATCACAATATTGATCAAAATAATCGTGATTATAATTTTGGCCATAATCGTCCAGCCCTATAATACGTACAAAACAGCGTGTTTAACATTATTAGGCTCACTAAAACACGGGTTTAAAACATGACGTATGACACCCAATGAACAAGAGTTAACTTTGGATAGCCTTTAGTACGATTTAACAGGAGTTAGGAGGTGCACACAAGGTTGAGATTCATAAAAACATGGATCATAGTATGGTTTTAAGATTACGTAGTTAACACTTCAGCTCTGGGTAACGTTAATCAGGTATGTTATCTGCTGAACCATACATTTCATTTGACAAGCCAACCAGATTACACTGATCTGTATCTATATTCTTGTTGGTTTAAATATAGTCATTTCTTTCTGAATGTTCTTGTTATGTAATCATTTAGTAGTTCGTAAACCTTTGTTAAACCAGTTTATTACGGAATCCAGCCATCACATGCCGCTCCACCATATCCCGCGCCACCCACCCACCCAGTAAATTCTCACCCTTTGGGAAACATTAGATTGGGCCGACATTATGAATAGATTATCAATACATATGATCAGTTGTTTTATACTTATAGTTCCCAATGCAAGCTGTATTCATCCTTTTAAAAACAGATGAAAGCAGAAAGTGTTTTGCTATGGTATTAGTGTGGATAGAGCTTTGAGGCTCCCAAAAACACATCCACAGTCCACCTCTCAGCGGAACAGATAATGGATGAGCAGCAGATGGTACAGTGTAAAAGCTGTTCTTAAAGTAACACTTAATATGGCCGTGATGAGATGGACTGCATAGCTAGGGTGTGAAAGAATGTTGTGTACTTTGGTTAAACGGTTTGTATGTTATTCTCTTCTCTGTCTTCATACTTCATTTTCTTCAGAGACGTGTGTTTGTGGTGACGGAGGTTCTGGCGGGTTCATGTGGTAGACAGCACTTATCTGGTCTAAGGGTCGAACATGTCAGTGTTTTTCTGAACAGTGAGCAGTAGCCTGGGGGTTTGTGGAGTGTAGGTGGTGAACGATGGGGAAGAAGTATTTTTTTTCTGTTTTTTTCTTCGTGTTCACAAACTTCCATGTATATCCTCTGCTCTGCAATCTAGAGTCAATCTTCACAGAATGTTGCACCTCGTCCTCCCTCCATCCAATTTCATTTAAGGTAGCACCTCTCCTTCTACTTGTTTCTAGCAGCTTTCCCTTTACTGTCTTTCACCATTCCATCCAATCATCCCTATCTCTTTAAGCAGGGACTCAATGGCCAGACAGGCCCATTTTTTACACTGATGTTTGGAATTAAGCAGACATCTGTGGTGAGCTGGAGGCAACAGCTAACTGGAGCAAGCAGAGCACAGCCCATCAACATAGCACAGCATGATTGTTTTAAGGACCTTAAGCACTTGTCTCTATGGTGGCTACATGTGATGGGGCCAAATGAGAGGCCTCAAGATACCCATGTGTCTCCTACAGCTTGTTCTTTCAACAGTGGCTTGGGTTTATTTGGACATTATTTTGTCTTTGGTACTTCCTTTTGTATTTAATGTTTTAGTCCCCCAGAGGGGATGAACTGTAACATATTACTTTAACTGAAATGTCTTTAAAGATGTACTGATTAAAATGTGGAAGTAAAAAAATATTCAAATCACTATGTGTAACATGTAAGAGATTTTGTATGGGCAAATCCACAGAAATACATCAATCAACTCTACAGTTCCCTCAGCTCTACGGGGATTTTGGGGTTATTTTAGCTCAATGTTTTGTTTTATCACAAATGTTTTAGTTAAAATGTTCTGATGAACCCACTGTATGCTACCTATTCAGCAGGAAACCATGGACAGTGACCAGCTAGCAGAGAAAGTGGAGCATTTAGCAGCTACAGTACCATGTATTATCCTTTGGAATCGGTGGAGAACAAAACAAAGCTAGAAGGAGAGTGAATATTGAACTAACATTTGTACGACAAAATTAATGCTAATGTTGCTCCATGTCTGCTGGATGTGTAAATAGGCAACCATGCTAACATGTTTGCCATAACAACTTTGAATGTGATAATGTGTCAGTGATATGTTCATAGCTTATTCTGCAGCCCCACAAATGGCCAAAATAAACATGGTCCTTTAAACGTGCCCTGTGGAGTTATTTAAAAAGTGTGTTTCTGACTAAACACAATGGGCCCTATTTTAACGATCTAAGGACACGGCGTAAAGCGCTTGGCTCAGGTGCGTTTAGGGCGTGTCCAAATCCACTTTTTGTAGTTTGATGGCGGAAAAAAGGGTCCTTGTGACAGGCGCATGGCTCAAAAGTGTACTTAGTGTCTTCATTAATTCATAAGTGTGTTTTGAGCGTAACATGCAATAAATAAATCAGAGTTTCATCTCCCATTCCTTTTAAAAGCCAGGCACGTTTGGACCTTGGCGCATTGCTATTATTATGGCGGATTTGCACCATAATATTTTTATTTTTAATAAAATAGCTGTTGTGCTTCCCTGTGTGTGTCTAACAAGAATAGTGTGCACACACTGTGCACGAGCCTATGCACATTTAACTCATGCGCTGTTAAAATAACAATGAAATGCTGCGTAATTGACTTTAGACAAGGTTTTTGTTGGTCAATGGCGCGATCACTTTCTGCTCCCGAAAGATAGCAATACGCCCAGAAGTCACCTGAACACACCTCCCTGTAAGACCAGCACGCCCATTGGCAAAAAGATTGGTGCAGGGGCATTTGCTATTTAAACAACGTGGGTGGGTGGGAAATTAACAACTGCCGGTCTTAAAATAGCAAAGACACTTGCGTCGGACTTTGCGCCGCGTTGCGCCGGGTGCAAGATAGGGCCCAATGTGTGGGTTCTTGGGGCCTAACAAACATGGTGAATGCATTTCCTTCCTCATAAGCTTTTGCAAAGATGATTTTTTTAAATATTAAAAACCTGTCTGTGTTTGTAAGCATGCGGTGTTCGTGTATCGCGTAGTTGCGTGATTTCTCTTGCACAGCTACCAGAAGACTTACAACTTTTCAGACAGGTTGCTCACATCACATCTTCGTATTCAAGCTCAGCTGGAGGCTGCGCAGTAACATTCAGCCATAACCGGAAAAGTGACGTCATTGGTCTCCGTAGCCTCTCAGAGAACATAACACAAACCAAAAACTCTGTTTCCCTCTCTGCATGTCAAAACAGTTTCTGAACGTCTTTACCCTTTTTACAAAAAGTCAGGTTTCCGTGATGAAAGGCCAAAAATGCATAGAAAAACTATGTTTAAAAACAATAGCCATGTACATGTTGACTACAATGCAGTCTTATCAAAATTCACCAAAGAAAAGTGTTCATAAAATCTAATTTGGTCATTTTTTTCAGGCATGCCAGTGAATAACATATTCAACATCAGACCCCATGAAAACCCTTCAGCACATTATACCTTCATCCAAGGTCTATTTATTGAAAAAAAAAGTCTTCTTCCTCCTTAACCCTTACTGTCCTTTGCTGCTGCCACTGCACATTTCTAAATATATGTTAAATCCATTGGCTGTGCTTTGGTGGCAGATGCTCTCTTGTTTCACTGCATAGATCTCATTACTTAAAATCTTCAATTTTGAAACAGAAGGTCAAGGATCAGCAAATCCTCACTTCTGGCCAGGCTTATGATTCCATTCTGATGCAATTCTAACTCCAATTCCCTGATTATCACACTCCTGCTCGCCAATTTGATATCTCATCTATCGAAGTTCAGACACATTCACTCTGCTTCAATTTTCACCAAGCTCTAGCACTGACCAAGCATTCCATGTGCTGCGTTTCCAAACAATTTATTGTTTTTCATTTTTTCACTGTTGGCATGCAATCGCTGTGACACACTCTCAGAAAGGATTGAACATTTGAGAAGCTGACCCATCAAGCATTTAATTTTTTGTTTCATGAGAGAAACTGTTACCCCCGGATTGTAGACAAAAATATTTGGAAATCAAACTAAAGAAATACATGATTCAGTCCCTCCAGGATTGTTTGAGATTGTTGAGGCTCAAAATGTCTGACTTTGTGGGACACACGAGGGTTGGGCATAATAAAAAGTTTCAAAAATTCCACACCTGTTATTGTGCTTTTGGATTTTCTGAATAATGTTCATGAGTATCATCCTGGAATACTATCATCCATACCATGTCATCAGTGGCTGTATCTTTATTACTGTATAAGCCAGGAACCCTTCTAAAGTAAACCACGCTAGCAGCCCTTTGAGGCTGTAACACAGCAATACTTTGAGGTAAATGCTAACACGCTGTTGCTTGGCACTGGCAGGTATAATGTTCACCATCTAAGGTTGTTTTTATGTTTATAGTTTCTTTGCTCTTGTCCAAATCAGTTGATTAGTTTGTAAACGTGGAGCGTTTTCCCCTTGGTTCTGTTTTGTTTGACATGGAAAGATCCAAGAGTACCAAACTGCATTATTATAAACCACGAAAGAATGTTCATACCGCCAGAGACGGTGTAGTTTCCTGTATCTGTTTCACGTGGACTCTGCCACACATTACACACAGGCCTACACACACATGCTCAGTACCTATACATGCACCAATAAAAATACACCTCAAAAACTACTCAATTGCAGTAACATCAGTAACTGTAATTAGTAACTTTCCATCTGTGGTCATAAAACACAGTATCGGCCAAATAAATAAAAAATCATGATGATGAAACTCAACATGAAGTAGAGTTGTTGATATGCATATATCTCAGTCTGGACTAAAGTGGTGGACTAACTGAAAAACATGGACTAGCATGGCTTTAAAAACGTATACACCATAAACAGGCAACATGCCAACATACTATATTTTTCTGCTGCTAACATCCTGGAAGGAAGCCACCTGACACAACACAGTGATACAGGTGGCTCAGTCAGGTTAAGTACAAATTACTTAAAACGTGTTCTACCAGACACAGAAGTTCATTAAAGTGTTAAATAGGTCCAGTGGAAATTTCAACCTACACATGAAGTGAATTATTTTGCATGCACACAGGGAAACAATACACAAGCACACATGGTGCCACCAACAAAATCAAATGCAAATCCTGGAATCTTTTCAAACAATTCCATAATGTTTTCACAAAAATAGCATCAGATGACAGGTAATTAGATGTCTCTGTGGTGGGAAATGTCCCAGCAGCTACACAACCAGGTGGCAAATGTGATTACAATGTTGTCAAGGTGGAGGGAATCTGTATCACCTTTGAGACATTCTTGGAGGCAGCACAGATATGACTGAGTAGTGTTTACATGATGCAAATGTCTATCTGACCCAGGATCAATCAGATGCCAGTACCAAGATGGAGTTTTTCCAATACATGGTACCTGCTTGACTCGGCCGCAGTGCCCCGTCTCCCTTTTCCCAATCAGGAGTCTGCAGATTTTACTTTTTAGGTATTGCCTTAGCTCGCATGGAACCTCGACTGAGGTGGTACTACAAAAAGTACCAGTTAGAAGGTACCAGGGACTTTTTGGTGTCGTTTTGGTGTCCACTACAGTTTAGACAACAAAAGCTGAGGTACTGCTCAGCGTGAGGTGATGGTGGTTTCAGCGGCCTTAGTGGTTCCCCTAATATTGTATCTGAAGTCTCTTTTATATAGACCTTAGTGGTCTCCTAATACTGTATCTGAAGTATCTTTATATAGACCTTAGTGGTCCCCTAATACTGTATCCAAAGTCTCTTTTATATAGACCTTAGTGGTCCCCTAATACTGTATGTGAAGTCTCTGTTATATAGAACTTTTTGGTCCCCTAATACTGTATGTGAAGTCTCTTTTATATAGACCTTAGTGGTCCCCTAATACTGTATGTGAAGTCTCTTTTATATAGACCTTAGTGGTCCCCTAATACTGTATCCAAAGTCTCTTTTATATACTGTAGACCTTAGTGGTCGCCTAATACTGTATGTGAAGTTCTGTTATTCAGAACTTTTTGTCCCCTATACTGTATGTGAAGTCTCTTTTATATAGGCCTTAGTGGTCCCCTAATACTGTATCTGAAGTGTCTTTTATATAGACCTTAGTGGTCCCCTATTACTGTATCCAAAGTCTCTTTTATATAGGCCTTAGTGGTCCCCTATTACTGTATCAAAGTCTCTTTTATATAGGCCTTAGTGGTTCCCTAATACTGTATCTGAAGTCTCTTTTATATAGGCCTTAGTGGTCCCCTAATACTGTATCTGAAGTCTCTTTTATATAGACCTTAGTGGTCCCCTAATACTGTATCTGAAGTCTCTTTTATATAGACCTTAGTGGTACCCTAATACTGTATCTGAAGTCTCTTTTCCAAAAGTCAGCCTTGGTGCAGAATTCCAGCCACTAGAGCCAGTCCCACAATGAGCTTTCCTGCCATTTCTGCGTCTGTAGCGATTGAGAAGGAGGGGGGGGCAAGGTGGAGGCTTGGGGTGTGGCCTTGACCAGCTGCCTCTTTGCTTGTTTGAAAGCCATGATGTCTCTTTCTCATGGGTGGGCCAAATTCTCTGGGTGGAGAGAAAGGGGAGGTAACTTTGCCCCATATGACCTTATAAGGAGAAGATTTCAGATCGGCACATCTGAGCTTTCATTTTCTCAAAGACAGAGCAGGATACCCAGGGCTCGGTTTACATCTCCATTTCTAGCCACTGGGGGATCATAGGCAGGCTGGGGGAACACATATTAATGTTAAAAAATCTCAGAAAGTGAAATTGTCATGCCATTGGACCTTTACGTTTAGCCAACAAAAGGCGACTTTAAGCCCAGGTATGGCTCACTGTGACAGCCGACATAAGGTGACCGTCATAGGGCGAAGACAGTTTAGACACCAAAACAACTAGTTAAAATCAGAGGTGGGTAGTAACGAGTTACATTTACTCCGTTACATTTACTTGAGTAAGTTTTTGGAAAAATTGTACTTCTAGGAGTAGTTTTAAATCACTATACTTTTACTTGTACTTGAGTAGATTAGTGAAGAAGAAACTGTACTCTTACTCGCTACATCAGCTACAATGAGCTTGTTACTTTTCTTTTTACCTCTGTGGTATTCTACGCATCATTGTTTTTATCCCACCGCGTACGCCTCATTTTAATGTTTTATTTTGACAGAGAGAGAGAGAGACTTCCGCTAAAGGCTCTACCACGTGACTGTGTTTCACCAATCAAACAGCGTTGTGCAGTCTCGTCACGCGACCATACTCGATCTCAGCGGCGGCAGCGGGACGTGTTAGTTTGACAGTCGTAGCATAGCAAATGTTAGAATCAACCGTCAGCAATGCAGACACAGACGAGGAGGACCCCCCCCCCCCCCGGCCTCATAGTGAAAGCATGTTTACCTTTTAATAAAAGGGCGAAACAGCAGCTACGTTATGCGGTGCCTTCTGTGTCGACCAAAACAAACGGACATTTCAGCGTCCAACAACTCAACATCTAACTTGAGAAAACATGTAGCAGTTATTTTTGTTTTTGCTGTGGATAGGCGAATGTTTGTCTTTTACACATGTTTTGAACATTTCCTATATATATATATATTATCCATCAAAATTTGATGTTTAAGTCTCTTCACTTATGCTATTTTGTAATTAATAAATTAATTTTAATTTATTCTATTGATTGGATGAACTATAGTTTGCCTGAAGATGATTACTTTATATTTTTGTCTTATTAATGCTTGTGTTAGGAAATAAATCAGCCGTTACTCAACAGTTACTCACTACTCGAGTAGTTTTTTCATCAAGGACTTTTTTACTCTTACTCAAGTAATTATTTGGATGACTACTTTTACTTTTACTTGAGTCATATTATTGTGAAGTAACAGTACTTTTACTTGAGTACAATTTTTGGCTACTCTACCCACCTCTGGTTAAAATTAAAAAAAAGGGGCACCCAGATAGATCAGTTGGAAGAGTGAGCGCCCATAAACAGAAGTTTAATTTCGACTCAGCAGCCCTTTGCTGCAGGTCATTCCCCCTCTCTCTCCAAAAATAATCTTTTGGTTTAGGTTAAAAAGTAGCATTCATGGGACACAAACACCCATTTCCTGGGTGAAAATCTTGTGGTTTCCCCTACAGAGATTTTCAGGATCTTAAACAGTTGTTAGTTATGTGGAATACGTATGAGAACAGCATGAGAACAGCCTGTTCTGAGCCAGGTAAAACCCTGCGGTGAGTATTAAATAATTGAATTGATACATAAAAAGCAGAAAAAATAGGGTTATGGAAGACCTTGACGCATACATTTAGGGGTTACGTCTCCCAAACATAAACAAGTTTAAGCTGATGTATCGTCAATGCACACCAAGAATTGCAGCATGCAAAAATGCAACTTTAATGTGGTCTTTTATTCCACAACCACATTCCCTTTGGTGCAGCCTTTCTTAGGGGCTGTTAGAGACAGCTGCTCAGTGAGAGCCATAAAGATTCAAAGGTGAATAATGTCCCGACTTTCCTTATCAGGGTCTGACACGCAAGCTGAAGCATTACCATAACAAGCTGCAGTGCATTCTCATGACCTAGCAGAAATGTTGGTGTAAGCCCAACAAAACATGCACCCCCCTATTTTAGGACATTAAACGGGAAAAAAAGAAAAGAAAGCAATATAATACAAGAGCAGAAGCCTTTGAAATTACATTCATTATGTATTTGATGCTAATGTGAATTGCTAACTCCTCAACAATAAGGCCACAGAGAACATGCTCCAGGATCCATATTTAAAATTAAAATACATTTTCTAACCATACTGGGTGTTCCCATTACAGTATCAGGCAAACCATCTCTAATAGCCTTTAAGAGGTAGCATTTGGGGAAAATGTAGAGCATCCAAAAATGAGAAAGGAAGCATTTCCCCCCGTGTGCGCGGGCCAGATTTGCAAACGCAGTCTGAGCCCCTCAATAGTGATCTTTAAGCTGCTATCAGCACAAATAGAACAGAAAGCTACTGCTTTACATTTTCATTGATCGAGGATTAACCTTTCTTGTGATGGAAAAAAATAAATAAAAAACTCTTTAAAAGAGGGATGTCTCAGTGCAGCTATTAGGCAGTAGCTTGGCTTTTGCTCCCCACCGCACCACCCGCAGCCCCCATTACTGTCAGCAAATCCATAATATCTATGAGCAATGCTTTATGGCTGGGCTCTGCTTCTGCCAGTCCTGGGTGGACAGATGCTGCCAACACAGAAGCTGATGCTTCCAATCCTTTAAATGATACTCTTGAAATTTTAATACACAGATCATTCATATAGTCATCGCTGTGAAGACATGTCAAATGAACTGTATGCTGTTCTTTACAATCAGGGACGGAGCAAGAAGTTGTAAACATTCAGAGTTCACCCTGAGACCTGAGTCAAAATTAAAAATGAAAAACCTTTTATCAAGGTTAAGAGTCGTTTGTGTCTTTCCTCCGATGATTTTGTCTTTTTCAACGTTTCTTAACTTTTTCTGAGACTTTAGAAATTTTCGTGGGTTTTTCCCCAAATTTTTAAAGTTTTTTTTTTTTTTTTTTTACATTTTTCACTATTTGTCATTTTTCTCTCTTTTGTAACTTTTTTTAAAGTTCTTTTACCAATAATTTTTTCTCCAAATGCTATAAAATTGACAAAAAAACACCCAAATTCAATGAAAGTAGTGAACTTATTATTTATTTAACTTGTGAGAAGCGTTGTTGGGAACCATCCACATTCACAATCAGCTTCTTGTTTACAACATGGCAGCCACCGAACGCCGCCAGTTGATACTGCTGTTGCTTCTACGTCACCCTGACCGTTGGTCTGATTGGTTGAAGGACTATCCAATCGCGTACAGAGTCTTTTGAACTATGCCCTTTGGTCCCGCCTCTTGTGCAGAGCAAATCTAGAGCAGACTCCCCAGACTAACGCTCAATCTCAGATCTATAGAGGTAGGCTTGGTCTGGTGATAGCCAGACTAGTGGAAACCCTGAATGTTATGCTTTACTACAAGGTAGCCACGATAAAGTTCATGATTGACTTTAGGTATGTTTAATATGAAAAAGGTACTTTTGATATTAAGTGCAGTAAATATCAGATACTTTAGGACTTTTCCTCAAGTAGCGGTGAGTTGAAATTCTACCAAATTAATTTTCTGGTTAGAAATTCTTACTTTATTAATGTATTTACTTTTAGTAATGCTTTCAAGTACTTTCTTAAAGACTAGACCCGACGGCAGAGATGCTGGAGCGGCATATCAGACCATGTTGGCCTGTATCGACGAGACACCAAAAGCTAGCAGACCCGGGTCTGAAATGCGAACTGAAGCAGCGGTTGGGTGAGTCAGTGTAAAGGGCAGTCCACACCAAGAATAAAAACTATGAACATAACTATAACTTTAACGAGCATCAACACTTCTGAGTTGCACAACATAGGCAGGGTAGGAATGTGGCGTAAACAGCATTACCAATCTTGAAACACCGTTTTTGTTTTTCTATGCTGGAGTAGAGTAGTAGAATCTTTAGCTACATTTCTACCCAAAAAGAACATTTATTCTTTTATTCCATGGGGGTAGTAGCTCTGTTCGTATGGAGTTGGGTTGGGAACCGGAGGGTCTCTGGTCCCTGTACGGAGTGTGGACTGGTAGCTGGAGATGCCAGTTCACCTCCTGGGCACTGCCAAGCAAAAAGCAAGGCATCGAACACCCCTCAACTGCTCAGGGTGCCTGTTCAGGACCTGAGTGAGTGTGTGTGTAATAACAACAGAGTGTAAATTATAATTTCCCCATAGGGGATCAATGAATAGTATAAATTATTATTAAATTCAATTATTTATTGAATAGCATAGTAGTGGCCTAGAACACCGGAAGGAAGACCTCTTGAATTCCAAACAGCACAGATTTATTCACAGGGTGCCACGTATAAATGAGAAAAATACAAATTTGAACTAACCAAAAAAAACTGGAAAACTGGAGCCAAACCAATTGGAACCAAATGAAAGAAAGCTTCTTGTCTGTCTATAGGCTGTACTAAAAAATCAATAAAGCATGTGTCTGCAGATCTATCTGTCTATCTATCTATCTATCACTCACTCACCACATCTTGCTTCCCTACTGAGCAGCAAAGTTGCTTTGCCTATTTGCTTTCCATTGACTGTAAGACCCAGGGCATGATGGGAAACACCTGGCTCTCAGCTGATCTAACAGCTGAGTGGCTAAGAAGTGTCTGATTGAAAAGTTTATTCTATTAACAAAAGACATGTTGTATGGCTGAGGGTGACATTTAGAAGTCAGAGAGACTAAATCCATTGAGGTTACGGATCTAGAGTTAGTTGTTTATTAACATCAGCAACAGATCGCATGTAGAGCACTTTAACAGCTGCTCTGTCAAAATCACCACTGGAGACTGTACAAGCTGATATATGGGTCTGATAACATTTGAATCAATCAGAATCGGACCTAACAGGGTGTGAGTGTTTCTGTGACTTCCTGGAAATAACTGTCCAACTTGACAGCGTCTCTTTGTCTCTGCTGCTGCTGCTGCCGACTGCTCTCGTCCACTTTACAGGCTAGACACAGCTCATCTCGAACAAGCCTACAGCCTTTATAGTGCTCTCCATCTACCCTGGACCGCACCACTATCTCCCAACACATTTCTAACCTTGTAAAAATCTGGACAAAACTAGACACAAGCTATGCTTCCATCCACACGTTTTTATCCAAATTAAGTGATGTTGAATAAAAAATGTAATGGAATTTCATAAATATCGACTCAAAGGAAATTCGGTCTTATTGGATTTTATCTCGATTGATATGGATTATGTGATAAACGCTGATGGAAACGTATTTGCCAAATAAATAATGAATTGTGATTAGGTTATTGTATGGTTGCAACCCGCCACAAAACAAAGAAGTTTTTGTTCATTTCCCCCAGTATTTCCTCTCTGTCTGCACACATGGCGGGTGTCAAAAAAGACAGATGGCAGTGGACGAACAAGGAGACAAGAGACTTTCTGAATTTAATTTATTAGAATCTCACGAAGGAAATGGCCGACAAAGGTTAGGACAAACCGTGGGACGTTCTCCGGAATAAGTGGAAGGCGCTCAAACAGCGAGACATGTCTCAAAAGAGAGTTGTCTCGCAGCGGTGCCGTAGGGACAATAAAAGGCAAGTTGTCTGCATCGTCATAACGATGTGTTGATAGTGTCGTTGAGTACATGAGCACTATTATGACTTGTCCAATATTGAATAAAGAAACGTATGAAGAAAAACAGTTCTTCATAGTATTTAGTATTATAGTATTCAAACCTGTAACCTAATAATAAAATCAACTGAAACTAAACTGGGGTTGTTTGTTTGCTTGATGTAAAAATGACTAAATGACTGTAAAACAACTTAAACACAAACAAACCCAGAATAGTGCTGACATGTTACCTCAATGGGAAAATTATAGCAAAGTGAAAATGAATAAAACATGAAAATAACTAGAGCAATGTGTGAAATAAATATGGACAAATGTTCAGAAGCACCAAGGGACAAGTGGTGCTTCACCCACCCTTGAAGTACTTAAATGCATTATGTAACAAAATGTGAAAATGTGATAAATATTAACCTTATTATTTATTTATAACACCCACATTATGTAACAATCTGTCGCCATATTTTTGAAATGTACCTGCATATTGTAATGAATAATTACATAATGCAGCGTTTTCTTACAAAATGCGAGGGTTGCACTTGTTTTTTTATGAAAATGTAATAATATGGTGCATTAGAGCTAGAAAAACACACAGCACATGTAAGTATTGTGTACCGTAGATACGTGCTGCGGCACATAGGACATAGAACAGGATAATTTTACATGCCGTCACAATGTGTGTTTGAGTGTGTGTGTGTGTGTCACTCTCTCAGTCTGTCCATCAGTCTCTCTCTCTCTGTGCCTGATCGCGTGCCTCGCTGTGAGAAGTCAAGACAGCCAAAATCCCCAAGAACCTACAGGTGTTTTATTTTGAAATGTGCTTTATTTTTGTAAGAATCCGGCTGCACTGTGGTCTTCCTGTATGTGATCACCGGCGTGGCCCGGTATGGCCATACAGATTGGATAACATGGGCGCAAAAATAAAAATATCTGTGCTTACGGCTGTGGTGTTTTCCAGCTGTTAAGTAATAACCAACTACAATGGATGGCTTTTTCTCTATACTGGCTTTGAATGGCAAAAGGTAATATATTTCACCATCAAATATTTAAATTGCTCGTCGTGCGTGCAGACATGGTGCTTGCAAGCTCAGACAGTGCATTTGCAGTAGAAGGCATACACGTATCATTTCCACAGAGGGAGGGCATTCCACAGACAGGATTTTAATATAGGCTTATGTTTAATATGCACAACCCATTTTATAGTTAACTGGGGATGTTAGATGATGAGCTCAGACCTGAAATTGCCGATGCAAGTAGAACATGCGCAACATCAACATGGCCAAGGTGGTCTTTAACTCCATGCTAATCAGATAAAGTCATTCTACATCCTACGAGTTCACAAGCTAAAAGAAAAATCCATGTAAAGAGAACGAAAGTTATGCACCGAATGCATTTTAAATTCCCCATATGTGAGAATCTTTTCATTATTTGGATTTGGATATCTTGTTTCCAAGTAATGTAATGCATTTAATAGAGGCCATGCAGTTCACACTTTTCATCTTTATGAAACATGAACAATAATCAGCAAACACGCAATCTCAGAAACGAGTGAAATAATCTAAAAGCATTATGTTGCAGAAGGTCTGGACCTTTTTGCTTTAATTCAGATTTATTACCTGCATTTTATTGCTCATGAATTAAACATTGCTCGTACATTTGGAAGCAATTTTATCAATTATGGGATTATGGCTTAGTTGAAATTCTCCAACTGATCCCATAAAATAGCCACTTTACATGCAGTGTATAGGCAAAGGAGACAATGTCTTTCTGTCACTTTGCAATTTCCAGTTAAATGTATAATAAAGATTAATGGCTTGCATAAAAAGAAAAGCATGTTTCAGAATGGCAGCATATCATGATGACACAAGTGTTTCAACGGTCTATACTGAATCCCCGCACAAACCTGACACTACACTGCAGCACTGCTTTGCTCTGCCTCATCATGACTCCCCAACAATCAAAAACAGGAACCAAAGTGGTGATTCACTTGTTCTTGCTGTAATCCTTCCACAGGGATAAGAAATAACAGGTCCAGTGTCCTCTTAAATGCTGGAATTACAGCAATTACCAAAGAGCAAGGGACCCGTGGCGGAAAAGTAAATAGTTAACCTAAAAGCAAAAGTACTCAGCATTATAGAGCCCAACACAATCCCTCCCCTATGTAATCAATTTACGGAGAGACATCTCATTAGGGGCCAGCAACGCAGCCAATGATCTCTATACAACAGCTGGCAAGGGCGCAATAAAGGGGCCACCATGGCTCATGCTCCTCACATTAACTTTAAACTTATGGATGGTGTGGCTCTTTTCCAGCAATATCTTCAGCCCCGCCAAGGTCATGTCTGATGAAAACATGATGAAGCAGCAGTTTCTCTTTTTTTGTCTTTCCTTCCCTCTATCTCACTCTCTCTCTATCTCCTCCTCACTCAATCTTCCTCCCTGCCTTTCTCTCCCTTTCTCTCCTGGCACAGAGTTACTGAACAGTGGCGGGGGGGCGCTGAGTTTTAATTACAAGAAGATCTGTGGCGTTAATTGAACAGAGCCCTAATTTCACTTTACAGCAAATCAAGATGTTAGTTATGTAAATGCTGTCCTGTCCCACTGGGGAACCGGGGACTTCTGCCAGACACTGAAGTCATTCTCTCCCCACTGGCACCGGGCTGCTGTCTCTGCAACTCACCTGAAGGACTTTTTATTACAATACTCTCTTAAAGATACTTCATGTACTGACATTGTTTCCGCTACCAGGGCAGCATTTGTGCCACATATCTATAAATACATTTATGAAAATGAGAAAGAAAGCACTCCGAGATAGGAAACCTTCACCAAGGCTGCACCGTCATTTGTTATTCTAATAACAGAAAAAGAATCAGCATCTAAAAATATGTGAAAAATATATGAAAGATGTGAGTGCTACTGATTGTCTGACCAGCCATGGTTTTGGAGGAGGTGCAGGTGGCGGCAAATCCACTTATTGGTTTCTATTGGTTGCCGAGATATGGTGGGTGTGGCTTACCTCTGTCACGGTGCTTGCAAAGCAGAAGTAAAGCAGACTGACTGACTGGCTGACTGGCTGACTGACTGACTTGGAGACCAGAGTCGGTGAGAAGAGGATGTGTTTCTGATTTGACGTGACGTGACGTTTTTTGCCCCCTTGAATGAAATGAAATACAATACTAACTATCATTGGGGTGTCGAAAGAAAAAACTTCCTTTCAATAGGCAGAAACCTCAGACAGAACCTGGCTCTAGGTGGGCAGCCATCTGATGCCACCGGTTGGTCGGGAGCGAGAGAGAGTTAAGAACAAAAATGTTGCTACATGGTAGTTCTGGCATACACATATCCATTTTGGAGACTGGCAGCTGTAGCATGATTGCATGCTATGGAGTATTTTAACGTGATCAAATAGATTAGAAGAAATCCTTTACTGCTGACGAGGTGTTTACTGGAGCCTGCATCTCTAGGCCCTTTCCAATATGCCAAGGACTTATGTGTGACTCATAGTGAAAGACTAAAATCTCAGATCAAATTTGGAAACAACGTGGCACAATTAAATTCATCAGTACATAAACTTGAACACAACAAGGAAAAAGCGATGATGAAGTCTAAAGGGGAAAAGACGTAGCAATGGAAAGCTGTAAATGGAGAGGAAGCCCACATGTATTGATTGAATTAAGCTATCGTAAGGGCTGATGGGCTAGCGATGTCCGGACAGGTGTTGTGTTTAAAGCCCCATGATACTGAGCACAGCCGCCCTACTGCTTCTGCAGGAGGCTCGTTTATCCAGTTGCCCATAAGGTCTATTTGCACTCCGGGACCCATGGGAAATCCCATACAAACTCGAGCATGGTTGATAACAAAAGAAAATGTTCTGTCGGTCCCCCCCCCCGCCCTTCCCGGTCTCCACCCAGGCCTTTTCTTAAATACCTTGAAGTGGATGGAGGCACTGCTGTCAGCAGAGCTCCGATGAGAGGGGCGGCTGTGGGTAGCTCCATACTCAACACAACATGAGGCAGTGTTACACAGTTGGCCTGTACAGTTTTCATATGCTGCAGTGAAATGGCCTCAAAAAAGAGCACACACACACTTAAATTCTTTAAATATGGAAAGATACCTTAAAGTGATCATATTATGTGAATTTTCAGGTTCATAACTGTATTTAGAGGTTGTACCAGAATCGGTTAATGTGGTTTAAATCTCAAAAAACACCATATTTGTGTATATTTTATTCTTGTGCTGCACATTGCTACAGCTCCTGTTTTCTCCCTGTGTGTTGAGCTCTCTGTTTTAGCTACAGAGTGAGACATCTTACTTCTGATTCATCTTTGTTGGGAGTCGTCCATGGTCAGTAGCTAGGTAAGGACTACTAGCCAGTCAGAAGCAGAGTATGAGGGTGTTCCCTGACAGTACCTAGGTAAGGACTACTAGCCAGTCAGAAGCAGAGTATGAGGGTCCTGACAGTAAATAGGTAATGACTACTAGCCAGTCAGAAGCAGAGTATGAGGGCCCTGACAGTACCTAGGTAAGGACTACTAGCTCAAATGAGACAAAGAATTAAAACAAGTTTTTAAAGTAAAAAGTTTTTCATTTGAGGTGGAAGAATTCATTTCATCCATTTCCTGCAATTTTGTTCAATCCTCTGTGACCTGACCACAAATTGTCAATGGCTTTCAGCTCAGCAGGATCCTTCTCAGACGCACCAAGAACTCAGTAGGACAGCATGAGTATGTGAGATTTGCCACAATGAGTGCCTTTAAAAAACTTGCAGGCTGTTTTACCACTCAGTGTCTCAGCATAAGTAAGTAATACATAGTGTTCCTCGGCGGGACCCACTGTCAAAGACCCCATGGGGAGGACGGCTGGCGTCAGTTTCCAAGAAGAGAAGACAACGAGTGAGAGACTTGGGGAGAATAAATGTCAAAAGCGAAGGCATGGCGTCTTACTTAAATGTCATATTGTCTGTTTAATTTGCATGTGGGAAGCGTCAGGACCAGTGAGACTCCCAGTCGCAGACAGCAGTGTTCTCCATATTGGCTCGCGCGTGATGGGAGGAGAATGCGGATTCCTCGGAAGACAGCAAGGTGGACGAGCTATAGAATTTAAACATTGCCATTTACTTCAAGAAAGTCAAGTCTTTAATACTGCAGAGTTACTTTCTGAGGATGATGTCTTTACAGGCTGCTGAACATGTCTCTAGTTTCCCAAGTCAGTCAGAAAATAGCGCATCATCGTGAATCCAGTGAATACTATTTTTGTCCTATTTCTGCCATTCAATTTTTTTTTCAGAAGTTTTACCCAATCTAGATTACTAGATCTAAAAAAATGGGCTGGGGGTGAAAGGCAGTGATGTTCTTCCACTTCGTTTTTGGTTGATGCTTTCTGCTATCATCTGTTTTTAATGCGGCAGGAGGGGGTTGAATGCATCGCGATTCTCTCTAGAACAAATCGATGCTCGATTCTGATAAGTTAAAAAAAAAAAATTTATGTTTTAAAAGTTACTGTCTCCAGTTATGTACAAATTGAAAGAGGATGAGATAATGGACAACAACTGAGAGTTTAGGCAAGAGTGCAGAAAAAAATAAATAAGTTTTGTATACATACACGTGATCTAATAAGACATACTGTACATAAAATAATTAGGCAAAACACCTCATGTTTCCTGTTCTCCACCTTTAAACATGACTCAGCTTCTGACATGGAAGACTACTACTAGAAGGTGACTCAGCATGTTGAAGGCTTAAACATGGAATTACTACAAAATAAAAGCCTCAGTAGACACAAAATTGCATTACAACTTGTGTGTGACAAACACTGTATGTCAAAATCTAACAAACTTTATATGTATATATTTTTTTAAATTACGCATGGAAATGTACATCAAAAAATGGTTGCATCGATAATCGGTTTAGAATCGAATCGTTGGTCTCTGAATCGGAATTGAATAGTGGAGTGCCCAGAGTCCCAACCCCCCCCAATGGAAACAATTGCATTAAGTGGAAACATTATAGAAGGGGTCAAAGGATCATGTCACCTATTTGTTGGTCTTTTGCTGGTGATATTCATATTCCGATGCCTCATCACTTTACAGTGTAATCATAGCGAAAAGAGAAAATGATGAAAAACTATTCTCTCGGAAAAAAAACTGGAAGAAAAGTGTTTGTTTTTTTTTCCAATCAAGCTGTCTTCTACCACAACCATGATAAGTGCTGAGCCTCGAGCACACAAACGTGTTTTATTTGGCGTATTGAAATTTCTAGACTTGGGCGGCTTACGGATGACAAGACATATGTGTTTGCATTTTTATGAGAAGCACATCTCTGGCTAAAATGGGAGACTAATTTGCACAGGCGCTCACACACAGATTCATGCTAATGATTGATAATGTTTCATTAATGCAAAATATTCTCTGCTGAGGATCTAAACAAATTGTGGCAATTTAGTCTTTCCAATGTGTGGTATCAATCACTTCCACCAAAGAACCATCATGCATCAATGCCATTTCCCTATAAAAAAGGTTCATAGGTCCAGAGGCAACAGCTGCACATTTTTGGCAAAAGAAAATCAAAAGTTTTTTTTTTTTTCTTTTTCTACAAAGCCTGACAGCCTTTCCTGAATCATGTGCTAAATGAGTTTTGATTTTAACACTTGTTATGTATAGGATACACAATTTATGAGCACAGCATTTTACACAGAGAATAAACCCAATGCTGCCAAAGACACATAGGAAGGGAAGCTCCAGAGTATTCTGTTTTGTCTCTTAATAAAAAGGTTTTTTTCATGCAATTTGACATTGTCATTTAATAAGGAAGTCACAATTAATGAATGAGGTGTGCTTTTTCAATGTGTGGTGCTCTGTATTGCTCACACAGTGGAGCATAACAATAAAAGTAACTACAGCAACTAATAGGATCTGTTAATGCAGACAAGGCTACAGTAGCATTACAGCACAGTAGATTTTTGCTTTTTGTCACTAATTGCTTGTCCTCATCAGCAGTCTCAAGTCAAATAAAAAGAAGGAATGGATGCCAAATGACATGTTATGTTATTTAACACAAAATTGAAAACATTTAAAATCATTGGGTGTTGCGGTAACCTCATAGTTAAGACACATACAAAAAATCTCTGAATCTGGATGGGGGACCTTTGTTGCATGTTAACTCTTTCGGTTACACTTGAAGTTATCAGCATAAGAGTGACATGACACTGACATGAACGTGCCATAAAGCGTTATAAACAAGTCATAAAAGTATATGACATAACGTTTCTTTTCGTGTCATTCGGTTTTGTCATGAGAAGTTATGGTTAGGGTTCATGTGTCTGTGTCAGGACAGTGTCATGTGTCGATGACAGTGTCATGTCACTTTTATGTAGATACCTTCAAGTAAAGTGTTACCTCTCTCTCTCCCTATGTTACTGTAAAATAAAGGCAAGTTAAAAGGGAATTTCAGTCATTTTTTAACCTAGACCCTGTTCCTATGCAATTGTATCAAAGACTAATGTCAACAAAAATCTTTCAAACTTGTCCAGTATTGAGAGAGAACGCCAAAAAACAGGATCCATGTTAAAAAATACCAAAAATCCCCTGGTTTAGTATTGACAGAATATGGATATGTTTATTACTATTACTATGTTACATTCTCTAATGCTGCTCTGGCCTCTGTTTGGAAGAGAGCCATTTTGTTTTTTGTGTTTGAGTGCCTGATCGTCTACATACATCATACATCTAATTTATGTAATAAAACATACTTGTTACGGTTAGTCTCTCTTTTGTTAGTTTGAGTTGTTGATTTGTGTTCCTAGCTTCCCCTAGACAGAAAACTTAAGGGTCGTGACATACTACAATTACAAAAAATGTAATGTCCGCAGGGTCGAAACGTTGCCTTTGTATTAATTATGGGAGTTTTTTTTTCACTTTAGCATTTTTCATTTGTTCTGCACTAGCCCTAGTGTGGGATATGCACACAATTACTTTTATAACTGTTATAACTACTAAAATACCCCATTTTACTTTTCAAAATAGAGCTCTTTTTGTTTTATATGTTGCTAAGAAGACACCCCAAAAGATGGGTCGGGTATAGCACGATCATTGTTTAAAGTCATAAGAGATCATACTTTATGATGTTAGTTTTAATAAATTAAAAAAATGTTATAAAACGAGGCCCCCGCGACCCGATACCGGATAAGCGGATGAAGATGGATGGATGGATATAAAACGAGGACATTTCTTTGGCATTTGTTTGCTGTATTGAAAACATAGCAAACCACAACACACGTCACATTGAACTGAACCGAGAATTTTGTGAACCTTAACCCCCTAGTCGTTGTTTCAGGAGCAGTCACACCAGAAAGAGCCACAGCAACATTCATGGTAAATGTGGCACTGGAATCTTTGTGACCTAATGATTACAAGGTGTTGGTAACTGGTAACACACTAGCCAGCTGGGAATATCCTATCATTAGTCATCAGCATATTTTTCAGGTTTGTACCAGGGGTAGATGCTTTATTATGTATAACTGAAGCTATAAAACAGGGTGAAGCATCATAATTTATAGCAATTGGTCAGGCAGGTGTATGGGCAGGACTTTGATGCTGCGGATGTATCAGGGATATTTTGTCTTCATCTTGGCATCCATCTTTATATACAGTCTACAGTTTGTACTAGAGCCCGACCGATATATCGTACGGCCGACATTATTGGCTGATATTATGCATTTCCCTATCTATTGGTATCGACATTAATAATGGCCAATAAAAAAAAGAACAAATCATCAGAATCATTTATAATGATGAATACATTATTCTGATGAATGAATATTTCAAAAATAAAATTAAAACGGACTGTCAACCATGTTATGAGTGTTGGCATAGTTTGTCCACCAGAGGACGCTCTACAACGTCCTTGTTGGCAACACTGATTATTTATTTTTTTTTTGGTGTTTTTGTTCAAAGGACTTTAAGTTTCATATCTTAAGTTTGTATTTATCAGAACTTTAATATATGTTGATGTTCTTCTGCTCTGTTGTGACAATAAAAATAATTATATTATTTTGGTGAGAACTAATTAAATAACTAATGTTAGGGAAATCTGTTTATGTTTTGTTACACGTTCCTGGATTTGTTTCTTCGAAATATATATTGGCCGATATATCGCATTTTTAAATAACCAAATATTTGTATCGGTATTGGCCTTAAAAATCCTTTATCGGTCAGGCATCATCATCATAAAGCTTCCTGTTCAGCTCACTAGCTCAGTCGCTAAAAGATCAATAACGTTGGTCTAAAGACTGCACCATAAACTCTGATAACTGTCTCCAAACCCTTCCTCTCTGTAAAGCAGTTTATATTCCAACAGAAGTTAAAGTGATTGGTGCAACACAGCTATACGCTATGAAAGCTTCCATAATTTTGGACTCATCTCTCTGTTCCCTCAGTGGTCAGGTTTTTAAGATGGCTTGCTATTCCTGCTATTGGTGACGTGGATTCACTAACCGCAGCAATTCCATTGAAATACACTTCACAAATTGTATTTCTGGTGTGACCGGGTCTTAACGCCAAGTCCCTGGACACACCTAAGGAAAAGGGTATCATGCCTGTAGGGATGAGATAATCTCATTTTAGGTCAACCCTATTCTATACATGAAAACTCAGACTCATCTATAGGCCAATAAAACGGTAAAGATTTAACTGCTGTGTGTAGAACACTCCTGGCAGTCACTTGTGAATGATGCTTGCCAGTCTGACCTTCACGAGTCTCCCTGCACATTCAGCTGGAGGATGAGGAAGAAATGGAAATATGTCTTCCAGTTGCCAGTTCAGGGAGATCAATCACTTTGGACAGGTCATTGTTCTTCTCAGTGGTTAAAAGGACAGAGGTCTATCTGTGAAGTAAGGAAGGTGCTTCAGGCAGGAGCCTTGGCTGCAACACCAGCGCCCCTGGATTAATCATGGAGCCGCACAGCAGGGATAAGACTTTGGACTAACAAAAACTTTCTTGTTTGTTATTAACAAAATAATCACAACTATGTTTTACATGCATGCATCCCCTGGCATGTAGAATCCATTTTGCAGTTATTTGCTTTTTGTAATTTTGAGTCATTTATCACAGCAAATTGATTGAGCTGACCAGGCTTTGAGGTAATATTCTATTCTATTGCCTACATTATCTCAAACATGTCATTTATTAAAAAAAAAGGTGATCAATTAGTCTGTCGTATAAGAAAGACAGTTTGAGAACTTAGAAACTTTATTGAAACACGCACTGCAGAAAAACATTTTGGGATATATTTAGTATCCTATTTAGCCAAAGGTACACAAGCATTATGCATTTTTGAGACGGAACGCCTTAAAGCATACACAGTTGTCCTAAGGTTATGTACACTTATTGCCCAGTTTACTGACAAGCATCTGGGCAGTTAGCTAATTAAGCTTGAAACCACAGTGAATCATGAATTACCATATGTGCACAGAACTAGATTGATTAAAAACACTTCTATAAGGAGCATGGTTTGGTGAGTAGGTATGCCAAATCATGCTGGTTTCTTTCATTTTCGAAAAAGTAGCTCCCTGTTGAGAGGAACCTCCTCACATGCTGTTCTCTAAACCCACTTTTTTGATTTCTAATGAAGGTGGGAAACTTCATACAATTGTGAAATAATCTAAAAAGGCTGAATACTACAGGAACATTACTTACAGTGCCCATATTATGAAAATAAAATCACTTTTTCTGGGATTTGGGGTGCTTTTTTGTGTCTCTGGTGCTTCCACGTGCATACAGCTGTGGAAAAAACCCCATCCATGCTGTTTTAAATGAGATGTGGTTTCAGAATGTGAAATGCTTTCTTCCTGTGGCATCAGATTTATTAAACCCCTCCTTTATTAATATTTGTATCCTCATCAAAAATGAAGTAGGCATAAAGCAGTTCTGACAAAGAAACTTGTCAAAAGCCACTCAACACTGATATTGAAATACACTGAATATTGAAAGAAAAACACCCCTCATCAAAGGTTTTGGGCCATAACTCTTGTAAAGTGATTGGCCACGCCTTGACCAATTTGCTTAAATACTGAGCGTATAATTATGTTTTTCTCTGATAACGTGTCTTAGGACCTGTTCTTGTATACACAAGCATTTTAAAATAGACTTTTAGGCCTGTAACAATTTCAAATTTTGCTGTACAATTAATTTTCCCATAAATAATTGTGTTTATCAATATAATTGTCTCTTTCAGTCTTTTGGTTATGGCAATAAATGGCCGTTACACAAAGAAACTGCGATTATGTAAAAAATATTGCGATAAGACAATTATTTAATAGTTGTTACAGGCCTAACGACTATCGGAGACAAGTATTAGTTTGTATTAGTTTATAATAAAGGTTTATCCATTTTGGGTGTAGTTACTCTTTTAGACGATTATTTTCAGTTGATTTATGTCACTTGTTTTTTTTAATATTTATGTCAACCTTTGTGTCTCAAATGGCCAATTGTCCAGCTGATCAACAACCTGCACTGCAGAGAAAAAAGATGCAATTGAAAAAGCTACACAATACTAAGTAGTGGGGTTGTGACTCTCTATATATTAGTGCTCTCAGTTAAACGCGTTAACAGCCTTAACACAAACCCATTTTAACACAGTCAATTTTTTTAATCACAAGAATAATGTTCTTTTTGGCCTAGCAATTTTTTTTTACATGCTGTTGCAACAACTAGTAGTGTTAGAAGAACTACAATACCACACCGGATCTAGCTAGACCAGAAACAAAACAGGATGGGATGGCATGCTGCTGCAGGATGCTGTGGTAGCCATGCTGGTTCAGTATGCCTTCAATTTGAAATAAATCCCCAACAGTGTCACCAGAAAAGCCCCCCCACACCATCACACCTCCTCCTAAATGCTACACGGTGGGAACCAGGCATGTAGAATCCATCCAGTCACCTTTTCTGCATCACACAAAGACACAGCGGTTGCAACCAAAAATCTCAAACTTGGACTCATCAGACCAAAGCCCAGATTTTCACTGGTCTAAGTTCCATTCCTTGTGTTTCTTGGCCCAAACAAATATCTTCTGCTTGTTGGCTCTCCGTAGCAGTGGTTTCCTAGCTGCTATTTGACCATGAAGACCTGATTCGCGCAGTCTCCTCTTAACAGTTGCTCTAGAGATGTGTCTGCTGCTAGAACTCAGTGTGGTATTCATCTGGTCTCTTATCTGAGCTGCTGTTAACTTGCAATTTCCTCATGTGAGCCAGTTTCATTGTAGCACTTGATGGTTTTTGCGACTGCACTTGGTGATACATTCAAAGTTTTCGCAATTTTCTGGACCGACTGAGCGTCATTTCTTAAAGTAATGATGGCCACTCGTTTCTCTTTACAAAGCTGATTGGTTCTTGCCATAATATGAATTATAACAGTTGTCCAATAGGGCTGTTGGCTGTATCAACCTGACTTCTGCACAACACAACTGATGGTCCCAACCCCATTAATAAGGCAAGAAATTCCACAAATTAACCTTGACAAGGCACACCTGTGAAGTAAAAATCATTTCAGGTGACTACCTCTTGAAGCTCATTGAGAGAACACCAAGGGGCTGTCAAAACACAAAGGGTGGCTACTATATATATTTTTTTTTTTATATATATATATATATATATATATATATATATATATATATATATATATAAAAATCTCCCTCTCACCCCTTGTGGGGTGGTATGTGTCATCCTCAAGCTCGGGTCCTCTACCAGAGGCCTGGGAGTTTGAGGGTTCAGTATCTTAGCTGTTCCTAGGACTGCACTCTTCTGGACAGAGACCTCTGATGTTTTACCTGGAATCTGCTGGAGCCACTCTCCCAGTTTGGGGGTCACAGCCCCCAGTGCTCCGATTATCACTGGCACCACTGTTGCTCTTACTTTCCACATCTTTTCTAGCTCCTCTTTCAGCCCTTGGTATTTCTCGAGCTTCTCGTGTTCCTTCTTCTTGATGTTGCGATCGCTTGGGATTGCCACATCTATCACTACTGCCTTCTTCTGCTGTCTGTTGATCAACACGATGTCTGGTTGGTTAGCCATCACCAGTTTGTCAGTCTGGATCTTGAAGTCCCACAGGATCTTAGCTTGGTCATTCTCGACTACCTTAGGAGGTGTCTTCCCTTTTGACCTTGGGACTTCCAGCCCATACTCGTGGCAGATGTTCCTGTACAGTATGACAGCTACCTGGTTATGGCGTTCCATGTACACACTTCCTGCCTGCATCTTACACCATGCTGTTATGTGCTGTACTGTCTCAGGGGCATCCTTGCACAGTCTGCACCTGGGGTCCTGCCTGGTGTGGTAGACCCCAGCCTCTATTGATCTTGTACTGAGTGCCTGTTCTTGTGCTGCCATGATTAGTGCCTCTGTGCTGTCCTTCAGTCCAGCCTTTTCCAGCCACTGGTAGGATTTCTTGATATCAGCCACTTCTTCTATTTGTCTGTGGTACACGCCGTGCAGCGGCTTGTCCCTCCATGACGGTTCTTCATCTTCCTTGTATTTTTTTTCATTTTAATTTCAACATTGGTACTAAGCAACAGACTTAACAAGCCAACCATTGATCCTTAGTGTGTGGAGACTGCTTGGGTCAAAGTAATGGAGTATAAAAAAAGATATACATCGTGCAGCAGTGTAGTCCCTATCAAAGTGGAATAAGTTTAAAATGTTTAAAAGTTTGACAGCTTACATTTAATTGTTTTTATATATATATATATATATATATATATATATATATATATATATATATATATATATATATATATATTAGAGTGGGTTCAGTTAGGGGCCCAAGTTTATATTGTTTATCCATCTCTACATCACTGGATGTGGAGGAGGCCTGGAGCGTTGCTTGCAGACATACATATAATTGACTACGTTGCCCGACAGGCAAGGAAATAGATGGATAGAGCTGAATGTAAATAGCATTAAAAAATGCCAAAGTTGTGTCTATATTTATCATGAGCAAAAGATGCGACAAGTGAACAGGCAGAAGAGGGGGAGAAGAAGAAGAGAAAAACTTTCATCTGTGAGAATGGAGAGATGGGGAAAGTTGCAGAAGTTGTAATGCTGTCTGAAACTTGCTTGTGATGGAGACGGGGAGAAACTGTTTGTGAATCTTGACTGTTTTTGTCATTGATCTCTTCTGGCTTGTCATGGGTGCTACAGAAAAAGTTTTGTCTCACCAGCGGATCTCACATGCTGGAATCCTCCCTGGATTGTTACACCTGCTGGTATCAGAAATAAGCTGGGTGGACATCACCAAACTGGTGAAAGGAATGTCTGAATGACAGAAAATCACTGAACTGCAACATCAAACACTGCTTGGGCAAACTATTGACTGAAAGAGCCACAAAGAAAGGGAGCAAGAATAGAGGTAAGAGGCAAGCAGAAGATGAAAACTCTTACAATTAGCGGGGATTGGGGCTAAATCTTCTGTCACAAGTTTAACTAACAGTGTTAAACCCTGGAGACGAGCGAAAGCTTTGCATCAATACCCACCATGCAGTAATTGCAGCAGTGACACAAATAATGACCGTGTGCAGAGAAACATCAAACAAAGAGAAAGTAGAAAGTCAAAAATAATTAGTATGTAAGCATTTTACAGGCAAGAAGAAGTTTTCAAAAATATGGTATTTGGCCAGCCCTCCACCAGCCATGTGAAATCAATAGGACCTGAATTAATTGGCAACTTAACAATGCACTTAAAACCCTCTTAACAGGACAGATAAAAACCCAGTGAACTTTGAAAGGTAATGAACATGCTTTATCCTTACGAAGCTGCTGGCTTTATTAGCTGAAACAAATGGAGCAGGCACTTAAATCAGACACTAAAATTGACTTCTAAATAAATTAAGGTGGCTACAAAAGAGGTCGTTTTGGTCCGCTTCGCAGCAAATCCAGAGGTGAAGGCAAACACTGGAGCTGTGACTTTTGTGTTGTTCAGCTTTTTCCCCTCTTCATTTCTGTCTTTGAGGAGTCTTTCTGGAGTACACAAACTCCTCAAAGACAGAGATGATCTAAGACCATCTGCGGCTTTAGACAGTTGAAGAACGGAGCCCTAATTCACCCCTAGTCTTGTTTCCTGTGACAATGCCAGTCACCTGGGTTTGCTGTCCATCAAATCGTTTTCAACGGGGCAATCAAGAAAAAACATAAAAATTCAGGCATCTTCTTATTTGCTTCAATATAATTTGCAAAGCTTGAAGAATCACAAGTTTATTTTGCTAAGAAGCGAATTGACGTGGGATGAATTGATTGTGTCCTCTGAGTGATACCATTTAATAAATCGTCAAACGACCTAAATAAAATAGGTAATCACTCCCTTCAAAAATAATAATAATCCATATAGTTGTTACAAAGTTGAATTTCTATTTAATTTATTAAAGTTGGACAAGGCAGGGTACAGCAGTATGAAAACAACGTTTTTAAACAAGGAATCAGGTCATCCTTTCTCTCCATGGCCTTATAAATGATCTATAAGATTTGTTCGATATTAATTACTAAAAAAATTACCAAATAGGGTTTGTGTTTTATTGCAGTTTAAATGTAGGGTAACATATAGCTTAATACATATGCCCGGTAGATATTCTATACAGCCGGAATCTTGGCCGCCTATTGGCCGTTCTAGCAGTCTAGCGTAAACTTTGCCAACATTGATTCTCGTGCTAGGTAGGTAACGTTGTTACTATTACTAAATTGAAGGTGGCCAATAACTTTACTGCCGACGTCTTGCTCAATGCTGAACCAATCACTCACAGTCACGTACACACAAATATTTGGGAAAATAGTGTCCAAGTTCTATCAATCTGTTACTGACAACCTTATGCAAATGACCGTATGACGTCATCTACCCCACCCCCCACCGCAACTAATTGCTTTGCTTTCTAAACCGTGGAAAACGCTGTAGAGGCTTCTCTGACATGAATTCTACTGCCAGCAAGTCTTGCAACAGCTTGTGTGAAAAAATATACTCTTCTTGGATCTCAAAAGACCCCCCTTGAAACGTTTTGACTTAACCCAAATCGATTTGACCCAATGACATTTATATCATCATGGATTAAGTCTGGCCATCGACCCTTTACGTCCTGAGTTCCAGAACGGAAAGTAAAGACAGAGCAGCCCAGGGCACTCTGGTCACTTCTCTTCTCACAGACAAAGCTCATGTCATTTAACGTTGTCATTAAAAAATTCCATCATTAAAAGTGTTGGGAGTAACACGTTTCAAAAGTAATATTACGTTCCTTACAATCTCAGTAACGCAAGGTACAACGCATTGTAACACAACATTTAGTGGTGTTTTTTTTTTTTTAAGAATTCTCCAACACCATGAAACATTTCTTCACAGGAAAAAAAAGCCTTGAGTATTATTTCTGGTTGCTGTATTCGATGGTTGAGGTTTACGAGATGGATATTATTTTCAGGAGCTATTACGCTTCAACGAAGCGAGGTGTCCCTTCTCTGTTCCAGTGGTCAGAGCCAGAACCAGGGACGGTATGGACAACTGTGTCCCAACAGGTTGTGTACTTGTTCACTTATCAGCTGTAAATCAAGTACTGTGAATAATGTAAATAGTGAATTTTAATCACACTATAATTGACAATTTCATTCATAAATAACATACATTTTTTATTGAAAGTGCTTTAAACAAACATTTTTACAACAATGACGTGCTTCAATACAACTGTAAGGTACTTAATTTTTTTATTTTCTCCTACTTGTCTCTTGTACATTTTACTTATCTATTTGTATAGCTTCAGTTACTTTGCATATTCATATTAATTATATAAAATATCATGAATAAGTTATGATGTATTATAGTGGATAAAGAAGAGACTTTATTGATCCGGTGGTTAAATTCACAAACTAGCTTCACCAATGAATGGTACATAGAAATTCATTTGCACATCAATCCACACTATGGTACAGTATGTAGGCCCACAGTATTCATTTCATATGTGTAAAACATAGAATGTTAAAAACAGGTGTAAAATATAAGATATCAAAGTGAAATTAATTACACTCTGTCTGAACAAAAATTGTGTTCCATGTGTGTCAGTATATTAAAATTAGGAATGTTATTTATGTGACTCATTTGAACAAAACGCTCCCGTTTCTAAATTGTATTATTTGTATAGGTTGGTGTGGATGTGTGTGATCTGATGGCAGGTTGTGTGTTGACTTTTGACTGAAAAATGCACTGCACACAGAAAAGATACAAACAATGCATACAACAAATATAAATGCTGAAGGGGCTTGTCACTCTGTTGTTTGACAAAATGTAAAAATGTAATCATTTGCACCGTGAATATATTTACCATACGCAGCAGGTTATATGCTGCTTACAACTCAAAACAGCATCACATTGGACCAAATAGATGTTTTTGCGAGAAACTTTTGCAGAAGTTGCTCGCAATAACCTCCGAGGCTTTGTGTGTACTGAACTGAATGACACACAGCACAAATGGCAGGACTATTACTGCATTGAGGGGCAGCATGAAAACATTTTTCTAAAAAAAAATAGCAAGATTAGAGTCCCCATGTTTTGTGTTGGTTCGAGCAGTAAAGCATTCAGTTTATTAGCCATCATCGACCTGTCACGCAACAGTGTGACATCATGGGAACTGAGGAAAGGCTACAGACTAGAAGAAGAAAAAGGTAAACAATGGCAGAACTGGCAGCAGCATTGACATCAATGTCAACAGTGGCTAGATGATATTGGAGTCAATGGATGAGGAAGAACAGCCTTTTGAGCCTGCTTGCAAAGAAACAATGAAAAAATAGGTGGAATGTTCATCCTTTAAATAATGCCAGACATAAATATGGTGAGTTCAACATCCTCATGAAACAAAAGACACTTTGAATCCTTCAGAATGGCGGCGCAAAGATTCAATGACCTACTTTGTCAGATCAAGCCTTTCATTCACCATTAATTCATTCACCAAACTCATCTTAACCCAGTAAGAGACTTGCAGTCACTCTGAGACAGAAATGGGAGTAAGTCCCACATGGGCAAGCCACAAGCAAGTCTCAAATCTTAAACTTCCAGTATCAAGCAAGTCAAGTCATAGCTTGGGTCAAGACAGGGGTTATGAGCTGCTGGAGTTTTATTTGCATGTTTTCCTACTCAATATTCAAAAGAGATTGCGTCCAAGTCACAGTACATCTGAACAGTTTAAATGTATACAGTTACAAAAACACAGCCTAAAACTATTAGGCCAACAATAAATCAACATACATGCAGTATTTGTTCAATATGCCTCACACACATAAATTCAAGTATAAGAAACACATCCTTTAACCTTTCCTTCTCTTAAAGACAATAAAACCTTTACGTAATTTGGAGAGATTGACTGAGTGTATTTATCACATGAAATGGATAGTATATGTTAATATTTGCCGGTGTATTTATGAGTGCGTGTGAGAGAGAGTGAGTGAAAATGTATTAATATTGGTAAGTGTGAGAGTGGAGAGTGTGTTGTGTGTATTGTATGTGTGCCTAGCTTTATTCACATACGTCTACGTGTGTGTGAGAGAGAGAGAGAGTGTGATAGAGAAAAGAGCCATGCATGTCTATCCCCACATAGAGAGAAATAAAGGGAAGAGAAACAAAATCAGATTTAGACCATATACAGTATTCATTGCATAGTTTAGCAATAAATAGTTATAGTAATATTTTGGCATTTAACAGTTTCAAACTGGTATTCAATTCTGTATGAGTATTATTTGTTTTTGCACTAACAATATCTTGGGTTGTTTGAGTAGATCTCACACAATAACAATTAATAGGCGGCTGTGGCTCAGCGGTAGAGCGGTTGCCTGCCAATTGGAAGGTTGGTAGCTCAATCCCTGGCCCTGCAGTCCCATGTCAAAGTGTCCTTTGGCAAGACACTGAACCCTGAGTGAATGTGTGTGTGTTTATCTGATGAGCAGGTGGCACCTAGTACGGCAGCCTCGGCCACAATGTATGAATGTGTGTGAATGTATGATGTAGGAAGGAGAAAGTGACTGCTTGTCATTGTCCATCAGTTTTTGCTAACATACAAATTAGGATAGAACATTGCCATTCAATGTATTCTAGTCCAATTACCTGCTAAGTAAAGAATATACTTGTCTCTATCAGACTTAACGACTTAAGGGCTGGTCAGACGTATGGCATGGTAGCTAAAAAGATTAGGCTGACTGCATAACTTACCTTTTCTTGTGGGATTTGAAGTGTCTGATGAAATTCGACGTGGTGGTGGTTTTGTCGGAAACATTTGCACTGCAGATCTTACAAACTGCAGCTTCTTTGCCTGGTCAGATGTGTAATCCCTATAGCCACACTTTATTATTTTGGGTGCAGAGGGACCCATGACGGAAAGTTACTGGCCGTAGCCAGTTTCTTTTACTGCAGGTCTGCCACATCACTTGTTATCAACGGGTTCCCGCGCATGCAACAGCACCCTATCAGATCCCATAATCAGATTTTCTCATCTGTATATGGATTTTCTAAAATCGCAAAGTTAACTCCTTCAATATCAGAAATAAACCCTCTTCAATATCAGAAATAAACCGAAAGTCAGTTCATTAGACTCACATCTTAGTAAAGTCGTGAATATCAAGTCAAAGTCAAATCAAGTGTTTTATGAATGCTTATCTAGCAAGTCTCAAGTCTTAAAATTTGCAGAGTGCAAGTCATGTGACTCGAGTCCCCATGTCTGCTCTGCTTTGTCGTACGCCGCTGAAACAAATAAGAGTGATAGAGCGAGATCTACGTCATTTTGACGTCACGTCATAGAGAGGTGACTATTAAGACTGACACTTGTGATTTGTTGATGGCCCATCAGGGTGTCATTATTTGTGCAGAATGCTTTTCATGAAAACAATGCTGACCTGTCTTTGGTAAGGAATGTAAGAGGTATTAGTAGTATAAAAATGTATAACCCAAATGCCAGGCTAAAAAGACAAAAGTTATATACTATGTATGCTATGCTATGTTTTCCAGAGAAAAGGCAAATCCCCACAATATTGCCTTGTGAAGAGAAAAAAGTACAATCTCCTTTCTCAGGAAGCCAATCCAATTTCGAAGAACAGATTAACTGCTAACTGCATTAATTGAAGGAGGCACAGAGCACCAAGGAGGACCCCATGATAACATAATCTGCAAAATATGTATTCACTGGAGCTACACAGACACTTTTTAGTGTACTGTTTGACATAAACCCCGGGTCTACCCCTGTAGTTTTTGACGGGAGGGACAAACTTTGTTTGGTAAATTATACAGAGCTGTGATGGGAGCTCCACTCCCCCAAGCAGATGGCTCCTTTTCCTATAATCAGTGTGCTAAACACTGGATCGTACAAACTTTAATGAGTTCAATGCAAACTTTCTCTCACTCGCTCACAGCTGCTTTGAGAGCCGCAAATCAATCCATTATTACAGGTAAAACAACAGCAGAGTGAGAGGGAGGGAACTGTGGTTATTAGTGCTGACAAATGAAAGGCCTGGGGATCCGGGGTAATTCATCTGGAGCTGAATATTCTGCTTCCAATGTCAATAAGGAAGAGGTTTTGGACCAATGTTGCAGACAGCAATTACTATTATGATACTACATCCATTACATCCATTTGGTCCAAGCACAGCAAATACCGTATAGTTTATGTAACATTTCAAACAATCTATAGCTTAGTTTAACTCCCCTTTAAGATAAAACTGATATGATATGTTAGTCATATGATCTTCAGTGGCTCAGAGTAAACAGAGATTACTTTACTGCGTAGAATGTTATTATTACTGATAAAATATTATAATATGAAAATAAGACCAATGTAGGAAATGTTTTCTCAACATGTTGAAAAGCTGCTTGTCTAACTATGATTAAATCGGATTTGTGATTATAAAATATGGATAATTAAAGACGAAAATTAGCAAACTTTACATAAGGGTTTTAAATGTCTTGCACAAACACTTTGATGGCAATGAAAACGTTTTTGTTTTTTTAAACAAGCTTCTCACTATTAAAAAGAAAGATTTATGTAGTAATGTTTTTGTCTGTGCTTTAATTTCTCCAGTTTACAGTGATGGCAAGGCTCAGTTAAAAAAAGTTAATCTCATGCACTTGTGTGCACCAATGCAGACCCCAAGAAGTGCACCAGACTTTGAAGCAAATTGAACAGTGAAATTGCAACTCCCAGCCCATCACGTGACATCCTCTGGCCCACAAATTATTTTTCCCCATAGACTTACATGGGGAAAGAGACGTCTGTAAATCAGTGAATA
This sequence comes from Etheostoma perlongum, assembly GCA_026937815.1. Taxonomy (NCBI): domain Eukaryota; kingdom Metazoa; phylum Chordata; class Actinopteri; order Perciformes; family Percidae; genus Etheostoma; species Etheostoma perlongum. The sequence continues at coordinate 5,333,046 of CM049372.1, forward strand.
CATTTTTTTAGCATTACAACCCGCGAAAAATGACTTGTTTCACTATCAGAATTTGATCCATCAGTCCGATAGAAAGTCTCAAAGAGCAGCATGATTACATCATTTAATCCCCATACTGTAAGTAGCCAAAGTCGCTAGTGCGCCTGATCTGTGACGGTCATCAAGGTAACTTTTGGCTCCATGATGGCCTTAATGCGCCACTGAGGAACTCTTATTGGAATGAACAGGGCTTTACCATGAACACTGTATCTAGGTCTTATTATGCAACCAAGCACCAATCAAAGTTTAGCAACATTTGAATCATAATGTGATAACAATATCATCAAACAACATGACAAATTAACTAGTTCTCAACGATTAAAGACAATTGTTCTGTATTTAGTCATGATTATTTAATCTTACAGAGAATTTTAAATATAAGGTCTGGGGCTTATGTTTTGGGCTTGCCGTCTTTAATTTTTGACAGGACAGTTACGTGGGAAAGGGGGAAGACATGCAGGAAATCGTCCCAGGTGGGAGTCGAACCCTCTACCTCTTATCCAACCTGGTCATACAAGATCAGGGGCTTTAAACAAGTCGTTCAGAAAGATTTGTGATTTACTTGGTGTACTCATTGTATTTGTTGAGCTGCATTTGAATGTACTGGCAACAAGTTATGTCTAGGGTTGGGTTCCAAGACCCGGTACTAATACGGCACCTGTGCCTAAACGACCGGTATCTACTGGACCGAATAGCAACAAGGATTTCAGTGCCTCATTTCGGTGCCACTAAAATGCCTGTGCTGCTCCCTGATGCTCAGAAATGGACTTAAGCGGCAACAGACACATGGCTGCATGTGACAATAGAGCTGTGTTTATAGACCTATAAAAGTGCCTTTGACACTGTGACACCACCTTCAACTTCTCTGAACATGCTATCAGCTGGTTTGCATAATATCTGGAGCACAGAGAGCAATGTGTTAAAATAAACACTCAATGACACTACAATCCACAATGGGTATCCCACAGGGCTCGATCTTGGGGCCTCTGCTCTTTAGTTTATACATAAATGATTTACCAACATGCTGTAAGTCAGCTAACTGTCAAACGTATGCGGACAATACAGTAATTTATGCATCTGCTAGGACACCAAATGCAGCAGCAGAGACCTTGACCAAGGAAATGGAGGGTACATCCCAGTGGCTTAAAAAAGAACCATCTGACGCTCAATGTCAAGACTGTATCTATGTGCTTCTCTATAACAGGGACAGCCAAGTGTAATACAAAAATAGATCAAGAGGCCCTAGAGGAAGCTAAGGAATTACAATTTTTAGATATTATTTTGGATTCCCAACTCAAATTCAATAAACACATCAACAAACTCTGTAAGACTGTCCAGACGAACCTGAACTGTTTCAGAATGACAAGGTATCACATACTTGTCAAGGCAACTTTACTGTTTTTCATGCCATGACTCTCCCCCTTATTCTACTGTGCTACTGTATGCGGCCAAGCCTCCCAGACAGCAGCGAAACCCATCATATATTTATACAAACAAGCACTGAAAGTAATGGATCAGTTTGACTGAGCACTGTTTGATTGTACAGAAATACAACCTTTTACATTTTGATAGCTTTATTAAGTTCCTTTTTCTCAAACTGACTTTAAATTGCGCAAATAATCTTGCTCTACCCGGACTCTGTTCTTTGCGACAAAAACAAATACAAGGAAAGTGGCCAGTAGGGGAGAAGTGGGTGGCAACTGGATAGCAAGGGGGCGCAAGCACTGTTGCTTGCTCTGGAGGACACTGTTGGGTCCTTGTGAATTCTGGAGTGTGGTCTAGACCTACTCTATCTGTAAAGTGTCTTGAGATAACTCTTGTTGTGAATTGATACTATAAATAAATTGAAATTGAAATTGAAATTGAAAACCACTTTTCATTCAGGCCAGTCATGTTTTTCAGTAACAGGGACCCATTTTTGGAATGATTTACAAACTGAAATAAAAACATAAACCAAACTGAAAACATTTAACAGAAAGGTGAAAAACTGGCTGAAAGAAAACCAAACATGTTACCACTGAGTCAGTTGTGTTGTTGTAATGTATTGTATGTGCTAGATGCCTGGCTGGTTGTGCATGGCTACCAGGGTTCATCCCCGGGGACTGGGTTTGGGAGATGAACCTTTGGGGCCCAGGCCCCTCACTATCGAGGTGGATATAGGTGAGCAGGTGCGAGCTGCTGGTTGCTTGGGGTTTGAATTGTTACGTGCCATGCTGTTTTGTGTAATGTGGTCATGACTCTGTGAAATGTTGATGTAATATATTAGTATACAATGTATCTCCTGCATGACTGTGTAACTCCCACTATGCAGTTCTTTTAAAATGTATATTTGGATTATCTTTTTAGAAAGGCCTGACCAGGGTCTGGTGTCTAGCCTATTGGCTAGAAACCTTTTATGCAACACATCTACACATCTACACATTTACACATCTACGCTTACTCTCTAGTGAGGTGGCTGGAACTGCTTCTCTTTCACTAGGCCTCCGATGTTGGATGCCAATGAGGATGATGCTACTCCCAGTTGATTATCCAGGTTTTGTACAACAACGTTGTGCCAAACAAGGACGCAAATCTCAGTGCATGCATCCTGAGACCAGGGAATTCTTCAGCACGCACATTCAGTTTATAAAATTCAGGCAGAGGGAGGTTGTTGTATCTTGCTTTGAGCTCCTCGTTGCTGTGCAGCTCAATGATATTGTGTTGCAGGTTGTCTGGTATGTCAGCTGGTTCCACATTAAATGGCGTTGCAAAAATGTAGAGTTCCTTTGCCTTACTTTTCATGTCCTGCAACCTCTCCCCGAAAGCATGAAGGAGTTTGGCGCACTCAGCTGCATATTCAGATGTTACAGCAGGCTTCTGTTCTTGCAAAGTAGGAAAATTGAAAAAATTACTTGTGGAAACGACAGTTGACATTAAATTACTGAGCTTCAGGGAATGTGCACCCAAATTATCTTGATGTATGTTACAGTGGCACAACTGCCAGTGGCTAACTCACTTGGATCAATATTTTGGCGGCTCAATTCTCTTTGGATAAATGGGGTTAATCCCCTTTGACCGCCGACCATGGCTGGGGCTCTATCCATCGCAAGGCCACTTAACTTTTCAAATGGAAGTTCAAACTGGTTCATAGCTGATATAATGTGCACAAAGAAATCCTTACCTTTAGTAGTGCCATGCATGGCTTGTATCAAACTCCAAAGTAATCTCACACACAAAAATGGCTAATTGGGCAGTATTTGTAAGACCTGTTGTTTCATCACAGGCTAGCGAAGAAAAAACAAATTCTGTGTTGTGTCCTTCAGTGTATTTTCAATATCCACTGACATGTCTGTAATCCGATCTGAATGAGGTTTCAGCTTCTTGGCATTTGCTCACTCACAACATAACTTGCATGCACAATATCTCTGTCCAAATTCATTCTGGTGAAAGCTGCCTGTGGGCACTCAAACTTCGCCAAAGTGCGTTTATTTTATCTCTACGTACCTGCCCCTGCAAATCACTTAGCCTAACATGTTTAGTACTGTAGTGGCATTCAAGGTTGGCCTTTTTCAGTACAGCGAGCTAGTCTCCACTCACAAGTCCTCACTTCATCAAAAAACTAAGCTTCGACCCATTTTTCTTGGAAAACAGGACATCCCTTATCCACCTTTCTCTTTTTGACGGATGCCATGCTTGCTGTCAGCGCAGCAGGTAGATTTGGAAGTCTGTGACCGTGGCATTGCGTGAGGTCTTTACAGTCACGTCAGGGCAGAGTAAACCTTTTGCTGCCTTAACGTGACCCTCAACATTTGAAACGAAAAGGAAATAAAATTATTTTTCTCCTATATTTCGAACAAAAGTAATCTTCTATGCTTGCAAATTGTACATTTATATAAAAGATTAATCTTCTATGACTTTCAAGAAAAAATATATCATTCATTTTTTGGTGGTGTTTGCCTCCACAAGCCGGATCAAAGTCTTTGGGCCGGACGTTCCCCACCCCTGCTGTAGAGGATTCCAACACTGTCAAGTCCTACAGTCTGCAGCTGCCATTGTTTTGTCATTTAGCAGCAATTTGCTGGTGAAATAAGTTATCCATCGTTTAGGCGCCGCAGCATTTTAAAAGTATTGTATCGGAAACACTCCAAATGATACCCAGCCCTAGTTATATCTAAGCTTAAGGTCAACTTAATATTGCTTACTCAGGAACTTATTCAGGCTTCCTTAGAATGAAATTTGCTTGTTTCACGGAATTGAAGACATCAATCTGAGCATCTTTAGGACTTCTTGTAATGCATACAATTATAACATAACATAATGATGCTCAAGAACAAGCGAGTAAATGGACCTTGAGCTGATATTGTTTCGAGGTAAAAAAATTTAACTTAAATTTGACTAATTTCACTTTAAACGGCATTTTAGTGTTTGCAACAACTTTCTCCAAAAGTTACCTACTATTCACAGCAAAGACAAACAAAGTTCAATAGACAGTCTCAATAATTCCAAAACTCACTCTACAGCCCTACAATGCACTAAAAAACTATGACAGCCTGTTCCACCCCATAGACAGGCTGTGCTCGAATTTCATAAGTGAACAGGGACCAAAAAACAAATTCACATAAATCATATGAAGTAGCCTATGTTGTGGAAAGCCCAGAAGCCACTGGTTGAGTTGCTCTTTGTTCCCTCTTGCCCTGAGTCATACAGACAGCAAATTTAGCTGAGGCCTGTAGCCTCTTGGGTACCAAGTGCCAGATTTAACAATGGCAGCTAAAGCTACTGTTATTTAAGGCATCATTTGGTTGGATCCATGCTCTTTGGGAATATGTAAGGAAACCAAATGTCATTATTCAAATGCCTCCAGACTGTGTATTCTTGTCAGTAGAAGCAAATCATATATCTATGTGATACTGTTTCTTTCTATTTCTGTATTTATTTTTCCCAGGATACTGTATCTACAAAATACTACATTAAGAAAGCAGAGCAGTTAAAAAGGAACTGCATGGCAAGGGAGCTAGAACTTTTCAAAATACAGTTCAAAAGTGCTCTAGTGCTGGACTTGATGCAACTCATACTTAAGTCCATAAATTATGAACTGTTTCTTTAAATAAGATGGCTTTATGAATATATTAACATGATGTAGAAAGTGTTGGCAGAAATCTCTGCAATTCTATACATGCTACACTCACAATCATATTTAATGAATGTGTTCCAAAAAAAAGAGTGTAAAAAGAGTTTACACAGATTTGTTAGAGAAATCCTGATTTTTGAGTAAGCTGACAGGGCCTTTTAAAAGGTATAATAACTAGGGCTGGGTATCGTTAAAAAATGTTCTATGTACGGTACGGTACCAATACAGTGACTTTGAAACCAGTTCCTAAACAATACTTCTTTGATACCAATTTTATAAAATAAAACATTACACACAAATCTTTTTATTTATTTTTCAGCTCCTACTACGTGAGCCACGTCTCTATGCTTAACATAGACTTTTTTTCTGCCTGCCTCTGCGATGTGTGACGCTAGACAGCCAATCAGCAGTATTATTAGATATTGGCAGAATCATGCTGCATGCTTATTGGCTCACTGACGCTGATGCAAGTTACTCCTTAGGTATTGAAATTGGTTAATGAATGACAAGGCATTTTTTTGATACTCAATACTTTAGAGGCAATTCGGTCAGTGCCTAAAAAGTATTGACTTCGGTACCCAGCCCTACTAACCAGGGGCGATTCTAGGATCAGACCTTTAGGAGGGCTCAGACCCTCATGACAATGTTACACGATGCCTTGTAAACGTGTTAACGAAAACTAACAACAAAACAAACAATATACATACACACTATGAACAGAAACAATATAGACAGGCTGAGAAATAGAGAATGAGAATGATGAATAAATAATAAGTGGAACTAGTTAACAGACCAATTAGAGACGTGTTGCTGGGTTGTTGCACAGGAATGGAACCAGCACTGTGAGTGGGACATTAAACCAGGATATTAAACCTGTTTCAAGCCCTATGAACATGTCATTGTTGTACTGTCACTAACAGACGTGTTTGCAAACTCTAACTTGAATTACCAAAATGTATTTAATTTTTATTTTTTTATTTTATTATTATCATTTTTGGTGGGGCTGAAATGAAATGTAGCTTGGGTCCCCCTAAAGAGGATGTAAAATCGCCCATGCTAATAACATAATCAAACTTCAGCAGTGGGTGACACCACATTCCCTTTGTGCAAACACACCAAAATCCTCACAAATTACTTGACAGACTTTGTTGCTCCTCTGAAAATAGACTACATTATTCTACAAATGACGTAACAACTGAGAGACCAAACATTTGTCTGATAAGCTGTACAGGATGACAGACAATGGTGCATAATGTATTGTAGTTATGCAGAGTAAAGCAATTCTTCATAAAGCTCTACTCTGCAAGCTTTTGATAGGGAAAACCGGAATAAGCTTCAGTTTGGTACAGAGCTGCCTGTCCAGCAGTTTAACCGCGATACTAAAGGCCTCCTTTAAACCCACACTGAACACCGCAAAAAGTAATTTGATTTGCTTATTTTGTTAAGTGCATGGCAAGTACTAAACGAAAAAAATTGCATTTGATGCTGAGAACCTCTTCAAAACAATGTGCCACTGGTAATGCTCCCTGCTTTCCAAGTTTTCATTGATTCATGGAGCTGTGTTGAGTATCAAGAGCTCACTCCAACATAGGTTTATTATTTATTTAACTTTCCACAGTCTTCCACTGTGGGTAATGTAGTTGTGGGTCTATTTAGTCTATATCAGAGATCTTCAGCAGAGATCCAAAGAGTCACTGCAGGGTGCCCCCTTGTTAATTTGAAAAAGTCTTAACATGAATCCAAAATAGTATTAGCCAATACAATTCCCCACTAGGATAGGCTTACCGGCCTGTCACAGATACAGTTAATATCCTAAAGATTTATGCTCATGCCAACAATTATTATTTTAGCTTTGTATTCCATGCAAAAAAAGTATGTATAAATGCTTTAGACCCTTCATAATATTGTAGGTCCAGTTTAGCATTCAACTTCATTTTATACAATATAGTAGGGGGTCCCTGCTCCATGTCTCTTTCAGTTAAGGGGTCCTTGGCCAAAAAAACTTTGAAGACCCCTGGTCAATATCACTAGCTGTTTTATCAGCAAAGAGGCTTCAACTTATAGCTGTATCAGTGTTGTAGTACTCAAGATCGGTCTTGGTTTCGGGACTGGTCTCGAGACCACTTTTTAAAGGAATCAACAGCATTTTAACTAGGTCTTGTCTCGTTCTCAGATAAAGAGGACTCTGATTTTTATTTTCAGACTGGTCCTGACCACCACCAATGTAACCAGCAACTTGACTCATTTCTAATTTGAAATGTGTCACTGTTAAAAGTAAGTGCTGTAGTACAACTAGCAGGAGAAAAGTTATAATTGAGGTGAGTTTGGAGACACTACCTTATTTAATCATTAAATTAATAAATATTTTAGTTGTTTCTCTTTTAGTTTGTAGACATTCCCTAAGCACTTGTCTTGGGGGGGTATTTGGCTCGAGGTCATGGTGCAAAGGACCCTGAAATTCCTCCGACCATCACTTAAAGTAAGGTTTTAATGCAGGGCTTTTACTTGTAGTGTAATATTTTCTAAGTGTGATATTTTTATATTTCTTTATTTTACTTACCTTAACTAGAGCTCATAGTTTGCTATATCACACTGTTTCCTCATAAGCTTGAAGGCAGTGAATAACTGCAGTGGCTTACATTTCATCAACACTTTTAATAAAACAATAATTCAGTTTTGCATCCAAAAGCCCCCTGGGAAATAGTATATTAGCCCATGAATTGGTAAATGTGCTACATGCTGATTTAATTCAAGTTTTCGTAATTCTAATGAAGATGCCCATCATTCTGTAATGAGAGAGAAAAAATTTCAAACCTAGCTATGGCGCAGCATTAATCTCTCCCGCTGCAACTAGGAGGTGTGAAAAAGAATTAGCCAATATGGTGCAGATCAGAGTGCTGACACTCCTACCTGTTTGATGTAATGACTTCACTGAGTGATGGATATACACAACCTGTCCACTCTCCTGGGTGTTGACAAGGGGGAGTCGGAATAAAAAAATGGCAGCGACATTATACCGAGAGTTATGAGAGTGAAGCATCACGCTGCAGGGATCATTACCAACATGCTATCCAAATGACAGCAAAGAGCTGGATTATCACCCCCATGCAGGGAAAAAACAGCAACATTGAAGAGAAAACAGATGTCTGTCCAATTTGCGACTAAATAGAGTTAGATTGCAAATTGTTCATTCTCCATTTCATCCAATTTCTCGATCTGTCACACACAATGTCTAATTGTGAATCCAAACAAGGCGCTGCCAATCACACTTCTCTGCTTCTGTGAGGATGGCTTATGTTTCTGCAGAGAGGTTTAACAATGGATCTAAATGGCTGCTTTTTTCCTTCTTTAATCTCTCGGTCGTCATCTGGTAAAACCCATTAAAAATGTGCAGTACATCAGGCCGTAGCGTGGAAATGTGGTTGTGACACTTTGATGCACTGTAATTACAGCAAAGCAACGTTAACTAGGTAACGGAGGGTTCAGGTAGAGTGCTTTAATGCATAATTCACATCCCAACAGATGTATTTCATGACTTCCACTTTCTCACATGATATGTTGTCGCCGTGCTGTCCATCATACTAACATACAGTAATTGTAGCATCCTCACTAAGATCTGCTGTAGGTAATAAGTAGTGAGAAGCAACTCCTACACATGCTGTTCATTTGTCAGGTTTCCCAGCAGCAGGTCACCATCAATACCTGAAGGCCATACATTTGCTATATGAATGTAACTAAGTACATTCACTCAAGTATTGTACTTAAGTATACATTTTGAGGTACTATACTTGAGTCTTTTCTATTCATGCCATTTTTGCTTCTACTACGCTACATTTCAGAGAGAAATCTTTTATTTTTTTACTCTGCTACATTCATCAGACAACTTTAGTTACTAGTTACTTTAGAAATTAAGACAAACACATAGTTTATAAAATGCAATGTTAATTATAAATGAAAATGCCCAACCATATACAGGCATACATGTCCAGCTGAAGTAAGCTGATTATACTAACAAAATTTTACTTTAACAACGTGTTTAATACAGTGTGGTATTAGTATTTTCAAGTAAAGGATCTGAATACTTCACTAACTACTGATATTTAGGTGGTGTACTGCAAATGCAACCCCTAAATAAATAAAGGAATAGAGTGTTTAATGCAAGGCCAAAATGTCCGTATTTATTTCTGAGTTTTAATTTAAACAGGAAGTGTGCGTGACCTAGTTTGTGGGAAATGGTCAAGAGTGCCTTGACGTGTCATTTTCTGACTCACTTTGTGTGTTAAATTGTTTTCTACTGGTAGTTATAGTCTTTGAATAAGTTTAGCTGTCGCCAAAATGTGCAATGTACATTACTTGAGCCATGTATCACAATAAATCGGATAATAAAAAATTAACCACACCTCAAAAAAACGTTAAAGAAAAAATAAAATGGTGGTTTAACCTCCAGTGCTGATGCCATTACATTTTGTGATTTCAAAAATGTTATTATTTCATCATTGTTGTTTCTATGTTTCCTTCCTGCCCTGACTTTTCTTAAATGGTCCATATGGTCCATAACTTCAGCCCCTCATTTTACACTCTAGAGATGGCCCCTCATTTCCACTCTAGAATGGTCCTTTTTCAGCCCATCATTTTACACTCTAGAGATGCTCCCTATCTTCAGCCCCTCATTTTACACTCTAGAGATGGTCCCTTTCTTCAGCCCCTCATTTTACACTCTAGAGATGCTCCCTATCTTCAGCCCCTCATTTTACACTCTAGAGATGGTCCCTTTCCAGCCCCTCATTTTACACTCTAGAGATGGTCCCTATCTTCAGCCCCTCATTTTACACTCTAGAGATGCTCCCTATCTTCAGTCCATCATTTTACACTCTAGAGATGGTCCCTTTCTTCAGCCCCTCATTTTACACTCTAGAGATCTTCAGCCCCTCATTTTACACTCTAGAGATGGTCCCTTTCTTCAGCCCCTCATTTTACACTCTAGAGATGCTCCCTATCTTCAGCCCCTCATTTTACACTCTAGAGATGGTCCCTTTCTTCAGCCCCTCATTTTACACTCTAGAGATGGTCCCTTTCTTCAGCCCATCATTTTACACTCTAGAGATGGTCCCTATCTTCAGCCCATCATTTTACACTCGAGAGATGCTCCCTATCTTCAGTCCATCATTTTACACTCTAGAGAAGGTCCCTATCTTTAGCCGATCATTTTACGCTCTAGAGATGGTCTTCAGTCAATTATGTACAGGAATTATGAAACATGGGATATGATGGTAAACTTTCCATTGTGCCAAAGCTCATTCAATAAGTTTAGAATAAACGCAGGAGGTTTTAATTAATTTGCTTTATTCAGTGGTGGAAGAAGTATTAAGATCCTTTTCTTAAGTTAAAGTAACACATAAACAATAAAAAAATATTACACCACAAGTAAAAATCTTACATTTAAAACCTTACCCTGCCCTCCCCCCCTATATGAGTGTCTTATACAAAGTATATTTGTATTTTCCGATTTGTGTTTGAGTGGTGTATCTGAATCATATTATGTCGGTTAGGTGGCACGTAAACTAAGAGAAAAAAAAAAAAAAAAATAAAAATGCATAAATCCGGATGTTGTTCTCATCTGTTTAGACTGCATAATCTGTTCATATTTAAATATTGCTGTATTCAGTTATATCCCCTTTTACGCTGTAATATATTTTAAATACAGCTGGTAACATCTTCAATTCCAAATTAACTTACAACCATGAATAACTCATCTCAATACACTATTTTTTTTTTTAGCAAACATTTCATTTCTATTCGTCATTGAGTCTTAAATCACTCCCTGTTAATGAAGACTGCTAATTATGCATTCACATCAATTTCTACCACATTAATTTATATGACAAAAAATTAATTTCTCCTTGCTGTGACATTGCTTTGGCTGGAGCCATCCTTACGAGCTAAATATGTGTATAAAGACAGGCCGAAATAGCAAAGGAGACTGAAGCCAACATTAATCACTGGAATTAACAATTTTATGATTGATGCTAATGAAAAAACTGCCTCAACTCTCCTCCCCTGTGAATTCTATTAAACCAAGTTCAACACCGTCATGGATGCTGCTGATATCTTTTATCTGTGGAGATATTACCAGAAGCTCAGGTTATGTTGTTTTGGGTTATATGTCTGGATATGGAAAAAGCAAACTGTCAGAAATAGAAAAATTGTCCCCAGATGTATCAAGCTGTACCCGCTTGTCTGTGTGTTGTGAAACAGCCAGAAGCCAAAATAAAAATTGCAAGGTACAACAAAAATTGAGACTTTGCGACAGAACAAATGAAACCTTGTGAGTGACGAGTTCCAGATTTAAAAAAAAATGTACCTTTTGGATATCATCAAACACATATCTGTCAGTGAAAAGTAAACTAATTAAATTGTAACTACCTTTTTTTCAACCTGGACCCTATTTTCCTATGTCTTTGTGTTTGAGTGACTAATGGGAACAACTATGTTTGACATTGGTCGAGTAATAAGAGAGATTGCTACAGTTGGCAGCGGCGAAACAAGCTAGATTGTGAATTAATAATTTATTGTCCAGCTTGTATTTACCCTTCACAAAAGTGCTTGTTTGCTGCGGACAGACTCAGATTAATATTGTGTTTGACAACATTATGGAAATGATTTCTAAGGAGATCGACATTTAGAGTAAGATACTTTTTTTTACATACATTACATTACAACATAAAAACATCCGCAAAATTGCGTTTGCTGAAGCCACCAGACTCAAACAGTAATTTTAGCATCGTGAAATACACTTCATTCAAAGTCGACAGAAACTTTTGGGCTTTCTTTCACTTTTCCAACCATCACAACTCTAGATTTGGTTGAAATAAACACATAGTTTATCAATTTACATATGAAAATATGTTGGCTCTATACACGCTAAAAGTATTGCTTTTTTAAATGGAGTCTGGTGGATTTAGTGCTAGCGACTTCAGAGTTGTTTCTGTTGTTCTTCCCATCAGTCACTTTAACACAAAAACATAGGAAAATAGCACAAATTTAAAAATGTAGAAAACAACTCTAATTACCCTATAAAGCTACTCTCATTTTCATTTCCACATGGCTTCAGGTTGACAGGAAAGAAAATTCCGTATTCCATCTAATGACACAATGCCCGCATTATTATGACCTGATCCTCGTTTCTCCAGCAATTAAAATCTGCAAAGTGTTGGTAGAGACAATGCATGACTCCACCTCTCATCATCTGAGCGTTAAGCCTTTTTTGTATTATTTTTCCCCCTCAGATCAATCAACTCATCAGTGCAGTGCTGAGGGATCAAAACCGGCTAGAATGTGCTTGAGGTGTGAATCTGAAAAAGTCCTTCGATTTAGGAATACGGTAATAAGACCTCCACTTGAACTACGCAAGGCTCTTGAAGCCCCCAGACGAAAGGAAAAGCACCCGGAAATCTCATTAGGCACATTACTTTTTTTTGCACTCCTGCCCCATCACTATGTCGAGCTTAAGAAATCCCAGCAGTCAAGTTAAAGGACAGTGAAAAAAAAAGTAGCAACCTGAAGAAACAAAGACATCCCGCTGCCTGGATGTGCCTCGTGGCACTGAAACAGACGCTTTTTAAAAAAAGTAAGCTGCAAAGTTGCAAATTTCACACCATGAGATGAAGTTAAAGTGCTCGAACCAGCGATATTTTCGATTCCCAGGTGGAGGAAATGGAAGCTCTTGCATACGAAGCACATATAAACAGAAAAAAGTCTCCTCACTATAATGGGGGGAAACGTGTACCTGAGATAAAGATAGACCGCTTCAAACAAGTCTAGACTTTCTTCAGTTGCTTTCCGAGAGAAGACACCTCTGTATAAGTCAATGCTGCTGCCCTATGAGATGCTGGTGGAACTATCTTCATGGCAAAACATTGAGGTCCTCAGAAAAATGCCCTCATGTACTTCAATTTTGTCTTAGATGTACCATGGGGAACATTTTTAGACTTCAATGAATCACTCACTTTCATCTGTTAATGTATTTATAAAAGCTGTAAGAGCTAGATGAAATTCACCTCTGTCAGTGAAGCTTTAGTGTGCAACTTTTTGATATTAATGAAAGCCTGTTAAAAGCAAGCCATGCCAAATGATTTTCTACAAAGCTAATTAAGAATATCAGCTCTACACAACTCTCTCTGTATTTCTTAGCATGTTCAGAAGATTCTGGCACCCTTGCAGAAATTCGAGGGAACTTAATTATCTTTTCTATTATATTATTATTTTATCCTCCATCCTTGGCTACTAGCAACTGCATGGAGGAGGGGTGGGGTTGGTGCGCAATCACGGAAGGCTTGTATCATGTGGACGTGCCAACAGTTTTGTTGTCATTACTTATAATTCCTCTTAGGGGCGACAAAAACTATGTACTATAGCTTTAAAAGGTAATTTAATTTTTTTTCACACTGGACACTATTTTCCCATGCATTGATTTACAACATTATGAAAATAATCCATAGAGAGATAGACCTTTTTGTTAAAGCACTTATATTATGCTAATTTTCAGGTTCATAATTGTATATTGCATTTGTATTTTGTATTTTTATGTCCCATCAAGTTGTTTTGTTAACTGTTTTGTCTAATTGTGAATGTACTGTATTTTTTTTTTTGCCTTTAAGGACCCCCTCAAAAACGAGATGTTACATCTCAAGGGGCTATTCCTAATAAAGAATTTCCGAGTGTTTAGGTTGTACCAGCATAGGTTTCCATGGTTTCATTTTCAAAAACACCACATACTGGTTGTACTGCACATTGCTGCCGATCCTGTTTTCACCCTGTGTGTTTGGGTGAGGCAGAGGACATTCAGGAACTTGTATCTCAAATCCCATAAAAAGTGTTTGTTTTCATAATATGGTCACTTTAAGGAGTAAGATCCTTTTTGTTTAACATGAAACTGTGAAAAATCACTATCACCAATGAACATTCTTTTATAATTCCACAGGAGCCAAAATGCTTCCATGTTTAATGTTGTCTTCTTTTGTTATGATTTAATGCAATTCTGCTTATTTAGTTGGCAATAAATATTCATCAAATGGTTTGTCAAAAAGATTAATGATGCATTTTAGAAAAAACTGAGAAAATCCAGATATCTTGATATTCTTAACAAAATACCTCAGTATCAATAATGTGTCGATATTGTAGGGTTGAAAACTGGTGCATTAAAATAATATTATTATGATAAATAATCATCAGTCATGTGGATATAATGATTAAGTAGGTAAAGAGAAATACCATAATAGAACATCTAGAAAAGTATGGTATGTTAAAAAAATTAAATCACTTTACTGTAATGCAGCCTTTAAAACTAAGAACAGACTTCCACTTCTAAGACGGTATCAAGTCTCATCACAATATCAATATAATATTGATATATTGCCCCGTCCCATTCATAGCTGAGCCCCACCAATATTTTTTTATTGCAGGGCAATAATAGGCATTTTCCAAACTATTGGTATCGGCATTTATAATAGCCAATACCAGTATTTTATTAACATTCATTTAAAAAATAAAATGGATGATCAACCATGTTATGAGTGTTGCCGTTGCATAGTCTGTCCACCAGAGGACGCTATACAACATCCCTGTTACTGATGCCGATTCATAGTTTGTCCACCACAGGACGCTCTCAAACGTCCCTGTTAGTGATGGTGTTGCATTGTCTGTCCACCAGAGGACACTCTACAACGTCCCTGTTAGTGTTGCCGTTATTTTTTTGTTAATGTGTTTTTGTTCAAAAGACTAAGTTTCATAACTTAAATTTGTATTTTTATACATTTTATTTATCAGAACTTTAATACATTTTGATTTTCCTCTGTTCTATTTTGACAATAAAACAAAGAATTATCATTTTATTTTAGTGATAAGTCATAAATAACTACAAATAACTAATGTTAGGGAAAACTGTTTGTTTTATTACGTGTACCTTGATTTATAAAAAAATTTTTTTTAATATATATCGGCCGAGATATCGGAATATCGGTATCAACCTTAAAAATCCTTTAGCGGTCGGGCTCTAGTCAAGAGCAAATGAAAAGAGGAGTTCATATATATGACAGCTTGAACTTGTTGATGAAAACCATGTGTAGCAATGTATACAAATATTGAGGAGGTGAAGCCTTGTGATGCATTGTGATATTGAATCGAAATGCAGTTTAGTTGTATGAGAACATCATTTTTGAGACAGGATTTGAATAACATAATTAAAAAACTGGACAAGGCATAAGGCTATTTGACCATGGGTCTTAGACTAAATTCCAAAGCCTTGAATGCAGTCCACAGAAGAATACAGACTAAGGCTAATTTGTCTGTGAATATTTAACTCAAATATGCACTCTTTTGCTATTGACATCCTGCACTGCACATAATGATGATGTTATTTTGGGAGTTGATAAAAGATCCAAGCGTTAGGTAAGCATGGTGTTGAAAACAGGTAAAGGAAAGTTCCGTGGGTGAAACTACAGACAACGGGCAGACAGATAGAGAGCTCCTTAATGTCAAGACTTTCTGTGCTCATTGTGTCAGACTTTATTTGAATAACAAATCAGTAAATGTCACAGTCACATCAAATAAAACCCATAGAGCGTTCTTACGGCGCCACTATCTGCATAGCACTTTATTACTTTTTGTCTCTGTGCTGCCTGTAGATCAGGAAAACATTTGTATTACAATATCCTTGGATTATGTGTTACAGATTATAAAAATATGATTTACATGAGTACTTAAATAAATAAAAAGCTTTTTTAAGCCATGTTTAAATATGTTTTCCTTTCCAATTAATCCTGCACCAGACATGTGTAGGTCTGCCTCTCTTGTTTTTACAGGTTTCATAAGTTCATGTTTTCCTGGGGAAGGAGGAAAGTTTGTGCATCTCAATATCCAAACAAGGCAGATGCATTGTCATTTTCATCAGCGATGCTTCTGTTTCTGCACCACCCATCTCTAACCTGATTCAGTCAACATCTGACAGTAGAGAGTGAGATGGAAAATAAACAGTGGAAGGAGGAAGAGAGGGAGATGTAAGGTAGTACCCCCACACAAAGCAAACACTGTGAAATGTGAGAGGTGCCATGTTGTATGTTGAGAAATTCTTTTTAAAGGGATGACTTTTATTACACCCAAATAATGTTGTACTGTTGATCTGGTGCAAGGTTTCTACAGGTTTCACAAAGTCAATTTTAAGTCTTTATACTATTATGAATGAACGTTAAGACATACAGTATATCACAACATCAAAAAAAAGAGTCAGATGTCAGAGTCTGGAGTCTCATTTGTAGTTGTATTACAGCAAATTATATTTGGATTAGCGACAGAAAGAACTACAAGACCACAGAATGGAGCATTCCAATGAGCATTATAGGCAGCGTTACAATAGCCATGTTTCCATCTAATTATCAAGCAAATTTGAATGTGAATCGAAAAAAAGAGAAAATTACGTTTACGTTTACGTTTCTGGTTTAGAGCGATTAAACTACTAATGGTTTTGTCACAAGTTAACGTTAGACATGGCTGTAGACCTCCGCCCTACCCTACGCAGTTTACAGTGTTCTTATACAGCAGCCGTCACTGTAATAAAAAAAACAACTGGAATGCTTTCAAATTACAGTGCTTAAATTTTGGTAGCTATATGAACGTATGGTTCATGAGAACAGCCGTGAATAAGACAGATATTTTGATTCTGAGATTTTGACCCCTCTTTATCACCTTCAGAACTCGTATATGTTTGTATTAAAAACCATTAAACTTGCACTCTGAGCTCACAATCATCACATTGTATCAACAGCCCTGGGAATGTTTCATATGAGCCACCGACTGAGCTGCTCTTTTTACAGATATGAAGTGTGAATACATATGCCTGTGCAGTTTCTTCTGCCGGTAACCTTGACCTTGTACGGGCCCGTAGGGGTGGGGGAGTATAGGGCTGTTTTGTGGAGAGAGTGGCCGGATCACTTTGAGCCCTTCAAACTTCCCTCAGCATGTTTTGCTGCAATGCAGTCTGTCATTTGACCATTGCGTTTTTCCTGTCTTCATTTACAGCAATCAAGAGCTGGGAGAAGTGTTGAAAAAGGGCCACATGGCCAATAGGTGGACATTGGATTTAAATTTGTCCTGACTGGCTGTGCAGTGTGGAGAATTTCTGTCATTTCATTTCAAACTTTAACAGTCAAGCCGACTGTAATATGCTGTAAGAAAGATCTACGTTCAGAGAACTTTTATGATGGTTGAGGCCTAAATATTTCCACTAGGCATATACTGTATACTGTATGTGTATATATATATATATATATATATATATATATATATATATATATATATATATATATATATATACATACATACACACACACACAGTATATATAGTGGCAATTTTTACCAGTACCATTGTCTTTTTAGGATTCTTAATTTTCCTGACCAGTGGTCCCCAGAAGGTTTTATGTCAGGTGGAGGGCTGAGTGATATTGCGCCATGGAAGGGCCATCTGGCCTAAAGAGCGCTACCTGACTCAGGCCCCTACACAGGGGCCATAGGCACCTGGTAAAACTGGCAAGGCATGCCTTGGCAGTTTGCCAGATTTGGAGATACAACTTCTTTTTGGATGGGCCCACTCAGCATGGAGATCCTCTGCCTGGAAGGTTACCAAATGGAACAAAGGAAGTTCAATAGGGCAGCTCTGCTGGAGCTTGATATGCAACTCACACTTCTAACATCTAACTGGAAAATGGAGGCTTTTCAGAAATTAAGAAGCCTTGTAAATCCTCAAATAAGAATGAGTGAATTACTGCAGTAGTGGACCAAAGGTCCGTACCTGCAGGTAACAATTTACTGCAGCTAATTTATACGAAAGAAAGTAAGCATTTGTTAAAAAAAACATTTTGAGAGCACTTTAAGTACAAGGCTGACAATATTTCAATATCAATATATTAATATACCATAAAAAGACCAAAATTGATATTTACCATATATCATTATATTATTTCTGTATGTGGCTCATAAGCCCACGTGAATCTACTGAAGACATACATCTTTACTGATTTCATGAATCAAAAAGACGTAAAGGGGACATATCATGAAAAACTCACTTTTTCTGTGCTTGTGCACATACATCTGGAGTGCCTGTCAACCCACAAACTGTGAAATAACACAGTCAGTTTTTTTGTGCGGAGAGATAAGAAAACATGGAATTTAAAAAGCCATTATGATTTGTTTCCCCTTCCTATGTCACATGCATGCTCATTATAATACAATGGAAAAAAAACAAGAGTTGTGATGTAAGAACAGAAATGTCTGTGGCCTAATATCCTTCATGCCTCCATGCCGCCGACCTCCATGCCTGTGTCGACGCTAGGGCGGAGCACAGAGCTCCAAGGAACGGGCAATAAGAGCAGACAGCCAGACAACCGGAACAAAAACAGCGATATAATCCAATAATCACAATTAATTTTTATTGGTTTCTGTAACGAGAGAAACACTTAAAAAATACAAAAATGGCCAAAATACACAGAGCAACCTACAGTCATGGACAAAGCCAGCGAATGAGTACAAAGTTCCACTTACGGTTAAGTAAGAGATTCTTAATGTGGCCCAGAACACATTCTCATACACACTGCTAAAACAATGTGGTCAATAATGGCCAGGACCACCTGCGAATGTGGTCTGAGTGATTGGATCTCAATGCGTTCTCAATGTGTCCTGGATGCATTCACACCTGTACTTGTGAATGCATCCAGGGCCACAGATAGTGTAACCTTTATTTGTGGATTAACAGCTAATGTTTTCACAGATCAACGTATTGAATATCACTCAGTATGTTTACATGAAGCCAAATATTATTCAGAATATGGCAATATTCCAAATCTGATACAGGTCATGTTCACAGTGTATTCTGGTTGGATATTCGGTAAAAGGCCTTTTTCTGAATTTATCATTTTTCAATTAAGACATTTGGGATATGAAGGTATTGTTCTGGTTTTAGAAGCATTATTTTGACATGTATACGTCACATTCAGGATCTGCCTCTCAGTCAGGGTTTTTTAATGCAGTTTGTGACAGTTAACAGTCTCTTGCCTGTTTTCTGCTTCCGGTCAGGTCTGTGCTTTGCTATGGTTGATGGACAAAAAAACAACCAGCCAACAGTTTGCAGGGCTGCAATAGAGATGCATGCCCAAAAGAAAACTAGGAGAAACACAATCTACTTTTAACTCTTGTTGTCTTCTTGTCAAAATTGAAAGCCAACACTTTTGTTGATCAATGTTTTTAACTTTTTCTTATGTTTTTGTCCCTTTTTTCAACACTTGAACTTTGTCATTTTTTTCCAGATTTTTAACATTACATAACACAAACTTATTAACTTTAGTTTTACAATTATTTTTGGAATTTATGGTCAATAAACCTAATTTTTATATATTATACCTAATGTTTGTGTTAAAAGCAGAAATTTGGAATTATTTAGACAAAAATTAAAGTATGTTAATGGATAATGACAGACTGGAATATGTCAACTTTTACTCAATACTATTTCAAAACCAATAGCTTTTTTTAAGCTATAAAACTGAATAAGACGCTCCAAAATTCATGAAAGTAGAGATTTGTACTTGCCAAAGAGTGTTGTGTGGAATCAATCATGTTATTTTGGGTAGTACAACCTTGAAGATTGATATAGGAAAACGGGTAAATTTGACCCGAGGACAAAATGAGGGTTAAACATAATGAAAGACTTACTGTAGATGTACATGTTTTTGGATATGCAATTACAACACCAGCGTCTTCAAGAAGCTGGTTGAAGGAATGAAAGTGGGAAGTCCTACACCGGTGAAAAACATCTATTTTTCATCTATTATTGATATCACATATTCCTTTGATGCATTGACCATTTGTTTGAGAGCTTGTTCAGTGTCTGAATAGCTGCAGTTTCCCAAAGGTGAAGGGTACAGCAGCTGCATCGTTAACTGATTACAGATCAAAGAGATGACATCACAGAGATGAAAGGCTTCCTAGCTGAGTTTACAAACATGGCCACTGATAGTTCGTATCCATTAGCAACCATTCCAGTCGCTGTCTCTGTCAATTGCTTTGCTATTGTCCCCATGACTCATTTTAAAACAGAGAGTGAAAAAAAATTTGAGCTGTTTGTCCCTGTGTGTGTGTTTGTGTGTCCCTGTGTGTGTGTGTGTGTGCCCGCGTACACGTCAAGAGTGCACACACACAGACAGACAGACAGACAGAGACACACACAGATAAATTATATATTACCATGCATATCTTATCAAAAAGATATTACAGTGGTGGCGCAGTGGTTATGACCCATGCCCTTTGTGTGGGACGTACGGGTTCGATTCCCACAGCGACACCTCAACCAATGTATTCCCCATGAAGACAGTTAACCCCTAGTGATGGCCCAGTGGATATGGATGGGGGTTTGAGCTGTTGTACATCAGTCCTGACCAAGGCATTTAAACTTTTTTTACATTAGTGGTGTTATTATTCAACACTATTATTACAACTTTTACTAATTTAAGCTATTCAAGCAGGTTACCTTTAGTAATTCAGCATTTTTGAACTATTCTCACTACTCTAACAACTTCTTACTGACAATAGGTGGACTTATTTAAATTTGTCCTGACTGGCTGTGCAGTGTGAAGAATTGCTGTCATTTCATTTCAAACTTTAAATTTCAAGCCAACTGTAATATGCTATTTATCCAGTTTAGTTTTAGCATTTCAAGTTTTAAATTGTTTTTGTTTTATTATTCCATACCCTTTTTGGTTGTCCATATCTTCTGCAGACTTTCAGTTATTAAAAACAATCAACTTTTAAAATCTAGCTTTAGCTCCTTATCGTGTAGTGGTGTTACTCACCTTAATTAAAACCATTTCTACTTTTTCAACTATTTTTACTTTTTAAGCTTTTTTTTTTTTACTAATTTAAGCTATTAACTAGGTTAGCTTTAGCATTTAAATGTTTTTTTTTCATTTTTCCATCGTTTTTTACATTAGTGGTGTTATTCAACCTAATTAAAACAACTTCTACTTTTTTCAACTATTCTGACAATTTTTACTAATGTAAGCTATTCAACCAGGTTAGCTTGAGCAAATCAGCTATTCAGCATTTTTCAACTATTATCACTACTTCAACATCTTCTTACTGAGTTAAGCTATTTATCCAGTTTAGCTTTAGCATTAAAATTTTTTCCACATCTTTTTTACAATAGTGGTGTTATTCAACTTAATTAAAGCCATTTCTACTTTTTCAACTATTCCTGCAACGTTTACTGATTTAAGCTATTCAACCAGGTTAGCTTTAGCAATTCAGCCATTCAGCATTCCCACGCATTTTCTGCAGGAAATGCATTTTCTAGTTGAATATTCAATTTCATTAGCCATGTAAAGAGCTTAGTTGGAAATAAGGGCAAACACTGGAATATTATGTGCATGTAAAAAGTTACTGCTTAAAAAACACCATTGGTGCTGGGCAATTTAGTGGATCTACAAACTCGTCTTAAACATCTTAAGTAATTGTCTGTTCAAAATAAATAGATTCCCGATTTATGTTTTTTACTTAAATATCAAAGCAACTCCGGTAGATTCTTAGAATAGTAGAGGTATTGTCCTGAAATCACTTCTCTCATCTGCCTCCTACTATCACACACCTCCACACCGCACCGCTCGGGCAAGTAGTGAGTCAGAACATGTGAAGTGCCTACTACTGCTCACACAATGATAATCCAATGGAGGATCACCTTATCTCACACAGTTGAACTCAACATTTCTTTTGACTCTCCATGCATTACATCAGCAGCCAAAGAAGTATTAAAGGTATGACACACAAAGACAGCGCTCAATGAGGCTTGACCGCCACCAAGTCTTTTTTTTTTAAACATTTTTTCAGTCCATCTCAGCCCTGGGAAGGATCCCTGGTATGATATAGTTCCACCTTATAAGGTCCTTGCTGCCCCCTAGACTTGCTTACTGCTGAATGGATGAATTAATTAGAGACCTGAAATACTAATAATTCAAACAATTTTAATATGTAATTGGTTTAATCGTAATATTTAATTGTGGCTTGAGGATGATGTGAAATGAATAAGATAAATTGTGATTATCAAGGAAATGGTTTAATTTAGAATCTACATAATGTAGAACAAAAACACGGGATAGTTCATGATGTCCGGATGAGAAATTGAAGGAAGAATTCCTCCATATGTACTTGCTGTCTTACTAAATTCAGAATAATGTGCATTTTCAAAGCAACAATTATGTCAGTACAACAACAAATTCATGGCAAAATCACCACTGCTCTTACTTTCTCTTCTGTAACAGAAATTCTGTTTTCCTTTTCTGATCAATTGTAGTCCATTTTACTTTGCCGTCTTTTTAATTGGTCAGACTTCCTCCAAAGATGTTTCCCATTAAAATCCTTCCAGCAGCTCAACAGACATGTAAACCTTTCTTTCCGACAGGGCTCTTAACTAACTTTTTTACCCATCCTCCTGGAACTAAATAAAATTAGACAGAATTTTAAATCTTTGTTTTTCTACATTATCATTAGCTATTTCATGGATCAGGATACTATGCATCCTAAAAAGTTCCCTTGGCATTTGGAATTAAACTAACCCCCCATCTTCACATACCCTTCAACATACCTAGAGATTGGCATGGTGTTATTTCAGTTAGCTTAATAGCTGGTTTGATTTGCATTGAGAGATGATCTCATGGAAAGTTCCCCATGCCAATCTCCAGTTATCGTGAAGGGTATGTGATGATGTGGAGTTAGTTTAATTAAAAAGGTCAAGGGAACTTTATAAGTATGCATAGTATCCTGATCCATGAAATAACTGGCCTTTAATAATAAAATGTGCCTGCCTCTATGGGAATTTAACATAGGGGTGTGTATACTCAAGCCCCCTGTATTTTAAGGAAAAACTATTTTCAATTCCCAAAATATGTTTTTTATTCCTCTTATTATTCAACTTTAGCCTGGGTGTGTAAACTTTCTCAAGCCACTGTAAATAAAATACCATACAATTAATAAGATGATCAATTGTCAACCTTTGTATTTAAATTCAGTTAAAGAGACTAGATCAATCACACCACAAACAAAGGCCAAGTTTGTAACAACAGTGCTGTCTTCTTAGTCTGGCTATTCCCAGACCAAGCCAAGTTCAAGGTAGATAAGCCAGTTTGTGAATGGTGCCCACAAAATTGTGAACTGAAGCAGGACAATTAAACGTGTAGGTTTCCAGACCGAGCTGCAGGTAGAAATCAAATCGCCGGCAGAATAAGGGGGTTTACCCAGGTTACTGTCCTCTTCTTCTGAAGAAGAAGAAAAGCAGATTTTGGATTTGGCCTCCAAAAAGGTAGAACAAGCCCTGCCCCAGTTTTGACTGATCATAGTTAAAGTAATGCTATCAATATTGTCAGCCTTAAAAGCAAACGTTGGCTGCTGACTCGTAGGCTAGCGTCAACTTTAACGTTACTGTTAACATTAAACAGTCTAACATTAGCAATAATGTTAATTATGATCAAAGTCTGGCGGTTCAGGGGCTGGCTCGTCTATGTGTTTTCCTGGTGTTTTCTTTCTTGATGTAGCATTACAAAATAATGTGTGTTGTCAAGGAGGTTCAATAAAGAACTGTGGGTGTGTCACAAAACGTGCAATCAGTTTTGTTTTCATCCGTTAATTGTATAAATTGCACGAAAAAGCAAAACTATGTTGTGTCCAAACAACCAGTAGTTCGGACTAATTACCGTCCAGCAAGAAGCTACTGGTGTGGTTAAGGTGCGTTTGACGTGTGTTCAAAACAAAAATGGCGGATGTGATACACAGATGGTTCATTCAATCACCTGCCAGGTACTTTTTTTAAAGTGCCTGCCACGTCCCAAACAGTTTCCAATGACGGCTTATCACTTGGTTCTGTGTAACAATCTTTCTGGCTCGTCAGGTTAGTTCATTGTAATGTTAGCAGGGTTTTTATTTTTCATAACTCCCGTTCCAAATTTGTCCCAAAGTTACTTTTTATCCTTCCTGATGCTCTTTGTGTAGGCCTAGGGACGACAGCATGTCCATATGCTTGGGCCCTTTTTTCTGGGTACAATTTTATTTTGAAAAACATACATACAGTTGTGAGTCCATGTTTTTGGCTGTCCTATATATGTTTTTACCAGCCACAACCCAGCCAATATCTAGATACTTTCTATAATTTCTATAATTAACATTATGCACTAGCCGTTAAGAGAAGATGGATATTTGTTAAATATGATCCAAAGCTGCTGCTGTAGCTGCAGTGTCGACAGCTTTACCTCCCTGCTGTCTAATGGGCTCTGATGGCTGGATGCTAGCTTCAAGAGCTGTGACACAGGGAGCTGGGCCGATCAAAGCATCATCCGAGGTATACATGCTAATTCACATGGTAATGACATGGTTGAGGTAAATGTGTTTAGACATTAGCAGATGTATCTCCAGATGTCTTTATCTGTCCTCGGTATGTCTGGTATGTCTGTTCAAGGATAACTCTAAAGTCAGACAGATGGGACCTACCAAAAAGAAGGAAGTGATTTGTTTTTCTAGGCAAGTATTCTTGGTTCATAAAACACATGGACACCTCTTGCAGGGTATTGCCAATGGCAGACAAAAGCTAAAGAGTGTTCATGCAGAACCGGTGCCAAAAGTCAGCAAGAATGTAGGACAGTTTTATTTTCCCACATATTTTGTGCTGATCGATATATGTATGATGTATGAATTCACATAAGTTGATGAGATGCCTCAAAAAAAATTAAAAAAAAAAAACTCTTGCGGCTTTGTGTAATTTTGATTCCACAGATGTCTACTTCACAAAGAGCTTTCCACAACTATTTTAAAACTATAGGACAGCTCTAGAAGGAATTGTTCTTTGAAGTTGTAGCATTATTTTTAACCATCACATAAAGTAACATTTACAAAGAGGTAAGGATGCAGAGCAACACAAATTGCTCAATGACTACTTCACCAGGTGCACTTCACCTCTGGCTTTAAATCACCCTTTCTGGAGGAAAAACTTATTTTCAGCTGTTCCCTTATAAAAACAAATTAAGCAAATGCTTCTGGAGCTGCAACTAACAATTATTTTCATTGTTGATTGGTTAGTCTATTTGTTTTTTGTTGTTTGGTCTATAAATTGTCAGAAAATGCAGACACATGTGGATCTTTGTTTCCCAAAGCCCAACATGACATCCTCAAATGTCTTGTTTTGTCCACAACTCAAAGATATTCAGATTACTGTCACAGAGGAGCGCAGATCCAGAGAATAGAACTTTTTCGCGGTACACATGGTAACTTGTCATAGTTGGAAAAGCAAAGTTGTATTCCAAACCATTAATGATGGCTGCATTCCACTCAGGAAAGGCCCTGCTATTGTGCATTCTGACTCACTGATATAGCTTACTGAGCCACTTGATGGAATTGAGCCACCGTTAAGGTTATCAATTTCAGCTGTGCTTTTTCTACTATAACAAGACAAAACATCTGCTGTGAAAAAGTGTTTGCATTTAACAAGCTGGAATCCAAGAATTAAAAAAAAAAACATCTGTTGTTGGTTAAATCGTAAGTCCATCCGCGACTTTGGCAGACAGGGAAAACCAACAAAAGAAAGGCACGGTTATTAAGATTAGCGTATGATTGGAGAGAGCTACGCATTTGAAATCCGCTCCGTCTGCTACATTAAAGCAACACTATTGGCTGTAGAACCTTTAATCATTTTACTGGTAAACATGCATTACTGTATCATATTCCAACACATTCTCTCTCCCAACTTGTCGCTTGGTCAGGACCCCTTGGTGTCACTGTTTGACGCTCTGGGTCGGGACACCTTGGCGTACTTTTTCAATGTGCAGGCTAGTTAGGGTTAGAGAAAGATGGTGGGTGGGGTTACAGCATGTATGTTTCAGTGACACCCGGACTAACAATGTGACAAGAACCCCTGGTATCCTGGGTTAAAGTCCTTTGTTGTTTGACCAACTGTCTATCACTTTCCCTCAACAAACATCCTAATTACAGGATCAGCTTTAAGTGTTTATTTTGGATTCTACTGTGCACTTGGACTTTTGCATAACCAATTAAAATTCATTGTGTTGATTTTCTGCTCTAATGTGGCATTATGCACTGAACAGAGGTGTTAACTCAGCTATATATGTCATGTTTCATAGATCTCAATTACAGGGAAGCTCAAAGACTTTGTAGCAGACAATTATTTGCAACTTTTCTAATGATGTTAATTGAGATCAAAATGAATATCCACAACACAATGCTTTACATTCTGCCCAAGTTACAGTAGTAATTTAATCAGCGGTTGTGCAGCTGGGGCTACAGCACACACACACATATAAACATAGACACTCACGCTTCAACAATAGTTGCCCTACACAAGTCGTTAAGATCCTTGGCAGCTTCCAAAGAAAACAATAAATGTGTGAACGGCATCACCCAGCAAGATAAGAGACAAATAGAAAATAATGAATTACAGCATAAATTCTAAATAGTAGTGGTGTAACGAACCATAGCGTATCCCTGGTCCGTATGGTCAATTGCAAAGTTTAACCATAATAATATTGTTGCTTGACAGTAACGGATGCCATTGGAAACCAGATTGAGACATGGCCTGCGGTTGCCCCCTTTGGCAACCACCTGTTTAATGTTTACCAGTCGTCCATTTGTGTTTTTTTAATATATAAAAACAAATCAAAACTTACAAAACTGGAAAATCTTATCTCAAAAGAAGTCAACATTTTATTTTGTTAAACACTACGTTTGTGCGCAACGCAACATTTCAGCTGTTGTGCAACCATTTTCCACAAATGCGCGTTTGCCGTGAAAAGATACAGGCCACGCAATTTTCTCTTCAGGTTAACAGTGCATGTTAAAATCTGACAGACGTTCTAGGCAACAGAAGCATCCCTGCATGGGACGCTAGGAAACACTTATAACACGTTAAAAAGCAGGTAGCGTTAGCCTACCGTTACCATACTGACAGCTAAACTGGAAACGGTGTAAGTGTGTCTGTATTTCACTGCAGAGGATTCCAACACTAAAGCTATGAGCTAAAAGACACAAACTAAGCACTAAACTAGCACTTGGACACTGCTGTTGCCAACCTCGTGGTGCATTCAAAGTTATTGTAAAATACCCTTTTCTCATCTGTTTTTGTCATTTAACTGCAGGGAAAGAAGTAATTATTGTTGAAAGTAAATTTTATTACATGTTTAATAAATTATTTAAATTACCCCTTTATGGTGCTTGATCCGAACCATGAGTTTTGTGATTCATTACACCCCTACTAAATAGCATTGTTTGAATTGTACTTTGTCAAGCAGCAGCATTTGTACAAAGGCGGCGGGTAAAGGCATTGATCATAATGATTAGTAATGTGATAAGGGCTCTTTAAAAGATTTGTACATTTCTATGTTGGGTCAATTGCACATGCAGAGCCAGAAAGTGTGTGGGCTCAAGGCTGTTTCTTTTATTTTTGAACATTAAGTATTCAGTATACAACATGTCAACTTTAAGAGCATGAGTGGGCAACACAAGGTCTCTTCTTGAGTCTTATTTTGACATACACGCAAACGGACCAGGAAAAAAAGATGCTCAACAAAAACGCTGTTGAAAAGCAGAGATTCATCCATCTCCTGTTCTTTGTATTATTCAAGGTATTTCAGGGATATTTGTACCACGCTGTGTCTTCATCTTTTATCATACATGGTCAGTTAACTTGACCGGCTATGCCATTTTCTTCTTAGTTCTCTTAGTCAACGTGATCCTCTCTTGAAAACCCTCTATTTCATCTTGACTTTCAGACACATTCCCGCTGTTTACAGATTGCCAGGGATTCAATTTGTGTCACAGAAATGTACTATGCAATTCTGAACCTGATCAGCGGGTAGTGTGTGACTCTCTGCCTGCCTTGCAACAGCTGCAAGAATCATCCTTGTCAATCTGAATTGCTATGAGGGGTAAGAAGTTTGAAAGGAAGCACAAAATATAAACACCATGACCAGCAATTGAATCCTTGTGCCTCCGACTGCAATTCTGCAGTCGGAGGGTTTCAGATAGTTCTCTGTAAACGCCATCCTGCAAACATTTTCAGATACTCTAAAGTAAATGTAACTCCTTGCTAATACTTAATACTCTTGGTGGTAGTGTATAAATTATGTTTGCTCTCGTTACTGTCACAAATGTCCAGATGAAGAGATGTGAGTGTGTTCCACCTTGCAGCTAAGCCTCTAGCTGCGCTTCAGTACTCTCCTAATAGTGTGCAGTGCTCCTCTCTCCCACAAACCCATCACTGTAATCGCCATCATTCACATCAAAGTGTCAATCCCATATCACAGGGCGTTAGGGCAGCTGCAGTGATGTCACCAGCTGCAGCAGAAAATACAACACACTGATATTTGTGAAGAGACAGTTTTTGAATCTGCTAGCTTGTTCCATTTTGAATCTACTGTCAATGACGGATTGTTAAAGACAAAGTTTGACATTTTGAGAAATGTAATTCTTTGGTGTCTTGCCAAGAGTTATATGAAAAGATCAATACCACTCTTATGTTTGTGCATTAAGTATGGAGCCTGGAGGCATACATTTCCAGGATAAAGCCAGATATCCCAGTCTTTGCCCCTCACATATTGCTTTCTGTGTGTTCTCAAATTCCTTTGCTAAGGGAACAACAACAACCTTCGAGCTAGCAAGCTACACGCTGAAAATGGCAAGTTTTGAAGACAATTTGGATCGTGCAACAAGGCATGCCTGCTTGGTTCTTTTTAAGAATGATTGTAAAGATTATCTTTATGACATTTGCTATGGACAAAGTACACTCGCCGATACACTGGCAAGTTACATTTAACCATGTATCCAGCTAATTTTGCTTATTGTATTTTGTAAACAATACTTAGATATTAAACTGTGAATTGTGCAAATGTGTCCACCAAAACAAGTGTCTTCCAGAGATTATTTAGCAGAACCACTGCCACTGCATCCAGAGCTTAGCGTCGCCCAAGAAGGTTTAAAGAAATGCAAACAACCCAGAATGTGTTTTTCCTCCTATCCCAAAATGTATCTGTGGTGTAGCAAGACCTTACTCCACAGCACTGTGGACATAGGTCTGTCAATACGACAACATGTAGCATAAAGAATGAAGCAGGAGGAAACAGTGAGTCTGGCTCTTGTAGCATAGGTTGTGCGATGTGCACTAGGTAGCAGGAAAGTACCATTATTTCTTATCTGCCCATTCACATCTTGCCAAGTTGGCGGTATGACTGTAACATAGTGTACACTTTTGAGAAGTCTGAAACCCAGAGAAGGAGCAACCAGCTTTCAGGTTACATCAAAGGCAACTGTTGTTTCATAGACGTGCATTGAAAGGTCACCAAAAAATGTGGTCAAAGTTTGAACATTATTGAACTTCAATCACAACAACTAAGTATAGTAAAGCCAGAGATAAAAGCCTGTCTAAAGGCATTGGGTATGCGTTAAACAAAGTACTTCAATATCAGCTTATCGAACAGTATCTGAAAACTTTTCAGAAGTTGGAATTGGAAGGGTGTGCCCGATAAATTTTGTAACTTTTCAAAATCAACAACCTGATTAGCAAGACTTCTTCACATTTTTCCATCAGTTTCTGTGTGTACAATAGGGTCCAACACCAAGTGTGTGCTATAATCCCCATTTGTACTATGGGCCCAATTTGCATACACATCTAAAATGGAAACAAAGAATACATAAACCACCAGTCCTCTACAATCCACGCATTCCCCACATTGAAGGGGCCACGCATTGAGTGGATTGTGAAAATCGCAGGTGGAAATAACGTCCTTGGATGATGGAAAAGAATTTAAGAGGGTGAAACAGAAAGGTGTGAGCAATAGGAATGACACTGTCAGCAGCACCCCAAGGGCACTTACTGAAATAAAGTGTGCATACCTAAGGCCTCACAGGCTTGGCTGAGATTGCCCTGACATATTATCCACAAAGTTTTTTTTGTCAGGAGCCTGCAGAAATACTCTGACTACTCTACAGACTACAGACTAATTTACAGAAAATACCTTTAAACTAAAGGAAATAATTACCTATTTGTGTATCTATCATATGGGATTTTGCTTCTAGAAAAAGAGCCGGACTGGGAACCTAGTTTGTTTATCGGCATATGCAGCCTGATGGCAAGTAAATGCTGCTCGTTGGAGCGTAACAGCGTCCGCCTGCCTGATCACTCCCAGGCATTTACCCGAAGGATCGCTTAGCCCACACTGTGGCATTGCTAATGTTTGTTCCAATGTTTCTTTTCTGTTTGTTTTTTTATTCTCTCCTCTTAGCAGGATGTGTTAAGTAACAGGTCTGAAACCACACAGATTAGACGCCGCTCGTGTTGCAATGGGATGTTCACAACCTGATTTGGAAGCTTACATTGTAATTGAAGTGTTACACAGGATGAGTGTGGCCAATACACAAGGTGCATGTGAGCAGTGGAGGGAGAGAGAAGGGAGAAGAGAAGGAGAAAAACATGGACACAGATTAAAGAAAACAGATGAAGGACTGGCAAATAAAGGCCCTTTATAAATGCATTTATAAATGTGACTAAATACACTTATAGAGATGTTCCATCACCTCCAACAGATGGATAAGGCCCATATGACCACACCAGTGGCTCAACACGTTTGGATTATGTAAACGTATCATCTATTATAAATATCTACATTTGTTTGTGATTCAGATTTTCCCCCATTTTTTTCAAAAAAAGATGAAGAAAGCACTTAAAGCACCTGCATTTTGTACAATCATCTGCACCCAAAATGTGTTGTTCGTAATTTAGATAAGTGCTTCTTGCAACAAGAAAGAGCTCAGACAAGTAAAAAGTGTAAAAAGTGATGAGAAAATGTAAAAAACTAAAATAAGTTTGGTGTAAAAATAAGCATATTTAAAATAACTAAGAACATCAGTGTTTGTGCTACAACTAGTATTTTCAAAGTCCACTAAAGTTTTGGTTTGCCTGCTGTTAATTTGTGTCCATTCATGGCTTTGTGCATGCTTGCGTCGTGGCATTCTGCATAGGCATGCTATGATAACATGCTGAGTTTAGCAGGAATAATTTACCATGTTAACCATCAAAGTTTAATAAACATGTTAGCATACTAACATTACTACAAAACATGAAATACATCTGAGGTTGATGGGAAATTGGTTTATGTTCAAATGCCAGCCAAACAAAGTATTGGACAACTTGGAACCAAATGAATGGCACTCCATCATATTTCAGTCTGGACCAAAGTGGTGGACCAACTGAGCATCTAAAAACACTTTAAATCCTGTGTTTACCAGAGATATGCTCATAAGTTTCTTAAAATAAATCATTTAGCATGAAAAAAAACATCAATAAAAAAAATCAACTACAGTGCCTTGCGGAAGTATTCAGCCCCCTTGAACTTTTCAACCTTTTGACACATTTCAGGCTTCAAACATAAAGATATAAAAATTTTATTTTTTGTGAAGAATCACCAACAAGTGGGACACAATTGTGAAGTGGAACAAAATCTATTGGATATTTTAAACTTTTTTAGCAAATAAAAAACTGAAAAGTGGTGCGTGCAAAATTATTGGGCCCCTTTGTGTTAATACTTTGTAGAGCCACCTTTTGCTGCGATTACAGCTGCAAGTCGCTTGGGGTATGTCTATCAGTTTTGCACATCGAGAGACTGACATTCTTGCCCATTCTTCCGTGCAAAACAGCTCGAGCTCAGTGAGGTTGGATGGAGAGCGTTTGTGAACAGCAGTTTTCAGCTCTTTCCACAGATTCTTGATTGGATTCAGGTCTGGACTTTGACTTGGCCATTCTAACACCTGGATACGTTTATTTGCGAAACATTCTTTTGTGGATTTTGCTGTATGTTTGGGATCATTGTCTTGTTGGAAGATAAATCTCCGTCCCAGTTTCAGGTCTTTTGCAGACTCCAACAGGTTTTCATCCTGGATGGTCCTGTATTTGGCTGCATCCATCTTCCCCTCAATTTTAACCATCTTCCCTGTCCCTGCTGAAGAAAAGCAGGCCCAAACCATGATGCTGCCACCACCATGTTTGACAGTGGGGATGGTGTGTTGAGGGTTATGAGCTGTGTTGCTTTTACGCCAAACATATCGTTTTGCATTGTGGCCAAAAAGTTTGATTTTGGTTTCATCTGACCAGAGCACCTTCTTCCACATGTTTGGTGTGTCTCCCACATGGCTTGTGGCAAACTTTAGACGAGACTTTTTATGGATATCTTTGAGAAATGGCTTTCTTCTTGCCACTCTTCCATAAAGGCCAGATTTGTGCAGTGTACGACTGATTGTTGTCCTATGGACAGACTCTCCCACCTCAGCTGTAGTTCTCTGCAGTTCATCCAGAGTGATCATGGGCCTCTTGGCTGCATCTCTGATCAGTCTTCTCCTTGTCTGAGCTGAAAGTTTAGAGGGACGGCCAGGTCTTGGTAGATTTGCAGTGGTCTGATACTCCTTCCATTTCAAAATGATCGCTTGCACAGTGCTCCTTGGGATGTTTAAAGCTTGGGAAATCTTTTTGTATCCAAATCTGGCTTTAAACTTCTCCACAACAGTATTACGGACCTGCCTGGTGTGTTCCTTGGTCTTCATGATGCTCTCTGCGCTTTCAACAGAACCCTGAGACTATCACAGAGCAGGTGTATTTATACAGAGACTTGATTACACACAGGTGGATTCTATTTATCACCATCAGTCATTTAGGACAACATTGGATCATTCAGAGATCCTCGCTGAACTTCTGGAGTGAGTTTGCTGCGCTGAAAGTAAAGGGGCCGAATAATTTTGCATGCACCACTTTTCAGTTTTTTATTTGCTAAAAAAGTTTAAAATATCCAATAGATTTCGTTCCACTTCACAATTGTGTCCCACTTGTTGGTGATTCTTCACAAAAAATAAAATGTTTATATCTTTATGTTTGAAGTCTGAAATGTGTGAAAAGGTTGAAAAGTTCAAGGGGGCCGAATACTTTCGCAAGGCACTGTATATCGACTAAAGAATGTCTTGTTGACTAAGACCTAAACTAAGAGGGGGGCAGCGCTACACTCTATATTAGAGGGTAAGAAGTACTGTCTTCGAGACTAATCTCCTGCTGCACAATTGTTATCAATTTAAGCAATCAATCATAAGCATGTCTGTTCTAAATGGCATGCTTGATTTCTGACATCTTGGATGAGCAGGTGTTCATGTTATGGCTTGTCCTACAAAGGTGTGTTGCGTTGCCAGCCCACAAATCTCTGAAAATGAGCCGATTATGAAGGCTTGGCGGTGTAGAGAGAATACCACAGCACAGCAGAGATGTGACTTTGGTGAAACACATCTGGGCTTGGCGGTAAATTGTTGCCATGGTTATCAGAATGCAAATCAGAAATAGACTCCCCAAACACCTAGAGAGGTAGTGTGAGACTGTCAACTGAGACAGCACGTGTGAGCGATATTCTCACAATGCTTCAAAGAGCGTCATGTGATCAACTTCATTAATTGGTGACAAAATCTTTTGATATATTACTCTGTGTGTGAGTGTGTTTGTGCGTGAGACACTACTGTTGTGTCTGTAGGGTCTTAATTTTTTATTTACCTGCTTCTGTTTGATTTTTTTGGACATATCTCACCATGGAATGTCCTACATCTCTGGAAGCATCTAAGCTCAAAGTGCAAACTTGTTAGACTGATAGCAATGTGTCAGCCTGAATCCATCAGAGTGACAGAGCAACGTACTAAATGCCTGACATTTCCTAATGTAAATGATACTGTCCCAGCTGTGTATGTTATACATCCATCTGAGCAATATGCCACAGGCCCCATGGTGAGGCTGCTCTTTGCCTGTAACCTTTTTCTCTGAATTGCAATGCTGCTCTGCCAGCACAAAGAACTCAGCAGGTATTTCTTTGTTCAGTTGTAGTTCTCTCTCTCTCTGTTTCCATCATTTGGAGTTGGCTGTAACTAGGGATGGGTATTGTAAGGGCTGCCTAAGTTTGAAAAAAAATCATAATCACAATTATTTTGGTCAATATTGAACTTCAAGGGGCCTTCACCTGTAGCTCACCCAGTAAGAGCGTGCGGCCCTGCGGCCCTTTATTGCATGTCATCCCCCATCCCACTCGCATCTTTTTCTGTCTATCCCCTGTCACTTTAAAATAAAGGGGAAAAAGCCCCCAAAAATAATTGAATTGAACTTCAAAAAAAAATGAAACAGTTAAACAATCAACAGTTAAAACAACTTAAATTGTGAAATTTTCCTGGTGAACCTTTTTGAACTCCCCAACAGAGCATGACACAAAACTGAGTTGTTTTTCGATTACATTGTTTTTGGAGCCAAAATCATAATCGCAATACAAATTTGGAAAACTTATCATTACTTCCCCTTTAGAACTGGGGTTTTCAGTCCCTCCAGGATTTCGCAAATTTGACCAATAACCGGAGTTTCCTTCGACTTCAGTCCAATCCCAGCAGTCCCACGTGCACTCTGAGAGCCACTGGCCAAGCGGGAGTGAAAATGGGTGAAATTCAATTCCTTGTTTCTTATATGAAGACGAGACGTGCGCGACTCGAACATCTCACATTCACCAACAAAACTTACAGCAAAAGTTGAAAAACGTTTCAGACCGTCCTGCCAACCTGTATACATTTTAACATCAATGTACGCTGTAATGATTTTTCATTGTGATCTCGCTGAAGCGGCCGCTGTTCCAATCCTGTCGGCTCTCTGCAGCGGGTGGGGGGGGGGGGACTGACATGTGCACTCACACACAATCACACACACGGTGGATGCCGGAAAAACCGGAGATGAGACGTAGAGGATGACCTTAATTGTAAGAGCAATGACAAGTTAAAGTCCAATAAGTCCTTTATCAAACCGTATGAATGTGTCCCAGCCCAGGATAGGAAACTAACTAACTAAAAATGTAAAGATCAACAAGCCACTGACAGACATGTTCATATTTGATTCATTCAATAAATATATTATAAATATTTGTCTTAAATCCACCAGCCATTTTCATATTATATCAACATTTGCAGCATTCTGGGCCTTTTTGGTAAGGTCAGCCCAGAGTAATTTTATTCTCCCCCGAAACAAGTTTCCTTTTTATTTTTAAAGAACAATACAAAACAAAATGTCACTGTTTTCCGTCACTTCATTGCAACAAACATACAAAAGACATTGCAACTTTTATCACAATTTTTTACAAATGTTCCTGTGAAATCAGGCATTTTGGGCAGCAACAATCCCAAAAAAAGGCTGTGACATCCTGGAGGGAAGGGTTTTTTGGGGCATCCCTAGTTGTAACAGTTGTCATTGCGTACATGCGTGCGTGTGTATTTGCAATCAAAGTACGGGTTTTCCTGTATTTGATGTACTCCTGTGGCCAATGTATCATGAGTCATAATTATAACCTCAAATCCAATCTGACGTGCAGGCTCCCAGTGTAAATGCCTAAAAGGTTAAATATTAAGAGCAGCGAATGCCTTATCTGTATCCTTTTCTCTTTAGCTCTGTGGCATGTTGTTGAATCATCTGTTTATTTATACAGCGGCTCAGATTGTAAGGACCGAGGACATCTGTTCCTGCTTATAGCAGCATCTCTGCATATTTAATGTCTGATCCTCTATTCTCGCACGCCTCGAGTTAGTTGTTTGCGTCAACTGAAAGAATAGGGGCAAATTTGTTCTTAGTTACACAAGTCGCATCTATTCACACAACAAAATCAAACAGGGCTGCTTAATAATAATGACTGTTTTATTTTGAGGTTAAACCCAAATTGGTTGAAGCAGAAAAGTGAAAAATACTCATGGGAAAGAAAATTCATAACCCCTTGGATCCCCCAACCTTGCCTCCATTGTAAGGTCACTTTCTAATGTGAGCTCCAGTAGCTGGTCAAGCCCACAGAAACACCTGAGGCACAGCATGGAGTTTCAGTCAGAAGCGGCAAAGTGGAGTGCACAGGAGCCGGTGATACGCATTTGACTGTAATTGGCTTTGTTACAGACAGGGCTAAGGGGTGAGGGTGTAACATTGAGCTGTGCAGTTGTGGAACAGTCCCAACACTGACTCACTTACATTTTTATCCATTTCAATGAGTTTGATTATTGGTCCCAATTAGATTTGGACTAAAAAAGAAGCCGTCGCGTCGAGATATCAGTGCTCGCAGCAAATGAATACATTTGAACTGTGCTCCAGTGCTTTTCTGCCCAAAAACTTTCTTCTTCCCGTATTCATTACAGTTTAAAGCAACAATCCAAATTGCATTTAGGCGTGATACTCTGAAGGTACGATAACCTTCAGCTGGGCAAAATTTCGATATTTTATCAATATCGTGATATGAGACTGCATTACAGTAAAGTGATGTCATTTTCTGAACCTACCAGTATGTTTTAACTGTTCTATTATTTAACTTTACCCTCTTAGTATATTTACATTACTGATAATTATTTATCAGAAATCACATTGTGTAATATTTTTTGAAAGCACCAATAGTCAACACTTCAATCATTGCGGTATCGATATCGAGGTATTTGGTCAAAAATATCGTGATGACTGTATAATTTCTCCATATCGCCCAGCCCTCCAGCCAAAATAACACTGTTTCAATGTATTGCAATTACAGATTTAAAACATATTATTTTAAAATGTCTGAGTATAAAACAACTTGCTTTCAATTGAATACAATGGTATTTTATTTTTAAACACACTGCACAGGGGCGGGTAGAGGGATTTGATGACTGATCAAATACAGCTCATACAGCAGGAAAGGTATAACGGAGAAGATTAGTGTTTTAAAACCGTGACTTTTTCAAACCGTGACTTTTTAAAACCGTGATATACCTTCAAACCGGTAACCAGCCAATGCCTATTTCACATTTAGGCTTAGATTATCACTCAGGGTACAACATAGAGCATGTATGCTCAGATTCAACACAAGTACAAGCTTTCTTTTTTTGTTCTCCAACTTGTTGCTGAAGAATACGACAATAAAGAGAAATGCGAGAGAATGTTGCTGCATTAAGGCCCATAGCTACATACACAGGTTGATCCCATGTTAGTATTGCTGTCTGACAGCCAGCCTTAGTGCAGCTGCTGTAAGGGATGTGATTGGGATGTGTGCTCCACCCTCATGTTGAACCACCTGCTCTATGGTGTCTGCAGCTCATGTAAATGTGCTGCCACGCTGACAAAGACCCGATCTCCCCGTTCCTGCGGTTACCGAACATGAAAGGATCTCAGGCCAACAAGCAAAGAGGCGAAGAAGAAAGGTTGCTCTGCAGCTCTAAAGTTTGCTAGTGCCCCAGGCCTGCGGCACAGTAAGCCTGGCTTCAGAAAGGAAGGAGAAAGGCTGAAAATTCTTAACCTCTCCCACAACCTGCAGCGCTACTTTCCTGCCCTCTGGTCAGAGATGCTCCGTGCTCAACATGAACACCAAATCCAGTTAAGTTGGCTTCCGATTCAGCAGGGAAACATAATTTGGTCCTCTTACTGTATTGAAAGTGTGTCATTGAGGTAAAGTATTGATTATTATTATTTGTGAAAGCTGTATTGTCTTTATGAGAACAATGAAGGGAAATTTCATTGTTTTTCTTTCATTTGAAGACCACATTAGAACAGGTCCAGATCCAAAACCACTACACCTAGACTTGTCAAATCTGGACCAATTATGCCAGAGAGGCTAACGATTCTAAAAGACATTGTTTCAGCTTTATTCTATTTGTGAAAATTTAACAAAAAATTTAAATTTCCCTGATTTTCTTTTCATCTGCAGACCACATTGGACCAGGTCGAGATCCAAAGACCAATATTTTACTTTAGTCCAGATTTGATAAATCTAGATATGGACCTTGTTTAAAGTTATCAAGTGAAAAACAAACTAAAATATCCATTCATTGCATTTTCACAAATATAATGAAGCTTTTACAAATCTGAAACTGTGTTTTTAAGAACTGTTCGCCTTTCTGGGATAAGTGGTCCAGATTTGACAAGTCTAGATGTAGTGGGTTTTGGATCTGGACCTGGTCTTATGTGGTCTTCATATGAAGAAAAAAACTATGAAATCTCCATTTATTGCATTCTCATAAAGAGAATAAAGCTTTCCCAGTCACTCAGCAATGTATATTATGTTTTGTCGTAATTCAGTTTCTCATACTGAAGAAGCACCTGATATAATGCCCCCCCCCCCCCAAACCTAATTAATGGTCTAGGTTTAAGACATCGATGCGCGAAAGTGTTTAATCAGAGACAGATGTCTGGCAGAAGGTGACAATTTAATCAACGTGTGCCTTTCTCTTTTTTAACTTTCTACCCTTTTCTTTCTTTCTTTCTTTCTCTCTCTCTTTCTCGCACGCGCGCACACACGCTCGCACAGTCACACCTACACACACAAATGGCGCATCAGACAGAGTGTGTACACAGCGCACATAAGGAATCCTCTGTGGATTGGCGCATATGGCCGCTGATGCTTAAAGTGGACATGAGAAGTCACTTACACTGCTGTTATGGCCGGACCAGTGCACCATAGCCTGATTGTGAGATGAATCCCCGGTCAAGGCGAACGTTGAACTGTTAAGTTTGAGCTCCTCGTGCCTCGGAAGCGGCGGCTCTGCGCTCGTCACCGCTCCAGCGCGGCACTCTGCGGCCAGCCGCCGGGCGCGTGCCCTCTCCCGGGTCTCGACTCTGGGCTGAACCAGGAGATCTGGTTTTCTCATCATCACTGTTCCTCCTGGTGCGCTTTCTGTACCGGGCGGAAGAAGTCACCCTCTCACCAGCGCTGCCCTCCTGCTCGCTACTAGTTTTTAAATTGGAAACTTTCATCTTTGCAAACTCGCGCGCACCAATTTCACCTTTAACGTGCAGGTTGTCATGTATGTATGTATTCCTTTCCAGCCTCGGCTCCGTGTGTTCCGCCCGGTCTGGAGCGCACTCAGCGGAGCCAGCAGCGCAACGGAGACGCCGATTTTCGGCACTTGCAGCCGCGGCTCTCCCTGCCCCGTCTCCGCGTCCAAAAACTTCTCCTTTTAATCCTGTTGCGGAGTCACTTGTGTCGAATTTCAGCAGTAATTCTTGTGCACGCCACTTTTTTCCAGGCTGGCATGACCTGCAAGTTATCTCAGCGTTGTCGGCATCAAAGAAGCAGAGCATCATCAAAATCACAAACCAAAACGCACTTTGCCACTTCGGGCAAAATATGACCTCCCTCTCCATTGCTGGCGGCAGTGAAGGATGCTGAGGATGCAAGAAGTCCTTTCCCCCACTCTTCTCTCTGCCTTCCCGGGCTGTGAACTGCTGCTCGGATGTGAAAGAGGAAGTGCTGCGCAAGTTGTGGCGTTGCTCAAATGCCGTGTTGTAAAAAGTGGTCCAAGTTGAAGGATTTGATCAAATGAAGCCCCACGCGCATATGGGAGGAGCTGACGATCCAGACTGGGAGATGGATGATAATGTTGGACTGACTTTCCACATATTTGTTATTTTCCACCATATGGTCGGCTATAATTAAAGCAGTCAGTAATATAGTCATTTAGTCCTGCTGCTCTTTTATTTCTCCCACAGCCATATTTTCTCAGAAGCTATTCCTGGTACAGGTTATTTTTTTCTTTTTTCCCTGATGCAGATTTTATTACCAACCTCCCTTCAGGGAAAGTAAATCGCGTAATTTAGCAAATGAAACTGGATCATTTTACCTGATGATCCTGATTCAATCATTTTCGGTCGAACAGGGCTTCCAGTTATTGGAACTTATGTCATGTATGTCATGACATGTTTCCAATTAAGTGCAGTGTCAGGGATGGTAACTTCTATGACTTATTAAACAACAATAAATAATTCAACAAAGCAATGCAACATGAGGTGTTTGCACAACACACCTATCTGCATGTATTTTACAGCTGATCTTGCATTGCTCCAGTATGGAAGAGGATTGGGGCCAATGTGAAAAATGTAATTGAGTTCTGACTTTATACTTTAAAGTCTAAATGCAAACTCAATAAACCCAAAGACAGTATACCATCCTGGAGTATGGAAGAGGATTAGGGCCGCATATGTAAAACCATAAATTTGAGTTTAAATTGTCTATATATATTGTGTATATGCTCTGGTGCTGCAGGAAATTCCGCTAAATTCATGTCTTTTCGCCGATGTCAGTTTCCTTCATCTTCCTTTGTGTTGGCGTTCTAACCTCCAGCTGATTTCTGAGGACTATGGTTACCTGGTCCTCAGATCT
Source organism: Etheostoma perlongum (assembly GCA_026937815.1). Taxonomy (NCBI): domain Eukaryota; kingdom Metazoa; phylum Chordata; class Actinopteri; order Perciformes; family Percidae; genus Etheostoma; species Etheostoma perlongum. The sequence goes on from CM049372.1 coordinate 5,373,483, forward strand.
TTGCAGGGTAAATCCAGACACCTAGCTAGACTATCTGTCCAATCTGAGGACACATATTCCACCAAAACAAGTTCCTTCCTTAGACTATATTGCAGCGGCTTTGTGCAGAGCTTAGCACCGCCCAAGAGAACTGTGATTGGTTTAAAGAAATGCCAATTAACCAGAGCATGTTTTTCTTTCATCCTGAAATGCTGTGTGAACTAGCCAGACCCTCCTCACTGCCGTAACCTAACACGCACACACACAGAACGTCAAAGGTTTGTTGTGTTTGATTCTCGGTATGTCGCTGTTGCCACAGCCAGAAGACAAATTAGTTTCTAAAGAAGCTGAAGGCAGCAAATAAAAAAATTCTGGCTAAACTATTTATTTATCTTATTTTCAAGTTCAAATAACAATGACAATGCACACTATTTATACATATAAAATGTAAAATGTGCTAGAATTTGCCAAAAGGCTATTTTACATGGACAGGTTGTACAATGTCATACATAAAAAGATAAAAGAATTATAATAGTACATACAGGTTTAGCCCAATACAAGTAAAACAAAGAAGAAATTATCAACAATATCAACATCACACCCAACACACACACGCACACACAAGCCAAACTATCAGTCCATTTAAGCACGGCGGGTTTGTTTCAGGACACCCCCATCTGTCGCTAACAAGTGAATAGTGACGATTCTCTCCGACCAATCAGGGGTCTGCAGGTTTTCTTGTCACGCTTGGTACCTCGACTTAAAATAAAACTTTAAAAAGTACCTGTTACAGGTACCAGGGACTTTTTTTTCGCAATGGAGTAGAGTCGAGGTGAGTCAAGTACATACCATGCAGTGGAAAAATATAACTGGTGGAAACAACCAGAGAAATTCATCTCTGTGAACGACTGGAGGTTATGTTGATTGCTGATAATCACAAACAGATATACAAATGGCAACAACTCCTATGCCAGCTGGCGGCTGTCTAGTTCACAGCTGAGGATGCTGCCGAGAGGGAATAAAATGGGCAGATTGTGCCTCGATCCATTTCACCACAAGGAAAACTATCTAAAGGCTATATTACAAATTAAGATTAAAGCGTAGACAATTATAGAAATAGAGTGGCATGCAGCCTGTAAAAAGCTGCTTGGACAAATGTGTCCTGCTAACACATGTTGCGTCGTGTGTTCTGAAGTGTGCTGCATATAAACACGCTGGTTTTAAGACATAAGTTTGTATAATGACCCATCTGTGGAGATTACAGCTCAACACTGCTCATTCTCCCTCTGTTGTTTCCTGAGGGTGAATCTACCACAGTCCTACCTTTTCATCTCCATGTGAATCACAATGAGCTAATTTCATTGTATGCATGTTTTAATCATGAGACCATATGAATTACATGAAAATGAGGTTATAAATGGAGAAAAATGCATTCTGTTGCTCTGAAAATGTTATTATTAACAATTATGAGCATTAAGTCAGAAAAACATTTGTCTGTGTGTTTAAAGGGTCAGTTAACCCAAGTCAAACCCAATGATTTCCGTCAAATTTGGGGGTGGGGGGGGGGGTATCAAATATAGGTGATATCTGGGAATCCTGATGGGAAATAATGGAGGAGACTGCACCCATGACGAGTCCAATAAATTTAGATTAAATGTAGCTTTATTCAATTATTGAACAAGCAAGATAACCGTGGGTACACACACAGTGTCAGGTTACCTCAAACTAAGCCTTCTTTGGAAGATCCTTAGAATAGTTGAAATACAGTTGAAAACCTACATGCTTAATATAATGCTTAATGCTTAATATTCCACTTATCAATAAGGGTGTAACAACATTGGTAATTAGGCCTGCGGATAACGATTATTTTCATTGTCGATCATTCTCTTAATTAATGCATTAGTTGTTTGGTTGTTTGGTCTGTAAAATGTCAGATCAGATCAGTGTTTCCCAAAAGCCCAAGATGACGTCCTCAAATGTTGTTTTATTCAGTTTACTGTCACAGAGGAGTGAAAACTAGAAAATATTTCCGTTTAAGAAGCAGAATCAGAGAGGTTTTTTTCATTCAAAAAATGACACAAACAGATAAATCAATTATCAAAATAGTTGGCAATTCATTTAAGTTTAAAAGGTCTATATCAACATTGTTTGTTTATGTTATAAGTTTGTTTTCCAAAAATTAGGCTGATCGTTTTTAGGCTCCCATATGTTGATATCTGTATTGTGTCAATCTTCTACTGTATATTGGTCAGGCTAAACAATATCAGTGTTTCACAGACACACTAATTAGTGGCAATGCGCTACACAATCAATACCTGCTGCCACATATTGCATTTCGTTACTCTCTTTTTTTATGCTATTTAAAACAAGCAGGATATTCAGCGTATAACACACACACACACACACACACAGAACCTCCCCCACTGTGCACACCATGAAAACGAGAGAAGACGGATGGTAAAATTCACAAGTTCACAAAAGCTTGGTATTTCGTCACCTTTACACAATCACACATTAAAAAGTGCTATAAAAATATTTTATATTCTAATTACAATGGTGTCAGTGTATTAATGTTGGAGTCCTGAGCCGACCTTTAGCAAACAAGCGATTGTGCCTGCTTTAGAAAATGAACTAGTCGTGTTTGAGGTAAAAAGCAGTTGGGTTGTCAAGGTCATAACACTATATGTTTTGAATCAAATAAACCTTTTTTGATTAATGTTATGTCATTTTTTAGTCTTATATTGAATGTTTACTGCTTCAATCCACATGAATATTGAAAAGTATTTTCTGTGACTCACGCAACAAGTGGGAAACACTGAATACAGTATATGTAATATTTCCAGCCAATCTTAATGGGGTCAGCCCTATGGTCACACAACCCTATGTCCCCACAGCCCTATGGTCCCCCACAGCCCTATGGTTCCCCACAGCCCTATGTCCCCACAGCCCTATGGTCCCACAGTCCTATGGTCCCACAGCCCAATGGTCCCACAGTCTCATGTTCCCACAGTCTCATGTTCCCACGGCTCTATGTTCCGACAGCCCAAGGTTCCGACAGCCCAGTGGTCCCACAGTCCTATGGTCCCACAGACCTCATGATCCCACCGCCCTATGTCCCCACAGCCCAATGGTCCCACAGCCCTATGGTCACACAGCCCAATGGTCCCACAGCCCTATGTTTCCACAGCCCAATGGTCAAACAGCCCAATGGTCCATGTTCTGTCCTTGTTACAACCCGTTGTGCAAGTTGACAGGCAGTTTAACTCCTCCTCTAATCACCACACTGGACGAAGGTGAATCGTTTACTTCTTTAATGATGACCAAAGGTAGGGTAAAACTGAAACAAAGATATACATAAATGACTACTACATCTTCACATCGAGTCTGTTCACATTTTAAACAATTCTCGTACAATTAAACTTGTTATTTTACACAATGAAATGACTAAAGGTTTTTAGTCATAACTTAGCTCAGACTATTTTGTTTATACTACAGTCGGCATAAGTGAACACTCAGAAACATATAAAACAATTTTGATAACCTACGTCTCATCTTACATAAAAATATTCTTCTATATAGATAGATGACATGTTAAAGAACATTTACATACCGACGATGCTCGTTTATAGCTTGAACGTGAGCAGATGGCCTTAGATTGATTTACAAATGCAAACAATGCTGTCTGGAGACATTCCTGAGTGCTTCCTGATGACATCATCAAAGGATGTCACAGAACAAACGTGACTAATTTTGCTTAAAATCAGGGTTAGGATAAACTCTAACCCCAAATTAGGATAAAGGGGGATACATTCTGATGCAAATTTATGAAAAAGTTAATGTGGCAACATAGGCCCTAATTCTAGAAAAAAAATCTAAGAAATGTGGGAACTGTGGGAACATAGGGCCTAATTTTGAAAAACATGAGGGGACATGGGGCTGTGGGAACATAGGCCCCATCTTAACTACTATACTGTTTCTCCAAAAAGGACATTTGTGGTGATGGTTCGCAATGTGATTAGAGCTGATAGTAAGTCTGCTCAGATCCATTTGGGTACACATCAGGGTTAATAAAGTAAACTTACACTAAAAAGGAAAAGGAAAGTAAGCAGTGAAAAATAGTTGTATTAAACTAAAACTAAACTGAAACTATTGCCAGGTGAAAAAGGAATAAAATTAAAATAAAATTAATTTAAATCATTTCAGTTTCGGTTTTTAAGCTAGATAATTCCACTACTTAAAGAAAAGGAGACAAAACTAATTTCTGTCAACTCTCGTTACATTGAAAGAAACTGAAGGGACCTGAACTGCTTCACATCGGACACTAAAGTAGCCCAAAGATTAAACATTAAGCATCATGGCTATTCTCCATCCATGTATTTTGTAGGTATATGTAGCTACATAAATTACTTAAATTACACTCTTTAAGTGAAGTCTGATTACACCCTCCCTTCGGTTTTTGGGAGCAATCCTCCCCAGCCATGTCCTGTCTGAGACATTAGAGATGATAAGTGTTGCCTCTCCTCATGGCACACAGCATTAAGCAGACATATTGTATTGGATTAATGGTGCTGCAATGGACAGGGACCACATGGCTCGCAGACACTTATCAAGCAGATCTGTGCTGTGTGTGTGTGTGTGTGTGTGTGTGTGTGTGTGTAACCGTCTCACACTGCATCATCTCCTGTCCCCGCCTGGGCTCACCATCCATTCAAAGGGAATCAATGTCCTGCCAATAGTCTTAATGGATTTTTGAGGATGTTGCAGAAGGCAATACGCATGCCTGTGCTGTCTAATTTGTGTGTATAGCCCTTGGACAATGATTCCCAACAAGGTGGTATGCTTCAGAATCCTTGTATGCAAAAGTGAGGGCAACGAATATAACCTCTGGCTTCACAGAAACTAAACATTCGTAGTAAAGAGAGCAGGAATCAAAGCCTTTGCATAGGCAGGTGGTGCCTCACCCTGAAATTCCACCAGGTGCAGATATTAGTCCAGTTATGAACAACACAGATCAAAGATTTGTGCCTGTGTTTTAGTTGTTCAAATAGTGTAGTGACTTGATATACCATCGGTAGGTTTCCACAGGGTGCTTATTTTGAAAATGGACTGGATGATCTAGCCCAGTGTTTCCCAACCTTTTTGGTCCAGGTACCCCACAGTCCTGTCAGATAAACCCTTCATGGATTCCCAATGTATGTTCTAAATGTATAAGACTATTTATTATCAAGTTTTCATAAAACTGAACTGTCAATATTAAGGTTTGGTTGGTCAGCAATACTACTACTAGACTGCTAGGCTACTGCTACTACTACTTAGAGTGAAGCTTAACATTTTAACCATTCAACCACTAGCACTAACACCAACATGTATTCAGTACAGTACTTATAACTAATCATTTCAATATTTTGGATATTACATTTAGTTACAGTATCTGTAAAACTTCTGTGCTAGACTTAATGTTAATATCTGGATATATTATTTTAATTAAATCGTAATTTCCAACACCATGTACCCCTTGGCAACAACAGAAATTGGTTGGGCATCATGTCTGTTCTACTTCCTGCCCCGTGGCTCTGACAAAATTAGATCTGGTGCATATTTTTAGCGGAGCAGAGTGGAGATGTGCTTCTGGGATGTGCTGCGTTTCAGCTGGTGGAATTACAACCCACTGCAGACGCGCCTGGTGGAAATTAGGGGTTAAAGTTGGTCTTTATTAGGGATGTCCCGATCACAGTGTCAGATTGGAGCAGATTTTGGCATTTTTTAACTGATCGGGGATCAGCATTAATACCTCACTCTTATCATTTACATCAGCTTGTAGTGATCACTGCCTTTAATCACACACTCCCTGCGCCACAGACACACCGCCAGACCACCTGGATGCCGGTATGTATTGGTAAAAAATGTGTATGAACCCTCTCTCTATAATCATATGATGATACTGTGCTCTTCGGGTGGTCCTTGAGGCTCTGTCTAAAACTGCCATTTCAACCAGCTGCTTGGAACATTAAAATAAAATGTATTATGGATTATTTCATTTCTATAGTTCATAGCTGACTTTACCAGCTGATTTCTCTATTGGTTGTTGAACCAGGTGTCTCTGACGTTCTAAAACCAGCCTCTGGAGACTTGACCATGACTATCAGCTGGCTTGAGTCCAGTTGAGACTTTGTCCAAGACGACCGCTGTGTCTCTCCATGTTAAGGGCCTGGCCCTGTGAGGGACAGTGACTCGCTTCAGTTAGGACGGCAACACACGTTTTACTTGTTTTGATGTGTGTTGGCGAGATCTGTTGTTGTGGGTGTATTAACATAAAAAGTAGACCCCAAATATAAGACAACCCCACTTTTGCAGACGTATTTACAGGGGGAAAAAAAGACGTCTTATATTTGGACCATGCTTGCAATGCAACACATGTTTATTGACATTTTAAAAAGTGCTGTTAAAGTTTGTAGCTTGTCTGGCTTTTCAGATAAAAAACATATATATGAAACAAACAACAACTTGTCTATAACAAGCGTCCTTATTAATATTTCAGTCATTCCATCGTACCACGTCACTGACTCATAAAGTGTCTTTCACAACATTTACAACATTGTTTCCCCTCCCATGCTCAGCTCCCGGGGTTACTGTCAGCCCACAAAAGCTTTAGAGCATTATCCCAAACAAGAGTTTGACACAGTGGAACACACAGCGATGTCTAACAAAAAACTAAAACATTCCTCCTGTCTTACAAAAGAGCCAGAGACAAAAAAAGCCCTATAAATGTAGGACCAAAGCGTGTATTTAAAGGGCTCTAGATGAACAAGTAAGAGTTTAAAAGAGGAAGGAAGTCAAAAAAAGAAGCCAAAGCAAGAAAGAAGGGATGGGGGAGTGTGTGGGGGGGGCTTTGAATGGCTGAATCGTTGCCTGTGTTCAACTCCAATAAAAAGTTACTCCAGATAAATAAGTACCCCCAGTACCATAATACTTTATTGGTATTCACTCATAGCAGAGAGCAGACATGGGGTCAGGAGCAGTCAATTTGCCATGGACTTGCGGAGAGGGGTTCAACATCTGAGTTCAGCATCTTTCCATTTCCAACACTTTTTGGCATGTTTGGATCTCAGCCTGCCATTAATGCAAAACCGTGCACCCATAACAATGTGAGCTTGTGAGATACAGACTTGAGCCTAAATCATAGCCAATCCTTCACATAGCAAAAAAAAGAAAAAAAGAGACAAGTTGTTACTTAGGATCCCATTTCCAATTCATGATTTGAATTTCAAGCAGTGTCCTAAATTGACTAAGCCTGACCACAGCGCTGCACTGTATTGTCATGGCATTTGAAAAGCAGTAATTGGATAATCCATTTAAAAGATACTGATGAAACCCCAAATTTGTGGCAGTGAAGTATCTCGCGCATGAATATAGATCGTGAGTAATCAGAATAGAAATACTTTGTTGATCCCCTCAGAGAAAGTATTTAGTTGCAGTTGCTCAGAGTCACATTCAAGGTAAGATAAGAGTAAGAAAAGAGCAAGTCAATAAGTGCATATAAGTATATTGTAGCGCAGTGTACAGTACAAATGCATGTAGCAGAAGTAGATAAATAAATAACACTTTTTTATTAGTTTCTTGAGTGTGTCGCTATCAGCCTGCTGCCCCAGCATGCAACAGCATACAAGAGAGCACTTCTAGCCACCACAGACTCATAAAACATCCTCACCATCTTCTGAAAGATGTTGAAGGACTCCTCAAAAAAATAGAGGCGACTCCGGCCCTTCCTGTAAAGTACTTACAGGAAATAGTAATACTGTCATCTTGACACAAGATGTATAGCAACCTTGGCAGTATCAATCTAGCTGTGCAGTGTGTGGACATTCTGTGAGAAACTCCTCCTGTCCAGCCCTTCTACACAGATTTCAAGTTCTCTTCTATAAAGATTACTTAGCAAAGAGTTGCCATTATTTAGTCCCCTCACACTGGACTTTATCTTAGAGCCGTTTATGTCCCACAGCCCAGTTTCCAATGACACTTTTGGGGCCAAGTCTCAATTTCACTCTCCTTAATTCACTTAATTCAAATATAAAAGCAACACATTCCTATGTACTTCCAGTGTAGCTAATAGTCCCATGTGAACAACAGAGGAAGGAGGGATTTCTCTGTCTATTGAAGGAGACATTTCACTACACAAGGACTTCATTCATACGGTTTAAAAAATGTGCATGTTTTGCACACAAAGCCAGCTCTCACTAGTAGCATTCAGATACTTCTGCCTCCAAAGAAATCCCCCACCCCGCTTTATTTATTTATTTATTTTCAACATCCTCCTGGGGTGTAATGACTCTTCCATAAAGTTATGTTGATTGGACACATAATCAGCTGTGCTTCTAATATTTAGAGCACAAACTGAATCCACCTGCTGTTTATTCACTAGGCTTGACTCAGCCACAGATACGCCATTAGTTTCTATTCATCAGGCTGTTTTTTCTATTCATTTCTTCAAGGAGAATACTGGTAGAGTGGGGAGAGCACAATTTCTGGGGCTGTCATTGCGGTTTCCTGCTAACATCTTGAGTTCTCATATCAACATTTGCAATAAGAGGTAGGATAAAGTTTTGAAAAGCCAGGTAAAGAGGGAGGAACAAGATCTGTCTTCATCTATTTGAAGGTCCAAATGAGTGACTGCTTTAAAAGCTTTCCTACGGGGGCTGAAATATTAATATTTGCTGCTCAGGAACATTACCAGTATCCACGGAGTAAGGCAAAGATAAATATTAATGAATCTCATTTTGCTGAATGCGACCTTCAGAGGCGTTGCCTTCTTAGGAGTCAGTAGACTAGAAATGAACAATCTGTTTCGATTGTTGTATTGCAGTTGGAGCTCATCTTGCTGATTTGTTGATCCCAGCAGTTGTGCTCTGGATGACTTATTCATGAACATGTTAAAACCGCGTCACACTAGAACATGTCAAACTCTGAGACTGATCAGGCTCTTTTGTGAGAAATTTGTTTGAGTAAGCCTGAGGTCCCTGTACAATTTAAGAAGCCTTACATATAGCATCAGAACACATAGGATCCAGTTTTCCTCCTAAACATAAGACTAGTGTACACTTAAACTCACAATGACGGCAGTGTGGGAAAATGAGCCTTCACTGAAATTTAATGTAAATTCACAGTAACTTACTGGCAACTATTGTCCAGCAAGTTACTTTGAATTCTTTTTACATTAAAGGTACCATACTTCCATTTACAGTATTTTATGTATTCATTGTAAAATACAAAACAAATAAACACAACATAAAGTAAAAACACAGTAGTTTACTATTTACAGTACTATAGTGGCTATATTGTGATTTTTTTACAGTAATGTGATTTCAACTGTAATAATTAGACTACTTTGATTTTGTCATGTCGACAAGGTTGTAATGTGAACTTTACAGCATTCTACTGTAAAAATCATATACAGTAGTGTTACTGTGAGATCTAAAGGAAATAACTGTAGATTTCACAGCCATTATTCACAGTGTCCTTCTCAGTTGATTTATTACCTCAGTAAACATTATCTTAATGACTTCATGGTCTCAATCACCAGTTTCAAGTCTTCTTCAACACAGCATGATGTTCATTTTTTAAATTATGGTCCCATTAATTTTAAAATACACCATAACGCAGAGGATTCTTTAGGGGAGGGGCTACACACCAACCTGTCAATCTTGATAGAGGCTTAGCAATGCTAACCATGGCAGAGTGGACATTAAAATAGCAGTAAACTTGTTTTTGGGTGCTGTCCATGTTTTCATCTTATACTTTAACCCACTCACTGTGTTTTCACTTTTTTCAACATTTTGGTCACCTAAAAGTGTCTTGTTAGTAGCTGGTAACTTAAGGTAAAATCTGCAAAATTTCATAGATGATTGTCACAAGTGTCAAGAGGTCCCCATTAACTCGCCAGAAAACCCGTGCTGGATGACAATTAAAAAATTACAACTTTCCCTCTTTAGCGTTTAGCTTAGCGCAGCATCATTAAAACCATAGAGACACTGGCCTAGCTATGTTATCCACCCCAGCTCCACAATTTTGTCCAAATATGACCACTTCTGGCTCTTAAATACCAAGATGGCGATGGCCAAAATGCAAATCGCTGGCTTCAATATTCAATGGTGGACGTCATTATGTCCATTATTTTTTCCAGTCTATGCTTTGTAGTGAGACAATGTAACATTTGCTTAACAGCGGCCAGTGTGGCTAAAAGTAGCAATCACAGGATAATGCCTATCCAGTTACTTACCAAAATTCTCTAGAGCCAGTTGCTGTAAACCTGCTCTGATCAATATTTTAAGTTAGCAATATATAAAATGACTATTGTGAAATGTGTTGCTCAACAAATACTTTCCAACTTTTCCCCCAGCTCTACAGAACATATTGTGAACAGACAAAAACTAGAAATGTACCTCCAAGATTTTGTCACAACTGAAAAGAAAATTGAATAGGTATTGGACTTATACTTGTCGATAGAAACCAAGTGGCAGGATATGATGTTCTAAACAAGTGTGTAGTTGCATACTCCGGAAAAGTAAAAGATGCCATTCAGAAAGGGGACAGGTATCTGATTACAAGTTTACCTATAGCCAGTAGAAAAATAACTAGGAAATGGTACAGAGCTGAACCTCCGAAGAAGGAACTCTGGTTGGAGATCATCCTGGATATGTATTCAATGGAAAAATTGAATGTACCAACTACAACTCAAAGGACATGTCTATGACAAGAAATAGAGAAATTGGACCAAATACATGGAAAGTGATGCAAACTAATAATTGGAGTAGTATCTGAGAATTACTAAAAATAAAACTATTTACATTCCTTTTTTTTAAACCAAGTTGCAATATTTTGGGATTAGCCAGGAGATAGCCGACATCAGGCATGAGCAGAATACGGGTGCTTTAAAGCATAATGTTACATTAGCAAAAGAAGTGAAGAATCACAATGTCAATGAACTGACTCAGTAATGTCAGTTACACAGCATCTATCTAAAGTTTGCTAACATTAGCTAACTTTAGCCACTATAAGCTAATGGTCATACCGCACTACGTAAAACTGCCCAATCTCATGGCAGTTTGTGAAATGGTGATGTTATTTAAATTATTGATTAGTGTACGAGGACATGATTTTCAGTTTTTTGTGGTGGTAAGCATTAATATTAAACTAATATTTCAATGGGAAGCATCTTTCATTATAACCGCATGATAACACTAGTGAGTAGGATTGAAAAGCCGAAAATCTGCGTAAGGAGGGTGGTCGTGATGGTTGATGGGTCAAACAACACAGGACTTTCAACCCGGAGACCAGGGATTGCGTCCTGTGTGTTGCCGTTCCTTTTCACGTCTTCTTCTCCTAACCACAACCGTCCCGTTGTTGTTGCCGCCTCCTGAGTGTGACTTTCAACCCGGAGACCAGGGATTGCGTCCTGTGTGACAGTTCATTTCCCCATTTTTTTTTTCCTAACCATCAGCCACCGCGTGTGGCGGTCTGTCCCGTTGTTGTCACCGGCGTGTGGCATTTCCTTTCCCCGTTATTGCGTCCCCCAGAACAGCCCATTGTCATGGCAGTTATCGCCGGCATGTGGTGCTTCATCTCCCCGTTGTTGCGTGCCCCAGAGACCGTGGATCGTGTCCTGGTGGCCGTTGTTGTCACCGTCTACCACGTATGGATTTTATTTACCCAATGTTGCATCCCCCAGAGCAACCCAGTGTCATGGCAGTTGACCGTTGTTCATTTCGTGGTGACCACCATGAAATAAACGCGAAAAGTCCCTGTTGACGAGTCAATAGATCAAAATAACGCAACCATTTCACAAACTGCCGTGAGACTGGGTTGCGTAAGACTGTAGCTAACAACACCGTGTATTGACCTGCCTCTCTACTTTGGAAGAAAAATGATCAAGATTAGTATAGACCCATCTTTCCTAGAATACATGTTGGACTGTACACTGCAGTATACAGAAATTACACACCACTATGCACCTCCATGCAAATAAGTAGTCTATACACTCAAAAAAATTACTCATTGGATGAACGCAATTAAATTGTGGGCAGGATTTCCATCCAATAAATATATGTAGCCCCAACTCAAACTAAGAAAATCCATTCAACAGAATGTTAATCTTTTAGCCTAAGTAATTTATATCAAATAGATACAACAGAATATAAATGAGCGAGACTAAATTATTTTTTTCAAATAGATACAATAGTATGTCATTGAGTTAGCCTAACAAATTTTTAACAAATTCAACTGAAATGAAATAATTACATTAACTACATGAAATTGATTTACATTTGTCCAACTCAAATGTACATAATTATCAGAAAAGAAAATATTGAATTAATTTTTAATTTGATCCCCCATAAACATACACATGAGACACTTTTTTATTGAAATACATTAAGATTTGAAAATTTTTAACATAGAGACCCTCCACTCAAATGTTTTGTCTTGTTCCTTTTGTTTGAGCTTCAATGTGCTGAATGATATAAAATAGGGGAAATTCACATATTATCACATTTATATTACCACAGCTCACAAAACATAGTTGCAATAATATGTGAACTTCACAAGTGACTATCACTACACAGTGAATCTTAAACATGTGCAGAGTTTGAGACAAAAGGCTGTTTTCACACTCCTCTGCTGAAAGTGGGAATTTACTCCGAGCTTAGTAAAAATATTTTGTTTGTCAAGTCTAATCCAATATTCAATTAATAATAATGTGATGTAGAAACTTAAAGCTGTAAAAAAGGTTAAGATCTTGATATTTTGTTTAAAGATGCCCTCCAAACATTAGTGTTAAGATGTATACAAATATGCATGGAACAATAATTTGTCTTGGTTTATTTACACCAAAAAAGTATACTTTTCACATGTTAAGCCTTAAAAGGGGAATTTACTCCTACCTCATTAGAATTTCCAGAATCTAAGTTTTCCTGCTGGACGCAAGATGTCCAGTGGTGCAGTAACATTCACATGTTGTTGTGTGCATGTGTTACATGCAGGAAGTACTGCACAACCATGTTCCGTGTATGTGCACTTTACAGCTTTAAGTTTCTACATCACATTATTATTAATTGAATATTGGATTAGACTTGAAGTCCAAATGAGTTGTAATGTTAAAATATACAACATATCAAGATCTTAACCTTTTTTACTAGACAAAATACAAGCATATGAACAGTATACTGGTACAAATGAATGCCCAGCTACCCCAAATCTCATCAACAAAGACACTATAGCTTACATGTGTCAAACTCATGACCTGCAGCCAAATGCAGTGCAAAAACTATTTGGATAAGTATAGTTGCTTGCCTTGAATTACCATTACATAAAGAGAAAAAAAAAAATTATAATTGGCATCTACAACCAATAGGTAAATACTAAATTCCCCACCACGGTTCATTTAAATTGAAAAAAATTGAGTCTTGGTGGTTGGTGTGCTATCATAGCTGTTAACATAAAGTTTTGTGGCCCACTGTTAAGACTAGCAAAAGAAAAAAATAATCACAAAACATTCTGCATGTTATAACCAGCAAGGAAGTCATTTAAATAAAATTTCACGTAAATGTAATTTGCAACATAAAAAAAAAAAAAAAGAGTTCTGGCCACTTACAAAGTAAAATACAGTGTGTTGAGCTGTTTTTAGATGAATTTCAATCCATCTCAAGAGTCATTATATCAAATAAGTAGAGATGAATGGCACCAAGGAGGTAGAGTCGAAATTATGGAGAGGTGAAATGGGCAAACTTTCTGGGTGTAAACACTTGTCCAAGCCCAAGTAATCTCAGTCTTAAACCCTCCATCAAGGTAGATTGTCACATGGTTTTGTTATCTTATGCAAACAACTTGATTTTCAGCTGTTGTATCTTTGCATTCAGCTTGTGCCCATCCAAATTCATTATGATCTTCTGGAAAAACTCAAAGCTGTATTTGAGGTTGTCTGGAAAACTCAGATCAAGGGCATAAATGAGCCCAAAAAGCATGACAAAGCCCAGGATGACACTGCCCAAGTTGTTCAGGACTTTGATGCCTTCAATCACAACTCCAACGTCCTCAGGCTCCTGATCCCCATCTCTTCGGATCACATAAATCCCCATGACTGTGGTTGCTAGGTCCCTTTCTGCATCCTCCGTCGCCAGTGCCTGAACACCACTAACACAGAAAACACCACAAGTGTTTAATAAAGACGGGCAAAGAAATAAGGGGACAAACAAAGTGATACAGGGCATACATTATCAACAGCAACAACTTCATCACATTGGAGGAAGTGACAATTAGCCAATTAACCATAAGGCTTTGTCCTTATAAAGTGTGCCATGGGAAATGTAAGAGGGAGCAATTGTTCAACACTACATGACAAACATATTGTGATGAATTTAACAGATATTCTTTTAAGAAGGTGTCTGGATCTTCATTGAGGTAGATGATAAGGCCTCTCAGGATACACTCCCTCCTGGTGTTGATGTTGTCAGACTGAAGGGGTGAAAAAATGACAATTTAGCCAAATGTGGTCGTTATGGTGGCACAGGTAAGGAGCAGGTTGTCTAAAGATCTAACCCCTAAAAAGGCCCCCAACAAGCAAGTTTGCAGTTGTCTTGCATATTTTACATTTAATAGCTTACTCCATGTATTAAAGGTACAGGGGCAATCTGTATATGGACATGGATAGCGATAACTGCCCCTAAAGTGCCAATGAGCCTGCCTAAAATGTTGCAACAACAAATACCTGCTAGCTAATTCCAAACTGCATTCTTTGCACTGCCACATTCATAACCCTAAAATGGAGAATAAAAGATAATTAGCACATATCACATTGAACAAATTACAATGATGCAAATCAACTTGTAGGCCTACTAGGATTGAGCAAGTTGTCTTTTACATACCATCCCTAGGAGGTTGCCACAATCTGCTTTACAACTGAAACTGCAAAAGATGAGATACATATATTAGAGGTGTTAGCAATGGAGAAAATACTCAAGCAATGTATCCAAATAAAAGTAATTATGAATTATAGTCAAACATGTTTGTGCATAGGTGCTATACTTTAAACTATAATGTGGCCCTCTGGTTTCTGTGATTCAGAAATCTCAGATGGAATTGAAGAATTTGATAATAAAAATCTAATCATCTGTTAACATAAAATATTGTGGCATATGCCAAAATGTATCAACTGTAGGCGGCTTAACTGCACCTGCCGAGCCACAAACCCCTATAACGCGCACTCGTTGCTGCCATAAATAAAACAAGAAAATACGGAGCTGCCCAGTGTGCAGCCCGGGCTCGACAGGCTGCCATTTTAGTACACCTACAGCCTGAATGCACAATCACCGAACGAGCCACAGACATTTGAACTGGCTAACGTTAGCGTTACGTGGCATTGACCGCCTCGGTCCGTGGCTGCTTGACGCCGCCATAATGAACGGACAAACACACACACGGACACATTTCACTTTTGTCTACAGGCCAGTTTTGCCCGGTCCAACATTGCAGCGACGAAGAGCAACAAATAAGTTAACCAAAGCAGTCAATGTGGCCTCTAACGCTAGCTATATGTCAATAAACGGTAGCGTTAGCTAACGGTAAAAGTCTAAAATTAGCACTAGCTAGACACCAACTCCCTTCAACTCTGAAGAGTGACATTCTGCTCGCTATCTGCTGCACACACTTCAGTCAGTATTACGGAATTAACGTTATTTGACAGTTAGATACATTCTAATCTACAACAGAAAACGAACACTTACCCAGTTTGTGGATTTTCCCCTTTTATTTTGCAGCGTCCAACAAACGTTTCCTTTGCGTTGCAGCCGGAGGATGAAGCGATGGACGGAAAGAGCGCGCTGTCTTGCACATGCGCAAAGGGGCGCGCTGTCTCGCACATGCGCAAAGGGTAGACCCGTATGACACTTTTTTTTGGCGATCTAACGTAAATCAATCTCTTAGGTGGCGCTATTAATACAATTTTAGTTAAACCACTTTAATATTTATATATATGATCTTAAATAGATATATTTAAATAAAGCAAATTATATTTAAATGTGTCACCTCTAAGAAGGGCTTGAATCATTTTTTTGAGTGTATTTGTAATTGACCTCACATCTGAAAAGAGCCACCAGCTTAAGAGGATAATTATGAGAAGATTTGTGCTAATGATGTCTTTAAGTTTCAGTGCCCCTGCCACGAAGTCAACTTTGACCCAAAGAATAGTTTGCAATCCTATGATTGTTAAAAGTTCAATTAAGCTTTAAGTTTAGGCAGAGACTGCAGAATAAATGCAAGATAGTGGGTGGTCTTTAATTCAGTTTGAGCATGCCTAATAAGCAGTGTGTCTCACTTCTCACCAGCTATTAGCATCTGTTCCCTGATGTGAGATGTTGCTGAATAATGATAAGAATAGGCAACAGAATCTCACTGTGGTTATGATTTATGTCTATTGTCTTCGGAGTTCAGAGAAAATGCCTTACAATGGGCTGTCAGATTCACATCCACCTATTTAACATACAGAGAAACCACATGTATGTTTTACTAAAGGGGAAGGCTGGTTGTTTATTGAAATTTACTTTGCATAGTTGCTTCTGGCTAAACTGTTCAAATAAAACTCCCTGGCTCATGTTAAACATCAGAGACATGTTCTTTCACATCTTCCATCTTTGCTGTATATGATATACTGGCTAAAATTACTAAAGTATACAGATCTGTTCTATCAAGAGGTATGTGCTCCAGGGGTTTTCTATACCAATTCTTTCCTTTATGAACTCACTTAGAGAGTGGTGAAAAAGCAACAGAAAAAAGATTCCATGAATGCACTACATTGATGGTTGGAAATTACAAAAAATGGCATGAGCCATCGCTGCCCTGAAACCACGCAAAAACAAATCACTGAAAAACTGGTGACAATTACGTTTGCACCTTAGAATCCTTCACCTGAGTCAAATAAATAACGTTCTTGTTTCTGAAAGGAGTTCACAGTAAACTACAACCAGGATGGCCGTGCGTATATCACGCTGAGTAATTGAGTCCACCATGCATATTTATGACTAAATAGACACCCTGTCTGAATTGGATTTATTGGGGAGAGTTGTGGTTTTGGCGGAGGCTCTACTTTGCAATCTATTGCTTTATAAAAGGGCTTTAGCGAGCAAAACAGTCAATCTGTCATTCCTATTAGGATGGGATATATCAGCACATTGGCTGCATGGGCAACAGAACATGTTTCTGTAGACATACAGTATATAGGGGCGGCTGTGGCTCAGTGGTAGAGAGGTTGTGAATTGGAAGGTTGGGGTTTGATCCCTGGCCCGGCAGTCCCATGTCAAAGTGTCCTTGGGCAAGACATTGAACTCTGAGTTGTAAATGTGTGTGAATGTTTATCTGAGTAGTTGTTAAGACTAGAAAAGTGCTATATAAATACAGTCCATTTAAACAGTCCATGGATAGGAAGTGATCACCATTGGCCAAATACCAAGAATAAAGCAGAGCTGATCGCACCAATGAAGGAGCTGCCATTCATAAAATACACCGAAATGTAAGCAACATCATATTATGGGTTTGCTTATTTCATAAAACAGTACAAGATTGGTAAAAACTTAACATCTTGGTGTGTGTGTGTAAATGATTAAAAAACAAAGAGACTTTACAGGTCTAGACCACACTTTCCCAACAACAGGAATCACAGGAAAAAAACTTGCTTTTAACAGTTTAACAGTTAAACTGACTCAGATACTGATGCAAAAATCCCCCTTTAGCATCTGTATGGAACTCACCGGGCAGAGCATTAAGCACTGTAAGAAGACACAGTATTAAGAGTGACGATGGTAGAGAGTAGTATAAAAGACCGAAAACTTGCATTTTGAGATAGGTTGGGGTGATGGATGGGTCAAACAACATCAAACAACACAGGACTTTCACCTAGGAAAGCTGGGTTCATGTCCTGGTCCTGCGTGTTACTGAAACATAATTTTTTAACCTTTGTTTTTCTAAACAATACTGTCCCCGAGCGTCAAAAAGTGATGCCAAGAGTCCCAACTAAACACTTCTAAATATGACGCTAAAGGAGACGTTTTGCGTCAATATCAAACGCCAAAGGCACATGACCAAGCCTTGCTATTTTATGCAATGGAAGTAAGAATGTGTTTCTTACAGAGAATACTTCCATATTTTATACAGTCTATGGTTGTTCAACATGTACAAGCATTGTCTATGCCTTTAGAATTTCATCAAGAAAAAGCCATCTGAATAAAGTGGTTTGCGAGAAGAGTGCCTAGGACCTTTCTTGTTTTTGATCTTTTCTGTTCCCTACCATAGAGCAACTTCATTACACTTGTTTGAACTGAAACTTCATGATCATTGTTGGTAGACCAGAAAACCAAAACAATGAGCTAAAATAGGCTAAAAGGCTACATAGCTGCGTGGAGCTGCCGAGTTGGGTGATAAATATCTGTGGGATAGTCACTCAAAGCAACACATTTAACAATACAATTGGCAAATTAATCCACTGATAATTGAAAAAATATCGGGTAACACTTTACTTGAAGGTACCTACATAAGAGTGAGATGACACTGTCGTGAACACATGACACTGTCATGACACATGAACCCTAACCATGCCTTGTCATGACAAAAGACGCCTTGTCCTCACGTTTATGACTTGTTTATAATGTTTTATGACATGTTTATGTGACATTGTCTTGTCACTCTTATGTACAGTAGATACCTTCAAGTAAAGTCTAACCAAATATTGGTTGGTGCAGCTTTATGTTTATATTTTGACAGCTTCAACTACTGTGATCCCATTTTGATCTTCTGAACCTTGTGGATAAGCCCGTGTTCTGTTAGTCAATATTATTTTATATGGACCGTAGCATTATAATTGTAACATAAATGTTTGCACAAGTTTGTGGAAAAACATTAATTTACAAAACATGTCCACAAGAGGCTTGTTAAAGTTCATCCACAAATATATCCACAAAAATACATACTGGAATACCATAAATACATCTACAAAATAGAGATATGTCATCAGGGGTATTGGTGTGATAACAATGCCGTTCCATTTTAAGCCAGGTTTTAATACCTCTATTAAACACATTAAAATTGTGTTGAATTACAGAAATAGTTTCCTAAAGAAACAAGCACATATCCACTCAAGTAATATAACTACACTACATTTTTTAAGGCTTTGTCCTAAAAAAAGAATTGTGCAACCCTTTTATTTATTAATCTATTCTTATAAAACAGTTATGCATTCCTTGTATTGGTTGAAATCTTTCGTTTTAGCTACTGAATGATGATTGTGTGTACGCTCAAGGGCAAACGGGGAAGAAAGATTAAACAGAATAGTTATTTTGAAACTTCAGGGAAGGTAATGACTTTGGGCAAACATTGATGGATACAGAAAATAACAGAAAAGCTTTCTTAGACTGTATTTGCATTCTCATAAAAAGAAGATTGCTGGCAGACCTTGTATATATTATAAAATATGTTATAGAGAAAATATGTGGATGTTATATAATAGGCTACATATAACTAACTCAGCACTATTTACATCTATCACTCTTTCATTTCAGGTTCATAGTACTGCATGTTTCTGAATGGGTTTGGGGTAAAAAATGATAATGACATGAATACTCCAACACACCACACACTTCATATTTAATAGGAAAGGTTCAGTCATATTTTTTAAACAAAAGAGACATTGTTCAATATAAATAAACACGTACAAAATTTCAAGTATTTTGGGATCTCATCGCTGCTTTTTCCAGAAAATGTGGTCCTGATGGCATCATCGGTCTGTGACCTTCTGCACTCACTGGATTGGTTCGCAGCCGAGTGTGAAGCGGCTGGGATAAGGATCAGCACCTCTAAATCTGAGGCCATGGTTCTCAGCAGGAAACCGATGGAGTGCTTTCTTCAGGTGGGGAGTGAGTCCTTACCCAAAGTGAAGGAGTTTAATTACCTAAGGGTCTTGTTCGCGAGTGAGGGGACCATGGAGCGTGAGATTGGTCGGAGAATCGGAGCAGCCGGGGCGGTATTACATTCCGTGTTTCGCACCGTTGTGACGAAAAGAGAGCTGAGCCAGAAGGCAAAGCTCTCGATCTACCGGGCAATTTTCGTTCCTACCCTCACCTATGGTGATGAAGGCTGGGTCATGACCGAAAGAACGAGATCCAGGGTACAAGTGGCCGAAATGGGTTTCCTCAGGAGGGTGGCTGGCGTCTCCCTTAGAGATAGGGTGAGAAGCTCAGTCATCCGAGAGGAGCTCGGAGTAGAGCCGCTGCTCCTTCGCGTCGAAAGGAGCCAGTTGAGGTGGTTCGGGCATCTGGTAAGGATGCCTCCTGGGCGCCTCCCTAGGGAGGTTCCAGGCACGTCCAGCTGGGAGGAGGCCTCGGGGAAGACCCAGGACTAGGTGGAGAGATTATATCTCCAACCTTGCCTGGGAACGCCTCAGAATCCCCCAGTCGGAGCTGGTTGATGTGGCTCGGGAAAGGGAAGCTTGGGGTCCCTTACTGGAGCTTCTGCCCCCGCGACCCGATACCGGATAAGCGGATGAAGATGGATGGATGGAATATTTCAAGTATCTCGTGCCAGATTAATCAAAGCGTGCAGATGTGATGTGCCACCAAACTAAAAATCTACCATCCAAACAGGTTTACTTCGCTGTTGAATTAGTTAATTAAAGCAAAGTATATAACATGATATTGTGGCTATGATGCTGTTAAACAGCCTGGATATGACACCACAGCAGCAGTGGTGTGACTGGCCAGTGCATGCTGATTAAACCAGTGTATATATAGGTTTCTCCCTGAATGGCATGAGAAACATTCCGTTATTATCCACTTAGCTGATTAAACCAGTGTATATATATGGGTTTAGGTTTATTTTGTTGTGAGGAGACTTTAAATACTTTCAACTCTGGGAAGGGCTTTGCTGACTGTGTGCTCTTTTTGTAAGCAGCGCTGTGCTTCACATTCAATTCTGCATAGTTACACACTTTTACACCTGCCTGCCAGGTGCCAAGTATCTCTGACTACAGGCCCAAGAGTTGTCTCACTGGAGCCATTTGCTGAGAGACCCCCAGATTAAATTCATAAATTTGCTGAGAGACCCCCAGATTAAATTCATATTCAGCTGGACTGTTAACCCATTTCTCTCTGTAGATACTGTATCCCTCTGTATATATACAGTGAGGATAGCATCTTGCAGTTGGAGATTTGTGGGATGCACATCCAGGGCACGCTCCCGTTCCACCACATCCCAAAGATGCTCTATTGGGTTGAGATCTGGTGACTGTTTAGTACAGTGAACTCATTGTCATGTTCAAGAAACCAATGTGAAATGATTCGAGCTTTGTGACATGGTGCATTATCCTGCTGGAAGTAGCCATCAGAGGATGGGTACATGGTAGCCATAAAGGGATGGACATGGTCAGAAACAATGCTCAGATAGACCATGTCATGTAAACAATGCCCAATTGGCACTAAGGGGCCTAAAGTGTGCCAAGAAAAAATCCCCCACACCATTACACCACCACCACCAGCCTGCACAGTGGTAACAAGGTATGATGGATCCATGTTCTCATTCTGTTTACGGCAAATTCTGACTCTAGCATCTGAATGTCTCAACAGAAATCGAGACTCATCAGACCAGGCAACATTTTTCCAGTCTTCAACTGTCCAATTTTGGTAAGCTCTTGCAAATTGTAGCCTTTTTTTGTGGAGATGAGTGGTACCCGGTGGGGTCTTCTGCTGTTGTAGCCCATCCGCCTCAAGGTTTTGCGTGTTGTGGCTTCACAAATGCTTTGCTGCATACCTCGGTTGTAACGAGTGGTTATTTCAGTCAAAGTTGCTCTTCTATCAACTTGAATCAGTCGGCCCATTCTCCTCTGACCTCTAGCATCAACAAGGCATTTTTGCCCACAGGACTGCCGCATACTGGATGTTTTTCCCTTTTCACACCATTCTTTGTAAACCCTAGAAATGGCTGTGCGTGAAAATCCCAGTAACTGAGCAGATTGTGAAATACTCAGACCGGCCCGTCTGGCACCAACAACCACGCTCAAAATTGCAAAATTGCTATTTGCTAAGAAAGGTGATTTACCTTTCTTTCCCATTCTGACATTCAGTTTGGAGTTCAGGAGATGGTCTGGACTAGAACCACACCCCTAAATGCATTGAAGCAACTGCCATGTGATTGGTTGATTAGATAATTGCATTAATGAGAAATTGAACAGGCGTTCCTAATAATCCTTTAGGTGAGTGT
Organism: Etheostoma perlongum; assembly: GCA_026937815.1. Taxonomy (NCBI): domain Eukaryota; kingdom Metazoa; phylum Chordata; class Actinopteri; order Perciformes; family Percidae; genus Etheostoma; species Etheostoma perlongum. The sequence goes on from CM049372.1 coordinate 5,395,746, forward strand.
ATATATATATAATACTTTTTCTCGCTGTTCAACAGTAATCTGTACATATGGGAACATGCTCAGGACCCATAACAACTACAATAATTTTCACTGTCGTTGTTGGTCGGCAGAGTAGCTATTAGTGCAACCCCACTAATTTTCAAACCTAACCCTAGGGTTAGTTAACCCTTTCCCCATGCTGCTGAAAAACATCATAGAGGAAATACTGCAGCATTGATGGAAATCACAGATATAGACTACACCATATTATGATGCAAGTATGCATCCTGGTAAATTCTCTGTGGAGTTGTAGTATTTTCTGTTATTCATTAAGTGTTCCTGAGGTTTTCCACCCATAGATAAATGAGTACCTACTACAGCACTTGCTAGTTGAATTTTATTTGAATTATTTTCAATTAATGTTATCATTCAAAAACTATATGAAATTATGTCAGAATGGGAATGAACCCAATAAATGCCATCATAAGAGTTTATCCCTCAACAATTATATCCATCAATGCTTTCATCTAATTTTCAACCTTTTAGCTTAGCAATGCTAATATTTTTCCGCTCCCTCAGAAGAACCATTTTGGCTTTGGCTTCTTTTTGATCAATTAGATTTCTTCTAATTCTAAATTCTAAATAACACGTTTCCAGCCTCTGTGGTTACCAATAGACAAATCTCTTAGATTATTCTAAACAGGAGGTACTAGAAAAGGATGCCCATTTCCACCAATACTTTTTGCACTTTTGTAATAGAAATAAATTGTCACAAATCAGAATTACAGCATTTTAGGAATTAAAACTAATTCACACCATCTTAACCCTCATGTTGTCTTCGGGTCAAATTTGACCCGTTTTCAAAGTTTTTTCATACCCAAATAAAGGAAGTCAAAATAAGGGGGGGAAATGCTGGAAAAAGCGACAAAATCGTAAATAAAAAAAAATCTAAAATACCGGAAGAAAGTGTCAAAAACTTTGGAAAAAGTGACAAAATGTAAGGGGGAAAAGTGTCTAAAATGACAAAAATAGTGCCATAGACGTCTACAAAATGTCAAAAAAAAGGGACATTTTTCATGGTCAAAGGGTAGACAACACAAGGGTTAAAATGAGTCTATATGCTGATGACATCTTATTATATCTAACAAATCCCTCCAATTCTTCACGTCTGTCCAAAAGCTACATTTTTTTGGCTTTGGTAAGGTTTTTGGCAACCCCATTAATTAACTGAAACTGCAATGCTGAGGTTGGGGACCTACCATATTATCACACAACTCAATCCATTAAATACCTTGAAATCTATGTTAACGCAAACCCAATCTATTCAACTCAATTTTACCCTCTTTAACTGGCCTAATTTCCACTATCATAACCCATGGGCTGATTCTCCTCCCAAAATCCAACAGTCAATGTATTCTTCTTGAAAGGTAAAAGCCCAGGATCACAATAACTACACTCCAAAAACCCAAACGATATGGTGGGCTTGATGCTCCAAATTACCATTACTTCCTTTCTGATAAGCGTAAGTACGTAAGTACATTACTACTTCAGTACTACTCTCACTGCCTGGTGAACAGTAAATTACATACTCAACCGCAAAGTATCTCCTTCTTCTCTCACCCCTATCTGGCATAAAGGCAGTCAGTGTTGTCAGATTTATGTCTTTTGGTAAATCGTGTAGCACATATTATTGACTTAATGAAGCCTCACCAGTCTTTATTCTTACTGAAGGATCAATAAGCAAACTAGTTTCAGAAAATCAATACACAACCAGAATTACTCAAGCTGCGTGAGTTGGATTTAGATGTGGATTAGGTAGAACATTGTTGGGCCATCAGACTGTGAATATAATATACAGTTAGCTATAATCATTTTGACCCGTGCTTCTGAAGTTCAATGCAAATACATATGTATATCTTTAATCAGCCCTTTTTAGGAAAGCCCTACTTGTTTTGATGGTCTGGAGCATTCCTTGGTGAGTTGTGATTTCATGATTGCAGTTAATCAAATAACATCACTGCAGATGTCCCATATGGGTTAACAGTTCAATATTCTTTCTGTCAGTCTGTTTTTTGTAATAGGCTGGCTGTGATTGTCTAACTTCAAATTTCTGTACATGGAGTCAATCATTTTGCATTCCGTTGCTGGTGCAAAACATGTGCTCAAATACATTGGAGATTAAAATCAGTCCTCCTCTCAATGTAAGCTTGCCTTCAATCAACAATAAAGAATTATTGGAAACAGAGGAAAATTTAATGTGAACACTATAAATGAGTGACAAAGAAAAATGTTTCACCGGATATCTTTTTATCTACATTTCCGTCTTCCTTCCTGTGTCTGGACCACCATAGTAATGACACTGTACAACACATACTTTTTAACGCAGCCACTTTAAATTATTCACTACCTTTGCAATTTTCATGAGTTAGGTGATTACATACTGAAATGGTACTGCAGGCAAAACAGGAAAGTATTTCTTTTCAGCATTAGCAGCACTGTGGCAAAAGCAGCAGAGGACTTCCCAACATGCTGAAAGAAAAAAAATAACTTTTTCAAAAGATATTCTAATTCAGATCAAGGCATCTAAAAAGTCTTACCCACAAAACCTCTAATGAGGGTTGTGACCTCTGACCGTGAAAAAGCAGGAAAAGATTTTTGTGTACAGGGAGCGTGGGAGCAATGATATGAATGATGGGGATTTGCAGTTGAATTCATTTTAAATAGTGCACAGAGGATTTTCAGTTTGATGGTATGGTCAATTACTCGTGAAAGTGGAACCTTTTCTTTATATGGTTGATGTGGATCAAGACCTATGGTATTGTGTGACCTAGAGATAAAAAAACTGAAATGTATGATTAGAAATCCACAAAATATCTGTAGCCAATTTCACAAATTTAAGTTATATACAGATGCACTCTTCAGCTGTAGAACTAATTTACAGTCAAAGGTTATGCTATTAGAATGTCTTTTGATATTTCGGATAAATTAGGTAAACCAAAAGTAAATGATTGATGAAAATAGACATTTCTGTATTCTGTAAATGTACATGGTTTCTGACCTAGACAACAAAATGAGGTGATTGTGTTATTCTTTAAATTATGTTATTATTTTTGCATTTGACAATTTACGTAAACCAACATTCAGTGCCAATGCAGAAAGAATTGTGTCTTTAATGTAGGGGAGGGCCAGGGCGAAAGTATCAGAGGGACGGTCGCAACAGACCTTTTGTTTTTTTCAGCAACACCCAGTCATTGAGTCGGAAGCTGAAAATCTGGCTGATCGGATCAGTTTTGCCTGAGTAACAGTAGATGTGTTTTCAATTTGAAGGTAATGTTTATTTGTTAAAGACTATAAATATATCATCTGTTGGACCTATCCGTTGGCTACCAGTAGGTAGGGTTTCATGTAATTTCCCTTGTGGGATTAAAAAAGTATAAATTAATATAATTATTAAGGTTTCATTCATCATGATAGCTAGAGATGCCCAGATCACATTTTTTTGCCGCCAATAAGATGAGCCATTTTTAGTCATACCGGCCAATAATCAACCTATACCAATCACTTTGTTGCTTTTTTTATAGCAGCTGGGATAGCTGTATTATGGTATAGGTCGGTCAGGTTGACTGCTTTGTAGTGTATTGGAATCTATACCAGGCGGCAATGTAACCTACGCTATCTGTACATGTTGTGCAACTATACAGAATGAACAAAAAAATCAATGTTTTTCTCCCAATATGCCTCCAGAGTTGGTAATACCTCCGAAGGTAATCCCCGTCAGTCTTTCACTTGCTCTACCATACACTACCCAGCATACACACATGCCAGCCCTGGTTTTCTCTTAAAGAGATACGCTAGAACAACACAGACACCAGCGCAGTGAGCTTTATAGGTGCTGGTTGGCAGATTTTATTTTACCTTTGACAATGCCTGGCTAGCACTTGTTTTCATTCTTTATGCTAAGCTAAGCAACTGCCTCCTCGCTCTACACTCATATTTACAATATGTTTAGGCATCAGTGTGCTGTACATACTCTCAACTCTCAGCAAGAAAGGGAAAAAGCGTATGTCCTGAATTATCAAGCTATTTCAATCAAGAGATACTTTGTTGCTTTAAGATTTATTGGACATATGCATAATATGAAATGTACAGTCTGTGGTGATTGGTCTCCATTGTTATGAAATTATATTTATCTTTAAAAAGGGGTAGAAAGCCAGAATACAATCCCCCGATGGAATCTAGACACTGATGGTGGCGTGAGGAGCTTGAATAGCGAACTGAGGAGCCGACGGCAGAATACGGAAGGAAGACCGGGGGGTGCAAGGGGAGGAGAAGGGTTGCGCTCTTAGCCTGAAATGCCAACTAAGCAGCAGAGAGAGACAGGTTTTAAACAGGGATGTCGTGCTGTGATTGGCTCGTGAAATTCATGGCCGCTTCTGATTGGTTAAAATAAAAATAAACGCCTATAACAGCTGTTCAGTTTACAGAGAGAAAAGTAATTAAGTTTAGAAGTTGTCCTTAAAGAATTTACGTTGTGCTTCTTTCCATTAAGCCATTACAATTTGAGGGGATTTACTGGTGTATATTCTCACACAAATTTGTGAGGGCTCAAATAACCACAAACCAACTGACACACAATGAATACAGAGTCCACAGCTTGGATAAATGTAAGCTTGAGACGAAGCAGAATTAAAAAGAATTAAGGACTGTCAGCAGTGCTCTGTCTGGCTTGGGAAGTCCCTAAATCTTGTAGGTGAGGCTATCCATCTTTGTGCACCGGCTCCAACAAGAGAAAGATAGATGCATTCACTAAATGTGGTCTGGAGAAATCGGCAGGAAATGATTAAGAGTAATAAATTGTCACAAAGGACTTTTTGCAGCACCGACTTTCATCTGACATCCATTATATCAATGGTAAAAATGGGCTTTTCAAAGCACACGGTGCACAGCAGTCAGTGTAAACTCTTGCCACATTTCTGCATGTCTTTGAAGCAGGCAGAAAGAATATTGTCTTTGAAGCCATTATCTTAAAAAAAATCCACGTTGGAAATAATAAGAGCTCTATGATGAATGTTTCATTCAGCGAGAAAATCTCTCAGCTAATTAGGCAACAAATTGTCACATTCTCAAAAGCAAGAAAACGCTAAGTGTAAATGTTTTTTACCTAGACCCTGACAATTGAAGCAAGTGAACTAGTTATCACAGACATTTAATGCAAAATGCATGGGGCAGTTAACAACGTGAGTATCTGTTAGACTGTCTTTTTAAGCTCTGCTGGCATTTCTTTGCACATAATCAGGTGCTAAGAAACATGGGCTAACTCTGAATGCAGCTACGCATGACGGGAAACAGACACAGTATTCCCTTTTGTTGTTCAAATGCAGTCTTTGATACTGAGGAGGGATGCCTATAGGGGCCACATTTGTCACATAGTTACTGTGTTTCCTTGCAAAAGATCAGATTAACTCTGAAGAGATGTAGAGGGACAAAACAAAGCTATCAAACCTCCAGGCTTTTAGTGTACTTTCCTGCTGATGGATCCGTTTTTAAATTTTTTATCAAAATGTTATTTTGGTCAGGGTGTTATTAAAGTATATTTTTTTGTCTCTCATAAGATGTTATCGGAAGTGTGTTTTGTAGCATGTGTAATATGAAAATCATTTGACTACAGGATGTTCTCTTCTGGTTTTGACAGAGGTTTCAGAAAAAAACAATTTAATTCAATTCTATTTATAGTATCAAATCATAACAGAAGTTATCTCGAGACACTTTACAGATAGAGCAGGTCTAGACCAGACTCTATAATTTACAAAGCCCCAACAATTGTAGTAATTCCCCCAGGAGCAAGCAATTAGTGTGACAGTGTTGAGGAAAAACTCCCTTTTAAGGAGAAACCTGGGACAGACCCAGGCTCTTGGTAGGTGGTGTCTGACGGGGTCGGTTGGGGGTGTGATGAACAGTGGCAATAGCAGTCACAATAAAGATAATGGAACAGTGACTACAAATGGTAGTTGTAGTAGTTCATGTCATAGCAGGGCACTGCAGGGCGTTACAGGTTGTAGCGTGGCATAGCAGAGTATAGGTGGACATAGCCAGATAGCTGGGCTTAATTGATTCAAAGTCTATTCTGAGTTGACATTTAGCTTAGCGCTAGATTTTTCAGCTCAAACTGTCTCTGTCTCTGTTGGTCTCGCTTCTCTATTTCCCGTTTTGTGTTTCTGTCTTTCTCCCTTGGTGGCTTCTCTCCCTTCGTCGCTCCCTTCTTCCCTCGCCTCATCCTCTCTGTCTTGCTCCCTAATTACATATCTTTTCCCTTTCCTTTTTCTTCCCTCTACTTTCTTCCATAGTCTGGATGCTGGCTGGCTGAGAACAGCTGCCTCTCCAATTGCTCAGGCATGGACAGATCTTGTCACGGAACTGGACAAACTACTTCTTAGCCAGGCCGTCATGAGCACATAGCTCTTTCATTCTCTCTTCTTTGAAGTTTGGGGCAAAACAGTTCTCCCAGTTCTTCACTTCATGCTCAAGTTATTAGGACGAGGAGACACAATGTGGCAACAGAGAAAAGTTAAGATATGCACAAAAGATATGTATTAGTGAAACTCCTATAGGCGCTCTAGTCATTGAGGGCATGGATATGAGGTGATGCATATCACAGATTAACACAGTTATAGTCTATATCAACGAAGTTTAATTTCCTGGATTGTTCCGGTGCCGCCAGGAATTCTGCTGGATGTCCTTCATTTCTGACGGATGCCCGTCAGCTTACTCTTCCTTTGTGTTGGCGTTCTAACCGTCTCTGCAGGGTAAATCCAGACAGCTAGCTAGACTATCTGTCCAATCTGAGTTTTCTGTTGACAACTAAAACTACTTTTGAACATACACATGTTCCTAAGGCTATATAGCAGAAGCTTTGATCACCCGTACACTACTAAACTAACACACACACACACACACACACACACACACACACACACACACACACGCACACACTCTGGACTTCTGTCCCAGTCATGAAGTCCTAACCAATGAGTGGCCGAGCTGTAACCTTTTTTCTGCCCAGAGATCACAACAACTAAATCTGATTGGATAACTCTATTTTTAAGGTTTTATGACACTAACATCATCATTTCTAAAGCAAATTCGATAGAAACTAAAGCTAAAATTAGAGTTAAAAGAGAGAATTATCTTTAATTTAAATATATTTAATATGCCATTTAAAATGCTGAAATGTTGGGCCCTCTCTGAAGTCCTGGAAGTCCCTAAGGGTTCCGCTCTGACGTGTTGCAGTAATAAAGGAAGATAGTTATTCCAAGGCTAACAAAGACCCTGTAGTAGATTATTAAAAAAGGATCTATGTGTCTCTGGTTTGACTTGTTAACACAAAAAATATAAAATTAAATGAAGGCTTAATTTCCATTTCTCTTGTGTGACTTCATGGCTGTTAAACATTGGAATATTGCATGAGTGCTCCAAAGTCATAATGCTGGGAGGTTTTCCCATTATCACCCTTCTGCCAACATGGCGTGAGTGCTCCATAAGTGGTGGCTTGAGGCACTAGGCACCATGAGGTACAGAAAGGCAAGGTCTACACTTATGCAATTCATCCTCAGCCTCTTGCTTCTCGTGGAAACATGCAGGGCTTTGAAAGGTCATTTTCAAGTTAGATTGAGGAGGTTAGTGCTAATTTCGCTCTCCATGTTAAATGGCAGCAGGTTCCAAAATGGGATGGACTCTGCTGATATTTAGCTCAGATGCAGATGTATTACCAGGTCTAGCTCAAACTCAAAAGAGAGCACAAAACGCCCCCCACCAATTCCCAGACACACACATACAGTGTTGACTCTGAAGTACAGCATCAGTATGTGTAATGCATATGATTTTAACCAGGGCTTTGAACCGATTTTCCCAATCGGTTCGTTCCGAACAGAAACGGAATTATAACGTTTCCGGTTATGAGTTCCACCAATAAATTGACGTTCCCGAACCGGTTAGAACAAAAAAATACTGTTCCCGGAACGGTTAATTTAGTTCCTGTCAGCTGTTTAATGCTATAGAATTATGTCACATCTTTCTCATCCAGCGTAAACCAAATGTAATAATAGTACAACCATTATTAAATAATAATTATATTAATAATAATAATAATAATAATTAAAAAGGCCTACAGTTATTTCAAATGTGTAGTTTATTTTTAAAACAACAAATTCCAACCTGGCATTTTTAAACAAACAACAAAAAAACAAAGATTTGTGACTGACATTAGGCCTAACGAGAGTAGGCTAAATCGCTTAGGCTAAATTGCCACGATGCAAAAAATATGCCTAACAGCCAATAATAAAAATAAAAGAAATCATTCAGTCACAAAAGCAGATTACTCCCCATATCGGACGTTAACCAAGTGCAAATGGGTCAGCCTACATTCCAAATTGTTTATTCAGGCGGATGAAAAGAATATCCTCCAGAATTCTATCATTCATGGACGATCTAAGCGGAGAAAGAATAAACTTCAAAGATGAAAATGCGCGCTCCACGCTGACTTGGGTCACGGGGAGGGCTATGACAGACATTGCGAGTTTGTGCATATCTGCATTTGAAGCGGCCATGGACGCCCAATAACGAAGAACATTCTCGGTGCGCTTTAAACGCGCTTCTCTGCAATAGGCGTCTAACAACGATGCAATGGGAACTGGGCCCTTTTGTATGACAGTGGTTTGTCTTTCTTTAGCCACCAGCAGCTTCTCAATTTCATCATCTTCAGATGAAGATGATGAACGCTCAGCTACACTGTCTGTGTTGGGGGCGGCGGACAGGTTTTGGATCATGTCCCAAGTGCGGCACAGGTGTAATTTCGCCATGTCAGCCTGATTATCTGTCAAAAATAGCCTATACCTAGGGTCAACAAATAAAGCGGCCACAAATGCGTCATTTTCAAACAATGTATGTTGACGTGATTTCATGCACTGGACCAGTCGTTTGGCAAAGGGGCTGTCAATTTTGTCGGTATCTAACACACACTTCAGCCACTGGCCGTAAAAGTCACCTGCGGTAAGCTGTTCTGATTGGATGCATTTGGTTGTAATTTTTGCAGGTTTCAACACATTGACTATATTTGAAATGGCCTGCCACTGGGGTTCACTTAAATGCAGCTCATTAACGGTAGGCGACATGTCATCACAAAACGATCTGAGCTCGCAAAGTCGTTCGAGCATGTCGTGTGTGGAATGCCAGCGCGTGGGGCAGTCAACTATGGCCCTCCTGTGGCCCATTCTTTTAATAACGGCCACAACATTTGGAGTGCGCAACTTTTTAGCAACACGGCATGCTTTACCAATGACGTTAGACACCCCATTCTCTTTCAATGCGTCATCTACTGCTAGTTGTAAAGTGTGTGCTGAACAACTCACACTGCGCAAGATCTGCCCCTGAACAATAGAATCAATTTCAACATCAGGTTCTCTTCCCGTGTCGTCAGCTTCTGTATCTACATCAGTGTCCTCCTCATCATCATTGCCTGTCGCTTGCAGGTCGGACAATAGTTGCACTGCTTTTTGCATGTTGGCACCATTGTCCGCAGTGATCGAGTACACCTGCTTCAGACTGATTTTATACTCTTCCAACACCTCCTGTACCACAGAAGATATATAGGAGGCCGTATGTCTTTCGCACAGTTCTCGAACAGCCAACGTCCGTAACACAATGTTTTCTCCTTCTGCATATTGCACATTAATCCCCAAAACAGAGCGATCCCTGCAAGTGGCACTATCGATTTTCAGCATGATAAGTCTGCCACTAAGCTCGTCTATCAGTTTTCTCCTTTCGCTGTCAGCGAGTGTTGTGACCCTCTCACGAATGTTGGCTGAATTAATTGCGAAACCATTTCCAATTGCTTGTTGTAGTGGGTCAATTATTTTTCTAAAGCCAGTGTCTTCCATTAAGGAAAATGGTCTGCCGTTCACTGTGACCAGCTCCAAACACGCATCTACGAGGGCCTCCGATGTAATGGGTACATGGAGCAATTTTGGCTTCTTCACAGTAACCTCATCTAAAGTTCTTTGACTTGTGCCAGGTCTTTTTTGTGTGGTAGCAGTAGAATTCGAAGACGTATTGAACAGGTCCGGGTGACGCCTTTGGATATGCCTCTGCAAATTCCCCCCATGGTTGCCCGCTATTTTGGCTCCACATCCCTCAACTTTGCACTTCGATTTGTTTGTTGCTGGGTCAAAGGAAAAATGTTGGCGATTTGGATTCTCTGTATGTCTTCCCATCTACACAAACAGAAAAGGTGCCACAAATGAGAAAGATAATCTGCTTAGTGTGTTACCAAGAATAGCTATCTATCTGTGCATTAGGCAAACAGAGGTGTTGGCGCCATTTAGCCAAATGTTTGCTAGTCCATCATTAACGTGGATTCGACAAATATAGCTATTGATATTGTGTTTGGAATGAACGTTTTAATTAACGATGGGTCGTAATTTACCTCTTATTTAAGATGTGGAGTGGAGACACTGCTCTCTCTAGCCTGGGTGTTACGCTCTCTCTCCATTCAGTCAGACCCAGCGAATGTCTGATGTGATGTCACACAGGAAGTGAACCTCAGCCGTCATGGTAACGTGCGCAGGAAAATAACTTTTTTTTTTAGTTAATTAGGCAACGGAAACTTTGAGGAACGAAATAAAACCGGTATTAACCGGTTACCATTATTTTTAAATAAGTGTTCCTGTTCCAGAACATAAAAAATAATAACGTTTCCGGTTTCGTTTCTGTTCCCTGTAAAATACAAAAAGTTCCCGGTTTTTGTTTTCGTTCCTTGAACCGGTTCAAAGCCCTGATTTTAACATGATTGACTGAAAATGTAATTTCAGAGAAACAGTTGGTGATAACAGGAGATGGAACTCTTCATACAAAACTGACTGCCTCTAAGGTCTGTCTCACTGTATTATTAAGACACATCATTGAGACTATAAATCATGTATGAATTATAACCCTGTGCAGTAAAACCTCATGCATTTTACCATGCTATTTAACACATGTGCTTAGGTGTCCGAGAGCTTCATGATAATTACAATAACAGTAATACTTCCTACAGCGGCCATTTGTAATTTATGCAGCCTGTCAGTGCTTTTCACTTTTATATAGGTCATTCTGAGTGTCTGATTTATGAAAGCTTCAAGCGAAACTTCCTATCTGTCCAGTTTTATACCTCCATTAGGCCCTCTTTGGGTGTTATTGATGGGTTTGCAGAGATACATCATTTATGTCACTGCTTCTGACACACGTCCTCAAGATCAAAATCTAGTGCCAAGGCGTTGCAATGCCACTTCCTCAAACAGTCATCTCTGTTTCGTCTCTCTCTCTCTATCTCTCTTTTCTCTCCACTACTTTACAAAATGCAGTGAGATTAAGTGTCTTGGACAATAACCATTTTAATGTCAAAAAGTGATATGTTGCACTGATGTGGCTTGCCAATAATGAAACAGCTGGTGGACAAACTTCAAATCCCAAATGTGCACTATAACATTTGGGTTATGGCGCTTGGTTGAAAATACCACTTCTATGATTAACAGCGAGGATTTCTTTAGTTACACATTCAATGGAATGACAAAGGAAAATAGATTTTGAGGTTTTTAGTTACATTTGATAATTGTTTTAATGGCTCCCCATGTGTTGCTGTTAGTAGTTTTACAATATTTAAAGACATCATGCCTTGCCCCCCCTCACCTCCCCCCCACTCCCCCCATTACTGTCTACAGTTATAAAAAAAAAGGCCCAAAAAGAATCCACACAAACACACACACAGACATACAGGTTTCTGTACATCTCAGTGGTTTACTACTACAGTGTATTACTATATTGTCATTCATTCATCTGTTTTTACACCTACCTGCTCTTAAGGGGGCCCACAACAGGGCGTTATAGTTGGACTATCACATTAATGAATGCATTTATCCACTTACAGCAACATTGTTTATGTATTACAGCTGCCATTCCCCGGCACACTGCTTGCTAAACAAGTGAATCAAAACATGTCCTTAAATGCCCTTTACAGGAACATACTGTAATTCCTCAAATAAAAGCCAGGGCCTTTATTTACCTGAACCATAGAAGTTACCCTGCTTTTATTTGAAGCAGGCCTTTATTTCTAATTCCATCTGTTTGATAAGTATAATTGTTTTAAATAAACTGTTTTAAATGAAAAGCTGTGGCGTTCCAATGGACAGAGGGCATTCCTTTTTTAAGAATCACCATACAAGTATCACCATACAACCACAGCCAGAAGGGCAAACACACAATTTGGGTCAGAAATAATCAAACACCAGCATTGTGTCAGTTTGAACCATGTAAATGTACCAGGTATTTATTTAAAATATAGGTACTACAGTACTGCTGGTAGATTACAATAAGAGCATACAGCACACCAGTATCTGATTAACGTTACAGATGGTAGCTAGCTAGCTTTGTTTCTAGCTCCAGGTTAACTCTTTTACTCCCACCTGCAGCTTGTTAACTTCATTTCTAGCTCCAGGCTGACTCTTTTCCTCCAACCTCCAGCTTGCTAGCTTCATATCTAGCTCCAGGCAAACTCTTTTCCTCCCACCTCCAGATTGCTAGCTTCATTTCTAGCTCCAGGCTAACTCTTTTCCTCCCACCTCCAGCTAGCTAGCTTTCTTTCTAGCTCCAGACTAACTCTTTTCCTCCCACCTCCAGCTTGCTTGCTTCATTTCTAGCTCCAGGCTAACTCTTTTCCTCCCCCCTCCAGCGTGCTTGCTTCATTTCTAGCTCCAGGCTAACTCTTTTCCTCCCCCCTCCAGCGTGCTTGCTTCATTTCTAGCTCCAGGCTAACTCTTTTCCTCCCCCCTCCATCGTGCTTGCTTCATTTCTAGCTCCAGGCTAACTCTTTTCCTCCCCTCTCCATCGTGCTTGCTTCATTTCTAGCTCCAGGCCAACTCTTTTCCTCCCACCTCCAGCTAGCTAGCTGTGCTCTGCTCCTGTTGGCTCAGCCTTTTGTTTCTTCCAGTCTCTGATTCTCCTGGGGTCAATGTTGAAATGTCTCACAGATTTTTTACCCGAGTTTTCCTGCACATACTTTAAAACTTTTTATAATTTTGTTGTTGAAAAGTCCATCACTAGCACCAAAGCCCGTCATTCTCTGTTTACTAAATGATACATCCAATGTAGCTATTGCCATCTATCGGCACCTGGAAATAATACTCTACATGAGTACCATAACCCAGAAAATATATTGTTGAATCTGTTAAATTAAACTGGTATAAATGTACATTATGGTAAACTTGAATGCACATACTATGAAAGACAGATTATCCACACTATTTTTTTCCCTGGCCTTAATTTGAAGCCAGCCTTAATTTGTCCGTGTTTACCACACCAGGCCACTATCAGAGGCATGGGTTTTAACTGGCTACCGGTCTTTATTTGAGGAATTTTGGTACGAGTTGTTTTGTTTATATATATATATATATATGTAATAGAAGAAAAGAAATAGTGTAAATGTGTGTATGTATGTATCTGTGTCAATGATGTGTAAATAAGTGAAGCATAAGATTTTGTATTTACTAAAGGATAAAAGTAGAGAAAGGGGTTCGGACCTGATAAGTTGTTTATGAACTTCTTCCTACTCCTTTTTGAACATGGGATTTTATTGTTTGAATGACTTTCAATCATTTTGGAAGATTGTGCTGAGAAGTACATGACCCTATTTGTCTGTCATTTTAATTATAAACAGTATATGTATGCATGAATGTGTGTATATGTATATATATTATTTTAATGTTTTATATGTTCAAATAAACTAAAAAAATAAAAATAAAATATGTAGTCTATTAAATAACGTACATATACCCTTGACATTAAGATAAAAATTCATTGCCTTTTAGGTGGCCACTGGTCTCATTGCATATCAAGTTTGGTAAACAATATGTTCATTTTTTGTATTAAGTAGTTTTTTGTGAAATGCAATTTAACAAAACAAAAAGCCTTTTTTTTTAAACAAGTAGTACTGCAAGACCTGAAACTAACAAGTGGCTGGAAGGCATGTCTTATTATAGACAGTACAGAATGTGTAAACATATAGATAACTCTAAATAACTATTTTCTAACAATACAGTGGACAGAACTGACAGAAATATGCTAAAGGAAAATCAGGGCAAACAATCAAGTCATATAACATCACAGATTATATCATGGCCACTGAGAATGAATGGGTGTTATCAGTGGCTCATATCACTACCGTAGATATGATGCAGTAGGGCCCTACTCTGCCTCTTTGTTGGTTCAGAAGGCCGTTAGCATCCATCGGTAAGTCGGTTCGCCCTTCCGCAACAATAACTGTAAAATGACGTAGTGAAAGTAGGAGGTATTATTAAAAGACCAAAATGCAACGTGAGGAGGAAAGTTGGAGAGGTGGATGAGTCAGACAAACACAGGACTTTCACTTTGGTGACTGGTGTTTAAATCCCATGTGAAACCATAATGTTTTTAAAGTTGTTGTCTGTAAGAGTTGAATAAGGTTGTTTCTAGCGGCAGCTTTTGCAGTAAAATGTAATTGTAGGCGCGCTTCTGGGACTTCCACGGGAGGTGTCAACTGAATGACGTTGGACTATGCATTCACATGCTCCAGTCCACACAGATAGCAGTTTAGTCTATGATGAGCTAAAGCTAACATATCCATGAAGAGGTGAGCCATGCATGTGGAGAAATGCGCAGCGGAGGAGATGATAGAGGCAGCGGCTAGCATACGTGGCAGCCACGTAAGCTAGCCGTTGCCTCTATCATCTCCTCCGCTGGAACTGTAACCACACAAGTCCAGTTCTTTACTGTCACTGTTAGTCTGTTCCTCTCTTTTGACACTGTACATATTGCCTGTCCGCCCGCCATCTTTTCTAGCTCTTTAACTAACTAATTAAAATGTGTGTTTATGGCTGTCTGTGTTTATACGTCAAGGATTTTCCTTGGTCAGAATAGCATATTATTATGGCATATTATTATATTCAGTAATCAAGTTAGGGGGCATTCACATCTGGGACATGGTCCATATAAGACAACGCTCCAAAGTCCAGTTGTTATGTTAGCGCAGGGCTTATGGTAACATTTTTTCTACTTTTTTTTTTTTACAAGTTGTAAGATGTAGGATTGACTTACATAGGCTACTGCTTTTACTGCTAAACTGTACAACAACACAATCATGTTATGGATACAAATGTTGTGTAGTGTAATGTTTTCTACATTATATTGATCAAACATTATCAGTGATGTTGACTATAGCCTACAGTGTAACGGATTAACTGCAGTTTAAACTACATGGTGTAAAACTAAACACTACGTGAATGGTTCACAGCAGTAAGATGGAGCAGAACGACGCTGCTTGTTTCATGTGTACTCCTAGAGGCCTACACTTCTCATCAGGCGTTAAAACCAACTGTACCAAAACACCAAATTAGACTATTTAACGCGACAATGAGACGTTTTTACTGATCATGAAACTGTCTCAATTTAAGACTGATGCGGCCGTGTGGACAGAAGGCGGCCGTGTGGACAGACAGCAGTTGGAGCACCCATCAGTAGCTGCTTGTAGCTGTGGAGTTGCTCCCCCCATTACCTCTCACCATGTGAAAGTTATATTTCAGCTTTACAACTAAATAAATATACAACTGTTCTATATGGAAAAGCCAGTACTAGCCTATAAAATCCCTGTGTACCCAATGAAAAGATAGCATTACACTGCACAGCTGAAAGTAAGTTATTTAAAATGAATATGCTGAGATGTTGGCTGTGCACCCCACTTCAATACAACTTCCTGTGCTGAATGATAGCTCACCATTTTGTCAGTTATCATTAATGTCTGTATCTCTTATGCAGCCTTTGTTTCATATTATACCTGGATGAATCACAGCAATGGCTGCTGAGAGCTACCGTAACTGCTTTCAGTATGTCAGAGCAATTCATCAATCATGAATAGGCTTACAGACTTTACACTTTTGAATGTGATACAGGATTTATATAAGATTTTTCATTAGCACAGTACTACAATAAACTGCTTTGAAGAGCAGTTTCAATATCTTTTTAATTCACAATGTCAGAAAAAGTGTTTCTCTTTAGAGAACATGTTTCCAGACACACAGGAAACACACTCAGCTATTAGAGGCTTGCTTATCGTGGATTTCTTCTCTGAAGAACATGGCCCATTCTTCTGGCTCGAAATGAACACATACGGTCACTGAAGAATTGACAGAATTGTGCAAACATTGGTTTTCAGACAATACCCACAATGGTAAAGGACAAAAGACTAAAATACATATTCATACAGTCACTGTACTTTCACACAAGTAAAGTGAAACTACTGCTGATGCATAAATCTTGTGTACACTGCAGAATTGGCAATGTACACAGTACATAAGTGTTTAGAGCCCGACAATTTGCTCATAGAGCTGATTTAGCTACCATTTGAAAAACAAGCTGTTAAGGAAAACCACAGGGGCGACATGATAATTGTGCATGTGCCATCTTTATCAAACCCTCTCTAGAGCCTTTTCAGGGTCTCCACCCTCTTACTCAGCTGGCGAAGGATATATTAGCTCGCCGATACTGCAGCACACTTATTAAAACAGCAAATTGCTAATTGTCAAATTTGTTCACATGTCAGCGTATTCTAAATAGGGCTCATGAAGGGAAAAAAGCTGCGAGCGCAGCCAAGAGCGTTAGTAGAGGTGGGGCTGCAGTGGCCATGGGACTGCTGGGCTGCGGGCTTAGTGGGGGCAGCAGATCTCAGATAGTTCTCTTCATCGCCAGCATGGCTCTGACAAATTCAGGAAAGTCAAGAGAATCACTGAACAGTCAGAAGAAGTGAGAAGACTTTTTTTATTTATTATTTAATTTTTTTACATATCTTTGTTTCCTCCACTGGGGGATAAAGTCCTTGAGCATGGAAGTGGCACAGACTTGTTAAACCAACGTGCTTTACTGGACCAGAAGAGGCTGTGGAGACGAGCTGTGAATCCATCAACCTTGTCTTTTTCCAGGGGCATCACAAAACACCACTGAATTAAGTGCTTTCAAGGCTAAGAACAAGTGAAAAGGGTAGTTGTATGAAAAGCAGAGGTTTTTGCTTATTTGACACAAAGAATTTCTGGCATGAAACAAACTCTAAACTCTATTAAAAGGCACATACCAATAATTGTTTCTTGAATTCAAAACAATTATGATTAAGATGAAACTTCATTCATTATTTGCTATTTTGTTATTTTCCATAACAAGAAATAGTGTAGTTACACAGGCCATTTACTCCTCACAATTGCATATATGAACTCTAGTGTTTGTGCCGGTTAATTACACTGGGATGAGTAATGCCTTTAGCTGTCTCTGTGTGTGGTTCTATTTACACTCAATTCAAAAAAGGCCAAGATCTGGCTTAGGGGATCCATCCCAGTGCTTTCCCCTTTAATAAGACAAGAAGGATGCCAATTATGGGCCCTTTGCTGCAGACTCAATTCCCAGACCTCCCTTTTAAATTGGACGCTTCAGTTGCCAATGCGTACGGGATGCCTACCCTGTCCTGCACCCATGTTTGAGCTTCATAGAGAAGGAGGGGGGAGACAGGAAACAAGTATTAGTAGACATTCACCAAGCTGCTTGTATTTGGAAGGTTTCAGTGAAATCAGTTGTCAGTGCCAGTGGCCTTGAGACGAATGTGGGATGTTGCTAGAGCGGAGGTGAGGGATCCTTATGACAGGGATGGTGAAGGTGGGGGTCACCATCTATCACGGTGAAAATGATTCACTGGTGATCTATAGAAGCATGTTTGAATTTGCTTGTAAGGCCACTAGACTAACAAAATGACTGAGGCTTTATGGCAATTTGCTTTTTTTTTTTAACCTGGACCCTATTTTCCTATGTTTTTGTATCTAAGTGACTGATAGGAAAAACAATTTTTGAAATTGGTCCAATATTAAGTAAAACTGCTGCAGTCTGTGGTGGCAGAAACAGACTAAAATGTAACATTAATGGGCAATTGCGCTCCTTAACCCTTCCTGTCAAAATTGAAAATCAACACTTTTTATCAATGTTTTTAACTTTTTATCATGTTTTTGTCCCTTTTTTCAACACTTTCGACACTTTTTTTCAATGTTTGTTACAGTTATTTTTTGGAATTTATGATCAATAAACCGCCTTTATAGGAAATTATACCTAATGTTTGAGTTAGAAAAGCAGAAATTAGGACTCATTTTGACTAAAATTAAAGGAATGTATGTTGATGGATAATCACAGACTGGAATATGTCAACTTTTACTCAGTACTATCTATCAATAAAATCATGTTATTTTGGGTAATTGCAATTGGGTAGTTAAAACGAACGTGGAAATAGGAAAACGGGTCAATTTGACCCGAGGACAACACAAGGTTTAAATTTACACAGGAAAAATCGGATCCAGGCAGTGGCATTAACAAAAACTATATCAAAATAGCGTTCTTTTAACTGTTAGTCTCATTTCATGTAACAGGTCATTTAGGATTATCAGATGGAACGTTACATAGTTTTGGAAACATTTTAAAGTTACACATAGTCACTTTAAATGCAGACTGGATAATTTGGCGATGGCGATTTCCGGGCTGTTTCTGGTTGAACAAAAAGGATCTTACTCTTTAACAAAAAAGTCTTGCTTAGGTCCGAATCAGTTAATGAGTTTGTAAAAGTGACTTCCCCTTGGTTTGATTTTGTTTCACACCTGGATAAATCCACGCAAACCAAAATGAGTCATTACAAACCACGCAAGTGCTCCACTTCAAGGAGGTCTCTGTACACTTGTTTGGTCCACTTAGGGTGCGCATCCAAGTGCAATTGTTGCATTTATAACTGGCCAAACGAACCGCACCAATGGGAAAATAACTCTAGTGCAATTCAACCAAAATAAATAAGGCAAGTTTGCCCCCTTAAACTCCAATGCATGGGAACATAGGTCCCGGGTTGGAATTAAAAGTACCCTTTAAGCTTGCATGTAATTGACAAGGGAAATGAAATGAAAATCATATAAAGGTTATTCAGAGACTGTTGAGTGTGACAGATAATCAATATTCTTTCTGTGTCACAGTTTCAAAGGACATGGTATTTCTTTTACCTTAATATTGTGCAATGTTACAGAGCACACTAGGATTTTCCTCTCTGTTATAATACTTTTTTCATTGATAGCATTCATAAATGACCTTCAACAGAAGCACAAGTGGGAATGAATCAAAAGTACCTGTGTTTACCAGAACAAACACTCAGCAACATGTGCTGCATAGTGTAACTCACTCTGAGGAGCTGCAAGGAAAATAGACACTACACAAAATGCTTTTAAAGATAGAAGACAGCAGGACAAGTCAGTGTCCATGGTAATGATTTCATACAGCATGGCAAGTGCCCATTAGGCCACAAGTATTTTCTCATAATCCCTATATCATCAGACAGTAAAGTCTTAGTTTTTTTCTCATCTTTATACTGAATAGACTGGTACTAGTTATGGGATACCTCTCTTTAATCTGCAGCTCTTTAAGTTGAATATATATGAACTTGAAATTTCGTTTTGATTATGTACATAGGGCCTTATTACAGAAACATCCTAAATCTGAAATCTTAATTTTTCTCAATTTAGGATGACTGTGGATGGTCAATGACTTTTAGTATTTTTGGTATTACAGAAAGATGTTTCCTAACTGCATCAAGGAAAAAATCCTATCGTATCTTAGGATAGGAATTTAACTATTACAGAATGTACAGTGACAGTGATATCACAGTTCTAATAGCATCAATGCCCATTGTGATAGATTTTTAAGCATTTAATAAGCCCATTATTAAATTAAAGCAGGGGTCGTTTTGAAAAGATTTAAACATGATAGGCATGTGGCACGTGCAACTGCAGGGGGAATGTGAGATGATGCTCTGATTGGTTTATTATGCACAAACCACACCTATGAGTAATGTAGCTACTTCAGACCAGCCCATTTTAGATTTGCGTCGGGCGCAAGAGTCATTTATCCGGCAACAGCGCCCAAGATCCTCCCACCAAGCTACTTAGGTTTTGTGTTTGATACTTGTGTTTCAGATGGTTAAAATAGGGACCTTAGACCCCTCTTAGAAATTCATATGGATCAGCAGTAGAGACGTTGATTATGCTGTACGAATTAGAGAAGTTTCTATGAAGTTATAATGCTGTTTTTGTTGTGACTCTACATAGCTCACCATTAGTCTGACATACAAGGACGATTCCAGGATAAGATACTACAACACAATGTAATTCTGCAAAATAAAACATCATATTCATTTTTAGTTTCACATGTTTTCATTAAATACACATTGTATATCCAAATACAATACAATGTATTTATTTATTTATTTTTATTTATATATATACACACTACCGGTCAAAAGTTTGGGGTCACTTATACATTTCCATACCACTCCATTATAGACAGAATACCTGCTAATTTGGGTGTGGGGGCTGATCTTTAATGCAATATCTACATTGCCCATTATCAGCAACCATTCATCCAATATTCCAAAGGCACATTCTGTGTACTAATCTATCATTTAAAAATAAAAAACTAGAAAAACATTGGAGAACCATTTTACTATTATGTAAGCACATAATGTAATCTGAAAATTGCTGCCCTGGTTAAAAAAACAATGCAACTGATCTCAGCTGGCATTCTGTCTACAATGGAGTGCAATGGGAATTTCTATGTTACCCCAAACTTTTGACCAGTAGTGTATATAAAACATTTTAAAAATTAAAACAATTTTGGTGCTGGTTTCATGGCATCAGAACATCATGGAAACAGTAATTGGTCATGTGACAAGGGCTGGGAATATAGGCAGAACAGGCAGCCAAGCAACAGCACTTTAGCACAATGGATTTAATACTGTATGTTGATCATATTTCAGAAGGTGCCGATGCCAGTGCCCCCCTTCTAGCGCTGCCCCTGCTGGAATAGCCAGACTAGTTTACAAATGCGTATTAATCTGTAACCTCAGTTTATTTTTGATTTCCAAGGGGCAATTATTAGTTATGCAGACCAAAATGCATCTGCAGGCAAAAAAAAAAAGATTACAAAAAAACATGTACTGGGGACAAACACTTTTGGGAGATCTTGACTTTGACATGGAGAAAAAAAAATTAATTAAAATTTTTTTTTAATGAATTAAACATGTACTGGAACAATCATTTTTGTGAGATCCTGACTTTGTTTTGCGAGATAGTCTAACAATGAAAACACAATGTTTACCGTTAGTGAATACTTTATTTTATACAATGAAAAAATGGAGTTTATGAGTTTGCCACATAGCTAGCTAGCTAGCTATACCATAGCTGTATAACAAACTAGCTATACTTGTAAGAGACACAAGAAAGAAGCTCATGGACGAGCATGTTGCTACGACAACACAAACGCTATTGACATCAACAGGCAACGACATTGTTCATTATAACACTTCTGTTTGGCATGTGTTAATTACTAATGCTTATCAAAATAAATCCATCCATCCATCTTCATCCGTTTATCCGGTATTGGGTCGCGGGGGCAGCAGTTCCAGCAGGGGACCCCAAACTTTCCTTTTTCCGAGCCACATCAACCAGCTCCGACTGGGGGATCCCGAGGCGTTCCCAGGCCAGGTTGGAGATATAATCTCTCCACCTAGTCCTTGGTCTTCCCAAGGCCTCCTCCAAGCTGGACATGCCTGGAACACCTCCCTAAGAGGCATCCTTACCAGATGCCCGAACCACCTCAACTTGCTCCTTTCGACGCGAAGGAGCAGCGGCTCTACTCCGAGCTCCTCTCGGATAACTGATCTTCTCACCCTATCTCTAAGGGAGACGCCAGCCACCCTCCTGAGGAAACCCATTTCAGCCGCTTGTACCCTGGATCTTGTTCTTTCGGTCATGACCCAGCCTTCATGACCATAGGTGAGGGTAGGAACAAAAATTGCCCGGTAGATCTAAAGCTTTGCCTTCTGGCTCAGCTCTCTTTTCGTCACAACGGTGCGATACACGGAATGTAATACCGCACCCGCTGCTCCGATTCTCCAACCAATCTCACACTCAATGTTCCCCTCACTCGCGAAGAAGACCCCAAGGTATTTAAACTCTTTCACTTGGGGAAAGGACTGACTCCCTACTAAGAAAGCACTCCATCGGTTTCCTGCTGAGAACCATGGCCTCAGATTTAGAGGTGCTGATCCTCATCCCAGCAGCTTCACACTCGGCTGCGAACCGATCCAGTGAGTGCTGAAGGTCACAGACCAATGACGCCATCAGGACCACATCATCTGCAAAAAGCACTGAGCTCACCGAACTACAACCCTTCCACGCCCCAACTATGCATCAATATCCTGTCCATAAATACTACAAACAGGATTGGTGATAAAGCGCAGCCCTGTTGGAGGCCAACCCTCACCTGGAACTACTCCGACTTACTGCCGAGAACCCAGACACAGCTCTCGCTTTGGTCATACAGAGATTGGAATGCTCTTAGAAGGGACCCCCTCACCCCATACTCCCGAAGCACCTCCCACAGTTTCTCCCGAGGGACCCCGGTCATACGCCTTCTCCAGATCCACAAAACATGTAGACTGGTTGGGCATACTCCCAGGCTCCCTCCAAGAGCCTTGCAAGAGTGAAGATCTGATCCGTTGTTCCATGGCCAAGACGGAATCCGCTTTGTTCCTCTTCAATCAGAGGTTCGACTATCGGCCAAACCCTCCTTTCCAGCACCCTTGAGTAGACTTTACCAGGGAGGCTGAGAAGTTTGATACCCCTGTAATTGGCACACACCCTCTGGTCCCCCTTTTTGAAGAGGGGAACCACCACCCCCGGTCTGCCACTCCTTAGGCACTGTCCCAGACTTCCACACAATGTTAAAGAGGCGTGTCAACCAAGACATCCCCTACACACCCAGAGCTTTCAGCATTTCTGGACGGATCTCATCAATCCCTGGGGCTTTACTGCTGTGGAGTTGCTCGACTACCTCAGCGACTTCCACCATCATCCTCCAGCTCTGCCTCTACCACAGAGGACGTGTCAGCTGGATTTAGGAGTTCTTCAAAGTGCTCCTTCCACCGCTCTATTACCTCCTCAGTTGAGGTCAACAACATCCCATCCTTACTGTACACGGCTTGGATGATTCCTCGCTTTCCCTTCCTGAGGTGGTGATTTTCCAGAAGCACCTTGGTGCCGACCGAAACTCCTTTTCCATGTCTACTCTGAACTTCTCCCACACCCACTGCTTTATCAAAATAAATGATGGATGTATTTAGACAACCAAGGTAATGTAATCATGTCATGCTACTAGCTAGATACTAGCTAGCTACTAAAGTTAGCCTGCAGTCATTGACATCAACAGTCAAAAACAATGTCCATTATACTGTTTCACTTTGGCATGTATTAATTAGTAGTGTTTATCAAAATAAAATTGGATGTTTTTAGACAACCAAAAAGATGTAATCATGTCGTGCTACTAGCAAATAAAACTCGATCCCGCAAAACAAAGTCAAGATCTCGCAAAAGTGTTTGTCCCCAGAACATGATTTATTGTAAAAGAAAAAAAAAATTCCCTTCATGTCACCTCGGGGGCTCCGTACATAAGGGTACTGGTGGTTCAGAATGTTCTTTTCTTTCACACTTGAAAAGAATTTGGTTTGAAAACTGTAATCATAATAGGAATCTGAAACAGGATCAGTTGACCCAACAGCCAAGACCAAATCATTGTGTAAAGGCCCAATCTATCACAGTGCATCAACAACTCACAAAACAAATACACACCAAACAGCACCACCTCGATCTGTTCTCATCCTGCCACAAACTCATCTGAGCTGATCTGATGAAGTGCTGACATGTTTGTTGTTACCAGGAGAGATCAGAGGACAGCTAGGATACACTCTGCCCAAAAGCCCTGTTCGTAAATACAGGAAGAAACGCTTATCAAAACAGATCAGCTATCTGCAGGGCCTATGTAGACAGCAAAATGATTCATTTGTTAGACTCCACCACCATTTCATACTGTATGTAAATACTGCATAAAATGTGTTGTGGGGATTTTACTGTTGTGGTCTTTGCAACTGGAAAATGATTTAAAAAAAAGTAAAGGCTGATAAACACTTTCACTTATGTAAACAAAACTGAAGAGAAAGCTTTTCAGGATAGATTATTTAATGATTCACTTGTTGAACAGATTAGACATTCATATAATGTGTCACAAAAAGTTAGATTTTATTTCCATCATTTACACTTTCAAAGTAACAGGGCACCCTGCAGAGTTAATACCTTGTACCACCCCCCTTGTCAAGTACCACAGCTTGGAACCTCTTCTTGTAGCCAAACAGAAGTCTTTCTATTCTTGTTTGAGGTATCTTCGCCCATTCTTCCTTCCAAAAGTCTTCCAGTTCTTTGAGCTTTCTGGACGTTTGTCTTGCACTGCTCTTTTAAAGTCTATCCATAGATTTTCAATTATGTTGAGGTCAGGAGATTGTGAAGGCCATGGCAAAACCTTCAGTTTACGCCTCTTGATGTAATCCACCGTGGATTTTGTGGTGTTTAGGATCATTATCCATTTGTAGAAGCCATCCTCTCTTTAACTTCAGCTTTTTAACAGATGACATCAAATTAGCATCCAAAATTTTCTTTCTTCTTTTCTTCCAAATCTTTTCTTGGCTTCTTTAAGCACATTGATACAAATTTTTACCTGGGGTTCCCAAACATTCAAGCCCCACTGTAATATCTACTAGGAATGTTGCAACACATCAATGAATGGTCATAATTGCAGACTTTATGCTGTGAAAACTGCTACTTTTTAGAACATGAGATACCTTTTACCTTATAATGATTTACTTAAGCATTATTAATTGATTTCCCCTGGCCACATGGGCAGATAACAAGCTGTAAATACAACATAGACAAATGATCACCATCTTAAGTTTATTCGGAGTCATGCTTATGCCCACCTGAATCTCTTTTAAACTGCTAAATGCTCCACTGTGTTTACTAGCTGCTCACTAATCTGCAGCTTGGTGCTGGGCAGGTAGTGTACAGTGGGTTTATCAGAGCTTTTTATGCAAGCAGTAAGATTGAACCAAAGATACTAACCTGCTCCTAAAAACTAGGATGAACTGAAGAGTTTCATGATAATTCACTGTGGGTGCATTGACATTTAAACTTATATACTTAAAATATTGATTCATGCAGCTTTAAAGGGGCTGCCCTTAAAATATTGAAGAAAAAAACAGTAGTAGCTCAGTCAGTAGGTGAGTTGGGTTGGGAACCAGAGGGTTGCGGTTCAAGTCTCCATACGGGCCAAAGTATGGTGGTGGACTGGTAGCAGGAGATGTGCCAGTTCACCTCCTGGGCACTGCCAAGGTGCTCCTGAGCAAGGCACCAAACCCCCAATTCCTCGGGGCATGAGCAGCCCCCTCACTCTGACATCTCTTCATTAGTGCATGTATAGGTACTGAGCATGTGTGTGTAGTTAAGGCCTGTGTGTAATGACAATTGAGTGAAAACAATGTAATTTCCCCTTGTGGGATTAATAAAGTATGCATTATTATTAATAATATTCCACAGACTGTTCCCCAATACATGAAAAACCTTTGGCCACTGCACATGTGGCCAAACCAGCTATCACGGCGCTCCACAAGGCTGTGTCTGCTCCCCACTCTTATTCAGCCTTTACACCAACGACTGTTTTACCACTTTGCCTCACCACTACATCATCAACTCTGTGATGATACGGCACTGGTAGCACTGATGAAGGAATGAATGCTCATGTTATGTTGAAGCAGTTGATGCATGTGTTAACTAGGGGTGTGAATCACTGGTCTCACGATTCGATTCCGAGGGGGCTGAGATCCAGCACAGCTGTGTAACCCTAAGGTTTCTTATTATTCTTCTCCGCCTCAATGAATGGGAAAATCGCTATTGCAAATCACCACAAACTTTACAATTCGCAATTAGTGAAACTTCCTGACATTTCCGCGTCTGTCGTTCTTTGGGTTCTGCTTTTGCGTGCTCATCTTCGGCGTGGGCCAGGGGGAAATCGTGCCGGGGAGGCTTGGATCCCGGTCATAACTACAGTTCATGTTATATTGCTACACATTGTTTTCATCAACAAATTCAAGCAGTCAGATAAATAGGAACTCCCCTTTTCATTCATCCTAAATTAAGCGGAGTAACACAGCAGAAAATTACCATGTAACATTAGTAGGAAATAATAGATTATGGTCTATCACTGCATCGATGCAAAATTGTCTAGGGCTGTATTGCATGCAATGATTCATTTCAACACCCTAGTGTTAAAAGGCAATAAAGGTCACTAATACACACACAAACACTCTCAACACTTGTTAAAGGATGACCTCAACCCAGGCAGCACTTTTTTGAACAATGAATGAAATTTGTTAGATTTCTTTTATGTGTACTTTATTATTGTAATAAACCATAATGGTCAAATGAAAAATGCTGGTAAGTACGGTCGATTCACATAATTAAACATAACACATTCAACTTAGTTTTTTATCTATTAATATAGCCATCAGTTACAACTTGTAAAGCCTTTATAAAATCAGCCTTATTAGGAAGAACTACTGAAAGGGACAGTACATAATGCATGTTTCATGCTATAAGTATGATCCATATCATCGGTATGCTAAGCATGTTGTACATCTGCAGTCTGTAAAGTCTAAAAAATAAAACTGCGCTCTTAACTCTGTGTTGAAATTGGCCTGGAGTATAGTTCTTTTATGCCTTCCACACCACGCATCTTTGCTCCCAAAACTCAATTTCACAAAAGTATGAGTTATTGATTCAATACAGATGCAGTAATGTCTGAGCTGTTACATTAGGACTTTGTTAATCTCAGGCCTATGAATGTGATGGGCATGGCATCAGCCATAAATCTACACCTGAAAAAAATCCTTCCACTGTAGCTCACACTGCTGATGTATTTAAAGCAACCAGGCGTAACCATCCGTTGATAGACATGGGGGAGTGTGAATCAAACTTTCCTCTTGTTCAGTATGTAAAATCACAAACCTACTGCAGCTTATGACACATACACTAGACTTATCTTTGTCACTGAACAGAAACAGCTGAGTTAAACACGTCAATGTTTTGAGGACAACATAAAGGGCAGACTATTATGTGTATTCAGATTCCCTCTGCTGAGTCATTTCAAGTTTATAGAACATGTTGATAGTGCCATAATTCACTCAATTCCATCAAGGCAAGGGTGAGGCACTAGGCTGAGGCTGTCCATGTGTAGCCCATTAAGGGTTACTATGCCAAATTACTCTGTTAAGTGTCTGTGTATCTCTGCTAGTATGGAAGAAGGCAGGGGTGTACTGGCCATATGGCATACAGGTACAAATCCCAGCATGCCGCACATCCTGTCTATCTCTGTACTTTGATCATTTGGGCAAGTTGAATTTATGTTTACGTCATAAGCTCCACCGTAACCTACTCCGTCGTTGCAGCTGAAAATGGTGGATACATTATTTCAAGCGTCACAATCCCACAATACAGAATTTTATTAATTGGGTGTGATAACATCTGGACAATCTAGAAGACCTGCATGATGAAATAATTGTATCCACATTCAAGTTATCATGGGGCTAAACCTGAAGATAGCCGCCTCAGCAGGCGGAAGTCTATGGTGCACATACTCTGCCCAAGAGCATTCAAGTTAACATTCTGCAAAAGTAGAGTGCAGCAGTAAGATGGTCAACAAGATGGATGGACAACAAAAAGCAAAGGAGAGACCAAAGAAATAAAAAAAGCAGGCATTAGAGGCCCAGGCTTTCAAATGTAAAAAAATAAACAATTGACATATTAGCCATCTAAGGAAATTTGGCTTGCTTGAAAAAATGTTAAATACCTTAGTACCTGAGTTACATACATTAGTTTATATGTAGGCAGTGTTGTGTTATTTATTTTAGGACATATTTGCATTTGTTTTAAATTAGCGAGAATTAGAATACAAAATGTGTGCTTTTTCTATGAAACAGAAGAACTAACAACAATTTTCTGCAGTATTATTTACCTTTAAACATTACACAAAAAAAAACATTTAATTATGATTTGCAGGTTAGGGTTTCAATAAATAAATAGGTAATAACATTCAAAGTACTGTGGTATATGATATATCTATAAACCTGGTGAAATGTTTGGTTAATGTAGACCCAGCCCAGCAGTTATTTGACCAGCTTTTAGCTAGCAGAGTTACTGTAGACCTGTTAGCCTGGGGACAGTTAGCCAGGCTCAAAAACTCAACTTCCTGTATGGACCTTTTTTAACAGCAAAAATTTTAGTTTGTCATAGCAGAGAAAGCACAGGTGTAATTAAAAACATGAACATGTCCAGGGTCCTGGTATCATGCGTGCTGGCTCACTCTCAGGGCTTACTGGGATTCTTGAAATGTATTTTGCCTGTGCTTTTTCTGCTACCATAAGTCAAAATGTCTATTGTGAAAAAAAGAGTTAAATGCAGTTCAAGGTGTAATTTGAAGTTGTCAACCAGGACAATTGTAAATATTATCATGTTAAGTTACTGCCGATGAATCCCAGCTTTTAAATGACAAAATAACATCAGGCTTTTATTGTGAAAAAAATATTGGAAATTGTTTCAACAATGTTTGCAGCCGCTGCTTTGACCACCAGGCTCGTAGGCTTTCGAGATTATTAAATAGCAAAAGCCGACGTTGCTACACAAGACCAGGAATGTCTGTAGTAATATCTTACAGACTGGATAATTGGGTTTTATGAAACCAACAAAAAAGGTTATTGTCTACAGGCAGCCGCCTATTCTAGGCAACCGTGGGGCACAGAGCTCCAGAGAGCCAGGGATATAAGAGCAGGCAGCACCGGAACAAAAACAGAGACACATAACAGACAGTATGATAGGACATGTGTCCGTACACAATGCTAGAAAAATGTGGCTCAGACCTCTGAATGTGCTCTGATTGATCGGATCTCACTGTGTCCTTAAATGCGTCTTAGGTGCACTCACACCAGTCCACATGTAATGGGGTTTTAGAGAATTGTATGTAGCCTAGAAAGAAAGTTATTTTCTTACAGGGGAAAATATGTTGATTGTATATGTTTTCATATGATTTTTGTTTGAATGTTATTATGTAGGTTAGAAACACTGTACAGATGAATGTTTCCTGTTATTATATACTCTTGTCTCATGAGATGTATATAGCAGGACTGTAGGTAGAGCAGATGCCCATTGTGTTAACACCAAACAATTATATCAAAAGTGTTTCTGCCTATTGCCACAAGGTTGGCACAGTTAGCACCACTGTTATTAAATGTTTGGACTCAACATTATTCATTGTCCTGAGAGGTTGTGTGGAGGACAGATTAAAGCATGTGTTACGTCAGTACAATTTTAATAGGACATTTATAATGAACAAGTAATAGAACAACAAGCCTGCTCTGGTGATCCTGATGCATAATAATGGGCACAAACATTCCATAGTCATTAAGTAACAATAATGCCATTACCAATCTTCTCATTAGCCAACTCGCAGACTACCCTCGCTCTTACTTTTTAAGTGTAAAAGCGTATTCAAATTACAGCTACCGCTCAAGACAGCAAAAAGCCTTTATCTAATACTGTGGCATCCGTACCACGCTGTGTGCCTGCCTTTCAAGGGGAAGATGATAGAGCCTATAATCTATCACAGAGAATACTAACCACTTTCCCTCCAGCTGAGTTGAAAAGGTGAAGTATTTCCCCCCAAAGGGAAATTTTCAGAAGGCTTTAAATATGGATGAAAACATTCATCTTTTTTTGTGTTGCATGAGGATATCGATTTGCCGGAACTGAATGGACAGTCACACTGATGATGTCCTCTAAAGCTGCAGACGTTTTCTGCGGAGGGAGGATTCCTCTGAATTCTGAGCGTGTCTCTTTCACGACAAAGCATTGTTAATTAAAACCTCGTATTGATGATTGGTTCATATTAAAGAGGATGTAGATAAGTTGGACCCCCTCAGTATTTTATAATTTTTTAAAGGTGGGGTTATGACTATGGTATGAATTACACTGTGCCAGTGTTCATTTCCAAAGTCAAAAACCCTGATTAGCCACTTTTAATTACTGGGGCTATCTCTGCAGTGGAACTGGCTGCTAAATGGCTTTGGATCCTGGCAGCTTTGGACTCTTTTGTGTGAGCATGTGTGAGAATGCATCGGCATGAGAGTGCTAGCAAGAGAAGAGAAAGTGAGAGTAACATTGCAAGCTAAGCCCTGGTCTAGACTAGAGTCAGATGGGATCCATGCGGCTCATTAGTAGTATTTCTGTTCTTGAACAAAAGCAGGGGCTGAAAAATATTGTAATTGATTTCCACACTGGCTCACCCAGCCTTTTTTTAATGAATAATTACTTCAAATGAGCACTCAGCAAAGAACTGAGGCTGGGTGTCTATTTTTATACATAGATTAAATTTATTTCATTATTTCATTGCTTTTTTTGTGTGTCCGCTGACAACGCAGCTAAACAAGCAACAGAGATGCATCAATCATTCCAACACTGATAAACGAAGCAGAGACGACGCGCTGCAGCTAAATGTCAGAGGAAGACATCAAAAAAAATACAAGCCAATTAGTGACTCTCCATTGAACTCCCTCTGCTCAGAGACGGACAATAGCACAGACACTTGTTCGTGACAGTTATACTTCTGTGTTCTGAGTAAAGTTAGCAAAACATTTCTCTGCTTTTAAATTGCTTTGCCAATGTCAAAACGATAGAAGTCAGGGGCTTTGTTAATGATACAAAACTCACATAGGTCCCACTTGTTATTTTAAATGGTTTCATCAACCTCGTAAAATAAGGACCCATGCTATCTGAGTTTATACATTCATAAGATAATTATTACTGAATTTTCTCTGTGTTATCTGTGGAAACGTACAAGATTCCTTTTTACTGCCAGATCCCTCCTGAGCCATTTCATGCCTGCTTATGATGTTTATTGTGTTCCGGTCCATAGATATCTTTTGACACCTGTCCAACTTAATGGAAGTGAATGGGGATTTCACTTGAGGTGCTCAAAGCATTGAAAAACTGGAAACGTTTTCACTGGATCTACTTTCTATTAAGGAAGTAGTCCCTATGAATTGACATGATTGACAGTGAGGTATGTGGTTTATTCAGAATAGCTGGGATAGTGTTACTGAGAAGCAATGCTGTTGAATGTTTAGCTAAATTCATTGGAGGGAAACTTCTGTACTCATAGAACACAAGTTCTACCCAGGTAAAGTAGCTTCTACATTGTAAATAATGGGAACAGAACACGTTTTAGAGACCCACGTGTAAATACCTGGACACACACTGTCAACATGGCTTTTTAATTCCCTGATTAACAGTGGAACACCTGAATGTATGAAACAATTTGACATGCTTAGCGCAAAACCTCTTTGCAGCATTTACTCTTCAAATAGTGTGTATTTCCCTCCTTTTAAACCTCAGTACAAATAAGCATGTTTCTATGTTGTTTGAAAATCTCTTCACATGTGAAAATCTGCTCCTGAAACTCTAACATTGTCTCTTTCCAACCAACCTCCCCTCCATGGCTGGCGAAGAGGGTTCAGTGCCGTCAAAATTCAAACCTTGGAAATGTCCCTTAGTGGCATTTAATATTACCCTACACAGTTCTTAAATTCAATCAAGATGGACTGAATGATTCATGATCTCCTTACTGTGATTGATTATGTGACAACCATTCAAGTAGCCCAATAGTCCTACACTGGGAGAAAGGGAAAAGCTCAAAAAGGTTCCTCGCGAGCTTGTGATGGCCGCACTAGAAGCCACACATGGGAATAACAACTCACGGGGTAACTCTCTTTTGTTTTGAGCACATTACACATTATACTAAATAAACTGGGCATATTTTAGTTCTACAAACAGTTGTGTTAGTTATTTGACTTAGTTTTCTATTTGGGTGCACACATTTAGTTTGTCAGTTTAGCTAATTTCAGGTTCATTATCTTTGTTTAAGTCACGTTTTGTAAAATGAATACCTTTCTTTTTGAGTTACCAGTTCCTGGGGAGTTGCTGCTGGGGGGTTACAGAGTAAAGGACCTCCAACTGACTCTAAGCTGGTTAAATAGGGAATGTATAATTGGATAATTGCGCCATGTTTTCCACATATCATGGGGGTGGCGGAGTATTCAATTTTTGTGTTGTGTTCTTTTCTTTGCTAGTTATACTTTGTTATGATTATTTGATTGAGTTATCCTTGGTTCATATTAGGTAGCGTTGGTTTAACATGGGTTGTAGTTATTGTGGTTTGTCTATGTAATGTGGTTGTCTCCCCCCTTTGTGTCAAAAAGGCCTGATCAGCCACTATATAAGTTTCCCCATGTCTCAGTCTTGTTAGGTCTGATTAGTTTGTCTAGGTCTGTTTGGTCCAGCTTATGTTAAGGTTATGTTACCTGAGTTAAGTTCTGTTTAGTTGAACTCTTTTATGGGCCCAAAACTTTCTGTTTTCTCTAAATTAGTTGTTGTAAATAAAAACCTATATTTTTTGAAAACCTACTTAATAAATCCTCATCCCTGCCAGCTTGGTCCCTCACGCGGCTAAAGAGCAACATTGTGCCTTACAAAGCCCTCTCAAGGGAAAATACTCCAATGTATCATTCTAAAGGAATCAATAAACTAATTTGAGACTTTTAAGAGCTCCTTAGCTTCCCAGAGTCACAGTTAATGGGCATTTGAAGTTATTAATTGCCTCTTTGTGTTTCAATGAACCCAATATGGATGGTGATGTTTTGAGGTATGTGATTTTGAGTCAGGGCTGTGATTCAAATTGTAATTATATGGTTTGATCTAGCAAGGCTGCTGCTGCTCAACAGTAAATTGTATCTATTTTCATAATGGAAAGTCTTGTTTTGAAATCTTGCAAGGTGACTTGCCAGAAAACAGCAGTGTGGAACCATGGATGCATGAAGTATAGTAAAGCATAGCTTTGTGTTATCTAAAAAGACTTTCAATTGCACATTTCAGAAGTATGCCAACAAAATGTCGAGCTACACAGCTTTTATAGAGGTTTCCTTTGGATACAGACAGGCTTTGGCTAGTTGTGCTACTGCTATAAATGGATGATAACACTCCGGTCCATACACTGCACCTTGCAGACCATCTGGTCTGCACAGACCATTATAAATTCTATACCAAAGCACATTTTGCTGAAGAAAAATGCTGTTTCAAGCAGGGGCGGATTTAGTCATTTTGAGGCCTAAGGCAAACACAGGCATGGGGCCCTCCACAACCCTTCTTCTCCCCCTTTTCAGTCCTTATTTATCTGAGAAAGACGTGCTCTTTGTCTGACAGCTGTTTTGGCCAGAGTGCTGGATCATCTTCAATCATAACACATTGATTAGGATGACTGCTACTCACGGGGTCTAGCTGCTGAGTATTATGTGTGTCACCATCTTCGTCATTGCCATAGTCATCATCATGGACAGTGAAAGCAGCAGTTCCGTAACCATCTCCATTCGAAGGATCCTGTAAGGTTGTCTTGTATGTAGCCCCCGCATCGCTTTAGCAACCTGGGCTGACACTACTCTTCGTCAGTGTTAGCATCGCTACAGCAACCTGGGCTGACACTACTCTTCATCAGTGTTAGCATAGGGTGACCAGACGTCCCCGGTTTCCGGGGACAGTCCCCAATTTTGGTGAGCTGTCCCCGGCTGGATCTGTCCCCGGTTTTCACTGTGACTGACAGACCCAAAATTGGAATGAAAGAAAGAAAACTCTGACCAAACGGAGCCGATCGAGCAGCGCTGCTCAGAAGTCAGAGATGTTTTAGAAAGCCGTATTTTACCATACTAAAAGCACTGATTATTTACATGGAGTCTGGTGGGTTTAGCGAACACAATTTCTCTGACTTTTATGTTTTAAAAAAAGATCTTAATCTTTAACAGAAAGGTCGACCTCCTTAGAAGTCCTTTCCATAATGTTATCAGACACTTCGAATATTAATCTGAGTCTGTCAGCAGCAAAACGAGCACTTTATGAACGTAAATACAAGCTGGACAATTATCCCATTAACTTCTATTGTAGCTTGTTTCTCTGCTGCCGACTGCAGCGATCTCGTTTCATACTGCATCAATGTCAAAGGAAAATCTTTCCTCAATAGTTTATATTGTATCTGATACTCAGCTCTAGGTCTAGTGTCCTCGTTTTAAGTTTTACAAAAATTAAAAACATGACGTGTTTTGGAGGTAAACGCTTCTGAGCTGAAAATGTCCCCGGATTTTGTCTGAGAAATCTGGTCACCTTATGTTAGCATCGCTAGAGCAACCTGGGCTGACACTACTCTTCATCAGTGTTAGCTTTGCTAGCGCAAGCACCGGCTTCTTGCTGCTCTTTAGTAACGTTAATGTTAGTGTTGTCAGTAGCCGTCGTGAAAAAGTTTGTTACCTTTGGAAGTTTTGCTAAAAACGTTCTGCTTTCTTCCCGCTTTTTCCTTTTTTCAGAACCACTTCGGTAGCTTCGCTTCATTTTCCAGCCGTCTGTAGTCTACAGCTTAGCGCATGCTGAGCTGTTTGTTTACAAACACACACGCAGGTGTGCAGTAGGATAATGGAATAGTCCAATGTAGTGGTGACTGGGGGGGGGTTTCTCATCATGAATTAAACAATCGGATAGCACTTTAGCGTATCAATGTTTAGAGATATAATTAATAGGTAAGACAACAAATCGTAAACATAAGTTTATGAGGTGTTTTAGGGGGCCCTTGGTAGCTTGGGGCCCAAGGCAATTGCCTACCTTTGCCTAATGGTAAGTCCGCCTCTGGTTTCAAGCTGCAGGCAGACATCTTTCCGTAACAGTTAGACACAGAATAACAATCTGAGCCTGTCAGTGGCAATGGACAGTGCAAATTTGCCCAATAGGGTTACATTGCAGCTTGGTTTGCGTTTGCTGGTTACGGTCTTCTCGCTCTATACTGGACTAATTTCAAAGACTTTTGTTCACGTTAGTCACTTAAACCCAGTTCAGACCAAATATTCACTACGAGACGAGTTGAAACTTGCAACTTCTTGCAACAAGCTTGTCTGCAGCGTTTTGAAACCTTCCAGTTCACACCAATGAGACAAGACGGTGTATCATCTCCATAGCAACAACTCTTTCCGTTCTAACTTCCAACTTTTAGGCTTTTTTGTAGCTGGATATATCATTTGTTTTTCATCTAAATATGAATGTGGATAACATTACTGGTATTGAGATGCTTGCTACAGTAACATTTATAGTGATGAATCGGTGAAAACACGTTTTATTTCTCTGATTAACTGCTTTGTTCTAACGCCGTTGGGCGCTTCTTCTCTTCAGTCACTTTATCTCGTGCAACCATATAGCAGTATTGTGCTTTTGGGTCGTTTTAAACTCTGCCATTTCAACCAGCTGTTTGTAACATTAAAATAAAATGCCATTTCGACCAGCTGTTTGTAACATTAAAATAAAATTCCAAATCTCAGCAATAAAGTCAATGAGCACAATTCCCAAAATGTTCAACTATTCCCGCAAGACACCTTTGTGGATTCTGAGAAATTGTCATGGCTTTTTTTTCTTTTCTTACAGTGTTCTGACATTTTATAGACTAAACAATATATTAATTAATTGTGAAGCAAATTATTTAATCAATAGTGAAACATAATTGCAGCCCTAATTCACAGCTTGTGTTATTTTTGGTAACTTGCAGTGAAACCAGCTCATTTTTATTCCTGTGAAGTAACATCGCTGTTTGACCTTTCTGAGACCTGTATGAGAGTGTGCATAGCCTAACCTTATTAGCAGCCTTTTACGGGGTAAACTTTCCATCCTGAGGAAGCTGACTGGATGTGGTGTCAGAGCTGGGCTGCATGGAGAGAACAATAGGGGATGACTGGTAATCGGGTTTCAGAACTGACAGTGGGCCAGTGGCAATCAAATGTGATGGAACAAGCCTGAGGATCAATACAAGTCGGTGATTGCAGACAGACAAAGGTTGTTTAGTAGCAGGCATCACTAATTGAAATCAATGGCTAATCTGAAGACAGTTCTTAACCTTTACACCTCTGTGGATTCATAAACAAGTAAGAATCATGAGAGCAGCAGACAGACTGTCGTCTCTGTACAATTACTTTCCCCCACAACATATTTGTTTTTCTGCTGATTCACACTTTCTAAGATGCCTAACAAAGCCATGCAATGAGGTTTCATTGCCCAGGATCAATACAGTATGAGTGCTAACACTCTGGTTAAATGGTGATTCTGCTGTATGTGGTGTTTTATCAATAAAAGGTAACTAAAATATGCATGTGGAACCATACTGCATATGGAAAGTCATTCAGCTGGTGATTGATTCAATCACTAAGGAAATAAAAGTGTCAAATAAGGCCATTGAATTTAAATTTAATTCATATGGACGTACATGGGAAAGGTGAATGGGTTGTCCATCAAATAGGATTGAACCCTATTTATATGCAATTACATGCAATGCCCTTAAAAGTGGCGGTTAATTGATCGAGTACTCCATTTTCTATTGAGGATGGAGCCACTGGTCAAGCGTCAACCGGCGTGACAGCCTGCGAAAGGAAGATGAGACTGAGACCAGACGTTTTAATCACCAGATGTCAATAACGAATCAGGCAGCAGGGCACTAAAATAGATATCTTGGTGAGTTGTCACAAACAAATTGTCAAGAAATATCATGAGAAAACATTTGAAGATGATTGGGCACTGAACGCAATGTTGCTTTCGGTTGAGGGACTTTTTCTAGCCAATATCTCATATTTCAAAGCATACTGGAAGCAGCAAAACACCACTGTAGAGTTAAATTATATCCTTTTATGGATTGCAATACCACTTAATACCCCACAGCTATATTTTCCGTATTCAGTCAGTAAGTTCACACAAGAGCTCCAATCAGCTTGAATTGTAGATGCGTAGGGGTACAGTATGGAGGACTTCACACAAACCCCAAAAGCCCCGGAATTGTACTATCCAAAACCAAACCGGACCCATATATTATTTTAAAGCTGGTACCTGGACCAGAACTGATGAATCTTGGACTAAAACTTTTTGACCAGATCTGACTGATTGCTATCATTTATCAGTTGTTAAAACTAAACTTGCTGTCAAGGTGACAGATCATGACAGCTTTGGGGTATTCTTGCAGTTAGCCTAATAAAGATAACTTGTGCCATGGGTTACTTTTGCATATGTTTACTTTATTTGAAGCTTTGGTCATGTTTGATTTAACTTGCACCGGTAGCTGGATTCACACAATATGACAAGATCACGGCCCAAACGTAATGCCTTAACGTGTCTGAAGTACCAGTTTACCGAACCAATCAGCGTCCTGTGAAGAGCTACTGGCAGCTATGGGAGTGCTGCCACTCCTGGCCGCCACCCTTAGTTCAAAACAATGGCAGACGTGATAGACATACTTCAAAAGCTCACCATCTATTCATCCAACAGTTTCCAATGACACGCCTCTCAGATGGTTCTGGGTTAACAAACCATCTGGTTCATCAGATCAAGGTTTAATATGAGCATGTGACATTGAACAGATATGACAGAAAATAGGAAAATTGGACTCCTTTGATGATAAATGTTTGTATATACTTTATTGAACGATTTATAGTTGACCCTTGCAATTGTGCTCTGTTTGAATGCAGGGGCGGTATTTCACTCTGTGGGAGTAGGAGCATATTTGACATGTGTCAGATGGTTAAAACAGCCACAGAACAATGTGTTAGATGAAACTTCATTGTTCGGCCTGTGGGTAATAAGGTATGCAGGTAATGCAGGCCAGGGCTGTG
Source organism: Etheostoma perlongum (assembly GCA_026937815.1). Lineage (NCBI taxonomy): Eukaryota > Metazoa > Chordata > Actinopteri > Perciformes > Percidae > Etheostoma > Etheostoma perlongum. The sequence continues at coordinate 5,433,565 of CM049372.1, forward strand.
TTGTACCTTGCAGGTGACAGACTTCTCTGAATCAAAGCAATCTTTTATTTAGATGAAGCTATATATTTTCAAACAAAACAAGATATTTCATTTCAAGCAGCTGTTTCCAGAAGGTCCTTGGAAAACTACAAAAGAGGGCTGTGTATTATACTATCAAAGTATTCTCATTTGAAATCAGAACAGTGCGCCTGTATTTGAGCAAGGCTTTGATTCATGCACAGACACACTCCCTGATCCCCCTGTCTAATCCCTCCATTGGCTGGGACAAGGACACGTTGACAATTTAAGACCTCTTCCCTCAAACTCTCTTAAATAGTCCTGTTGACCGATCACAACATAGTCTCCAGGATTTAGAAACATGTTTTTAATTAATCAGCTTGTAACGGGCAACCCAACTGGGTAAACATATTCTCAACACACTGACATTTGCTCAGGATGGCTGATAGATCTGGCAGGTGATATTCTGAGAAAGTTTTAGCCCATCGCAAGTTTGTTTAACAATATTTGTATAGCATGGAGTGTTTAATAGCTCCACGTTGGTTATCTGTCTAGTTTTATACACCTGTGGGAGGAAAAAGTTTATTTTGCATTATGCTCCTTGACAACAGCTAAGTGGGTCACTTATATAACTTGTTGATACACTGTTGCTTTGCTATAATCGTTGTTTTGTGTTTCATTTATCAATTGTATCCATGTTTTGAGAGCCACCGAGCTCGGGTGTTGGGAATGGTTTTGAGTTGAACTCACATGTTTTGAGAGTGGCCTTACTGTTTCAAAAACATGCTTTCGGAGCAGGACACCTGCTCACAGAGGATGGGCTGAGAGTAAGGAATTGGCCGTCCTTGCTCACACCCGATCCTTTGTTTACTAAAGAATAAAAAGACGGGGAGTCCCTCGGTCTGGCGGAGTCTGCTGCGGGTCGCGTACAGACGCCCAGCCACGTTGATGCTGCTCTGCTCGGACTGACGGCTCTCCAGTCCTGTGTCACGACAAGAGCTCTAAAAGTAGTGTTTACTTTGCATCACGTATTGAGAGCATGTGCAATGCTTGTTGTCCTGCTGTATCCTGTGGCGGAATAAAAAGACACGTTTATTCTAGCAGTGACAGCGTTTGTGTTTTTGTTAGTGAAGTAGTGTTCACTTTGCATCACGTGTTGATAGTGTTAGCGTTTGCTCGCAGCTTTATGATGTTCTGCGGGGGGTAAAGGGGCAACTTATCCTAGCTGAAACGGTATTTGAGATTTTGTTTGTAAAGTAGTGTTCACTTTGCATCACGTGTTGATAGTGTGAGCTCGCAGCCATACTGAATTCTGTGGGGAGTAGAGGGGCATTCTATTCTAGCAGAAGCAGTGCTTTTTGAGTAGTTTGTTTGCAGCCGACCACCCCCCGATCCTGTATAAAGATTTCACAAAACACCCTGCAGTGTCATTATTTTCTCATAATGGCTAATCTGCATAATATACTTATTTATAGTTTAAAATGTTCTTTGAATAACTTACATGTACATTACATAATACTCATAAAAAAGTAATAAGTTGCATTAAAGAAAAGAAGTACTTTATTTAAATTCTATGTTTTCAATCTTTTTTAATTAAACACACACACACACACACACACACAAACACACTAAAGACACCTTTGGCCTTTTGAGAAAATGTAAAGGCACTTTCATTAAGCACTTCCTTGGCTTTGCAGGAGCTATAAGTTATTCTTTTTAGCATTTATAAGCAATCTATAAACGGCAATACATGTTTATAACACACTACAAACTACAATGCATATTTATAAGCAAATAAATACTTTAACGGTTTATTATTATAACGTGTTTGTCAACGATTATACAAAAGTAAAAACAAGTGCTTCATACGTTGTTTGGATACTCGATTCTGATTGGTCAATCACTGTGGTCCGTTATTTCAGTATAACAGCCAGTTGGATGGAGTTCTGATCATCAACTCTGGAGGACTATTTTTAAATCAATAAAATCGATATTTGTGCTCTGTGTCAGCCCAGTCTCATGGCATTTCGTTAAATGGACACGATATTCTCTCCCTAACCACAACTGTCACATTGTTGTCGGCATGACAATGTCACTAACTGGCGTGAGACTGTGTATGAAAATGTAAGCTATATACCGTCATGCACATAACCTGTCCAAAATATTCTTTGTGGTTAACCGATTAATGATCAACCATTGACATCCCTAGATTAACAAATCCTTACAGTGTGTTAGGATTTAACATTCTACCTGTGACGGGAATAACAGGAGGACTCAAACGCAATGCTCAAAAATGTAAATGGGTTTATTGTTCGGAGTGAGAGGGGAATTGGGGAAGCAGACGCCAGGGACGGGATCACAGAGAAGGTGGAGCTTGGGGAGTCTCGACAGTGTGGATTCTCACGGAAAGCGTGGGGGAGCCAGGAGCAAGGAGCCGAGGAAGCTGGGAGTGGAGCTGGGAGCTGGCAGCATATCCAAGAAGAACACCTCCAGGCTGGATAAACTGATCAGGCAGGCTGGCTCTGTGGTCGGCATGAAGCTGGACTCACTGGTGACGGTGGTAGAGAGGAGGACATTGGACAAACTGCTGGACATTATTGACAATGCCAGCCAGGAGCCTGCTCAGTGGAAGGTTGCTCCTTCCCAAGTGTAGGACCAGCGGACTCAAGGACTCCTTTGTCCCTCATGCCATCAGACTACACAACTCCTCATTCAGCGGGGAGGAGGAAATAGGGCAGAGAGGACAGTACATACCCACACACACACCTGGACTTACATAAATACCTGGACACTTGACGGATAATTTATGGTAAATGTGTTTTCATAGCCAAATGTTTTTATTATTGTTATCTTTATACTGTCTTTTTTATATACTGTATTCTTCTTGCTTAAAACTGATGCTGAAAATTTCAAGTTCCTTGCGGGAGTCATCCCAAAAGGATTAATAAAGAGAATTCTAAGATGTCAGGCAGGTGTGAGCGGCGGGAGCAGGTGATTGTGGATGAGACTCAGGTGTGTGTAGTAAGGTGGCTTCAGCAGGAGGGAGAGAGGAGAAAAAAGAAAACACAGCAGGAACAAAACAGAGAAGGCCAACAGAAAATTAAGAAGAATAGTAAACAAATACTCACAGCCAGCAGGACCCCAACCATAACACTACCTGAGTCTTTCAAATACTTCCTTTGAAATCAAAAATCTATTTCTGTTTTTATATCCAATAAGCATACTTAAAAAGTTGTAATAGTTAAAAAATACATTAATTAACACTAAAATAAATACTTGTATCCTGCTTGTAACCAAGTATGGTGTGGTAATTGTTTAGTTTCTAATCATTTTCGGTTGTCGGTAGAAAAGAAATGCAACAACATGATCAAACATAAAGAAGACAGGTGCTTCCTAGTGCTATACTGTAGAGAGAGTTCAACAGTGAAATATGTAACATGCATATCATCTAACAGGACAGGATCGTTAACCTGATGTGAGTTTCAGCTCTTCCTTGAATACTTGACACATGCTATTAAAAGCAATCTGTCACAACGTCGAGCCTCACAAAGGGGCTGCCCAAGAAGTTGGACAAATGCCTCAACTATCATCTTCAATCATCGTAATCTGAAATTCTTTCCATCCAGTGAATTTAAGTGAAGTGGTATGGGAGTCCTTCAAATGCAGTTAGACATTGAGCTACTCGGGGTGAATAATGCAGTATTTCACCCAATCAATATTGTGCTCTGCGGGTAATGGTGCTCTCACCACTTCTGAAGATAACAAGCAGAAACAAAAGGATTAGGCACTCACAAGCAGTGGTAAATAAGATATTACCCCTTTTATTTGCTGTTTATTTTTAGAGCGGAGGAGTTGCTTATTTCACATTCATTTCAGCGCCCCAGGGGTAGTTCGCCTCTTCTCTCACAGAGCTGCCATTTTAAAGCAAAAGCACTCACTTTCAGATTGCACTGCACTGTACCACTGCTCATCTGGCTGGACTGGCACTGGACAATGAAAATCCCAAACAGACTTGGACGTGAAAAATCCATTCTGATCCTCTCTTAAGATTGGATGAGGAGCTGCTGGTTGAGTAACACAAGCTAAGTTTCCATCCACTACCCAAAATGTATTTTAAAGCAAAAGTCTGTCAGCAATGTATGTGTGAATAATTTGTTTTTTATACAGTGCCGTAGTCAATCAAATTATCTGAAGTTCGGTTTCCATCCAACGGCTTTAACGCGAATAAAACCATCCAACGGCTTTAAAGCAAATAAAACCCTGTGCATAATGTCACATGCAGCTCAGTAGAAAATCTGATAAGACCGATAACGGTTAAACTTTGAGATATTCATGAAATTCAATTGAATTTTACTGTTTTCATGAGGCATTTTTGTATTTGATTTCATTTGATTCGCATAAAAACGTTTGGATGGGAACATAGCTACTGTCTTTTAAAAAGGTCCCATGGTATGAAAATTTCATTTTATGAGTTTTTAAAAAAATACATTCCCTTATTCTGCCTATGGTCCCCCAGTGGCTAGAAATGGTGATAGGTGTAAACCGAGTGGGGATCCTGCTCTGCCTTTGAGAAAACGAAAGCTCAGATTGGCTGATCTGGAATTTTGCCCCTTATGAGGTCATAAGAGGCAAGGTTACCTCCCCTTTCTCTGCTTTGCCCACCCAGAGAATTTGGCCCACCCATGAGAGAGTGACATCATGGCTTTCAAACAAGCAAAATGGCAGTTGGTCAAGGCCAGACCCCCAGCCTCCACCTTGCCCCCCCTCCTCCTCACAAGCTACAGATTCAGAAATGGCACGTCTTAAGGAAAGCTCATTATGGGCCTGGCTCTAGTGGCTGTAATTCTGCACCAAGGCTTACTTTTGGGAAAAAGACTTTAGATACAGTATTAGGGGACCACTAAGGTCTATATAAAAGAGACTTCAGATACAGTATTAGGGGACCACTAAGGTCTATATAAAAGAGACTTCAGATACAGTATTAGGGGACCACTAAGGTCTATATAAAAGAGACTTCAGATACAGTATTAGGGAACTGCTAAGGTCTATATAAAAGAGACTTCAGATACAGTATTAGGGGACCACTAAGGTCTATATAAAAGAGACTTCAGATACAGTATTAGGGGACTGCTAAGGTCTATACAAAAGAGACTTCAGATACAGTATTAGGGGACTGCTAAGATCTATACTGAATAAAAGAGACTTCAGATACAGTATTAGGGGACTGCTAAGGTCTATACAAAAGAGACTTCAGATACAGTATTAGGGGACTGCTAACATCTATATAAAAGAGACTTCAGATACAGTATTAGGTGACCATTAAGGCCTATATAAAAGAGACTTCGGATACAGTATTAGGGGACCACTAAGGTCTATATAAAAGAAACTTCGGATACAGTATTAGGGGACCACTAGGGTCTATATAAAAGCATCCAAAGAGCACAATCTCATGGGACCTTTAATGAAAGAGTGAAAACATACAGGAGGAGGAGAAAATAGTTGCTGGTAGTTATGTGAAAAAATAAAAATAAAATGTTATTTGAGTAAAAAAAAGGTCTGAAAATATACTATTTTCAGCACTTTCAGTGAACAAAATTGACGGTGAACATTTGCCCTGTAGGATTACATTGCAGCCCAGTTTGCAGATGCCCGTTAGACACACTCGCTCAATGCTGGACCGATTTCGAAGACTTTGGTACATATACACACACCACTTAGACACCAATGCATGGGAAAATAGGGTTTAAAAAAAAACAATTACCCTTTAAATCAAAGATTATTTTTTTTAACTACACCACCTTTTTTTCAGTTGGATATATTTACAATCAAACAATCCTTCAATTTTCGGCAGGAGTGAGTCATCTCCATACTTTGCTTTATGAATTTCTTTCTTAAATCTGAGTGAGTGCTGATTCATCCAAGGCTTGTGAGGCTCCCTGTGTTCTACCTTGACGGGAGGCTTCACCATCACACCCTCTCAGGAAACAACTCTTCAACCTAACGAATCCATGTGGTTGAAAAAAAAAAAAGCTTTCCATGTGCTTTATTTCTCAGTAAACCGGATGGTTGTCTACATCTTACTTGGAGACAGTGATAGACACAGAGAAAGTTGCGCTAACACTTGCAACAAACAACCACCCACACAGACCTTCATGCCTGCAAGCCTTTTTCTTGCACAAGCCCAAAACACATGCACTCACAAACCCCCAAATTTAGTATGAAAGTAAAAAGGTGACTGATAATCCTCCTATGGCATGTCTTTGAGGGGAAGGATGACTGATATATTCATCTAGCTTCACTCATTATTGTTCACTAATTGTCTGCCAAGACAGATCCAAGCTCTCCTGCAGTAACTGTTTGGAGTGTGTATTAAGTTATCACAATGTCGTACCGTGACCTATTTCTCCGTCTTTTTTGTGAACATCATCCGGCAGTCTCCCAGAAGATTTATACCTTGAGGGCACAGCCACTGCCAGCCAATATCAACTCCTTATTGTTTTGTGCCCAGAATCAAGCCACTCTAACTAGCTTGACGCTGTTGAAGAGTTGAAGAGCTGAAGAGCTCCGAGCCTGATTATAAAGAAGTGCAGGTCTGTTCTGGGCGTTAGCTTTCCCCCTCTGTTGGTGATTGCCTGGCATAACCTAAAAGGAGTGAGAAATACAAGTTAAAGTGTAATTCCAGTTAATGACTTCTGGTGCTTCACGCTGTGTTCTTTTTCAAAAGACCAGTGCCGTCTAGCCTTTATCGCTCCTCAATGGGAGAAGTTATCATTATCTCAACTTGGTTGACAAAAATACAAGGGCTGCTTGTTCTTCAAATGGCTTGTGGCTCCGGCTAACATATGCAGTGACAATTCCTTGTATCTCCGCCACAGGAAACTGAGCACATCTCCAGCTGCTGAATACAAAAAGGAAGCTCGCCTCCCTGTGACCCTGCCAAATCAACAGATAGCTCTTTTGATTTACAGGGTAGTGGGCACAAAGCCATCATGGCAGATGCTCATATAATACACAGCATCAGCATGTTCGTCATCAATGTGAGCTTGCAGCTACAAAACACACAAATGAACAACACAGTGAAGACCAGCATTGTGTCCAGACAGAAATAGGATCAAATAAGCCACCAGCACGGACAAAAACATTGCTAGGGCCCTGCATGTGCTCCACCATGTTGACCAAGGAATATTGAGGCACAACAACATGAAGTGCATCACTGAGCTGCAGACATGCAGGGACATGGAAATATACCACATACACGCAGTAATGCCCTGCCAGTAGTCTGTTACTTTGTGCAAGGAAAATGCCATCTACATGGTAACAGGAGTTGAATAGGGGCAGCTTGTACACTGCAGCTGTGGCTCAGTGGTAGAGCGGTTGCCTGCCAATTGGAAGGTTGGTGGTTCAATCCCCGGCCCTGCAGTCCCATGTCGAAGTGTTCTTGGGCAAGACACTGAACCCCGAGTTGCCCCCGATGCTGTGTCATCGGAGTGTGAATGTGTGTGCATGTTTATCTGATGAGCAGATGGCACCTTGTACGGCAGCCTCGCCCACAGTGTATGAGTGTGTGTGAATGGTTCCTGTACTATGTAAAAGCGCTTTGAGTAGTCGTTCAGACTAGAAAAGCGCTATATAAATACAGCACATTTACATTTACCTTAAACCTGTCTGGTCTCAAGGAGTCTGGAGTTCTTTGTTCCTTGACGTTCCTAAAATCCCTTTTTGTCCCACGACTGGTGGGATTGCTGTGAACGAAGTACACACAGCAATTCACTGGTAGGAGCAAAGGTTTAACCATGTATCCAGCTAATTTAAACAGCTCACGTTACTGTATTGTGATCATATGATATTGATATTGTATGTGGCATTGCATTTTGCAGGGTACAAATGTTCATCTTAACAAGTTCCTTCCCGAGACTGTTTTGGAGAGCCATCGTTGCTGCGTCCAGAGCTTAGCCACCCAGACTTGGTTTAAAGATTGGTTTAAAGCAATGCAAACAAACCAAAGCGTTTTTTGTCTTCCTGTCTGACCTGTCTCCCATTGTAAATATGTGACACATTATGAAGTGTAAAATACGACAATGGTGACCCCGGACTGCTGAGCAGCTACATCAAGCAAGAATGGGAAAGAATTCCACCTACAAACAAACAATAAACATCCTCAGTTCCCAAATGCTTATCGACTCTTGTTAAAAGAATAGGTGATGTAACACAGTGGTAAAATGCTCCTGTCCCAGCTTTATGGAATGTGCTGCATCCATAAATGTTCCATGACAGTGATGATTTATAATAACTAAGAGGCTTGCTTTACTTCAGAGGCTGTATAATCGCATATCTGGGTCACATAACAGTGAAAGATAATAAAAGATGTATCCTGGGATTCATTCAAAACTTTAATTTGTTTTAAAAAGTAATAAATAAATAAATATTTTAAATTGGACTGAAAGAGACAATTATATACAGCAACATTTGGAATTGTTGCAGCTCTAGGTTTCGCCACACCTTACTCCACAAAGCTGTGGCGATAGTTCTGGTGATGTGGTTACTCTGTAATCCGACACCTGGAAGACAGCAGGTGTAATGGTGCGTTCAGACCAGATCAAGCGATCCGGCAATTGGCTGCAGGGTTGTGCGGCGGTGGGAGTGTCACTAAAACAGTCCATTTATGTGACAGTGATTGTGCACCACCCCCAACCCTGCTCTACGCAGTTGCTAGTAGTGTTTAACCAGTCAAATCAAGGAGGACACGGACTCTTCAGAAGAGGTAATTATCTTGTAATTTCTATGTCCTCTTTGTCTCCAAAGCAAAACGCTTCTGTTGTCCTCCTCAGTCTTAAAGACGTTCTACGGTTTGCATGTTCTGACCCGTCTTATACATTGCCGTTGAGGGGACAGTAGTTTCACGCATACACAACCTGTACGACACGGAGAAAGCAGCCAAACTGGAACTGCTGCAAAGTGCAAATGCTGTCTGTGTGTAATTAAAATTATTTAGGAGTTACTGCACACTATATTGACTCTGGTTGGACTTTGCATTTGTTTGCCTTAAAGGTTCGACATACAGAAGAACGACACTATGCTGAAACATGTGCCGAGCACTTCAGCAAAGCTGCAGAGACATGGTGAATTACAAGTAAAGCTACTTTCGCCACAGACACGGAATATGATCGCAGCAGCAAGGCTTTTGCCGTACAAAACATTCCATGTGTTGCACATAGTCTTCAGAGATTCATTGCAATGTCAAATCGTGGTTTGAAAATGTGTTGGCAAAATGCCGTAAACTGGTTAGACACTTTAAACGCAGTCCAACAAATGCAGCATGACTTCAATGTCAACAAAGACAGAGAGGGCAAGACCCAGAGCTTCTAATTCTCGACGTCCCAACCAGATTTAACTTGACTGAGCATGATCACTCTGCTGGAAAAAAACAAAGATGCACTCAGAGCTACACTTGATCTCCATCAGCAAAGAAGCACTGCAGCCTTTCTGACCAACGCACAATTTGAGAAAGCTCAAGACACTCCTCGAACCATGCAGGTAAGCTTAAGCCTAAGCTACTGCTTAAAAGGGGGAATAATTATTACTGATGAATCAAACAGGAAGTTTTCTGTGTTGTGAATTCATCAATTTTGTAGAAATTGCAAATGTCATGTATTATTGCCTCTTGTATAGCCGTTATTTATAAGCATGTTTCAGAGGGTGAAATAAGATATGGACAGAGAATGTGGGAGGGAGGACAAGAGAGGGAGCTGAACAAGCATGGTTGGGCTAGGTGATATGGCAAACAAGTAAGCAAAGATTAATGATGAATTACTGTCTATTAATTGCACAATTTTTCATGGCAGGTATGTGACTGAACATGTTGGAGGAGAACAGCACTTCCATCACATCCTGCCTGCTCTCTGCCATCTTTTCCAGGTGATGGAAGTGTCTGATGATTATCCGGGCTACCTGTGCCATTTTAAAGAGGTCTTCACTGCTGACTTTTCAAAGCAAAAATAAGGCATTATCTGGTTTTACTACCTGCTGCCTTGTGTTTTCCCGCCTCTGTGATTGTCTGCCCCACCCTGATGTATTTCACCTTTTCCTGAGCCTAGTGTCACATGTCTCTCGTTACCCAATGTATTTAGTCTTTGTGCTTCCCTTGTCATTGTTTGTAGTATGTTCCTGCGTCATCGTGCTGTGTGTTTCTCTGCCGGTTACCAGATTTTTTTCCATGGTTCCTGTTCATCTTGTTTTTTGTTTTTTGACCTGCCGTTGTTGTGGACACCTTCTCTATTTATGGCTTTTTGTTAAAATAAAGACCATTAATGGGAATATACACAGCGTTATAAATAACTTTTTCAGTAACGAGTAATCTGATTGATTACGCTTCCCATCTAAGTTACCGCCGAAAAATGTGGCGCATTACTATAATTTAAGCGTTTTCTTTTTCATCAGACTAACTTGATCTCTGAGCCGAGAGGCAACGACTTTTTTTCTTCCTTGGTCAGTGGGCCGTGCACGAGACAAGCGCATAAATGCTGACGATTAGCTGAGGTTGAGGAAAATTTCCTAGTAAGCCAATCAGAGGTAGAGTTGGGTGTTCGAAAGCATGCATAGTCGGACACACAACAAACAACAGAAGCGAGTCAGTCAACAAGAGACAGGTATGGTGTTATGAAATCGGGCGGGGGGGTAACTTTTCCCGCTAAAGATTTCCCACCATGGTAGGAAAACACGGGGGGCACTTTGTTTCTCTCACTATGACTCTAGAGTGGCTACTTGCTCCGAAAGCTAATCGCTGTCACTCTCTCACTTCTCCCTCGCTCTATCACCCACACACACACACGCACGCGCCGGCTCGTCGCACACACCAGCGCACAAGTATAAACATCAGGCCCCTTACGTTATTAGCACTACATAGAGTGTACATATTTAATTTTTGCTATAGTGCTTAACAAGCATTATTTAATTTTGCCCAGTTGTGGCCTGATGACGGGCAATAAATATCAAAAGTTCCAAAACATCAGTTATTTGTATTGATCCACTAGACATATCTGGGTGGTTGACGTGAACTCAAATTCAAAGTGGAAAAAAATATATTTATAAAATTTATGTCAAATGACATATATTTATATTGCTTAATATGTGAATTAATAAAAACTGAATGTGTCCCTTTACAATTCCTTATTTATTTTGTATTTTATTAACTTTTTTGTGTGGTAGTCCCAAATATTGTCCACCGGTGTGACACCATTTTTAATGTTAATATTTAATTCAGAAATTGTGTGATGGATAAGACAAATATTCACAATCCTTATTAGTTTGTCCTAATTATATTCCCACAACAAAAGTAACCAATATAAATTTGCAATCATGTTATTATCTGACTATAAGATGTACACACAGGGACTTTACCCAAAGGTCTAGATTATATTCATTATAATTACTATAAAACCGAACAAAACTTCAATGCAATGTGCATAGTGATGATATCATTATTATAGTAGTCAACACTTTTTACATGAATTTGTGCATTAAAATGCCTTTTCTACTTATAACTCAGTGTGTCACACCACAGGACATTCCGTCACACCATTGGACAACAAAAAGTACCGGTATGCCCCTGTTTTCACATTTATTGTTTCTTGTTCAAATTAATTTAAAAAAATCATTAAATATATTTACAACTTTAAGTTCAAATGTTTGTTGTACAATAAAGTCAGAATAAAAAGGAAGAAACCAACATTCCCATAAAAAAAGACTTGGGAGCCATGGTAACATTTAGCAACATAACATGACCATGTAAACAAAATTGACATGGCTTATTATTTTCTTGTTCAAATTTATTTTAATATTTTCTGAAATAAAAAGGTACAAGTTTTAATTAAAGCTGCCAGCAGCGTAGGACGAGCCCTTGCTCATCTGCGCACATCGGGGTTACTGGCAGACGCCGCTCTTTGCGACCGTGCATTTGGGCGGCACTCAGACACCGCAAGTCGTCACCAATGAAAAGGAAACTCCCTGCTGAGCTCAATGATACCTCACACGAAACTATACAGTGCCTTGCGAAAGTATTGGGCCCCCTTGAACTGTTCAACCTTTTGACACATTTCAGGCTTCAAACATAAAGATATAAAAAAATTATTTTTTGTGAAGAATCACCAACAAGTGGGACACAATTGTGAAGTGGAACAAAATCTATTGGATATTTTAAACTTTTTTAGCAAATAAAAAACTGAAAAGTGGTGCGTGCAAAATTATTGGGCCCCTTGCGTTAATACTTTGTAGAGCCACCTTTTGCTGCGATTACAGCTGCAAGTCGCTTGGGGTATGTCTCTATCAGTTTTGCACATCGAGAGACTGACATTCTTGCCCGTTCTTCCTTGCAAAACAGCTCGAGCTCAGTGAGGTTGGATGGAGAGCGTTTGTGAACAGCAGTTTTCAGCTCTTTCCACAGATTCTCGATTGGATTCAGGTCTGGACTTTGACTTGGCCATTCTAACACCTGGATATGTTTATTTGTGAACCATTCCTTTGTGGATTTTGCTGTATGTTTGGGATCATTATCTTGTTGGAAGATAAATCTCCGTCCCAGTTTTAGGTCTTTTGCAGACTCCAACAGGTTTTCATCCAGAATGGTCCTGTATTTGGCTGCATCCATCTTCCCTTCAATTTTAACCATCTTCCCTGTCCCTGCTGAAGAAAAGCAGGCCCAAACCATGATGCTGCCACCACCATGTTTGACAGTGGGGATGGTGTGTTGAGGGTGATGAGCTGTGTTGCTTTTACGCCAAACATATCGTTTAACCCTCACCTGGAACGAGTCCGACTTACTGCCGAGAATTCGGACACAGCTCTCACTTTGGTCATACAGAGATTGGATGGCCCTGAGAAGGGACCCCGTCACCCCATACTCCCGCAGCACCTCCCACAATTTCTCCCGGGGGACCCGGTCATACGCCTTCTCCAGATCCACAAAACACATGTAGACTGGTTGGGCATACTCCCAGGCCCCTCCAAGATCCTTGCGAGAGTGAAGATCTGATCCATTGTTCCACGGCCAGGACGGAATCTGCATTGTTCCTCTTCAATCCGAGGTTTGACTATGATGTGTGTACAGTTTCTGTTAATCATGTATTGTATTAAATGTCCATTTCATTATAATATTCAGATTTATCAAATAATTTAACATGCACATGTATTAAGTTCCATTTAAGAATTTACTTGAAAGTAACACATTAGTTACTTCTATAATTTGTAACTGAGTATCTAATTTAGTTGCTTTTTGGAAGAAGTAGTAATTAACTATTTACTTTTAAAAAGTAACTTGCCCACACTGATAAAGACTCAAGCTCAGTACTTCACCTGTCATCTCTGCATTTGGGTTCAACCTTGACCACCACCCGTCACAGATACACTGGTAAGAATTGCTTCCCATTTATGCTGTGGCTCAGTGGTAGAGCGGTTGCCTGCCTTGCCCTGCAGTCCTATGTTGAAGTGTCCTTGGGCAAGACACTGAAGCATGAGTTGGCCCAGTTGCTGCAACATTGGAGTGTAAATGTGTGTATGGTGAATGGTTCCTGTACTATGTAAAAGAGCATTGACTAAAAAGCATTACAGCATCCACTACAGTCCTGAAAATGCAAACTAATAGAATTGTAAGGCTTTTAACAATTATTGTGATTAAGAAAACAATCGTTTGACAGCCCTAAATAAAATACATAGTCTAAACCCAGCAGAACACATGAAAGAGAAAGTGAATCAATAATATAATAAAGATGCCTTTGAGCAAAGCTCAAACAAGTTTAGCAAGAAGAGCAATGTGTGGATGCACTTCGACCAGATGAGCAAAACTCAGGCTAAATGCAAGTACTGCAAAAAACTGATTTCAAATCATGGAAGATAATAATCTCAGCAAAAAACAAAAGGCTGTGATTGCATCAGGCAGCTAAACCATGAGTCGTGATTCACTCGGGTCTTTAACCCAAGTCTTTAAATTGATTCACGAATTTAGTATCATTAACTCGGATTAGTTGAGTCCTACTAAAATTCACTCTAAAATGTTAACAGCGCCACACCTCTTGCAACATTAGCTACTACTATTCCTAGCCATCTTAGCGGCAAAAAGCTTTATAACTTACAATTTCGTAGGCAACAACTCCACAAGTGAACTCAAGCAACTGAATGAGCAGAGAGACAGTCTGAAACAGGTTATAGGAACTTCCCAACCCGCAGTCTCAGAGCTCAGGCACCATGGGATTTACTTGTGTTGATGACGCGTGAGTCAGTCAATAGCGAATAAACCGGCTTTGGATGGAGTGGAGTGAAGTGAAGTTTTTTCTCAAGGTCAGGGTAAAGCAAATCAACAACATAAGCCATTCTTTCACTTCTAAAATAATATACAATGTCCAGCACGTAGCCTAGCTTGGCATACTGTAGGTTTGGTGTATAAATGTGGTATGTTCAAATGGAATTAGGTCGACGAGAAGGTCTAAAACATTGCAAGCTTGCCTTGGCTCATATAACAAAAAAATATTTTTTATTTTCTTCACTACGGGCATTTCTCTATTCCTGTTTCCTTTTGAAGGCCTATATATTGCTTAGGCGACATTAAGTTCGCAAACTTCTTTCTTTCCAGTGACTAAATGCTTCTCATGTGAGCAGCTGCATGAGGTGGTGAGTAGGTTTTGATGCTTGACAGTAATGTTGAGTTATAAAAACTTAAAAACAATGTTTTGAAAACAATGTATTTCTGTGTATGTATGTATGTACAGTGAGGAAAATAAGTATTTGAACACCCTGCTATTTTGCAAGTTCTCCCACTTAGAAATCATGGAGGGGTCTGAAATTGTCATTGTAGGTGCATGTCCACTGTGACAGACATAATCTAAAAAACAAGAACCAGAAATCACAATGTATGATTTTTTAACTATTTATTTGTATGATACAGCTACAAATAAGTATTTGAACACCTGTCCATCAGCTTAAATTCTGACCCTCAAAGACCTGTTAGTCTTCTTTCAAAATGTCCACCTCCACTTCATTTATTATCCTAAATTAGATGCACCTGTTTGAGGTCGTTAGCTGCATAAAGACACCTGTCCACCCCATACAATCAGTAAGAATCCAACTACTAACATGGCCAAGACCAAAGAGCTGTCCAAAGACACTAGAGACAAAATTGTACACCTCCACAAGGCTGGAAAGGGCTACGGGGAAATTGCCAAGCAGCTTGGTGAAAAAAGGTCCATTGTTGGAGCAATCATTAGAAAATGGAAGAAGCTAAACATGACTGTCAATCTCCCTCGGACTGGGGCTCCATGCAAGATCTCACCTCGTGGGGTCTCAATGATCCTAAGAAAGGTGAGAAATCAGCCCAGAACTACACGGGAGGAGCTGGTCAATGACCTGAAAAGAGCTGGGACCACCGTTTCCAAGGTTACTGTTGGTAATACACTAAGATGTCATGGTTTGAAATCATGCATGGCACGGAAGGTTCCCCTGCTTAAACCAGCACATGTCAAGGCCCGTCTTAAGTTTGCCAATGACCAGAGGAGTCATGGGAGAAAGTCATGTGGTCAGATGAGACCAAAACAGAACTTTTTGTTTTTCTGCACATGGGACAGGGCGACTGCACTGTATTAAGGAGAGGATAACCGGGGCCATGTATTGCGAGATTTTGGGAAACAACCTCCTTTTGTAACTGAGGAAAGGAGGTTGTTCCCCAAAATCTCGCAATACATGGCATTGAAGATGGGTCAAGGCTGGGTCTTCCAACATGACAATGACCTGAAGCACACAGCAAGGATAACCAAGTGGCTCTGTAAGAAGCATATCAAGGTTCTGGCGTGGCCTAGCCAGTCTCAAGACCTAAACCCAATAGAGAATCTTTGGAGGGGGGAGCTCAAACTCCGTGTTTCTCAGCAACAGCCCAGAAACCTGACTGATCTAGAGAAGATCTGTGTGGAGGAGTGGGCCAAAATCCCTTCTACACTTCTTCCCACTACAGGAAACGTTTGACCTCTGTAATTGCAAACAAAGGGTACTGTACCAAATATTAACATTGATTTTGTCAGGTGTTCAAATACTTATTTGCAGCTGTATCATAGAAATAAATAGTTAAAAAAATCATACATTGTGATTTCTGGATTTTTTTTTTAGATTACATCTCTCACAGTGGACATGCACCTACGATGACAATTTCAGACCCCTCTATGATTTCTAAATGGGAGAATTTGCAAAATAGCAGGGTGTTCAAATACTTACAGTGCCTTGCGAAAGTATTCGGCCCCCTTGAACTTTTCAACCTTTTGACACATTTCAGGCTTCAAACATAAAGATATAACATTTTTATATTTTGTGAAAAATCACCAACAAGTGGGACACAATTGTGAAGTGGAACAAAATCTATTGGATATTTTAAACTTTTTTAGCAAATAAAAAACTGAAAAGTGGTGCGTGCAAAATTATTCGGCCTCCTTGCTTTAATACTTTGTAGAGCCACCTTTTGCTGCGATTACAGCTGCAAGTCGCTTGGTGTATGTCTCTATCAGTTTTGCACATCGAGAGACTGACATTCTTGCCCATTCTTCCTTGCAAAACAGCTCAAGCTCAGTGAGGTTGGATGGAGAGCGTTTGTGAACAGCAGTTTTCAGCTCTTTCCACAGATTCGATTGGATTCAGGTCTGGACTTTGACTTGGCCATTCTAACACCTGGATAAGTTTATTTGTGAACCATTCCTTTGTAGATTTTGCTGTATGTTTGGGATCATTGTCTTGTTGGAAGATAAATCTCCGTCCCAGTTTCAGGTCTTTTGCAGACTCCAACAGGTTTTCATCCAGAATGGTCCTGTATTTGGCTGCATCCATCTTCCCCTCAATTTTAACCATCTTCCCTGTCCCTGCTGAAGAAAAGCAGGCCCAAATCATGATGCTGCCACCACCATGTTTGACAGTGGGGATGGTGTGTTGAGGGTGATGAGCTGTGTTGCTTTTACTTTTTTGCATTGTGGCCAAAAAGTTCGATTTTGGTTTCATCTGACCAGAGCACCTTCTTCCACATGTTATGTGTGTCTCCCAGGTGGCTTGTGGCAAACTTTAGACAAGACTTTTATGGATATCTTTGAGAAATGGCTTTCTTCTTGCCACTCTTCCATAAAGGCCAGATTTGTGCAGTGTACGACTGATTGTTGTCCTATGGACAGACTCTCCCACCTCAGCTGTAGTTCTCTGCAGTTTATCCAGAGTGATCATGGGCCTCTTGGCTGCATCTCTGATCAGTCTTCTCCTTGTCTGAGTTGAAGGTTTAGAGGGACGGCCAGGTCTTGGTAGATTTGCAGTGGTCTGATACTCCTTCCATTTCAAAATGATCGCTTGCACAGTGCTCCTTGGGATGTTTAAAGCTTGGGAAATCTTTTTGTATCCAAATCCGGCTTTAAACTTCTCCACAACAGTATTACAAACCTGCCTGGTGTGTTCCTTGGTCTTCATGATGCTCTCTGCGCTTTCAACAGAACCCTGAGACTATCACAGAGCAGGTGCATTTATACAGAGACTTGATCACACACAGGTGGATTCTATTTATCACCATCAGTCATTTAGGACAACATTGGATCATTCAGAGATCCTCGCTGAACTTCTGGAGTGAGTTTGCTGCACTGAAAGTAAAGGGGCCGAATAATTTTGCACGCACCACTTTTCAGTTTTTTATTTGCTAAAAAAGTTTAAAATATCCAATAGATTTCGTTCCACTTCACAATTGTGTCCCACTTGTTGGTGATTCTTCACAAAAAATAAAATTTTTATATCTTTATGTTTGAAGCCTGAAATGTGTCAAAAGGTTGAAAAGTTCAAGGGGGCCGAATACTTTCGCAAGGCACTGTATTTTCCTCACTGTATGTATGATGGAGTCAGGTTAGAATAGTTGCATTGTCTCTGTGAAGAGGTGAAGACGGCCCATTTGTTTCTCACCTACCCCCTCTCTTCCCTTTGACTCTAAAGAATTGATCAGGTCAAGTCTGGCATTTAACATATGGAAAGGAGCCTTCTACTACACACCAGGAGGTGACCTCCTGTCTCCTGCCCCCTGGTGTCTTAGACTAGGCTAAGACTATACAATGTTTTCTGATCTTTGACCAAAAATGACACCAAGGGGGCAGAGATTAAAGGCTTGTCCTCCCTCATTGGACAGCTAAGCTGCACTCGGCATGCCAACGACGGACCAATGAGAATGGATTTGAATGCACCAGGTGAAAAGGAACCGCCCCCATAAATGGGTGTGATTGAGGAATATTCAGGACTGGTCTCATGTGACTCCATCAGGGGAAGCATGAATCCAGTCCGCTGTCAGCTGCAGTGTATCATGTTGCTGTTTGTCATATTGTCTTTGGCTTATCATCTTCATCATGCTTTTTCATTAAACCTTTTTCTTAATTCTCAATTGGACCCAAGCCTCCTTGCTCAGAGATCCAACGAACACGAAGTTAGAAAATTCTAACAGTAATAATGGCTATTAGGTAATATTAATAATAATAATATTAGTGGCCTAGTATTAGCAGCCTATTAATGTAATGTATGTAGGTTATT
The DNA here is from genome assembly GCA_026937815.1 of Etheostoma perlongum. NCBI lineage: Eukaryota > Metazoa > Chordata > Actinopteri > Perciformes > Percidae > Etheostoma > Etheostoma perlongum. The sequence continues at coordinate 5,452,129 of CM049372.1, forward strand.
AGACTCCCATTATTTGTAAAATAAACCCTCAGCTAATCACTCTCCTGCTTGCCTGTCATCTCTGTGTTTGGGTCCTAATTGCGCTGCATTCATAACACTATTTTTACTATTCATAGTGTAAATGTCTTTCATAGATCTATTATTGCACACCTTTTGTCAGGCATGTGCATAGGATGTAACAAAAGTACCTGATCAGGAGATTAAGTATAATGGTCAGTATGTGGGACTCTTTCTAAGCTCAGCACAAACTGATCATGGTTTATTATTAATTTTCTCACAACTATGTGACAGGCTCAAAAGCAATTTTGATTGCCTGTGGGCTTCAGCAAATTGTTGCTCACAGGCAGAAAACCCAAATCTCAAGACTGAGTCAGTGAGAAGGCTGGTTGGCACTTTAGCTCATGTCTTGGCCAAGGCAAATTTTTTTGGACCCACAGTTCAAGAAAAATGCTTTTGTAAATGAATGATGAAGAATGCAGACGATACCATGTCAAGAGAGGGCAACAGCTAAGGTGGCAGCCCCAACATCGGCCACAGAGGAGAGTGAGGATGGCACAGCTGCTGCTGCAAACCCTGAACGTCAGTCAGCGCCTCAGTCAGTGGTCTGACTTTGAAGAGAGGGTGACCAGTTTACGCCCAGACAATCGGAACCCTCTAAGTGCCATGCTTGAGGGCAAAGTATTTTTGTCTGAACAACTTATATCCCCCGCACAACTAACCCAATGCAATGGTGGAAAGCCACAGCACTGGTTTCTAAAAAGGCTAGACTCTGCATTGTCGCCAGCTCTGTGCCCTCAAAGAGGGTCATTTCTAAAACAAGGCAAATCCTTTCGCAGGACCTCAGAACTATGAAAGTGAGCCGGTTGGCATTTTTAAATGCCAACTTATAAATAATAATGAAGCAATATTTACAATGTAAAGTTATTTAGTTTTTTCTTAGCAAGTTCGGGTCCAGCTGGTTTTGATCTTGTGGAAAAAATAAGAGTTAACCTAAGCCTACTAAGCAACACACTGTGACTGATTCATATTTTTTAACAGATAAATGTTATAGTCAAATATTGTCAAAATACACAATTGCCACAGAGTCACAGAAAAGTGGTAATACACAACGCAGTTTGAATGCATGGTCTAATGATTTACAGCCATTGTCTCTCCTTTTGTGTAGCCTATATGGTGTGGGATATAGTAATATCTCTGAATTTGCACAACAAAGGCTTGTTATGGCCTACAGTGTTAACTTACTTGAGTTTGGCTCTGAATTAACCAAGCATTTTAATAAGTCTTTCATCAAATCATTCCATTCAAACTGATGTAAAGTTGTTCTAAAATCAAACTGACACAGCAAAGTAGCTAAAGATATTCTTAAATGAACTAATTCATCTTTAGTGATATCAGTTTTTCTCTGGGTGAGAAACAAGTGCACCCCTTGTGGACAAACTAACACGAGCATATTACAACATGAGAAACATCACATTCATAGCCTTAAACATTACAAGCCCCTTCCAAAAACACATTCATACCGAATCAGTAGGCCTACAATTGCAAGAAAGGTGAAAAAGGAAGTTGAGCTGTATATGCATTAAAAGTAACATTCTGGTATGGGGTTGATCTGAAACAATAATATGCCTATATAATTTCATTGCATCTATTGTAATATTGTAGTCTCCCTTCGGCGTATCTTAGGAACAATTCCCGACATATCAGTTGTGATTTCTCTATCAGCGCTTTTTAAGTGTAGGCTATAGATTAATGCCAACAATCATGGTATGTAGCCTAAATTATGTTAGTTTGTAGTCATCAATTAGTCAATTTAGTCAAATGCTGATATCCTAGTAAACATGTGCAGGCATGGCCGCTCGGCTAGTTAAAGAGATTCTGGATTTCAAACAGAAACAGACGTACCCATGTAACACCACTAATTTGCAGCGTTATGTGATAAAACAAAGGGCAGAGAGTTACCAACTCATAAGTAAGTAAGGCAAAACAGCACTGTTCAGTTTTGTTACTGAATTATTTATTTGATGTTATCCCTAGACGGGGAGTTATATTACCAGTGACACAGAGCGCAGGATGAACAAAGGCATCACCTGGCAAAAGTGGTTCTAACTCCACAGGAAGCCAACAACATATTTGTTGAGTTTCATGCCAGTGCCATCGGGGCTCATTGTGGAGTGGATAAAACTATGCACGCCATCCTGCAACGGTATTACTGGCCTGGGATGAAAGCAGACATCACAAAATGGGTGAGTGCATTATTATTATTATTATTATTATTATTATAAATACAATATTTCTTTCAAGTTTTTGCAAATATTTAGGCTACATATTTCACCAGTGTTCGCAGTTGTTTTATTTGTTGTTAGATTGCACAGTGTGATGACTATCAGAGAAAGAGGGCCTCTATAAAAGGACAAGTCACAGTACAGAGGTGAATCTGACCTCATTACATTTAACATTTCGTGGAACTTTACACGGAAGTTGTATTTATGTTACTCTTTTTGTTTGCATTTAAGGTTTCTGAACCATTTCAGGTTGTTGGAATGTACCTGGTTGGCAAATTAAAATATTCCAACAAAGGACACATTTACTGTATGTGTGCCATGGTTGACTACTTCACAAAATGGATGGAAGTATATCCACTAAAAAAAGCAAAAGCAAGCTGAAGAAGTTTCAGAATGCATCTTGGACTTCTTCCTCTGTGCCCCATACCACCCACAAACCAATGGCTTTGTGGAAAGGCTCAATGGCAGCATTCAAGGGTGTGAAACATGTTTTTCTTTACTTATTTCTATATATGATATAACTGTGTGTAACTATGGTGAATAACTTTTATTCATTTTCTAATATCACAGCTTTAGAAAAATGGTGGGGGCCACCCAAGCGACTGGGACGACTATATAAAGCTAAACTGTTGGGTCCCTGTATTATGACGTGTGGTCTAGACCTACTCTAACTGTAAAGTGTCTCGAGATAACTCTTGTTATGAATATATACTATGAATAAAATTGAATTGAAATTCCAGATAAGGTGGTTTTGTCTCAGTTCTGGCTCTGTCCCAGATGCTTTTAACATGCTGAGGTTAGGCCGCTACTTAAAAAGCCTAATCTTGACCCCAATGTGTTCTGCCCTTTCTTTTGAAGGTGCTGGAATAAGTTGTTTTTAAACAGTTACAAGTCTTTCTACAACAGAACTACTCAGTGTTTCAAAATTTCAATCTGGTTTTAAATCGCGTCACAGCACTGAGTTGGCGCTGCTAAGAGTTCACAGTGATATTGCCTTGTCTGTAGATGCTGGGGATCGTACTGTATTAGTGCAGTTGGACCTGACAGCAGCTTTTGATACAGTGGACCGCAGTCTTTCTTGCATGCCTTGAGCACTTTGTAGGCATTCAAGGCTCTGCACTTAAATGGATTAGCTCTTATTTGACAAATAGGAGTTTCCATGTCACAATGGGTGATTTTGCATCATCTGCTCCTCTCTATTGCGGGGTGCCCCAGGGTTCAATTCTTGGCCCCATCCTGTTCTCTTTATATATGTTGCCATTAGGGGCTATAATCGACAAGCACAACCTGTCACTTAATTGTTGTGCAGATTGCCCGCAAATTAATCTAATCTATTAATCTTATTAGTTCACGGCTAGATTATTGCAACGCTCTTTATGTTGGACTAAATCAAACATCCATCTCACATCTCACATCTTCAGCTTGTGCTAAAATGCTGCTGCTCGCTTTTTGTCAAATACTTCAAGAAGTGCACACATCACTCTCATTCATTCTACACTACACTGGCTTCTGGATGGGAAAAGTGTTGACGTTGAAACAGAAGGAAATGTATTTGAGAAGATAAACATTGACCACCTCAAAAGATATGTGGAACCCCAGCTGAGAATACCAGCTAAATGAAATGCTGCCTCCACGCCTCGTCCAACACTACAGCCTAGCCCCTTGAGATGTCCCAGGGTTCCCCAATCCCCCATTTTAACACAGAGTCTAAATCCATGCACTGGTCTCAAGTCCCCAGAGGAACGTGTTTCATTGCAAATGAGTTTGAGCAACAACATACTGAAATCCATCTGCATACATGCACAACTGTCATTTGCATCAGGACTTGGGTGACCTTTTGGAAACTGATGCTGCATTCAATTCCAAAATTAGTTCTTGGTAAATAACTGTCTTTAATTATCAGTAATAGCAGAAATCTGGTCTGGAAAACAGCTAGGGGTGCTGAGGAGCAACATAGGATCCTATACATTATTTGCCAGAGACCTGCAGAATCTGGCACCTGGAAGACAGTTGGAGAGTGAGGTAAAGTATTTCATCATCATGAAATCATCATGTTCATGTTTGAATATATTTTAAATACCAATATGTAACTCTACACAATCATCATGTAAGGTCTTGAATGCATTTATCCATGTAACCATTGAGATCAGTGCGATGTGGCAAGGATCATTCAAGGGATTAAAGAAGGTGACTATCAAATTTTGTTCATAAATGGTTACAATACCTACAGTTATTTATTCATTCTGTCTATGTTTTCTGATTGACCCAATGGCCTATGATCTTTTAATTGGAGCAGTTTGTGTCAAACATCACTGGACACTATAAAATGACAATTTTAATGTGATATATTCAATCCTCTTTACATGATCTTGCGTGTATTATTGAAGGTCATTTATCCAATGGAGAAGCGGGCCCTTTACATTGACCCCCTCGGTGAAAGCCCTGGATATGACAAGGCAAGTTATGTCAGTGGTAATGTCATAAAAATGTTCTTACTTCCAAATAACTAGATTTGGCTAATCTACAGATCTTTCATGAGATGCAAGAATCTACATATATCGTGATGGACTTGTGATAAAATTGACCATCCACGCCAACAGGATTCAACGTCCTGTGGGGCATTGGTCAGCAAGTTATGTGTACAAATGACCCTTTGTTGAATACAACTATTGACTGTTACTAATTGTACTCTTTTGCCGTTTGCAGAACTTGTCCTTAAAGGTGAGTTGGTGGATTTCAGTACAGATGAGGCTGCAAATACTCAGTTGAGAAAGGAAATAGCTTGCAGACTGGTTGCGGATTCAGGATTATTTGTTTTTATGTCAATGTATCATCATCAATATATCTGAGAAACTGTTTACACTTGTTAGAAAACTTGTTGGAGCTATGCAAAGCATGTGGCAATGCATGCCAATGTCCAGGAACAAATAAAGATTGTCATGATGACTGGGTAAGCACATTCAAAATTCTGTATATTTACAAATGTAATGTAAAAAATAATCTACTGCCATTCTTTTTCTCAGATCCAGTGCACAACATGCAGTTTGTGTTGAACCAGAACTACTCTTGTCTAGCATGTACTTTATAAAACGTGCCTCTATCGCTTGCTAAAGTAAAATATGTTTGGCACAAAAAAGTTATTCAGCTCCTCATACTGTATACCAGGCTGCTAGGCAGAACAGGTTAAAAGGAATAAGCTCATTAAAGAAGATCAATAGCTACTTTGCTGTGTGAGATTTTGATTTCAGATCAACTTTACATCAGTTTGGATGGAATGATTTGATGAAAGACTCATTAAAATGCTTGGTTAATTCAGAACCAAACTCAAGGAGGTTAATACTGTAGGCTAAAACAAAGTAGATGGCTATGATGAAGTAGTAGTAATCAATAAACAGGTCAAGAGAGGAAGAGAGATGGCTCTGATGATGGCCAAGGGTGGTGTCATCGGGACCAAGCTGAGGCCATTTATGGACAGACTGAGCCGGGTAGGCTTATTTAAAATAGTCACGCAGGGAGAAAGTCTCTCTCACGCTTTCTTCTCTCATACACTTACACACCAGGGGTCTTTAAAAAAAATATCTAAAATCCACAAATCGATACAGTGGGGTTCGAAAGTTTGGGCACCCCAGGTACATTTTTTTTATTAATGTGCATAAAGAAGCCAAGAAAAGATAGAAAAATCTCAAAAAAGGCATCAGATGACAGATTAGACATTCATATTATATGTCACAAAAAGTTAGATTTTATTTCCATCATTTACACTTTCAAAATAACAGAAAACAAAAAAATGGCGTCTGCAAAAGTTTGGGCACCCTGCAGAGTTAATACCTTGTACTGCCCCCTTTGGCAAGTATCACAGCTTGGAAACGCTTCTTGTAGCCGGCCAAGAGTCTTTCAATTCTTGTTTGAGGTATCTTTGCCCATTCTTACTTACAAAAGTCTTCCAGTTCTTTCAGATTTCTGGGCTGTCCGTCACGCACTGCTCTTTTAAGGTCTATCCATAGATTTTCAATTATGTTGAGGTCCGGAGATTGTGAAGTCCATGGCAAAACCTTCAGTTTACGCCTCCTGGTGTAATCCACCGTGGATTTTGAGGTGTATTTAGGATCATTATCCATTTGTAGAAGCCCCCCTCTCTTTATCTTCAGCTTCTTCACAGATGGCATCAAGTTAGTGTCCAAAATTTGCTGAAATTTTATTGAATCCATTTTCCTGTGTCACTGGCTGCAATACAACCCCAAAGCATGATTGATTCACCCCTATACTTAACAGTTGGACAGAGTTTCTTTTCATTAAATTCTGTGCCCTTTCTCCTCTAAACGTACCTTTGCTTATTGCGGCCAAAACGTTCTATTTTAACCTCATTGGTCCACAGAAGTTGTTCCCACAATGCATCAGGCTTGTCTATGTTCATTTGCAAACTTTAAACGCTGATTTTTGTGGTGAGGACGTAGAAGAGATTTTCTTCTGATGACTCTTCCATAAAGACCATATTTGTACAAGTATCTCTTTATAGTGGAATGGTGTACCACAACTTTAGTGTCTGCCAGGTCTTTCTGGATGGATCGTGCAGTCAAACGTGGGTTTGGACTTGCTTTTCTCACAATCCTGCGAGCTGTTCTGTCTGATATTTTTCTTGATCTTCCAGATCTTGCTTTAACTTCCACTGTTCCTGATGACTGCCATTTCTTAATTACATTCCAAACAGAGGATATTGGCATCTGAAAATGCTTTGCCATCTTCTTATAACCTTCTCCTGCTTTGTGAGCGTCAACTATTTTCAGTTTCAGTTTTCTAGACAACTGCTTAGAAGTCGTCATGGTGCTGATTGTTGGGGCAAGGTCAGATGAGTCTGGGCATTTAAAACCTTAAGATTGACAGCACCTGGTCTTTCCAGACGATGATTGAGAACAATCCATGACACTGTCAGGTCTCAGCTTTCCAAAGGGGGCGGTGCATGCTAAAAACTCTGCAGGGTGACCAAACTTTTGCAGACGCCATTTTTGTGTTTTGTTATTTTGAAAGTGTAAATGATGTAAATAAAGGCTTTCTTGGATTCTTTATGCACATTACTACATTTTTTACCTGGGGTGCCCAAACTTTTGAACCCCACTATACAGTAAGTAAATGTGTTTTTGACAGGTCATAAAACTGTATAGGATTGCGATTTAAACTCTTAAATTTTACTTTTTAAAATCTGCACACACATAAACTGCATGCAGGTATATATGCAGGACAACTCCTCATGCTTGTACTGCACACATTATCAATCTGTTCACAGAACCAAAGCATTGAGATGAGACGTGAAACGGTCAGCCGCAGTCTTAGCCTGTACCTCGGCGAGAAAGAGGAAGAGCTATTTGAAGATTGCCTGGTAAAGCATGATTTTCTCTTTGTGTCATAAAAAGTGCAAAAAGTGAAAAAGTAAGACACAAACAGATGAAGATTTTCCACTCAGCAATGGTCCAAATTATGTTTAGTCACTTAACGTCGTCAGGATATTACAAAGTCATAGGGTTTCCTGGCATTGTAAAGGTGCAGAGGCACTCAATTAATGTATATTCAAATTGGCCTTTCACAATAACAAATAGTGCTAGACGATAAATTGTCCCAGAAATCATGATAAATGATAATATTGTCGTTCTGAGTCCATTTTCATCTAATATAATGATAATGGCATAATAATGCAGGTACACCTTTTCAAAGATCAATAAACTTTTATTTCTAGAGAATATTTAACACTGGAACTAGAAGACATTTTAAAAATCCACAATATGTCTTTGATCCCCTTTTTAGTATGTTGTCTTTAATGCTTTTGTACAGTTTGCAAAATTGTCAAAAGTGATAGACTGTACTACATTTTAACAATTATATGTTAAACACTAAATAAATGTAGTAGTGTGCAGGGGCTGACATGAACGAACACACACGCACACACTAGCCACCACGTCACTTCTGTTTGCCTCAGGCTAAGTGTAAGTGGTGCTTTTTGGCAACCAGCCTTTCAAAAGAAAGCACAATGAAATTAAAAAACTGAGTAACACGGCAAATATTGCTCACTTGATGATGGCACCTTAACTGCAAAATGTTGCGAGAAACCCTGTTCCAACCATAGAGAGAGAGAGATTATTTTGCGGCTGGAAAAAATTATCAAGCTCATTTGTTTTTATTGTGCGATTAATTGATTTATTCAACAGGCCTAGGTTCGAACAACATTCCTTATATGGGTACAAGCTATGAATTTCAGCTGTCTTGCGCAATGTTCTACAAATTTTTTTTAAACTTATTTTGACTCACTGTAAAAGACATACTGAATTTAACATTGTCAGTTATGTTTAGTAGTTTTTAGCAAGCATGTTCGTTCTGGACTGATAATAAATATCTTTTGTATTTGGTTCTCAATTTAATTGTGTCTTTATTTCTTATAAATTGTATGCAGGAGGACACCTGCAGTGATGCCACTGAACATATCCTCAAGATACAGGTCGTCCATGATGCTGATTGCGAGCATCCAGTCGATGTGTCCATCGTTTTGGAAGGCAGGGAGATGTTTCCAGGAGGTGGCAGTACTGCTAAAGCTTGCACACTGATGATAGGTATTATTTACATACCCTACAGGCATACCCTACAACACTGTGCTACACCTTTGACGCGTTCCAGAAACTTTTCATGGACCCGGATGGTGTTAAGATGTCAACAAAAGTGCAATCTTTAAAGTTGAAGTTGATCTCCTCCTGTGTTAGATAATCTATTTACGTATATATACACTTAATGTCCAGTATACTATTACATTTACACTGGCAGTAAAAATTTACTTTTAAAAAAGTAATTAAATTTACTGAAAAAAGTTTTGATATCACGGCAGGACTTTTAAAAAGTAAAAATTTACTGAAAATTGTTACAAGGACATTATCAAGTAAATCCTACAAGTTGTTTTTATCAGTGTAGGTGTAATCATGTGGATGTGTAAATATGATGCTGTGCATAACCAGAAAACAGAAGGACTTTCTTTCAATAAGAAAATATTAATGGGGAAAACTTTCCCTGCCTCACAATAGAAATGCCTGCATTACATCTGTGGGAGGTTGATGGCATTTTATGATATACCAGTGACTCAACAAATACTTTGCAAGGAGCTGAGATTTCAGGCTTTCAAAGCTTACTTTCATACTCCTCTGCTCTGTTTAAGACACAGTCAGACTGGAATTTTCAATTGCTCATCGATGTATCAGTTTGTCAGGGTACAAAAGACGGATTCAAATGCACGACTCAGGACTTAAGATAAACAGGTAAGTACAGTTTATTGTTCAAAGAAAAATCAGGCAACAGTACAAAATCGTTTTCAGGATAAAAGTAAAACAGCCAAGGAAACACTTGGAAAAACAAACTGCTGGAGAGTGCGACACACAGGGAGTAACAATCTGGCACAGGTAAGTGAATGTGGTGAGTACTTGCAGCAGGTGATGATGATTACACACAGATGAAACACATAAGGAGCAGGAGGGTAATCACATAGGCGGGAAAGTAGACAAAGGCAGGCAGACAAGTGAAGTGAACAGTAGATTTCAAAGTAAAACAGAAAATTCATGAAAACAAACAGAAAACATGAAGCCAACTTAAACAGAAAATAGACACAAGGACAAAACCATGACACAGTGCGAAACTAGACATTTCATCTACACCAGGTAATCAGCCTGTTTCTCAAACTACAAAAATTAACTTATATTTGTTTGAGTTACTTAAACCATTTTAGGGTTTATATCAATTTGGTTTGCGTGTGTTCCGTGAACTACTCGATATCCTGTTAACTTGGTGGGGCTGCGACCAAAAGAGGAGTAACGTGACTCTAAAGTTGTCTTATATATTGTCTTTTTAGTTTGCTAGCGTAATCCATATGGAGGACCATGTCTTTCATATTTAAAAATAAATACAGAAATAAATAAATGCTCAATAAATAAATAAGCACACAATTAATTGCCCCAAAAAATACAATGAAGAAATAAATGTAGGTAGAAATTAAATTATACAGTGAGACATAAATGTATATATCTCTTTTAATTAGCTTCTTTATTTATTCACCTTTGTAATAATTACCTTATTTATTTATTGTCCGTTATAATCTTCAACTTTATTTATTCCTTACTTATTTTTTAAATGTATTTATTTCTGTGTGTTTAATTTTTTTGTCTGTTTTATTCTTCCGTTGCATTTTCTACCCTATTTATTTTCACCCCTGGTATTTATTTATGCTTGTCACTTTTACATTTCTGCCTGTCACTTTTACATTTCTACATGCATTTCTGCCTCATTATGCAAATGAGGAGGGGCTGGTCTTAAGGGGTTAACTTCTGCCCATTGGTTGGTTAGCATTTTACTCCCTCGGTCGAATTTACATGCCACCGGCCACAGAAACAACACAGATGGCTAGCTACGGTGAAGTTGTCAGTGAGCTGAGGCATTTAGCAACTGTTTTTGAAAACAATGCTAACGTTATAAGTATTGACTTTATAATTTTTCGTTTAGACGCTCTGACAGAACGTGTGTTTCAGTCAGCGGTGTGTCGTGCCAATCGTGTACCGTGGCCGCGGGGGCGCGCATGCACACAGAGCGGAGCTTCTGCTGCCCTTCGAATTGTTTAACTGCTGCACTTTGAATTAAACGGAACAAACAGCGACGTGGAAGACTCGGCAGGGTTACCATAGTAACATGGGTCTCAGTTAACTACATAAATACGTGTATTTGTCTATTACATTAAGGCGACGTGTCAAATGTTTATAGCGTGGTTTAATATCGAGTGATAGGCGTATCCTCCCTGTCCCTGTCTACCATATGAGTTACATAGGAGGTAGGGGAGAGCCGGGACAGTTGAAACACTTTTTAATTAAACGTAATTTACAAAGCGGTCGTATCACACTGAAAGATGATATTTTGTCACTAGCAACCTACACGTGTCATCTGTCAAATACAGCTGCATTTTCAGCATTGAACAAAACCGTTGAGGAGTTATTACCGCAAAAGTGGGACGTGCGTAATGTTTCATCTGTCCCTCCTGGGCGGGACGGATGAAACAGCATGCGGGATCGAATGAAACATACAGTTTAAGCCATATAAACTTCCAACAACTTTAATATTTTACTGTATATGATGGATGGCACTTCCAAAAGGTGTTAATTTAGATAGATTGTTGCAGGACTATGCGTCTTTGTGAATGTCTGTTAACAACTCATTGCCGTCATCCTGAAGCGCGTATGAAGCGGTTATTGAAATATCATGCACTTTGGATGATTATGACATTTTTATAGGTAGAACAGTTGGTTTTTCCATTTATATCATGTTTCTATTGTGGAATATGTCGTTTCACTAGGTTTTTACGTGGGTTAGACCACTGGACATAAAAATAACGCGCCCCAGCCCGTCAGTCTCCATAGGATAACATGGGAAAACTAGACCCCCCTACCTGGTGGGCTCAAATATATTTTCATCTTTCTAAAACTGCTTTTCCATGTCTCACCTCCATAAATAATTGTATAAACACAGATATTTGTGCATTTACTTAAAATCCATGGAGTTCCAGCCAGGTCGGGGACAGTTGAAACAGCTGTTTCATCCGTCCCGACATAGACACATGACATTACAACCTGTTTTGCTTCTCATGTAAACAAGCATGCAATATGAAAGTCTGGGATTGTGAAGAACACTAACTGGTCTACTGAATGAGCATGTAGTCAAACCTTTAAATGAAAAACCCTCGTTAATAATCGAAAAAATGTGACCGCTAATGAAGTTTACTTTTGACCATCAAAACTCGTTTATCGGCTGTAACTCCGTGATAAAAGGAAATAACAGTGAGATATTTGGCTGATAGGAGGAGGGTAACATGCTCTATGTTCAGACCTAAGGAAGTCTGTCTATCATCATTGTACTCGGAGAAAACTGGAATGTTTCATCCGTCCCGCGTTTCAATCGTCCCGGCTCTCCCCTACTCAAATATCAGGCCGTTTTTTCACCTGATATTTGGGTATCCCCTATGTAACTTTTGATAAACAACAGCAAACCTCTCCAAATTGTGTCAGGTTGTTTATTGTGACCTATTAAACACACAAAATAACACCCATGATGACAAGACAGACCCTTTGCATGTGGGGCTCCGCGTCCGTCTGTCCTCAGTCTCTTATCTCTCTCGCTCTCCACCTCTCCTCTCCGTCACTCCGGTAGCAACTGTGGAGGACGGAGCCCGGGGCTTTGCTGTGCACGAACACACACATTTAGTGCCTGACACGTATGCACACGCACTCCACGACGCGAATTTCTACTGGCGATCCAGGCGCGCAACGCGTGGGGGGGTTTCCCTTGCTAGAAGCGGCCCGGGAGTGGGTTGTCTGTCTCCAAATCCACTCCTCTCTCTGGCTTCCTGTCGCACATCAGAAGAGACAGAATGATAACAGCCGCAGTTCGTTCAAAGAAGGTTGCACTACAAAAACCCGATGAAATTTAGCAGGTGGATGTTTAGAATAAATCCAACGGAGACGTCTCAGGATGGAGAAGTCCTAAGTTGTGCGCCGCTTCTAACGGCGAACAGGTTGATTAGTATTTCTCACGGTGTGTGTGTGTGTGTGTGTATGTGTGTGTGTGTGTGTGTGTGTGTGTGTGACCTATGTGATGGCACTGCATGAAGGACTATCATCAATATCAATATCATTTTTCACCTGATATTTTATGTATACCATCCCTAACATGCAAAGGGTCTGTCCTGTCATCATGGGTGTTATTTTGTGTGTTTAATAGGTCACAATAAACAACCTGACACAATTTGGAGAGGTTTGCTGTTGTTTATCAAAAGTTACATAGGGGATACCCAAATATCAGGTGAAAAAACGGCCTGATATTTGAGTAGGGGAGAGCCGGGACGATTGAAACGCGGGACGGATGAAACATTCCAGTTTTCTCCGAGTACAATGATGATAGACAGACTTCCTTAGGTCTGAACATAGAGCATGTTACCCTCCTCCTATCAGCCAAATATCTCACTGTTATTTCCTTTTATCACGGAGTTACAGCCGATAAACGAGTTTTGATGGTCAAAAGTAAACTTCATTAGCGGTCACATTTTTTCGATTATTAACGAGGGTTTTTCATTTAAAGGTTTGACTACATGCTCATTCAGTAGACCAGTTAGTGTTCTCCACAATCCCAGACTTTCATATTGCATGCTTGTTTACATGAGAAGCAAAACAGGTTGTAATGTCATGTGTCTATGTCGGGACGGATGAAACAGCTGTTTCAACTGTCCCCGACCTGGCTGGAACTCCATGGATTTTAAGTAAATGCACAAATATCTGTGTTTATACAATTATTTATGGAGGTGAGACATGGAAAAGCAGTTTTAGAAAGATGAAAATATATTTGAGCCCACCAGGTAGGGGGGTCTAGTTTTCCCATGTTATCCTATGGAGACTGACGGGCTGGGGCGCGTTATTTTTATGTCCAGTGGTCTAACCCACGTAAAAACCTAGTGAAACGACATATTCCACAATAGAAACATGATATAAATGGAAAAACCAACTGTTCTACCTATAAAAATGTCAAAATCATCCAAAGTGCATGATATTTCAATAACCGCTTCATACGCGCGCTTCAGGATGACGGCAATGAGTTGTTAACAGACATTCACAAAGACGCATAGTCCTGCAACAATCTATCTAAATTAACACCTTTTGGAAGTGCCATCCATCATATACAGTAAAATATTAAAGTTGTTGGAAGTTTATATGGCTTAAACTGTATGTTTCATTCGTCCCCGCATGCTGTTTCATCCGTCCCGTCCAGAAGGGACAGATGAAACATTACGCACGTCCCACTTTTGCGGTAATAACTCCTCAACGGTTATGTTCAAAGCTGAAAATGCAGCTGTATTTGACAGATGACATGTGTAGGTTGCTAGTGACAAAATATCATCTTTCAGTGTGATACGACCGCTTTGTAAATTACGTTTAATTAAAAAGTGTTTCAACTGTCCCGGCTCTCCCCTACCTCCTATGTAACTCATATGGTAGACAGGGACAGGGAGGATACGCCTATCACTCGATATTAAACCACGCTATAAACATTTGACACGTCGCCTTAATGTAACAGACAAATACACGTATTTATGTAGTTAACTGAGACCCATGTTACTATGGAAACCCTGCCGAGTCTTCCACGTCGCTGTTTGTTCCGTTTAATTCAAAGTGCAGCAGTTAAACAATTCGAAGGGCAGCAGAAACTACGCTCTGTGTGCATGCGCGCTCCCACGGCCAGGGGATACACGAGTACATTGGCACGACACCGCTGACTGAAACACACGTTCTGTCAGAGCGTCTAAACGAAAAATTATAAAGTCAATACTTATAACGTTAGCATTGTTTTCAAAAACAGTTGCTAAATGCCTCAGCTCACTGACAACTTCACCGTAGCTAGCCATCTGTGTTGTGTCTGTGGCCGGTGGCATGTAAATTCGACCGAGGAGTAAAATGCTAACCAACCAATGGGCAGAAGTTAACCCCTTAAGACCAGCCCCTCCTCATTTGCATAATGAGGCAGAAATGCATGTAGAAATGTAAAAGTGACAGGCAGAAATGTAAAAGTGACAGGCAGAAATAAATACCAGGGGTGAAAATAAATAGGGTAGAAAATGCAACGGAAGAATAAAACAGACAAAAAAATTAAACACACACAGAAATAAATACATTTAAAAAATAAGTAAGGAATAAATAAAGTTGAAGATTATAACGGACAATAAATAAATAAGGTAATTATTACAAAGGTGAATAAATACAGAAGCTAATTAAAAGAGATATATACATTTATGTCTCACTGTATAATTTAATTTCTACCTACATTTATTTCTTCATTGTATTTTTTTGGGGCAATTAATTGTGTGCTTATTTATTTATTGAGCATTTATTTCTGTATTTATTTTTAAATATGAAAGACATGGTCCTCCATAAATCCACTGGTAGCAGTATCTTAGGGTGATATTTTACACCTATAGTTAATTTTCTCTGGTTGAAATCAATTGGTGAGTTTTTAAACATGGAGCATTTTTCCATTGGTTGGGTATTGTTTCACACAGAAAGATCCCAGCTGTTATGATTTGGGCCCAGGGGCCTGTTGCACGAAACCAGGATAAGGGATTAAGCCGGGATATTCATGAATTTAGCTTTGTCTTGGTTGCATGAAACCAGGTTGAATTAAACCCAGCTAAGTAACCATGGAGATGTATCCTTTGCAGCTAGCCTGGTCCAGAGCAGGCTAACAGTCAGGCTAAGATTAATCCTGGAGTCGAATGTGTTAAATCAGCTGCCGCTCTGATCTGACATAAACGTGTTTAAGTTATTCCGTTGTCTTCTGCATGTGTTCTGCTTTATTTTTATTAACATGCATTACTTGTCACTATTGTTGTCATGAGTGTGATTTAAACCCTACCCACTATATCAGTTGTTTAGATGGTTAGAAATGGTTGCACTGGCACCCAGATGCGGAGTGGCAATCGGGAGAGTAGGGACTGTTCCCGGTGGGCCGGTAGTGTTTCGAGGCCGCCTGTAAAAGTAGTAATGAGAAGCACGGTGTCCGTGGTCTGTGCAGCTTCAGGTTTATAAGGACGCTCCGGAGATTAAGTTGGACAATGCAGCAATATTCCCATATGATGTTAATAACAGACTGGTCAGAGACATTCAATTTCATTTTCTTGTTTCTTATCCTTCTCTAATAAAGGACAGTTTGTGTTACTCCTTAATATGTAGGCCTCATGTTTTTTATTATAGCTTACTTTGGTTTCATAACCTTCTCAATTAGTCTCACATCCCTGGACCAATAACGTGACCTATATACGTATATAATGTAGTTTACATTCATCACACCGGGAACACCACAATGCTTCTTAATCTTTTTATTTTGGTGCTGTCACTTGTCAGATGAAAAGAAACATGAAATATTGTTTTACATATGCTCACAGCGTTTATTAAAGTCACTTCTTTTTCTATTTTTTGTCCCTTTTGTGATTGTTCTGTATGAACATAAATTGTACAAAGACAAGAATTAGACATAGCTTATAGAGATTTGTGCATTTGGCTGTAAAACATGTTCACGCATTGTGAGTAAGGGTTTGAAATTGAGCCTAATGTCATTAGGGTCCATTTCCTGAGAAACATTAATTCCCTCTGCCCACTTTTGAGGCAAAGTAGGCTAAATAATAATACATTTTATCTATATTAAGCTTTACATGGTAGGCTAGACCTACTTAAAAAACACTTTAAGGTAAAACCAGCACATTATCACTTTTAAAACAAACATGAAACTAGCATTTTTAAAGCAATTAAAACACAGTGTAGCCTACAACTTTGTAAAAAAAAAAAAGTGGAGTGACTAGTAGGCTAAGTAGATATTTTTACATCCTTACACATTCATTCGGTCCGCTATAGTCTGATGGGCTTTTTCAACGTTTGATAACAGCCGTATTTCCCTTTCTGCATATTATAGGCTTCACCTCCTCATTACTTTTCATTAGAAGCTGCTGCTCATTGGGTGAAACATGCGTATTTTCCATTTCTGCATCAGTAAATCTGATTGATACCGTGGTCTACAGTAGGGCTCAAATGTTTGAGCACCCCAGGTAAAAATTTGTATTAACGTGCATAAAGAAGCCAAGAAAAGATGGAAAAATTTCCAAAAGGCATCAAATGACAGACTAGACATTTGTATAATATGTCACAAAAAGTTAGATTTTATTTCCTTCATTTACACTTTCAAAATAACAAACAAAAAAAAATGGCGTCTGCAAAAGTTTGGGCACCCTGCAGAGTTTCTAGCATGCACCGCCCTCTTTGGAAAGCTAAGACCTGACAGTGTCATGGATTGTTCTCAATCAACGTCTGGAAAGACCAGGTGATGTCAATCTTAAAGGTTTTAAATGCCCAGACTCATCTGACCTTGCCCCAAAAATCAGCACCATGGGTTCTTCTAAGCAGTTGTCTAGAAAACTGAAACTGAAAACCGTTGACGCTCACAAAGCAGGAGAAGGCTAGCGTAATAGCAAAGCGTTTTCAGATGCCAATAGCCTCTGTTCGGAATGTAATTAAGAAATGGCCGTCATCGGGAACAGTGGAAGTTAAAGCAAGATCTAGAAGACAAAGAAAAATATCAGACAGAACAGCTCGCAGGATTGGGAGAAAAGAAAGTCCAAACCCACGTTTGACTGCACGATCCATCCAGAAAGACCTGGAAGACACTAGAGTTGTGGTACACCATTCCACTATAAAGAGATACTCGTACAAATATGGCCTTCTTGGAAGAGTCATCAGAAGAAAACCTCTTCTACGTCAACACCACAAAAATCAGCGAAGTGAATCAATCATGCTTTGGGGTTGTATTGCAGCCAATGGCACAGGGAACATTTCACGTTGCACCTCAAAATCCACAATGGAATACATCAAGAGGTGTAAACTGAAGGTTTGCCATGGCCTTCACAATCTCCTGACCTCAACATTATTGAAAATGTTTGGACAGACCTTAAAAGAGCAGTGCGTGACAGACAGCCGAGAAATCTCAAAAAACTGGAAGACTTTTGGAAGTAAGAATGGGCAAAGATACCTCAAACAAGAATTGAAAAACTCTTGGCTGGCTACAAAAAGCGTTTCCCTGCTGTGATACTTGCCAAAGGGGGCAGTACAAGGTATCAACTCTGCAGGGTGTCCAAACTTTTGCAGACGCCATTTTTTTTGTTTTCTGTTTTTTTGAAAGCGTGAACGTGTACTTATTCCAGCTATATACACCTGGCTTGACATAGCTTCACCTTGTCATCCTAGCTAGGCAAACCTGCAACCGATTAAGCCCTAATGAGCGGATCACACTAAGTCAAGCTGCACTTTTTCACTTATCCTAGATAGCTTTATTCTACTTTTGTGCAACTGGTCAGTTTCCTGTTCCGTGTCTCCTCCTCGGCTCATTCTCCCGGTTCTCCCACATTCCACCTCCCGTGTCTCCTCCTCGGCTCCCGGTCTCCATATATCTTCACGTCCCGAGTTTCCCCCCAGCCTCCAGTCCTCCGCTTCCCTGTTCCTGGCGCCCATCATCCCACTTCCTAATTTTTTTTTTTTTTAGTTTTCCCTAATAAACCCTGTTATTATTGAGCTGTGCATTTGAGTCCTTCTGTGCTACCATAACACAAGCGTACCAAAATGTATCCCCACAATCGTACAAGAACGTTCACTCTGCTTATTGGTCAGTAAGTAAATACAGGAAGAAGGTCCTATGTTCTGGACTATTGCACACATTGTTTCGCGAACCACCTGCTCTTCTCACCGAGACTTTGCTTTGCTTCGCAGTATCTGTCTCTAACTTTAGTGGTGGCTGGTTTGACCATGGAAATGCAAGTAACGGCAGTCTTTTTCTGTGAGAGAAAAGCAGCACGCTGCTACAGTTTGCACCATCTGCCACATCGCAGATTGAAAAGCACACCTGACTACAGGACCCATTTAGCTCCCACTTGCGGAATACATGGTGCATTTTGAGGTTGGATCGCGTTCTCTGCACAAACTCCAGAGTTTGATTGAAAGCGAAACCGAGACTACCTCTTTGTCCGCTTTTAGTGTGCATATTAGTGTGATTTTTTTTTTTGCATTCACACCTGCCCAAATGAACCGTACCAAGAGGAAAAAACAACTCTGGTGCGATTCAACCAAAATAAATGAGGCAGGTGGGAAAGCCCTCTCAGTCCATGGTGATTTGGCTTGGTAACCAGAGGGTGGCCGGTTCAAGTCCAGGTGCGTGTGTGCGTGGTGACTGTATCCCCAGTCTGCATTGCAACGTCCCTCAAGCTATCTATGTGGCTGTACAGAATCCTCTAAGGAAGTTCTCCTTTCAGTGTAGAGTTTGTTAATACCCTAATGAGGGAGACAAGCTGGAACTCGGGTCTGTAAATCCTTGTCAACGTGATTGGTTTCTCTGACAAAGCGAGGGGGAAAAAAAAAAAGTTCAAAGACATTCCTGTGCCAAAACCACAAATAAAAGTAATTAAACACAGCAACATCATCAATCTCCCCACCGGTGCGCCTACCAGGCCGGTCTCTGCTCTGAATTAACACCTGGTGGGCTTTTGCTGGGCCGGTGTGGAGGCTGGCTGAAAGCCTGGGCTACTATCGTACCTGGCGCCAAGCCAGAGCAAGATGCTTTTATAAGGCCTGAGAGATAGGAGTGCATCGTTCACTCCAGGGGACGAGCGGCTGAGTCTGTTTATGAGGACATTATTCTGCAGCACACATATCACACATGTCGTTGGGAGTGAAGGGATTACACCAGGTAGATTGGGACGGCCAGCAAATTCTATGCATGATATTGATGTGAAAGTGCATCAAGAACATTTGCATACTATAACCCTATTGATTTACTATTTGCTTGCGCTTCAGTGCAATATTTAACACATCCAAACATGTTGGGAATGAGATTCTGACTTCCACATTTGTGTTGCCTGTGGGAATATACAAAGATACAGACCATGAGATTGTGATAATACTTTTGTGATGTACCGAAGCAAGTTAAACAGTAAATCCATGCATGGAATCCGGTCATCCAAAATAATTCTCTAAAGCTTGTTTCATGTACAGTATTAGTATTGTGGTTCAAGGTTTATTCATTAGTACCTAAGGGAGATACATTTCAGTTAAGGAATCACAGCAATACCAATTCCCAAGACATTATTAAAAATAAATACATTAACACAAGTATCATCACAGTATCAAAAAAAGAGGTAGGCATTAGCATTAGCTTACCTGTTTCCCTTAATCCTACGACTCTGTTTCAAACACTTGGGCGTCCAGCGAACGTCTGCATGATAAATGTGAGTATTTCATGTCACTCAGGTTAATTAAAAGGCTGTCGCACCTGACTGATGTAGAGGATGTGATGAAATAGGCCTGAATAACCAATTCCTTCTCTTGCGTGTTTAAAAAAAATGAGAAGATTTGACTGCTGGCTGCTCCATCGCTGATGGAAATGGCATTATTTGTGTTCCATTGTGTAGCGCACTGCTATGTCACAAGATCCTGAAAACAACATTAAAGACACTACAAGTAGACTTCTTTATGTGATAACATCTTTCAAGCTATTCTAATGGTGAAGGAATGCATAAAGATAAGACAATATTGGTGAAGTGTATGTGTTGCTTTCAACTGTGTCCCTAGGTATAATCCTGGTTGGGTGTGCATATGTAATGCAAATGTAGTAATTGAAGCTACAACCACATAGCAACATCATTTACTAATGTTGCATAGAACCTATTTTTTATACATCTATGTTGTCTGTGTATGGCGTGTGTTACTGCAGTTTCATTTAGACCATGGCAGAAAGCTCCGAAGGAACTTGTTTTGGTGGGACATGGTTACATTCAAATGTTGTTTTAGTCATGCGAGAGAAAACTCAGATTGGACAGATAGTCTAGCTAGCTGTCTGGATTTACCCTGCAGAGATCTGAAAAGCAGTTAACTATCAGAAATTCACCGGAGGTTAGAATTCCAACATAAACAGGAAGGGGACGGATATTCGGCCGAAAAGAGTGAAATCAGCCGGAATTTCCAGCGGCAACGGAGTAATCGCAGAGGCAGAACGTTGTGGATATAGACCAATTTCAGAGTGAATTGCACACAACCAGGGACCCCAACAATGGTTTCCAAAAATTAGGTTTTGGAAATGGAAGCCTGTGTGACGCAATTGCAGCCCATAAACATACATTACATGGCAGCAGGAATGATTTCAGTGTTACGGTGGTGGTAAACAAAGACTTGTAAAACTTTGATATGAGGTAACATTTTAAGGTGAAGGAGCTCCTGGATGTCCATGGTGAGGAAAAAAATTAAGTGGCAAATGATGGGGGACAGTTTAAAATCCTGTTACCTTCTGCAGTTAAAGCAAATGCTCTGTTTTTTGTTGTTGAGGAATTAGAGAAGCAAATAACCTGATAATATATCCATGGGAACAGCCTGGGCTGGTCCCCAGTCTACCAGACAGACAACCAAATTCACATCTATGGGCAATTTAACCTTTAGAGAACTAACGTCCCACCGGCGGCCGCGGGAGATCGTTGTTCCCATGATCTTGTTTCAATGGATGTAAAATAAAACCCATAACAGCTAGAGCATTCATTCTTCTTGCAGCATAAAGTTAAGGCTTCTGACTTTCATGGCCTTAAGCCGTACACAGTTATGTGACGTCTGGTGCAAAACCGCGTGACAGTTTTTATTGTAAATGAAAGTATCAACATCTCTGAAACTAAAAACATTATACAGTTCAAATAACTTCTGTTCATGTTTCTACATTTAGAAAACTTTTGGATCATTTATTTGTGGGTTTATTAAGTAAAGATGTGATGAAAACAAGTCTAATTTTTGTAGTTTTCTTTATTCATGACATTTCAATACATGTATTAATTATTATGGTTTATTGACTTACATTAAGCTTAGGTTGTACTGAAAATACTCCAAAGAAATAGCATCACAAGAAGCTAAAATACCAGTGTAGGCACTGGAGGACCAGTTCTATTGCAGGGTCCAAAGGGTTAAATAATAAATTGAAAAAAAAGCTTGCATTTATTTTGACTTTTTCCACCAAAGATGGTTATGAATTATTTCACTAGTGTAACACTCTGGATTATAGGGGCTTTACAGTTTGCCTTAAGCTTTGTTCCGGGAAATGTGGTTAATCATAGCTGCTGCTGACATTTAGCTTTCTACAACAGCTCTCTTCAGGGTGACACAGTGATCATAAATTCCTGTGTCTCCCTGATTTTATCTCATACATTTTAACTCCTTTCCTGCTTAGCGCTCCTGTATTCAGACAACCCTAGGGTGTTGGTTTGTACCTCCCGCCCTCTGTCTGTCAGTCTCCACCCTATTTTTCCTGAGTGTGAGGTAATTACCTCCCTATATGAATTCACTGAAGCTAGATCTGTGGCAGATATGATAAAAAATAGCTGACAGGGATTTTGACAAAATGGACACATTGTCTCATAGAAAAAGGGGCTTCTAATGAATTCTGATGAGGCCCACCTCGATAATTATCTCTATGTCATTCAGATGAGGCCTGGGATAAGACATTTTGTTTGCTAAGTCTGGCAGTGATTGTCATGCAAAAGTGACTTACCGCTGACTTTTGGACAACCTTGGTTTGGAGTTTATGATGACTTTGTCTAGACTGAAAATGCTGTTCTGCAAGATATCCTTGAATGATAATCGGATGTCTGGTCCACTGCTTTGTCTGTGGCCATCATTGCCTTGCATGGATATCTTTATTTGCAGCATAAAAGCAGCTGTTAGTTCAATCAAATTCCCACTTGTGGTCCTTTTAGAGTTTACAAGCAGGAAGAGAAATCAAAATCTTGTGAGTAAAAAGCTCCCCTAATCCTCTCAAGCTTTTTGATGTGGCATGAGATGGGAATACCATTGCAGGAAAATCTAAAAGCTTTCGATACTGATTTACCAAAAATGCCTTCTAGCCAACAGATTAACAGTTCCCCAGAGTGTGTTAAGTAAAGCCTCACTGAATCTGACTTTCATGTTTTTTCTTTATAGGGTCAACTTTCCAGCAAAGGTCAGGCAGGCTCTGAATCACTCCCATGCCTATTGCATTAATACACAAATAGTTACATTAATTGCTTTAGAATAGAACTGAGCTGACCTGTGAACAGAGGTAAGTTTTTGAAAAAATTGTACTTCTAGGAGTAGTTTTAAATCACTATACTTTTACTTGTACATGTGTAGGTTAGTGAAGAAGAAACTTTACTCTTTCTCCGCTACATCAGCTACAATGAGCTCCTTACTTTTTTTACCTCTTTGGTATTCTACGCGTCATTGTTTTTACCCCAGCGTACGTCTCATTTTAATGTTTTATTTGGACAGAGAGAGAGAGAGAGTTCCGCTGAACACGTGACTGTGTTTCACCAATCAAACGTCGTTGTGCAGTCACGTGGCCATACTTGATCTCAGCGGCGGGACAGGTTAGCTTTACAGTCGTAGCAAAACAAATGTCAGAATCAACCGTCGCCAAGGCAACGCAGACCAGGAGGAACCCCCCTCCCGGCCTCATAGATAAAGCATGGTTACCTTTTAGGAAAAGTGCGACACAGCAGCTACATTGTGCGGCGTCTTCTGTGTCGGTCAAAACAAACGAACATGTGAGCATTCAAAAACTCAACATCTAACCTGAGGAAACGTAGCGGTAGTTTTAGTTTTTGCTGTGGAGAGGTGGATGTTTGTCTTTTAGGTTACATACAGTATGTTTTGCACATGCAGTATCCATCCAAATTTGATGTGACAAGTCTCTCACTTAAGCTATTTTGTAATTAATAAATTAATTTTAATTTATTTTATTGATTGGATGAACTATAATTTGCCTAAAGATGATTATTTTGTATTTTTGTCTGTCTGATTGATGCTTGTTAAGAAATAAATCAGTCGTTGCTCAACAGTTACTCACTACTTGAAATACTCAAGTAATTATTTGGATGACTACTTTTACTTGAGTCAAATTATTCTGAAGTAACAGTACTTTTACTTGAGTACAATATTTGGCTACTCTACCCACCTCTGCCTGTGAAAGCTAAAGCCAGGCTTAGAAAAGGGTGTCCTGGGCATTGTGTTATGCAGATAAAAAGATCAAAAAGAAGCCATTGCTTGCTGGGCTGTTTACAATCAGGTAGACACAGGGGTTTATTCCCTACACGCTGCAGAGTAAATCTTATCAGATTGGCTACAGGGATTGCACAGGCATCTGCTATGTCAGCCTTTTCTCATCCTCGAGTGAGAGACGCTATAGTATTCTGTCCCTCTAGAATTTAATTTGGGGAACAAACCTGTAATTATCTGCCCGTGTTGGAATGACAAAGAGGACTATGTTCCATTGGCTCACTTGCCAGAACAATAATTGCAGCAGACGTGAAAAAGAACGTGTATAAGATGTTTGTCATAAACCAAAATTTGAGTTTTTCATGTCGGAAGGATTAGAGACTGGCTATTTTATATTATATTTTTTTAAGGCAAGGCAGCTTAATTTGTATAGCACATTTCAGCAACAGGGCAATTCATTCAAGTGTTTTACACAGTCAAAACAGTTGAAAAATAAAAACAGATAAAACACAAGAATAAAAGGAATTAAACATTAAAGAAATGAACAACCATTTAAAGAAAGGCAACATCAAAAAGAAAGGTCTTTAGCCTTGATTTAAAATAACAGTAGCAGCGGATCTGCAGTTTCTGGGAGTTTATTCCAGATATGAGGAGCATAGAAACTGAACGCCTCCCCCTGTTTAGTTCTGACTCTGGGGACAGAACCAGACCTGTCCCAGATGACCTGAGAGGTCTGGGTGGTTTTTAGTATAGTAGAAGATCAGAAATGTATTTTGGCCTTAAAACATTTAGTGTTAAAAATGAGTGTTATAAACTAGCAAAAGTACTTTGAAATCAATTCTTTGAGGCACAGGAAGCCAGTGTAAGGATTTCAGAACTGGAGTGATGTGATCCAGTCTCTTGGTCTTACAGGGCTGCCAACTCTCACGCATTGGCCGTGAGACACACGCATTTGACTGGTTTCACATGCTCACACGCCACACCCCCGATTTCTCACGCTTAAGTGTCAACCCGGTTGGTCAAAGATAAGTTTATCTATAGATAAAATATCTGTTGAGCCACTCGTGATTGACTAGTATGTGCTTTCAGAGACTGTGAGGGGGTTCAAGAGCGCTCCCTGTCTGTGGAATTTTCAAATTGTCGCAAACTGAGAACATTTTTTTTCACGATCCATCCCAGGTGCATTTCCCCGGCTTCAGGTATGAGCTCTGAGTATTACAGACCCGTCCGTCGCGTCGTGTCCATTCTCTCTTTAAAGATAGAGGTGAGCAGTGCGGCTGGTGTGTAGCAACTTCAGTTCATTTTAGTGAACCTGCTCTGCTGTGGACAGTGACGCGTTGCATCTGTGCAGACCTCCGATAATGAGCAACGTACAGCCATCTCTAAACTTTGTCAGAGACCATCTTTCTATGCAATGGTCTGAGTGAGATACTACCATATCAGCAGAGCAATGACATGCACAGCAGACTATATTACAATTTTCCAAATCTCTGAGATGGGACAACAGAGATGGGTGGAGTTATATTTTGAATGTGCACAAAGTTGTAAACATGAGCAGAAATCTGATGAAACAGATCTGAGCTATACTATAATATATATAAGATATGGGCCACTATTGTGCTTCTCTAACCTCTGTGCATCTCTAAATGTAACTTTAAATAATTCATTCAATGTTTCATAAAATTAACAAATAGTCTTTATTTTCCCAAAAAAGTAAATACAGTAAGTGTGGCACAGAGGATGAGGGCCTAACATTACTGAACATTGGCACAAAGGTTAAAGGAGTAGAATTTATGTAAATCAGTGGTTCTCATTCTTTAGAATTGCAGTGGTCTTAGTTGATCCCTCAACATTAATTTAACTTTGGGTCCCTGGTGGACCTGTTCACCACAGACCCAAATCTTCTCAGCTGTTGCTAACATATGCTACTGTCTCTTCAAGCGGCTCCTTATGTTTGGCACATTGTCTAGGTCAGTTCTTTTATCATAAGAAGGTAATACAATGTGTAATCAAGTGATGACTGATTAACATTAATGTAAATGCTAAATGCCCTAATACCTGTTGATACTACAACACTGAAAAGGCTCTTAACCCCACAGCTCTGCACATACCATGTAAGACTTGATTTCTCCATTTCTTTTCTTCATAAAACTCTCCAGAAAGTGCCTTTTAATTGTTTATTTTTCAAAACAAATTCCTGGGGGGCATACCCCCAGACCCCCCTAGGGAGAGCCCCCCATCCGCCCACACATAACAAATCCCAATTTAAACCCTGAAGGATAATGATGCTGAAAGAGCCAAAGAAATTGCTTTGTACGTGGCAAAATAAAATAGGCAACAGGAGGAGGTTTTGTAAATGGGCTGTATTTATATAGCGCTTTCAGATGTTGTATAATGTCCTCCAGGTTTTTATGGTTGATCGTATGAAATTCTGTCATATTGGAACGAGTTTTGCTTGAACACATACACTCACCGGCCACTTTATTAGGTACACCTGTCCAACTGCTCGTTAACACTTAATTTCTAAGCAGCCAATCACATGGGGGCAACTCAGTGCATTTAGGCATGTAGACATGGTCAAGACAATCTCCTGCAGTTCAAACCGAGCATCAGTATGGGGAAGAAAGGTGATTTGAGTGACTTTGAACGTGGCATGATTGTTGGTGCCAGAAGGGCTGGTCTGAGTATTTCAGAAACTGCTAATCTACTGGGATTTTCACGCACAACCATCTCTAGGGTTTACAGAGAATGGTCCGAAAAAAAAAAACATCCAGTGAGCGGCAGTTCTGTGGGGTGGAAATGCCTTGTTGATGCCAGAGGTCAGAGGAGAATGGCCAGACTGGTTCGAGCTGATAGAAGGGCAACAGTGACTAAAATTACCACCCGATACAACCAAGGTGGGCAGAAGAGCATCTCTGAACGCACAGTACGTCGAACTTTGAGGCAGATGGACTACAGCAGCAGAAGACCACACCGGTGCCACTCCTTTCAGCTAAGAACAGGAAACTGAGGCTACAATCTGCACAAGCTCATCGAAATTGGACAATAGAAGATTGGAAAACGTTGCCTGGTCTGATGAGTCTCGATTTCTGCTGCGACATTCGGATGGTAGGGTCAGAATTTGGCGCGTCTACAACATGAAAGCATGGATCCATCCTGCCTTGTATCAACGGTTCAGGCTGGTGGTGGTGGTGTCATGGTGTGGGGAATATTTTCTTGGCACTCTTTGGGCCCCTTGGTACTAATTGACCATCGTTGCAACGCCACAGCCTACCTGAGTATTGTTGCTGACCATGTCCATCCCTTTATGACCACAATGTACCCAACTTCTGATGGCTACTTTCAGCAGGATAATGCACCATGTCATAAAGCTGGAATCATCTCAGACTGGTTTCTTGAACATGACAATGAGTTCGCTGTACTCAAATGGCCTCCACAGTCACCAGATCTCAATCCAATAGAGCATCTTTGGGATGTGGTGGAACGGGAGATTCGCATCATGGATGTGCAGCCGACAAATCTGCGGCAACTGTGTGATGCCATCATGTCAATATGGACCAAACTCCCTGAGGAATGCTTCCAGCACCTTGTTGAATCTATGCCACGAAGAATTGAGGCAGTTCTGAAGGCAAAAGGGGGTCCAACCCGTTACTAGCATGGGGTACCTAATAAAGTGGCCGGTGAGTGTATCTTGTACTTGATATGGAGGCACTACATAGACCTGACAAGATGGCGCTGAGATGTTTGGCTGGCCGTCTGTCACTCCATTCTATTTTTGTTTTATATCTATTATTACTTTACTTACGTTGTCAAGGCGTATTATCGCTTTTTACCTATGATCGCCAAGCGCTGCTTGAGATTGGAGTCTTCTGCAATCAGTTTAAACTTGATCTACTGACAAGCTCACCTCCACCTCCATGCCTCGAGGAAGTTCCGGCCTTCCTGAGGCGCCCGCCCTCTACCATGTTTCCAAGAGACGGTGCAGAAGACGTGGTAAACGCGGAGGTGTCCGGTAAGGTTGAAGGCCATTCTGGGGACTACTCGTGTGCTTGGTCGCTGGACGGAGCTTTATCTATTGGATGACACTGTTCTGCACTCGGGATGTACGGGTCCGTCACCGATGGATCCGCCGGTGTTCCTGGCGCTGGAGGCTTAGGCGACGGCGGCCGCCGGTGGACTCTGATCGGCTGGTGTTTTCCTCTGCCAGCTGGCGTGTACCGACTAGGAGAAGAGGTGTGGATCGTCGGAACCTTCGCTCCCTGAAGCATGTCCGGCCCGTATCTGACACTCTTATTTTAAATCTGGCTCTGCTGAATGTGAGATCTGTCACAAACAAAACGTTTTTATTGAACGATCTCTTTATTGCACGTAGTTTGGATTTTATGTTTCTGACGGAAACCTGGCTCAGTGAAGGTGATCTTGCTCCTTTATTGGAACTTCTTCCCCCTGGATGCAAATACTTTAACTCCCCTCGCATTACCGGTAAAGGTGGAGGACTGGCATCCATTTTTAAATCTACTTTTTGCTGTCAACAATCTTCAGCTGCAGGCTACTCCAGCTTTGAGCTGCAACTCTTTGAGGTAAAGCTTTCGGAATCTTTCCTCTGTGCGGTGATCTATCGGCCACCAAAATTCAACAAAGACTTTGTTCGGGACTTTGCAGACTTTGTATTGGGTGTCACTCTTAAATATGACCGCTTTTTGATTGTTGGCGATTTTATTTTATTTATTTTAATTTTATTTATTTTAATATACATGTGTGTTGTTAGAACAGACCTCTGGTCAAAGACTTTATGAATGTAATTGACTCTTTTAACCTTATGCAGTCTGTTCGGGAACCCACCCATGAAAAGGGTCATATTTTGGATCTTGTCCTGTCATATGGGCTGGACATACAGATAACTGAGATCGGCCACACATGTTTATCTGACCATTTACCCGTTTTATTTTCCATCTCCGTGCCTGCTCCCTCTCTCAGCACAGCTCCTCTGCGCCATTTTTGTGTTCTTAATTCTGGAACTCCACAGTTGTTTTGTGCTATGTTTAAAGACTCTTTTTTTTAGATTCTCTGGATGATCTTAATGACCGCAGTGTGGAGGAATGCATAGCAATGTTTGATTCTCTCTGTACTAAGATTTTAGATTTGATTGCACCCATGTCTTTAAAGCGCACAAAGCCCCAGAAGGAGCCCTGGCTGAATGAGTCTACTCGTACACTCAGCCGCACATGTAGACAGGCGGAGAGAAAATGGAAAAAGGACAATCTTCAAATTTCTAGGGAGCTCCTTCAGGACAGTCTTATTAACTATCAGCAGGCTGTAAAAACTGCAAAAACTGATTATTTCTCCTCACTTGTGTCAAAAAATGCTCATAAGCCTCAGGTTCTTTTTAATGTATTTGATTTGCTGGTGAACCCTGGTGATGCTGTCTGTATGGAGCCTTCTTCTAGCTTGTGTGAGGCTTTTCTGCAGTTTTTTACGGATAAGATCTCTGCTATTAGAATCCCACTCTCTCGGTCTGCTCAGGTCCCTTCAGCTCCTATAGCAAGTACAGCTGTCTTTGACAGCTTTTGAACCGGTCACTCTTACTGAACTGAATGAGATAGTTGCACATCTACGCCCTGCTAACTGTCAAACAGATAGTATTCCATCATCTCTGTTTAAGGAGGTATTCTGTTCAGTGGAGTCTTTTATTTTGAAATTTATTAATTTGTGTCTTAGTTCTGGCTGTGTTCCAACTTCCTTTAAACATGCCATAGTTCAGCCTCTTCTGAAGAAGAAGAACTTAGACCCTATGGATTTGTCTAATTTTAGACCCATTTCTAAGCTCCTTTTATTTCAAAGGTTTTAGAAAGATCTGTGTTAATTCAGATCCAAGAATTTCTGAAAACAGTTGATGTTTGTGAACAGTTTCAGTCAGGTTTTAGGTCTCGTCACAGTACGGAGACTGCTCTATTAAAAGTTTTTAATGATCTGTTCATACATCTTGATGCTGGCAATTGTGCCATTTTAATTCTGCTTGATTTGACTGCAGCCTTCGACACAGTTGATCATAAAATTCTTCTGTGGCGTTTAGAGCACTGTGTTGGCTTAAAAGGCACTGCTCTTAAGTGGTTTGAGTCGTATTTAACAGACAGATCAATTGCAGTACAAATGGGACAGTTTTCATCTTCAGTGGCTCCTCTGACCTGTGGGGTACCGCAGGGGTCAGTTTTGAGTCCACTGTTATTCTCCCTGTATATGCTACCACTGGGTTCTATTTTCAGGAAACATGACATCTCTTTCCACTGCTTCGCTGATGATGTGCAGATGTATCTACCGCTAAAGGTTCCAGCTAAAGAATATTTGCAGGCTGTGATAAACTGCATGAGCGATATTAAGACTTGGATGGATCTTAACTTTTTAAAACTTAATGAGAACAAAACGGAGGTTGTCTTGTTTGGGCGTCCAGAGTTGGTTCAGGTTTTTACCAGCTCCCTTGGCCAACTAGCACCTCACTTAAGATCCCATGCCAGGAATCTTGGAGTGATTGTCGATAGTGCTTTTAAACTAGATAAGCAGGTCAGTGCTGTGGTTAAGGCTAGCTTTTTTCAGCTTAGACTGATAGCTAAAGTCAAACCGTATCTGACACAGGCTGACCCAGAAAAAGTTATTCATGTTTTTATCACCTCTCGCCTGGATTATTGTAATTCCTTGTATACAGGCATTGGGAAGTCTGAGCTTTATCGTCTGCAGCTTGTACAGAATGCAGCAGGAAGAAGCAGGAGCACATTACTCCAGTGCTCTCATTGCTTCACTGGCTTCCGGTCAAGTATCGGATTGATTTTAAGGTCATTTTATTTGCTTTTAAATGTATCAATGGGCTTGCCCCAGAGTATCTTACGGACCTTGTCAGGCTGCATAGGCCCTCAAGAGACCTCCATTCAGGCAGTCTGATGGTCCTAGAGGTTCCTAGGTCGAAACTGAGATCCAGAGGTGATCGAGCCTTTTCAGTGGCTGCTCCAACTCTGTGGAACTCATTGCCTGTAGCTGTGCGGACTGCTAGAAGCTTGTCCACTTTTAAATCATTGCTGAAGACTTATTTATTTGAAATAGCGTTTGGCTCTGGGGAGCCGCACTGATGAATGTTGTACTCTATTTTCTTAGTATTTGTTATTTACTGTGTCTTCTATTGTATCTGTTTTTACTGTTATGTACTTTGGTAGGCCTCGGCCTTGGAAATGTGCTAAACAAATAAATTTGACATTGACATGTCTAATCTTCAGAATTTTGTCTTTGAAGAAGGAGGCAAAGTCATTGCAGACCTTGGTAGATAAAAGTTCAGATGATACTGGTACTGGAGGGTTTGCCTATCGACAGTAGCAAACAAAGCAGAAGAAGGACTTCCTTACGTTCCTCAGTTTCAAATTATAAATGTGAAGTCTCTCTTTAAAGGTGTTATAATGGACCACCTTTGTGGCAAAAAAAACAACTCTTTTTTTATGTTCTCACCAGTAGGACATTTCTCCATGGGGATCTTTTCTTACCAGAGACAACTTTGACCTTGGTGGGAGCAATACAACTTTTGTAATTTTACAGTTGAAATTACCTACAAGCTCAGTCACTGAGAGCTCAGAGAGGGCGGGTGTGGAGGAGAAAAGCTGAGTAAATGTTTCAATGGTGTTTTCAGTGATATACCGTTTTCTGATTAACTTTGTTTGGACACTTTTGGGCACAGAGATATTGCCGTTAAAGAAAACACAGGAATGATCAGAGAGAGCAATGTCAGTCACCACAACCTTGGAAAAATTCAGACCCTTAGAGACAATCAAGTCCTGAGTGTGCCCCTCATTGTGCGTGGGCTCTGTCACATGCCAAGTCAGTCCATAGTGTCACACCCCAGTCTGTGAACTTCAGATTCCCTGTGTTTTTTGTTTGTTTTTCCCTGTCAGTCTTTCCCTGTGTCTCCTCCCCTGTGTGGGGTGTGTGTTTGACTTCATCTTCAGGGGCGTGGTGCAGCTGGTATTATCAGGTACACCTGACTACTATCACAAGCAACAATAATACAAGAAACCCAGCTCTCCAGTTACTTGTCGCCTGATTGTTTTCCACCCACCATGTGGTAAACTCCTCAGGACTTCATTTTCAGTGTTTCAGTCTTTAGTGAGAAATATTAGTTTTGACATTTGTTGTACCGCTGAAAGTAACTTTGTCTCTCATCTGCAACACCTGCCCAATCTCATCCACTGCAGTTGCCTGCCACGCTCCCTCACCACCTGTAAACCTCCCCTTCCATTAGGATTGTCTCCACACCACCATCCACTCACTCTCTGACTTATTTCCACCAAGAGTCAATAAACCATCTTCAACGATAACATCAAGTCTGTGTTCTGAATCTGCTTCAGTGGCCTGTAACTCCTCAAAAATACAGTTCAATCACAACTGAAAATATGCCTCTTTGTGTGTGATTAGAGGTGAATGAATATTTGTTTGTTTGTGTTGAAGCGAAGGGTCAGTTCTGTTGCATATGTACGTACATTTGACGGCGGGGGAGGTTGTTGCTCGGACAGACCTGCCCCTAATGATAAAAAAAAATCCTAAAGGAAACACTGAGCAAGTAAGTAGGAAAATTCAGGTATTGGCATTGTTCAATTCATAATGTAATTTCAAGTGACTTAAAATGACAAGCACTTTCTCTTATTACATTCCCCTTTACTGGAAATAGTCCTTAATAGCAATAATAATTTATATCAAAATCGGGTCTAAAAACTCCTAGTGCCTAATATAGTGCCAAATATGTCCTGTGCCACAAGTTCATACGTTAGTCATTACACATCTCATACATTAGATATATTACTTCTGAAGCAATTTGGGGGGTAAAGTGAGTTTGATACAAACTTAAATGAGAGAAGTTTTCTCACTTGCGATTTCTTTTAATGGTTCCGTGTAAAGTGTATTCTGTTTGATCTTTGCTACGGCTGAAGTATTTTTTGAAGCAATTTATAACACATGTGATTCAACACCACATAAAATCCTCATGATGGAGTCGGAGTCGCAACAGAGTAGCTCATTTATTTTCTTCTGTCTCTCTCATTCTTTTTTCCAAACAGGCTCCGTCTTTGAGAACAAACTGAGACTTAACTTGAAGATACTCTTTGCCTTTTCATGAGCAGGATTTTTAGAAGTTTTAGACTTTGAGATTCAGTCAGTTGACCACTTGCCTAATGTGAGATTATTTTAACAGAGTTGAGGGACTGCGTGTCTGTGAGATCAGAAGCTCTTATTATGGCTGTATGACAAAGTGGTTGAAAATGCTCAATTACTCACCACTTGTCTATTACACATTACAATATTTTATTTTCAGGTTGCTATAATTTACTATTGCTATTGTAACATTTCATCACAGGTATCATTACTGACAATTATTTTATTTATACGTGTGTATATGTACATATTCTTTTTTACTGTTTAGAGATATTATCTGTGGGACCAAATGGATTATCTTATTTTACTATTTTGGATTTGTTTGTGTTAGAATTATATTACACATGAGAGACACAAGCCTGGCTGCGCAGCACGGTATATGTAGGTCTGTCTGGTGACTAGAGGTGTGGTTTAGGCTTGGCTCTGCTCCCGAACCTTAGTTAAAAAATTAACTCCATTTCACTAGCATGGACCATGCCACAACCATGTGTTAGTTAAAGATTTTATGAACATTATGAATGTGCAGATGGATGTCGTCTGATGGCTGGTCTGGGAGAATGTGTGATGACCGTGTGGGGGAGACTCAAAGTGGGGGTTCCGTCTCAGAAGCAGTTTTCGCCCGAATAGTTTACAGACCCCCAAAAGTGTCAGATTGTGTAGAACTGAGTTGTGTGTGGGCTTGACGGTGATTGTTGAGATTGTTTGTGAATGTAAGATCGGTATGCCTGGGATGACCTGCGGCCATGGAACTGAATGGTTTGGTGGGAGATGCCTGATCTGGCGGCTGTGGATGCTACGCCGATGCGGAAAGAGTGGCTGTAATAATGTTTGGGTGATATGGCTGAAATGCAGAGAATGCTGTTCAGCTGTTCTGGAACCAGAGTCAAGTGGCCCTTTTGGAATAGTGAAAAGTGGGTGTTGTGGAGATGCCTTGGCGGCGTATCTGGAGCCGATGTATTTGATTAGTGGCTCGTAGGGTTGAAGTAGGAGCTGAGGTGGAAGACAAATGGGGAAGGAAACTTCTAAGTTTGACTATGAGAGAGTTTGAGGTGTGGATGGTGATGTCTGATAAAACGGGAATGACGAGAAGGATTATAGACGGATGAAGTCGGTGCAAATTGTGAAACCCTCAAAAGCTGAAAAGCATTAAATGGAATGAGCATGGGTAATGAAATTGCAGATGGACATAACGTCCAGAGGGTAACAAAGCAGATATGTGGCTTGATGTGCCT
This sequence comes from Etheostoma perlongum, assembly GCA_026937815.1. Classification (NCBI taxonomy): domain Eukaryota; kingdom Metazoa; phylum Chordata; class Actinopteri; order Perciformes; family Percidae; genus Etheostoma; species Etheostoma perlongum. The sequence continues at coordinate 5,486,473 of CM049372.1, forward strand.
TAAAGCAATTCCAGCCAGTTAAAGTAGGCTGAGAGAGTATCAAGCGGCAAGCGTTGAAGGCGGGGCACGGTCCAGTCAATGATATCTGTGGGGGTAGAGACGGCCACGCCACAAAGGAGGGCGCGCAGCACCAAGGAAAGTAGTAGTAGTAGATGCTAAGAGGGTAGACGCCAATCCCCGCGGCCCTGATTTTCCCGACCTTACAGACCGAGGGGAAGATGCCTGAGAGCCGCTGAAGCCGCTGGGAGCCGCGGATCATTCTGCGGAGGAGAGAAGATCCGGGCGAAGCCGAGGCAGGTTGACCGCGGACCGCAATCGGCACCGTTTAGACATATGATGGGATCCGACTGCTGCGGTGTGACTGAAACATGCCCTGTTTCGAATAGATTGTCGTTGACATCAGGTGAACGTAGCTATAGCTCTGGATCCATGACTGAGAGCGTGGAACGCTGACCCTCTTGCGTCAAGCAATCAGAGACACAAGCATGGCTGTGCAGCACGGTATAGGTATGTCTGGTGATTAGAGGGTGTGGTTTAGGCGTGGCCCTGCTCCCGAACCTTAGTGAACAAATTAACTCCATGTCTGCCAATAGGCCTAAAACATCACATACAGTGAGGAAAATAAATCTTTGAAAACCCTGCTATTTTGCAAGTTCTCCCACTTAGAAATCATGGAAGGGTCTGAATTTGTCATCGTAGGTGCATGTCCACTGTGAGAGACATAATCTTCTTTTTAAAATCCAGAATCACAATGTATGAGTTTTTAAAAATGTATTTGTATGATACAGCTGCAAATAAGTATTTCAACACCTGAGAAAATCAATGTTAATATTTGGTACAGTAGCCTTTGTTTGCAAATACAGAGGTCAAACATTTCCTGTAGTTTTTCCCCAGGTTTGCACACACCGTAGAAGGGATTTTGGACCACTCCTCCACACAGATTTTCTCTAGATCAGTCAGGTTTCTGGGCTGTAGCTGAGAAACACAGAGTTTGAGCTCCCTCCAAAGATTCTCTATTGGGTTTAGGTCTGGAGACTGGCTAGGCCATGCCAGAACCTGCTTCTTACAGAGCCAGTCCTTGGTTATCCTGGCTGTGTGCTTCAGGTCATTCTCATGTTTGAAGACCCAACCTCACCCATCTTCAATGCTCTAACTGAGGGAAGGAGGTTGTTCCCCAAAATCTCGCAATACATGGCCCCGGGTCATCCTCTTCTACAGTGAAGTCGCCCTGTCCCATGTGCAGAAAAAACACCCCAAAGCATGATGCTACCACCCCCATGCTTCACAGTAGGGATGGTGTTCTTGGGATGGTACTCATCATTCTTCTTCCTCCAAACACGGTTAGTGGAATTATTGCCAAAAAGTTCTATTTTGGTCTCATCTGACCACATGACTTTCTCCCATGACTCCTCTGAATCATTCAAATGGTCATTGGCAAACTTAAGACGGGCCTTGACATGTGCTGGTTTAAGCAGGGGAACCTTCCGTGCCATGCATGATTTCAAACCATGACGCCTTAGTGTATTACCAACAGTAACCTTGGAAACGGTGGTCCCAGCTCTTTTCAGGTCATTGACCAGCTCCTCCTGTGTAGTTCTGGGCTGATTTCTCACCTTTCTTAGGATCATTGAGACCCCACGTGGTGAGATCTTGCATGGAGCCCCAGTCCGAGGGAGATTGACAGTCATGTTTAGCTTCTTCCATTTTCTAATGATTGCTCCAACAGTGGACCTTTTTTCACCAAGCTGCTTGGCAATTTCCCCCATAGCCCTTTCCAGCCTTGTGGAGGTGTACAATTTTGTCTCTAGTGTCTTTGGACAGCTCTTTGGTCTTGGCCATGTTAGTAGTTGGATTCTTACTAATTGTATGGGGTGGACAGGTGTCTTTATGCAGCTAACGACCTCAAACAGGTGCATCTAATTTATGATAATAAATGGAGTGGAGGTGGACCTTTTGAAAGCAGACTAACAGGTCTTTGAGGGTCAGAATTCTAGCTGAGAGACAGGTGTTCAAATACTTATTTGCAGCTGTATCATACAAATAAATAGTAAAAAAATCATACATTGTGATTTCTGGATTATATTTTTTTTTAGATTATGTCTGTCACAGTGGACATGCACCTACGATGACCATTTCAGACCCCTCCATGATTTCTAAGTGGAAGAACTATAGATAAATAGCAGGGTGTTCATATACTTATTTTCCTCACTGTATATGATTATTGTGAAAGAGACTTGGACTCCAAGTTAATAAGATTCTGACTGAGCAGCAAGATATGAATTCAGTTCCTCAGATCCAGTTTCTCTTTTTTAATCTTTCCCTTAAAATTTAAATGAATCTACATGTATTTGTGTGTGCTCAGATATGGCTTTTGGAAAGAAAATAAAGGATACAATATGAATTACTGAACAGACATTACTTAAGAAGTTCCCCAGCACACTGTCCAGAAGTCATTCTTCTTCATTCTCTACATCAGCACTAAGCCATCTACTCCCCTTCCACCAGTGCCACTCATCAACTGCCTGAAGGACATCAAGAACTGGATGGACAGTAACCTCCTCAAACTCAATAACGACAAAACAGAACTCATGGTGTTTGCCCCACAGTCACTTCTCAAAAAGGTTGGTGACATCACATTGGATGTGGATGGCTGCTCAATCTCTGCATCCCCTCAAGTATGCAAGCTGGGCGTCATCATGAACTCCACTCTTTCCTTCCAACAGCACATCAAAAACACTACTAAAACTGGAGATGTTCTTGAGGTGGTAAAAAGGCAGACCGACAGTGGCTTTCCAATTCTGTAGCTGAGACCCTCATCCACTCCTTCATCACCTCCCGACTTGACTACTGCAACGGTATCCTTTTTGGTCTGCCTAGCAAGTCTACTGACAGACTTCAGTATGTCCAGAACTCTGCAGCTAGGATGCTCACCCACACAAAACTTGGACACATTCACATCACTCCCATCCTGAAGAAACTCCACTGGCTGCCAATTAAGTCCCGGATCAAATATAAAATTCTCTTACTGACATAAAAATCTCTCCATGGACTTGCACCTCAGTACTTAACAGATCTGCTCCACCCATACACTCAGTCACGGTCCCTGCGGTCCTCTGACAAGGACCTGCTTGTTGTTCCTAATTCCAGGCTCCGGACATTTGGTGACAGAGCCTTCTGTGTCAGTGCACCATCGCTCTGGAACAAGCTTCCTCTTGCTATTCGCTCTGCCTCCTCTACTATAACCTTTACAACCCAGCTAAAAACATACCTCTTCACTGAGGCTTATGGAATTTAATCTCTCCTGGCCTCACACCTTCACCTCTTAACCCCTGGTCCAGAGCAGGCTAACAGCCAGGCTAAAATTAATCCTGGAGTCTCATGTGTTAAATCAGCTGCCGTCTGATCCCAAATGAACGTGTTTAACAATTATTCCGTTGTCTTCTGCATGTGTTTTATTTTCATTAACATGCATTAGCCTACTTGTCACTATTGTTGTCACGAGTTTGATTTAAACCCTACCACAGTTGTTTAGATGGTTCAGAATGGTTGCACTGGCACCCTGATGCGGAGTGGGACTTTTACCGGTGGGTCGGTACTGTTTCGAGGCTGCCTGGCGTGCGGCCGCTGCCCGGTGGCTGCTGCCTGCCTGCAGACCTGCGAGTTGCGTCAGTGTCCACTCTCTCTGTAAAAGTAGAGATGAGCAGCGCAGCGTCCGTGGTCTCAGCTTCAGGTTTATACAGGACGCGCTCCGAAGATTAAGTGTGACGATATAAATGTAGCGATATTTCCAGATGATAATAATGGCAGACAGGTCAGAGACCAATACATTCATGATTTCATTTTCTTGTTGCTTATCCTTCTCTAATAAAGGACAGTTTGTGTTACTCCCTAATATGTAGGCCTAATGTTTTTTGTTCTAGCTTTGGTTTCATAACTTTCTCAATTAGTCTCACATCCCTGGCCAATAACGTGGCCTATATACAGTACGTATGTAGTGTAGTTTACATTCATCACACCGGGAACACCACAATGCTACTTCATCTTTTTATTTTGGTGCGGTCACTTGTCAGAAGAACAAAAAAAACATGAATATTGTTTTACATATGCTCACAGCGTGTATTGAAGTCACTTACTTCTTTTTCTAGTTGTTGTCCCTTTCTGATTGTTCTGTATGAACATTTATTGTACAAAGAATTAGATATAGCTTATAGAGATTTGTGCATAGGGTTGTGATAAGGGTTTGATATTAAGCCTAGTCATTAGGGTCCATTTCCGAGAGAACATTAATTCCCTCTGCTCACTTTTTAAGGCAAAGGCTAAATAATAATACATTTTATTTATATAGTGCTTTACATGGTAGGCACGTCACTTTACAGTAAAACCAGCACATTTATCACATAAAAACAGAAACATGAAACTAGCATATTTAAAGTAATTAAAACACAGTGTAGCCTACAACTTTGTAAAAATGTGGAGTGACTATAGGTTAAGTAGATATTTTTACAGCCTCACATATTAAGTCAGGTCCGCTATGTTGGGCTTTTTCTCTCCGTTTGATAAGAGCCATATTTCCCTTTTTGCATATTCTTCCCCTCCTCGTTACATTCCATTAGAAGCTGCTGCTCATTGGGTGAAACATATGGCGCATGTATCTTCTCCATCTCTGCATCAGTAAATCTGAGATCGATACCGTGGTCTATGTGAGAAAGCCGTACGTGTGCACTTATCCCAGCTATCTACACCTGGCTGGACATAGCTTCACCTGTTTATCCTGGCTCAGCAAACGTGCAACCGATTAAGCCGCGATGAGTGGATCACACTAAGTCAAGCTGCGCTTTTTCATTTATCCTGGATATCTTTATTCTACTTTCGTGCAACAGGCCCCTGGAAATAAATGCCGCTGAATCTGTCAATTCGGCTTAGTGGTGCATCAAATGCAATGTACAGTACTGTATGTTCGCATCCAATTAGATTGAGTTTGGTATTGATGACTTAAACAATAACGATAATTCCAGTATAATGATTTGAAACTTGTTAGTGAGGACTAGATTAGGACTGTATTTATAACTGATTCTTGTTTCCCAACTTTGCCCCAGGTGTGTCTGTTAAAACACGGATGGAGACAACTTCTCTCTAGCTAAATTTCCATCCACTTGTCAATCAAATTATCTGAAGTTTGGTAAAAGAAAACGTATGCGAATAAAGTTGGTGAAACTGTTGATGCTTTATTAAGACTAAGCAATGTGCAACCTAGCTAACTTACTTTAAATTTGCCAGAACTTAAATATACTGACTACATAAGTTATACGACTTACAGTTCTCAAAGACACACACACACACACACTATCTCAACTGATTATCCTCCGGACAGCACTTTTTTCTCTGTGTGGCATGACAACCTCTTGTACAAAACTAAAGTAACAAACCACTAAATAACAAGCCAATTTTTGTAAAATGTAAGGAGTAGAAAGTATCGATATTTGTGTTCAAATGTAAGGAGTAAAGTCGGCACAAAAAAAGTAAAGTAAAAAGATCTGAAAAACCTACTTGAGTACAGTAACGAAGTATTTGTACTTTATTACTTCCCATCTCTGCATAGAATTCATACACAGATCCTCTGACTTCCTCCACATGGAAAAACTGGCATATTACTGGCACAGCAACTAAATGTAAATGTGCTGTATTTTATATAGCGCTTTTCTAGTCTTAACGACTACTTTTACATAGTACAGGTCCCATTCACACACATTCATACACTGTGGCCGAGGCTGCCATACAAGGTGCCACCTGCTTGTCAGATAAACATTCACACACATTCACACACATGGCGCAGCATCGGGGGCAACTCGAGTTTCAGTGTCTTGCCCAAGGACACTTCGACATGCAGAGTAGGACTGCAGAGATTGAACCCCCAACCTTCCAATTGGCAGGTAACCGCTTTACCACTGAGCCACAGCCACCCCAACTAGCACAGTTCAGTTGTAAAAATTGATCTCAGCTGCCTCAGGGTCTATCTCTCCATTACCATCCAGCCGACAGTGTAACATCACCTACTTTAGGATATAATACTCTATTATCTTCATGACTTTCACGTCTCCTTGACCACCTCTCATATTAGTTATGGACTGTTTTGTTTTATCAAGACATTTTTTAGCATTCAACTTAACAATAAACTCCATTCCATCTTTATTTCTGTAGCTGTTTATCCTCATACTATAAAGACAGGAATCTTTGTGAGTTAGTGAGGTAGTCACTCAGTCTGGCTGGTTTTCTGTCTTCAAATGAAGTAAAAAATGATACACGCAGCATACTTTTTGCGAATGTAAATAGACTCATCTGGCCATAAAAGAAGGAATCTAATCTATCTATAAATATAGGAATACAGTGTAAACCAAGAAAGCTTGATCGACTAGTCGACCTGCTGGGTCTACCACCCCCTGACTTTTGATGACTGAAGTTGACATATATTTTGTCCCTGTAGCAAGTTATGCTTAGGATAAATTAAATAACAGTACAAATAGTGGGTTTCTATTGTAGTTTTTCCTGTTTTATTTTGTGGTCTGTTTTCTCCCTTGTCTTGTTTTACTTCCAGCCTTGTGTTTTCCTACCTTTCTGATTGTCTGCCCTTCCCTGATGTGTTTCAACTGCTGAGCCCTTGAGTCACTTGTCCCTTGTTTCAACCTTGTTGTGTATTTAGTCTCTGTGCTGTCTTTGTCTCTTGTCAGTTCATTGTATGCATGTATGTATTGTCTTGTGTGGCAGCTGTGGCTCAGTGGTAGAGCCTGCCAATTGGAAGGCTGGTGGTTCAATCCCTGGCCCTGCAGTCCCATGTCAAAGTGTCCTTGGGCAAGACACTGAACCCAGAGTTGCCCCCAGTGCTGCTCCATCGGAGTGTAAATGTGTGTGAGTGTTTATCTGATGAGCAGGTGGCACTTTGTACGGCAGCCTCGGCCACACTGTTTGAATTTGTGTAAATGGTTCCTGTACTATGGAAAAGCGCTTTGAGTAGTTTAGACTAGAATAAATAAACACAGCCCATTTACATTTGTCTTGCTTCTTTGCCTTCATGTCTTTTGGAGTATTTTTGTGTGTGCCAGCCTACCTCTGGACACGTTTTTTGCGATAATTTGTTTTTAATTTAAACAAATAAGCAAATAACCAAAGAGATACCGGCTTGAATAGACATGGGGAGACCCATTTTTCTTTCCATATCTTTCAAAATGTTCAGAGCAACAGAATGGTTAGGCTTAACAAGTTGTTAAGAGCCGCCCGAGATCCTGATTGGCCCTCTTGGTCTGTCCGTTGGTTTGGGGATGGTAGCCGGAGGAAAGGCTGACAGTGGCACCGAAGGTTTGGCAGAATGAGTTCCAGACCTGAGACGTGAAATGGGGTCCCTGGTCAGAGACGATATCCTGGGGATCCCATGGAGACAAAACACATGGTGAACCAGGAGTTTGGCGGTTTCCAGAGCCGTTGGTAGCTTGGGCAGAGGAATGAAGCGGATGAATTTGGAAAAAACGATCAACCACGGTGTGTATGACGGTATTGCCTTGAGAGTTGGGCAGGCCAGTAACAAAGTCCAGGGCGATATGGGACCAGGGCCAACTGTCCCGCCAGTCTTTCTCCGCAATAGCCCACCAGAACCATTGGCGGAGCAGGAACAGTGTTCTAGCCACGCCGGGGTGCCAGCTGGATCTGGAGGTTTTTATGGTATGTCCAAACAAGGAAGGGCTGCTCCAAGGCTAGCTTGATGGCTAGCAGCTCCCGGTCCCCCACGCCATAGAAAAAGAGCGCTGGGACAGAGTGGCCCCCACCCCCAAGTCCGAAGCATCCTCCTCCACCACGAACTGAAAGGATGGGTCAGGGTTAGTGAGAACCGGGGCAGAGGTGAACCGGGACTTAAGAAGAAAAGTTGCGGTGGCTTCTGGAGACCAGACGAAGGGAACCGAAGGGGAGGTAAGACGGGTGAAAACAGAGGTGTAGTTGCCGACAAACCGACGGAATAAGTTTGCAAAACCAAGAAAACTGTTCAACTGAGGTGGGAACGGGCCAGTCTACAACAGCTTTGATTTTAGACGGATCCGCACGAAGCCACCCAGACTCGATAACAAACCCCAGAAATTGCACCGATGGAACGCTGAACTCTCATTTTTCAACCTTGATGAACAGTCTGTTCTCCAGGAGCCACTGCAACACCAACTGGACATGTTCAGTGTTTTGGACTGGATCACGGGAGAAGGTCAGAATATCGTCCAGGTAGACGAAAACAGACGGATGTAAGTAGTCGCGGAGTACATCGTTCATCAGAGCCTGGTGTGGGAGCGTAGGTGAGACCAAAGGGCATAACTAAGTACTCATAATGACCCAGCGGGTTATTAAACGCAGTCTTCCACTGGTCCCCATCCTGAATCCGCACCAGGTGATGAGCGTTCCTAAGATCAAGCTTAGTGAACGTGGTGGACTGGGAGAGGGACTCTTAAACTGAATCCATAAGAGGCAGAGGATATATTTTACGAATAGTGATTGCGTTGAGCCCCCCAGTAGTCGATGCACGGATGAAGGGTATTATCTTTCTTGGTGACAAAGAAAAAAATCCAGCACCCAATGGGGACGAGGACGGATGGATTATACCAGCGGCGAGCAAATCTTTAATGTACTGCTCCATAGCCTCTCTCTCCGGATGGGAGAGCTTAAACAGGCGGCTGGAAGGAAGGGGACCATCCAGGAGGAGAGCTATGGAGCAGTCATAAGGGCAATGGGGGAGCGAGGACATCGCCTGGTCCTTACTGAAGACCAAGGCAAGGTTGTGGTACTCTGTGGGAACTAAAGACAGATCAGGAGAGTCAAGTATATCGGATGGTGCAGGAGACCCACTGGGGGACCGAGAACGATGAACGATGGGTGTGACTAGGGAGAAAATGAGGTGAAAAGAAATTGACTTGTGATGATTACCAGAAGTGAGGCGTTGGAGTGGGGGAGTTTATTGAGTGATGGTGGTAAGGGACTGACGTTAGGGCTGGTGGCAAGAAGGGGCTTGTGGAGAGAAATGGATAGCTGGCGGAAACTTAGATATCTAAGAAATTTTAATCAGCACCGGAAACTGCCACCTCCTGCCAGGACATGGAGATGTCTAACAAGAGGCGTGGATTGGGAGAGGTTCGGCTCACCAGAGCTCCCACTGCTACTGGCGAGCCAAATCTTTCGGCCGAATGGGACAGGTGGAGAGAAAATGACCGGATTGACCACAATACAGACACAACCCAGCCAGGCGGCAACGCTCGCGTTCCTCTGGGGACAGCCGGGCATTACCTAATTGCATGGGTTCAGGCGGAGCAGGCAAAGAGGGCAATGTGGGGGTAACAATAGGACGTGGCTGGGAAGGCGAGGAAGCAGAGACCCGAAACGGTGGAAGACCGTCTCAGACCTCCCTCTCTCCCGGATGCGTTTATCAAGATCAATAGCACAATCGATAAGACTATCCAAGCTCTTCGGCTCATCTTTGGTGGCTAGAAGGTCCTTTATACGATCACTGAGTCCCACCAGCAACGCGCTACGGAGAGCCAGACTGTTCCAACCCGACCTGGCCACCAAAATGCGGAAATTGGCTGAATACTCCGCAACGCTGCGATCCCCCTGCCAGAGGGACACGAGACAAGAATTTTTCTCAAGCCCTTGCACAGGATGATCAAACACCCTCCTCATCTCCTCCTCGAAGGCAGAGTATGAGGAGAGGAGATGGACCTCCCTTTCTCACCGAGGTGTACCAGGAAAGGGCCCGGTCACGGAGCAAACAAAACAGGGAACAGGGCAGGACACAGAAAATACGGGAAAAACAGTAAACAAAACAAAAACTCACGGCCAGCTGGACCCCAACCATAACAGACCACTTTAATGGTGCACTGGATTTGTTGAAATGGGTGGCCCCAGCCAAGACACGGAAGTGTTTTCCAAAAAATCATACACCTTGGCTAAATGAGGAGTTACTGACTCTCAGAAAGAGCTGCAGAAAAGTTGAATGTCAGTAGCGCCATACTAAGCTTAAAGTTTATTATAGGGCATGGCCTGATCACCTACCAGTCTAAGATGGCTACTGCAAAGGCAGTCTTTTGTTCTAATGTGATTATGAATAATAAGCATAACCCTAGACTTGTATTTGAAACTGTTCATAGATTTACACAGTGTCAGCAGCCAGTAAATAGTATGGATTTGTCAGCACATGATTTTATGATGTATTGTTATGAGAGAGTTGATGACATCTGCACTATGATACCCCAGTCAGATGTTGGGCAATCTATCACAGGACCATCTTTTACAGGACAGGGCCACTCTGAGTTTGAGTCAATTTCTTTGGCTGAGTTAAGTAAAATTGTTGTACCTGCAAGAGGTACCACTTACTCTCTGGATCCCTTGCCTGCCTGCATTGTCCAAGAACTATGGCCAACATTAGGATTGTATTATCTGTTTTAAACCTCTCTCTTTCAAGTTTTGCCAGCTTGCTTCAAATCTGCGGTGGTTAAACCATTATTGAAGAAACCAAATCTGGATATAAACTTGTTGGAAAATTATAGACCTGTTTCTAATTTGGCATTCTTATCTAAAGTCTTTAAGAAAGTGGTCTCAAATTAGCTTTTTAAATATCTATCAATTAATAATCTTTTTGAGCCGTTGCAGTCTGCTTTTCAAGCAAAACATTCTACTGAAACTGCACTCACAAAAGGTGGTTAACGACAGGGCTGCCAACTCTCACGCGTTGGCCGTGAGACACACGCATTTGACTGGTTTCACACGCCACCCCCCCCCCGATTTCTCACGCTGAAATGTCAATCTATAGATCTATCTGTTGAGATTAGAATTTATGTTAATCAGTGGTTCTCATTCTTGAGAATTTCAATGGTCTTAGTTGATCCCTCAACATTAATTTAACTTTGGGTCCCTGGTTACACCAGGGACCCCTGGACCTGTTCACCACAGACCCAAATCTTCTCAGCTGTTGCTGACATATGCTACTGTCTCTTCAAGTGGCTCATTATGTTTGGCACATTGTCTAGCTCAGTTCTTATATCATAAGAAGTTAATAATGTAAATGATGTAAATGCTAAATGCCCTAATACCTGTTGATACTACAACAATACAAAGGCTCTTAACCCTACAGTTTTGCACATATCATGTAAGACTTGATTTCTCCATTTTTTTTTGCACAAAACTCTCCAGAAAGTGCCATTTAATGGTTTATTTGCAAATAAAAATCCTGGAGGGGCATAGCCCCAGACCCCCTAGGGAGAGCCCCCATCCCTCCACACATGACATATCCTGACTTAAACCCTGAAAGATAATGATGCTGAAAGAGACAAAGAAATTGCTTTGTACGCGGCAAAATAGGTTGGCCCCCAAAATCTCACTCCAAGGTTTTTGAAAAGTTGGCAGCTCTGTAACGATCTGTTACTGGCTGCTGACTCAGACTCAATATCTGTCATTTTGTTAGATCTTAGCGTGGCTTTTGATACTGTGGGACCACTGTATTCTTTTGGACAGAATCAAGAAATACTTTGGTTAAGTTATCAACTTGCTTGGCTGCTGTGAGAAGCTGGTAATCTGCAAACATCCTGCTACTCAACTCAGCAAAAACTGAGATGATAGCTATTGGCAGCTAGATTAGGTCATTTGTATGACAATTTTACTCTGTCCATTGATGATTTGATAATTCAGTGCAAGGATAGAATAAAGAATCTTGGGGTAGTTTAGATCGGTCACTTTCATTTGATTTGCATATTAAAGAGGTGACAAAAGCAGCCTTCTTTCCTCTCCGAAGAATTGCAAAGACTAGGTCAATATTGGCACTTAAAGATGCTGAGGCCCTTATTCATGCCTTTGTTACATCTAGGCTGGAGTATTGTAATGCACTGTTCTCGGGGGTGCCTAAGAAAAGTCTGCAAGGTCTGCAGATGGTCCAGAATGCTGCAGCACATATTCTGACTGGATCTTCTAAATACATACATATAACTAATGTGCTGGCCTCAGTCCACTGGCTCCCTGTTCAGGTTAGAGCAGATTTTAAGGTTTTTCTTTTAACGTACAAAATAGTGAATGGCCTTGCACCATTATATCTGTCCGATCTTTTAAAATCTTTTAAATGTGTTTTCACGGTTGCTGCGCCCCCACGAGTCAGGACTTCTGACTGTACCAAAGGTTAGGAAGAAAACGGTCGGTGGTATTATTATTATAATATTATAATCCTTCAGAGTTCACTAATTTTCACATATGGGACTCCAAACGATGGACTAAGAGCTTTGCAAAGATTTTTAAATCAGAGTTAAGCAGGCTTAGAGGTCAATAGTTAGAGCACTCTGTAGGATCCTTATCCTTTTTTAAGAGTAAGGAAATCAAGGCAGCGTTAACATCCCTTCAAAATTCACCCTTCTCAATGGAGAAGTTAATCATGTCCAGAAGGAATGGGCCCAGTTGTTCCCAAAAAGTTGCTTACATTTTAGGGAGGAACCCATCAAAGCCAAGTGGATGTAACATTTTGCATTGTACTGCCACACTTAATTATTCTAAAGTAATCAATTTGTCTAAGTTAGCTGATTCCTCTGCTGATAATTGAGGCAAGTCACGCTGTCACAACCAGCTGTCACAGCGGGTTTTATCCAAAGTAACCACTGATTCATACAAATTGGGAAAAATGTCTGAAGGGAATATCTCCAAAATCTTATTCTCTTAATCTCATGGCAAATATTCAATTTTATTTATAGTATCAATTCATAACAAGAGTTATCTCAAGACAATTTACAGATAGAGCAGGTCCAGACCATACTCGAGAATTTACAAGGACCCAACAATTCTAGTAGTTTCCTCCAGAGCAAGCAACATGCGACAGTGGCAAGGAAAAACTCCCCTTTGGGAAGAAACCTCGGACAGACCCAGGCTCTTGGTAGGCGGTGGCTGACGACCGGTTGGGGTTAGAATGAAGAGTGGCAATAACAGTCCCAAAAAAAAATAGTAGTTTGTAGTAGTTCTTTGTAGTAGTTTGTGGCATAGCAGGGCACTGTGCGGCATTACAAGGCACAGCAGGACGTAGCTAATATCCTGAAGGCACATTTGAAGTTTGTCTTACTGATTAGTTTCATCCGGCTTGATTTGATAGATATAATTGAGTATCATCTGCATAACAATGAAAGTTTATGGAGTGTTTCCTGATAATATTGCCTAAAGGAAGCATAAATGAAGTGAACAGGATTGGACCAAGCACAGATCCTTGTGGAACTCCATAACTAACTTTGGCGTGCATGGAGGATTAATCGTTAACATGAACAAACTGAGATTGATCTGATAAATAAGACTTAAACCAGCTTAGAGCAGTTCCTTTAATGCCAATTAAATGTTCCAATCTCTGCAATAATATATGATGGTCAATGGTATCAAATGCAGCACCAAGATCTAATAACACCAGTACAGAGATAAGTCCTTTGTCTAATGCAATTAGGAGGTCATTAGTAATTTTCACAAGTGCTGTCTCTGTGCTATGATTAACTCTAAATCCTGACTGAAAATCCTCAAATAAGCTGTTGCTATGCAGGAAGTCACACAGCTGTTTGGCGACTACTTTCTCAAGTAGAACCTGAAAGTAATAGAGCTGTCCCGTTCTTTAAATGAGATATTCAGATTTCTGTTTCATAATGTGGTTTATTTCTTTATTGATTAGTGATAATTCTAAGGCTATTTATGTAAAATTAGTTTGCAACAATGAGTCTAATTTGGTGAATTCAGCTTCAAGGTTTTGTAGTTGAAGTGAACTAGTTTTGCACGCATTAGAGCAGAATAGTATGGTATTGCACCTAATAAAACCTTTATCGTGTCCCACAACATCCTGGGGTCTTATCTCTGCAAATATCTGGAATTCTGCTATAAACTGAGTGACGTAGGATTCATTTTTCAGCAAAGAAGTATTAAAGCGCCATCTAACAGCACGTTGTAACGGTCTAGGGTGGTGGTGCAAAGGACCCCTTTATAGTCAGAAAATGCCATTGGAAGGTAACATTGCTTAATCAATTGAATGAAATAAGTCTATTCTGGAAAAAGATTTAGGTCTACCTGAGAATAAGGAATAATCCTTACAGTTGGGATTAACTGCACACAAAATACTATCTGCTGGCCTATGATTTCAAAGCATTTATGGCTTGCACCTGAACCCAATTAACCATTGCGTTTGACGATCATTATTGGGATACCACACAGTATTGAAGTCCGGACCAACAACAAAATAACAGTCTGTTAAATCCAGCATTTAATTGGTGATCGTACCATAAAAACTGCCATCAAAAACATTAGGCAAATAAGAGTGCAATTTTCTTAGAACTAAATTCTACTGTATAGATCACAATTCTTCTTGTATTGTTTGACCAAGAGGATAAAACTGTAATCGGAAGATTTTGTTTGTCAACAAAGACCACTCCTTTTGTTCTAAATGAAAGGAGATGTGGAAAAGCCACTTGCCACTGCCTTTCACTTCGTAAAATCCTACTAGTGCATCCAAAGTTAAGTCCCTCAACACACAGAACATGTAAGACACCTCTGGACACATTTTGTTGTAGTTTTTGTTCAATTAATTCCTCAACTCTTCATTTGGGTCCAAGCTTCGCTATTTCCCTGACATAAATATGTGTATAACTAAAAGTACACATGAAAGTATAAATAGTAAACTTAAATAAATAAACATTTAGAAAATAATGATTTTATTTATTTATTTAGAGAGGTCTACAGACTTATTAGGTTTTATTGTATAGGACATTCTATTAGTTTATTTTGTCATGTATACATATGTAGATATTATTGAACTTGATATACCTACATAAGTAGTTATGTATCTCACTGTATAGTTGCTCTCTTATAGACATAATATGCAAAACTAGATATTCCAATAGTTTTTTCACACGTAATGTTTTGGCCAAGTCTGACAGCCCTATTGTGTATTTGATTGATGAGATTGATGAGATGAAGATGAAAAATCAGATGAGACTTCTGTGTGTGTGCCCTTTTGACTTCAGCCATTTGTGTACTTTCCTCGCTTCTGTTTTTTTCTTGTGCACTAATTTGCTTAAGCAGAACAACCAATCAGAGGGATTTTTCTCATGCTGGAAAAAGGCCTACGAGGTTCACAACGCAAACACTGGGGCGATGGACGCTCACCGACGGTCCAACTTGGTCCGTCTGCCGAAAATATCCCTGGTGTGTCAGGACTTTAAATTAAAAGTCAGGGGTTCACAAAACTTAGCTGGATAATTCTCTGGGGACATTTAAAAATCGAGATATTCCAATTTTTAAAGTGTTAGAAAAGTATTGGAAAAGTAGTATAATTCACCAAAAACCAAACTTTAACATTGGAAGTTCTTCATTTGAGATGCAACATGTTGCACCACCATCAGTTATCTGACCTCCCAGACTCTTAAAGGCTTTGTTTCTGCAAAGTGGAGAGATGAAGCGAAGACAGCCTGAGGGTAGTAATCCGGTTATGTCTCTCTCAGGTGAAGAGGGAGCCTGGATCGCAAAGCCTCCAGGCACAGCAAAAGGTATGATATGACACATGCAGCCCTGGGGGTCATTTACTGTATAGCATAATTAATCTAGCCTGTCACGTTCAGCTTGTTAACGCTGGTGTTCAAAGTAACAGACACAAGGGCCACCATGCAGTGTCCGGTTCTGCATTGAATGCACTCAAGGATTCCTTTGAGATGTAATGGATAAAAAGGTGCTGGAATAATGAATAATTTATCACTGTGTATTAATTTCATGGTCCACTGGAATCCTGGACAATGGTACAATGTGTACGATCCTAGTGGAGGAGGGGTATTATGCAATTATCTTTCTAAGAACAAGACTTGGCATTTATGCTGTAAAAGTGGTATTGAAAAGCATGTCTATTTTTTCCATAACATCTTAATAAATCACAGCAATATGTCATGAACACAGTGACATTAATGTCCATGTTTATTTAACACCTTGTTAAGTAAGTAAGTAAACTTTATTTACAGTGAGGAAAATAAGTATTTGAACACCCTGCTATTTTGCAAGTTCTCCCACTTAGAAATCATGGAGGGGTCTGAAATTGTCATCGTAGGTGCATGTCCACTGTGAGAGACATAATCTAAATAAAAAAAATCCAGAAATCACAATGTATGATTTTTTTACTATATTTGTATGATACAGCTGCAAATAAGCATTTGAACACCTGAGAAAATCAATGTTAATATTTGGTACAGTAGCCTTTGTTTGCAATTACAGAGGTCAAACGTTTCTTGTAGTTTTTCACCAGGTTTGCACACATTGCAGAAGGGATTTCGGGCCACTCCTCCTCACAGATCTCTAGATCAGGTTTCTGGGCTGTGGCTGAGAAACAGGGAGTTTGAGCTCCCTCCAAGGATTCTCTATTGGGTTTAGGTCTGGAGACTGGCTAGGCCACAACAGAACCTTGATATGCTTCTTACAGAGCCACTCCTTGGTTATCCTGGCTGTGTGCTTCGGGTCATTGTCATGTTGGAAGACCCAGCCTCGACCCATGTTCAATGCTCTAACTGAGGGAAGGAGGTTGTTCCCTAAAATCTCGCAATACATGGCCCCGGTCATCCTCTCCTTAATACAGTGCAGTCGCCCGGTCCCATGTGCAGAAAAACACCCCCAAAGCATATGATGCTACCACCCCCATGCTTCACAGTAGGGATGGCGTTCTTGGGATGGTACTCATTCTTCTTCCTCCAAACAAGGTTAGTCGAATTATGACCAAAAAGTTCTATTTTGGTCTCATCTGACCACATGACTTTCTCCCATGACTCCTCTGGATCATCCAAATGGTCATTGGAAAACTTAAGACGTTGCCTTGACATGTGCTGGACATGTGCTCACCTTTCTTAGGATCATTGAGACCCCACGCGGTAAGATCTTGCATGGAGCCCCGGTCCGAGGGAGATTGACAGTCATGTTTAGCTTCTTCCATTTTCTAATGATTGCTCCAACAGTGGACCTTTTTTCACCAAGCTGCTTGGCAATTTCCCCGTAGCCCTTTCCAGCCTTGTGGAGGTGTACAATTTTGTCTGTAGTGTCTTTGGACAGCTCTTTGGTATTGGCCATGTTAGTAGTTGGATTCTTACTGATTGTATGGGGTGGACAGGTGTCTTTATGCAGCTAACGACCTCAAACAGGTGCATCTAATTTATGATAATAAATGGAGTGGAGGTGTACATTTTGAAGGCAGACTAACAGGTCTTTGAGGGTCAGAATTCTAGCTGATAGACAGGTGTTCAAATACTTATTTGCAGCTGTATCATACAAATGAATAGTTAAAAAAATCATACATTGTGATTTCTGGATTTTTTTAGATTATGTCTCTCACAGTGGACATGCACCTACGATGACAATTTAAGACCCCTCCATGATTTCTAAGTGGGAGAACTTGCAAAATAGCAGGGTCTTGGTCTGAAGACCTTAGAGAGCGACCAGAAGTGTGGGCGTGTAATAGATCCTGGATATAAGCAGGAGCTTGACCATGCAAGGCTCTATAAGTAGTGATTAAAATTTTAAAATGCACTCTAAAACCTATTGGAAGCCAATGAAGATCCTTAAGCACCGGAGTAATGTGTGATCTCCTGCTGGTCTTAGACAAAAGTCTTGCTGCTGCATTCTGTACAACTTGCAATTTGTCCATAGAGGATTTGTTACAAGTGTACAGTACATTGCAATAATCCAAACATGAAGAAATAAAAGCATGAACAAGCATCTCCATCACTTCTTTAGAGACCACAGATCTGATCTTGCAATGTTCCTGAGATGCAAAAAACAGGAACAAACCATAGATTTCACATAACTGTTAAAACACATAGATTTGTCAAAAATGACAGATTTCACACAACATTCCAGTCAGAGAGTGATACAGCCCCAGTGGCCTGCCTAATCTTAGGGGTAATTCTGTCTGGGGGAAAAATCATCACCTCAGTTTTATCTGAATTTAATTGCGAAAAATTGTCAGCCATCCATTTGTTAATAGAGGCTAAACAAGTGTGCAACAAGGACAGTGGGTGTTTTCCCAATGTCAAGGAAGGAGCCTCCAAAGCCTGAATTTGGAGGATGCCACGTCAACGTCTGCCGAAGGACCGTTCCAATGTCGAGCATCCTCCGAATTCCTCCAAGGACTGAGTCCTTCATTCAGAAAATTTCCCATAGACACAGAGCTGCCAACTTTTCCCAAAACCTTGAAGTGAAATTTGGGGGGGCCAACCCATATTTTGCTGCATACAAAGCAATTTCTTTGGTTCTTTCAGCATCATTATCCTTCAGGGTTTAAATTGGGATTTGTTATGTGTTGGGGGATTGGGAGCTCTCCTTAGGGGGGTTTGGGGGTATGCCCCCCCAGGAATGTTTTTGGAAAAATAAACAATTAAATGGCACTTTCTGGAGAGTTTTGTGCAAAAAAATGGAGAAATCAAGTCGTACATGATATGTGCAAAACTGTAGGGTTAAGGGCCTTTGACTGTTGTAGTATCAACAGGTATTAGGGCATTTAGCATTTACATTAATGTTAATCAGTCATCACTTGATTACACATTGTATTACCTTCTTATGATATAAGAACTGACCCAGACAATGTGCCAAACATAAGCAGCCACTTGAAGAGTCAGTAGCAACAGCTGAGAAGATTTGGGTCTGTGGTGAACAGGTCCACCAGGGACCCAAAGTTAAATTAATGTTGAGGGATCAGCTAAGACCACTGAAATTCTAAAGAATGAGAACCACTGATTTTCCTAAATTCTAATCCTTTAACCTTTGTGCCGAGGCTCAGTAATGTTTGGCCCTTATCCTCTGTGCCTCACTTACTTTTTTGGGAAATTTTATGAAACATTGAATGAATTATTTACAGTTACATTTAGCGATGCACCAAGGTTAGAGAAGCACAATAGTGGCCCAATGCTGCAGTATCGTGTATATATAGTATAGTACAGCTCAGATGTGTTTCATCAGATTTCTGCTCATGTTTACAACTTTGTGCACATTCAAAATATAACTCCTCCCATCTCTGTTGTCCGAGATTTGGAGAGTTGTAATATACAAGTCTGCTGTGCATGTCATTGTCATTGATATGGTAGTATCTCACTCAGACCGTCTGACAGACACAGAGGCCCATTTGGGTAGGGTGACCAGACGTCCCCGATTTTGGTGACCTGTCCCCAGCGGGATCTGTCCCCGGTTTTCACTGTGACTGACAGACCCAAAATTGGAATGAAAGAAAGAAAGCTCTGACCAAACGGAGCCGAAGCAGCGCTTTTCAGAGCTCAGAGATGTTTTAGAAAGTCGTAGTTTACGATGCTAAAATGACTGATTATTTACATGGAGTCTGGTGGGTTTAGCGAACACAATTTCGCGGACTTTTATGTTTTAAAAAATGATCTTAATCTTTAACAAAAAAGGTCAGCCTTCTTAGAAATCCTTTCCATAATGTTATCAGACATTTAGAATATTAATCTGAGTCTGTCAGCGGCAAAAGAGCACTTTATGAGCGTAAATACAAGTTGGACAATTATCTTAACTTCCGACTGCAGCGATGCGTTTCATACTGCATCAATGTCAAAGGAAAATACTTCCTCAATAGTTTATATTGTATCTGATACTCAGCTCTAGTTCTAGTGTCCCCGTTTTAAGTTTTACAACAATTAAAAACATGACGTGTTTTGGAGGTATATACGCTTCTGAGCTGAAAATGTCCCCGGATTTTGTCTGAGAAATCTGGTCACCTTACATCTGGGTCTCTGACTAAGTTTAGAGGAAGCCGTACGCTGCTCTTCATCAGAGGAATACACGGATGCAGCGTCACTGCCCACAGCAGAGCGAGTTCACTAAAATGAACTGAAGTTGCTACGCTACCAGCAGCGCTGCTCACCTCTATTGTTACAGAGAGAGTGGACACGAAGCGACGGACGGGTCTGTAATACTCAGAGCACATACCTGAAGCTGGGGAATTGCACCTGGGTGGATCGTGAAAAAAATGTTCTCAGTTTGCGACAATTTGGAAATTCCACAGACAGGGGGCTCTTGAACCCCTCACAGTCTCTGAAAGCACATACTAGTCGATCATACGTGGCTCAACAGGTAGATCTATAGATAAACTTATCTTTCAGAAATTTGACCGACTGGGTTGACACTTCAGCGTGAGAAATCGGGGTGTGGCGTGTGAGCGTGTGCAACCAGTCAAATGCGTGTGTCTCACGGCCAATGCGTGAGAGTTGGCAGCCCTGTAGACAGAGAAGGATGCATATGTGTATCCTTCGGGTTCCCAAATCACCCACAATCCTATGCCTTTGCCGTCTCATTAAAAATAATAATAGCGGACCTGATCCGGAGTTTGAGCAGCTACGCTGACGGTGAAATAATAATTTAAATGTCTTTAGTGTGTGTCATACATTTGTTATCACCGTTAATGTTTTACATCAATGTAAAGCTCAACGCTTTAATGCTTGTACAAATTCCTATTATAATTAGGTAGATACACCCTGAGCTAACGTTAGCTAACTGAACCTATTAACAGCTTAATTAACTGGTTTGTCTGTGTCATTAAGTTTTTGGGTGTGTGTATATAATATAAACTTATAACAAATTTTTTTCCGTTAAATTGTGACCTCGACTTGGAATTATTCAGATGCTATCTGTTGTAATAACTCGTAAGGTTTACATGTATCTTTACTATAACATTTCAAACATTACTATATACTCTACACAATAGTATATTCAACATGAAGGGCGATCAGACACAGCTGCCGATGATGGTGTTTCCAGATTGCAGACAAGGAGAAAGTTTTCGGTTAGTCATCCAACCTGTCCTGGTAAGATTACAGTTGTATCACAAGTGTATTTAAGAATACAGTTAAAGTCCACTGTGTAGTTTTTTTTATCATCAATGTAACTGACAACTCTTGACCATTTAACACACTAACACCTACCTTTACTGTGTTAGCGGGTATTTATCAATGGTGTTATGACTATGTTGATTGACGCTTGTTTGTCTACAGTACTATTTAATCTTTCTCACTTGCAGTTTATTGCATGTCATACCTGCCTGTGGTAGCTCATTAGCTGGTAGCGTTTACCTTGTAGTTGCTGATCATATTTTGCATTTGTTGACCTGAAAAATAAGCTAATGTTACATGTATGCAGTAAACGACAAGCTAATTTTAATTGCTACTATTTTTTTTTAAAACACGTATACCTTACGAGTTATAAAAACAGATAGCATCTGAATATAATTATTGTTTGAAGTTTCCTCTGTCCAGGTCACAATTTGATGGAAAAATAGACATTGGAAAACAGTTTATATTATATACACACGCCCAAAAACTTAATGACACAGACAAACCAGTTAATGTAAATGTAAATGTGCTGTATTTATATAGCGCTTTTCTAGTCTTAACGACTACTCAAAGTGCTTTTACATCATACAGCACAACTTTGTGCACATTCTAAATATAACTCCTCCCATCTCTGTTGTCCGATATTTGGAAAATTGTAATATAGTCTGCTGTGCATGTCATTGCTCCCGCTGATATGGTAGTATCTCACTCAGACCATTGCACAGAAAGATGGTCTCTGACAAAGTTTAGAGATGGCTGTACGCTGCTCATTATTGGAGGTCTGCACAGATGCAACGCATCACTGTCCACAGCAGAGCAGGTCCACTAAAATTAACTGAAGTTGCTACACACCAGCTGCACTGCTCACCTCTATCTTTACAGAGAGAGTGGACAAGACGCGATGGACGGGTCTGTAATACCCGTCCGTACATACCTGAAGCCGGGGAAATGCACCTGGGATGCATCGTGAAAGAAATGTTCTCAGTTTGCGACAATTCAAAAATTTCACGAACAGGGAGCGCTCTTGAACGCCCTCACAGTCTCTGAAAGCACATACTAGTCGATCCACAAGCGGCTCAACAGGTAGATCTATAGATAAACTCATCTTTCAGAAATTTGACCAACCGGGTTGACACTTCAGCGTGAGAAATCGGGGGTGTGGCGTGTGAAACCAGTCAAATGCGTGTCTCACGGCCAATGCGTGAGAGTTGGCAGCCCTGCGTTATTACATGGGAAAGTACTCATACATGTTAGCCTTCATTGAACGTTGCTAGTGAAGTTAACATGGTGCAGTGTTAACTCCCGTCTACAGATACAACCAGTGATAAACACACCAACTTTCTAAATCTCTGCCAGCGTTACATATATACGGTAGCAGCATATAAAAAGAGATGAACATGCCACCGTACATTAAACTGTACAAAGACAGCAACCTAGCTAGCTAACAGCCGAATGTTAAATTTGTACAAGCTTTAAAGCGTTAATGTTTTACATCAATGTAAAGCTTAACGGTGATAACAAGTGTACGGCACACACTAAAGATATTTACATTTAAATTATTATTTCACTGCCAGCGATGCCGCTCGAACTCCCACTTAGGTCCTCTATTTTTTTGTTTTAACGAGCCGACAAAGGCCCGCGCATAGGATTGTGGGTGATTTGGGACCGCGAAGGATACACATATGCATCCTTTTCTGTCTATGGGAAATTTTCTGAATGAAGGACTCCGTCCTTGGAGGAATTCTGAGGATCCTCGAAATTGGAACGGTCATTCGACGGATGTCAATGATGTAGCGTCCTCCTTATGGCTTTGGACGATCCTTCCTTGACATTAAGAAACGGCTGCTAATTCATCTTCTCCATCCCAACAGCATAATTAAACAGCGCAGGTAACAGTTCCACAACCATTTCATCCAGTGTTTTGAAATGCGGCAAAAAAATTCAATGAGGCGAGCCCGCAATGACGTGCACTTGATAGCCTGTTCCATTGTACGTGTTCTCCAAATGCTAAGGAGGACTCTGACCTGCTCCTGAAGGATCCTTCCTTGGAAGGACTAGCCCTACCAAGGAAGGATCCTTGACATTGAGAAACGGGGACTGTCTAGCCTATCATGTCTAAAAGATAAATGTAATTGAATGTCATCAGCATGACAATGGTAAGATATTTTCTCAAAACTACCAATAATCTTTTCAAGAGGAAGCAAATACAGACGGAACAGCAGGGGGCCGAGCACAGAACCTTGGGGCACACCACAAGACAGAGGAGCAGAGTCGGACATATACGTTCCTATGGACACAGCAAAACTCCTGAAAAATCCAGTGATGCGTACAGTTCTTTTCAGTCTACCATTCAGAGTGCAGTGGTCAACAGTATCAAATGCTGCACTGAGATCTAGTAGGACCAAGACAGAACATTTACCCCCATCAGCAGCCATCAAAATATCATTAGAGACTTTAAGGAGAGTAGTCTCAGTTGAATGTTTTTTTACAAAAGCCAGACTGATATTTATCAAAGATATTATGGGAAACCAAAACGTTATCTGGTTTGCAACAACATTTTCTAAAATTTTCGAAATACAAGGCAATTTAGAAATAGGCCTGTAGTTTTTAAACAAAGTTGCATCTAAATTGTTCTTTTTCAAAGTAGGATGAACAAGAGCATGCTTAAAACAACCTGGCCCAGCTGAAGAGATAAATTTAAAATTGAATCCAAACATGGGCCAAGTGAGTCATTTAAACTGTGGTTAGTGTTCCTAATCAAAGCATGATTACATTAGTCTAACAGTGGATGCTATCCAATATGTGAAGCAGCAGCAGCAACAGCAGCATAATTTAAAAAAACAGTTACTGGCGGACGCTGTTGCAACCGTGCATTTGCGTGGCATAGTCAATGATACATCACACAGGATCTATGTCATCTTGTTTATTATCTGTGAAAGGGGGCGTGACCAAGGCATAGGAGTTGGGGCAAACATTTACCAATAACAAAGGAAATCTCTGCTGAGTTCTTTTGATGTCAGGGTTGGACACTGACGAATCGTGAAAGGTTTTGAGCCAAATGGTCAATGTACACCCACTTCCTGTTTTGATGGCAAATTGCACAAAATGGCCGCCCCACCACGGCCATGCCCTATGACGAAGTTTTATGTACATCTTGTACATGCTAGATATGTGTACCAAGTTTCGTGAGTGTAGGTTGAACGCATTGCAGGGGCTCAATTTTCTTAATTTGGTAGGGGGCACTAGCGAGCCATTTTTGTGCGCCCATTTCTGATACCCTTAAAATATGTACATTTTCACCAGGATTGATGCAACAGCCATTTTTTGAGTATTTGAGTATGTTAAGCCCCTCAAAAAGGCAATTCATTTGCCGGGAAAAAAAGAATAATTAAAGCTGCAAGCAACATTAGACGGGTCCTCGTTTCTCTGCGCACGTCGGGGTCACTAGTTGATGCTGCTCCTTGCGACTGTGCATTTGCGCGGCACTCAGACACAGAAATTGTCACCAATGAAAAGGGAATTCCCTCCTGAGTTCAATGATACCTCACAAGACTCTACGTCATCCAGTTTATTATCTGTGAAAGGTGGCGTGGTCAAAGCAGAGGGGTCAGGAAAACCTTTACCATCAACAAAGGAAGTCTCTGCTGAATTCATTGATACCTCAAGGGGCGTGGTTTACACATAGGAGGAGGGCCAAACCATCACCAATGAAGACGGAACTCTGCTGAGTTCGACAACTAAACTCTAAACGGTTCAAATGGTATGGAAAGGGGCGTGTTCTGAGTGAGTGGGCGTGGTTATATGGGGTGGCTCAGTATCACATGTAGACCACACATAAGTTTCATGTAAATCAAGTGATATTTGGCAAATAAGGCCAGTGCCTGTTGCCAGTGCAGGGCACTATGACCAAAATATCAATATTGTCCTGTATATGTCCTCAGGCCTGTACTCTTGGTGATTGTGGAAAAGTTCAAGCAGATATGACAACGAACACTGTAGTTACAGCCACTTTCTTGTTCATCGCTAAACACTCAAAATGGCCGCCATGCCACACCCACACCGTTTCTTTCAATATCTTTTCATCGTTAACATCTTTAGATGACACAGACTGAATTTGAAGTCTATCTGATGAAATATCTAGGAGGAGTTTGCTAAAGTATAGCCCCTTGTCTTTTAGTCCTACTTCCTGTTGCCACTAGGGGCGTTAGGACTTTGAGCCAATATCGGCATGTATACGTCGTCAGGGTTCACTCTGATGAATTGTGAAAAGTTCAGAGCCAATTGGACAATCTACACTCAAGTTACACCCACTTGCTGTTTAGATGGCAAAGCGCCCAAAATAGCCGCCCTGTCACGGCCACGCCTTATGACGAAACGTTTTCATCGTTAACATCTTAAGATGACACAGACCAAGATGAAGCTGATCTTATGAAAGCTCTAGGAGGAGTTTGTTAAAGTACGTCATGTGGAAATGGACAAAATCGCACTAATTTCAACCTTTCAATTCAAAATGGTGGACTTCCTGTTGGGTTTAGGGTATGACTGTAATGAAGTTTTTATATTTGTGCTGACATGCTACATATATTTACCAAGTTTCATGAGTCTATGTTAAACTTATTGCAGGGGCTCAATTTTCTTAATTTTGTAGGGGGCACTAGCAAGCAATTTTTGTGCACCTATTCCTGATACGTAAATTCTCACCTGACTTGATGCAACTTCAAATTTGGTGAGCTTTTGAATATGTTTAGCCCCTCAAAATGGGAATTAATTTGCCAGGAGAAAGAGAGAGAAAGAAAGAAAGAAAGAAAGAAAGAAAGAAGCAATGAAAATAAAATTCCTTCGGTTTCAATAGGGATGTACGACATGAATGAAGGTTGGACTTGTGTAACAAGTATCTATCTTTTATTTTATAAATTGCACATGAGAATTTAACTTTTTGGCAGTTTTCCTTTAGGGACATAATTTGAAGGAAAAAAGGCTACTATAGTCACCCTATAGTGACGACTATTTGTAAGGTTAAGTGAAGTACTTTCACTTTTGTTACTGGGTAACAAGAGTTCAAAGTCACATAATCCTACGGGACTCGAGGTGGATGAAATGGTGAAGAAATATGGCCCTAGTTGTATAGAATGCCTACCATACTGGTTATTCAACTTCAGATTTCGCTACGGGAAATAAAATTAGAAATGTTACAGCAAAATTTAAATGGAAAAGAAAGGGGCCAATTTATAGAACTGAACATGAAATGTTTATTAATAATATTAATTAATTATGTTTATTGGGAGACGTAATTTGACTTAAGACAAAAGAAACAATTTATCATTTCATCATTTTTGAGCCATTATCTCGCTGCTAATGGTTATTTAATTTTACTCTAAATTGTGAAGCATTTTGTAAAGTAAGTTACAACATAAGCCCTATGACACCTTGTGTAATAATGACAATCATTGAGATTTTTCTGTGATTATGGTTTGCAGAAACGTGCGTATTGACAGCTGCTCTGGCACTGTTGCAGAACCTTGCCTCTGCGACACGCTGTGAAATTGCACTCTTCTTCTTCTTATTGCCGTATATCTCATTGACAGGTCTAATGAGTGGTGAAGCAGACACACTATCCATTATGCAAACTCATGTTTAAGGGTAATTCTAAATCCATTTGTAGTTACCTGTGGGAGGGAGGCTTGTGCATGTGAACACAGCTCCACAATGATTGAGATTTATTATTTAAGAGGCATACCTGCGGCTTTATAAATCTAGCAAAAATAATGCGTTCCATGTACACAGTTTCTGACAAGTTAGACTCTATTGCCAGCAGAGATGGAAGTAACAAAGTACAAACACTTTGTTACTGTACTCAAATAGATTTTTCTGATATTTTTTTACTAGTTTTTTGTGGCGACTCTTTATTTTTACTCCACAAATATCGGTACTTTCTACTCCTTACATTTTACAAAATTGGCTCGTTACTTTAGTTTTGTAGAAGAGGTTGTCATGTCGGAGGATAGGGCGGACACGCGTCACACCCCGCGAGCGGGCCACACAGACAACAGTGAGAGAAAACAAAAAGAGAATAGCTGTCCTGTCGGAGAATAATCAGCTGAGATTGTGTGTGTGCGTCCTTGAAAACTAGTCAGTTCATTTAAGCCTGTTATTGTATATTTGTATAGTATTTTATAGTTCTGGCACATTTAAAGTTAGTTAGCTAGTGATTTAGTTGCATGTGTTCTTCACCTGTTAGCTATGTTGCATGTTGCTTGATCTTAATGAAGCATCAGTTTCACCAGCTTTATTCGCATGAGTTTTTTTTTTTTACTGAACGTCAAATAATTCGATTGACAAGTGGATGGAAACTTAGCTAGAAAGAAGTAGTCTCCATCCTTGTTTTAACAGACACACCTGGGGCAACGTTGGAATCCAGAATCAGCTTTAAATACAGTCCTAATCTAGTCTTTCAAGCAACTTTCAAATCATTTCACTGGAGTTAGTTATTATTGTTTGCGTTATCAATACCATATTCAATCTAATTGGATGGGAATATACAGTACGTTGCATTTGAAGCACTACTAAGCCAACTCAACAGATTTGGTGGCATTCTACATTCACTCGCAGCAAATAATTGTGCTTGATGGCGCTTACTTTAGCAAATAGTAGTATTGATGGTGACATGATTGAAAATGAAGAAAACAGAGATCCTAGAGATCAGACAAGCAGCAAGACATTCCCAATTATCCTCGGCCTTATCTGAAAGAGATGTTTGAGACATTAGGCAACAAAAATGACTCCGGGCCAGTGTGCTGGGGAACTTC
The DNA here is from genome assembly GCA_026937815.1 of Etheostoma perlongum. Lineage (NCBI taxonomy): Eukaryota > Metazoa > Chordata > Actinopteri > Perciformes > Percidae > Etheostoma > Etheostoma perlongum. Next base: position 5,514,161 of record CM049372.1, read on the forward strand.
TTCATAAATGTCTGTTTAGTAATTCATATTTTATCCTTTATTTTCTTCCCAAAAGCCATATTTGAGCACACATACAGTACCTACATGTAGATTCCTTAAAATGTTAAGGGGATATTAAAAAAGAGAAACTTGATTTGAGGAACTGAATTAATATCTTGCTACTCAGTCAGAATCATATTAACCTGGAGTTCTAGTCCTGATAGACCTGATGTTTTAGGCCTATTGGCAGACATCCATTTAAAATGTAGACAATGGTATACAAAGAGTCTTTCTCCATGTCCACTGAAGTTTCTCAGCGTGCTCTCTAAAAATGGTTGTCATTCTCAAGGCTACTTTTACTTTTATACTTTAAGTAAATTTCCAAGCCTGTACTTTACTTTTACTTGAGTAAAGAAGTTAAATCAGTACTTCTACTTTTACCAGAGTATTTTTTAAGTATCTGTACTTCTAAGTACGGGAAGTGAGTACTTTTGCCATCTCTGATTGCCAGTATTGATAGAGAGTTCAAGCATTGTTAATTCATTTTTGTTCTCGGTTCATTTTTAATCCTTACCATGTGGAAAAATTAGCATTCCCCTTCGTAGTTCGTCAGCTGCAAAGTGGGAAACATCCTCAAGCTACATACACGCAATGTGTCGTCATCATCATGATACTGATACAGCCAGCAAACCAGTCACAGCCTAATATTTTTCCTTATTCGCAAATTAAGTAACTGTGCATTGATTGGTTTGTATTTCAACACACACAACCCCTCCACCACAATTTATAATTTATATTATTGATTTGATTTAAAAAATAAAGTAAAGATAGGCCACAGTTTGTGGGGTTTTGCAGGACTCTAGAGGTTGTTGGCCCCTGGGCAATGGGCCAATTGGCACGGTGAATAATCCATGTTTGGCTGCAATCCTTACAATTAATACTGCAGTTATTATGGACAGGATGAGTGTACACAGGCAGCTCGTGCTGCAGTGGTTGAGATGGTGCACGCTAACTCTGTCCAACTCCAACAACTTCAACATGACCTTTAGGAATTAGATGATGTAGCAAATTTACATGCTGCTGTTCTCTCCCGCCCTGAGGCCATCAGTCATGTTTCCTCCACTCTCTTCAAATCCACCTTGTTTTTCGTTTGTCCAAAGTTTTCCCTTGAATCACCCTAAAACATTCACACACATTGACACACGCATGAATGTAATTGAATTCAGAGCAGGAAGTCTGCAAACCTTCTCCTTTATCTGCCCACCGACTGAGTCTGATCTCAATCTTTTTACTGTTATCTTTGATTGCACCAGTCTCGTGTTTATCTTATGAATGAATAATGGCCACCAGGGAAGTCTTCTATAAGTATAATATTATAGGAGGAAGGAGATGTAGATTTCAGTTCAGCACATTCTTGACTGCATGAACATGGAGGAATTAGAGTATTTCATAACGCAATAGCCTATATTTGTAACAGTTATCCTGTGGTATCGAGTGGATCCTGTGGAGAGCAAGTGTTTTCTAAATGGAAAACATTTCCCTTAAACCTTGCACAAATGCTTTAACCCTTGCTCTATGTACATTTGTTTCTTTTAATCATGAAGAAAGGGCACTGTGCCTCATGGAAATGCATTAAATTACGATAATACGATGCAGACCTAGTTGAGAATTCTTAACTGCCCTTAGCTGGTTCATTTAACGTGGCCATAACTTAATGAAAGATGAATGCTTATATTGAATTTATGCCATTTAGGATGCATTAAACTAATAGTAATCTCGTATGCTGTTAAATTGCATGAGACAGTTTGGTCACGTTTCCGCAGCAACCCTTTACGTTATTAAACGCCGGAATCATAAAGGTGACAAGTAATGAAAACTAAAAACAACACGGATGACATGACATATTCTGGATTCATAAAGGGAATGTATGGACAGAATGGTGTGATATTTTCTCTGGTGTGTGTGTGTGCGTGCGTGCGTGTGTGTGTGTGTTTGGGGGGGTGCGTGCATACCTTATAAGGGGAATCAACGTTTTGACCTTTTCGCTGACCTGACCATAGTAGTGAATGGCAAGTGCATTGATTCCTGTAGCGTGCGCTTTGTTCCTACATAAAAGGTGAAAGTACTGCTGTGATAGGAAACAGGAGTCAGCTGCTGACCACGGAGAGCAACACATGGGGTAAAAGCCACATGAGCAGCACATTTCCTTTTCTATTTCTGTGAGGGTTTTAGAAGAAATAGGGCCCAATTGCAGAGACGGAGTGGCAGTGTTTTGCTGATTTAATAACCAAATAATAAAGTCCATAACAAACAAAAGGTGTCCAGAGAACAGAAGAAAAATCTAAAAACAAGTACAAGAAGAATCCCAAAAACAAGCGCAAGCAATCCACTGACAAGGACAATGAGAAACACCGAACAGAATACAGTTATCCGACAAGAGACAAAGACAGAACAGAGACTAAATACACAGGGTAATACAGGTTGAACCTAGGCTGGGGAAACAGGTGAAACACATGAGACAATCATAAGAGCGGGAAAAACCAAAAAACAGGAAGTAAAACAAGGAAAGGCAAGACAGAAAACCAGACCTTCAAATTAAAACAGGAAAAGGAGATAAATATATCTAGCACCTCAACCTGCTTTATAATCAAATCTTTAATCTTTCAAAAAAAGGTAATTGTCACAAATGTCTGTGGTAATAATGCCTTAGAGAACACTTTCTAAATGTGTACATTTTCTTTTGGATTTTGGAAATTCTTTAAATTGGTCAATTTAAAGATTAACTAATCATCTTTATCTCAGCAAGCAAATGCCTGTCATTTCGTACCTAGTGCAACGCTTCAGGGATTTAAATATCAGTGGCGAGAGGGTCTTATTGTCCCCGGGCTCTGAAACGGGACATAAATAACCTTGAGCTCCCATTGACAGCTTGTTACTCTGTGTTTATTAGAAAGAAGGCCAATAAATCATGGCGTAGGACAGGGGTCGGCAACCGGCGGCTCCGGAGCCTCTTTGATCCCTCTGTGAGGCGGTCTTGAATTGTTTAAGAGCAAGAGGAATAAACACCACCCACCTGGTGTCAGTGGCTACTTGGTCGCTTGACAGAAAGTTGCTAACTTTTCACTGCATCCTGCACCAAGAGGCACTGTGTGCTCAAACATTTCCTCCGGAATGCACAGAAGTAATGAATTGTGTTTTTCAGACTGTGAGCAAAATAATGGCAAAAAGTTTAAATCACCGTCAGTTCTGTTTGTTGCTGGAAAGCACGTATTCTGATCTCCTGCTGCACAACAAAGTCCGGTGGCTCTCCAGAGGCTGATATGCTTTACTCACACTTCCTGAGCAGGAACAGCCAGAGTGGCTGGAAAAGCTACACTTCTTGGTAGACACGACAGCGCACCTGAACAGGGCTGTGCATCCTTTACCCTGAAGAGCTGTAGAGGTTTTGGCATTTGAGCGCAAGTTGACAGTGCTAACCCTATGTTTTCTTCAGAGTTAAAAATGCATGCAGAAATGTTATTTAATTTTCTCTGAAGTCGTTCATTGATTTCTTAACTGTAACACAGTATAGTTTGTTTATACATTGCACAAAGGCAAAAAAAAGTTATATGCAGAGTTATTTCATTTAAAATTTCCAAAGGGTTTTGTGACTCCTAGTGTTTTCTTTACTGTGTGAAACAGGTCCAAATGGCTCTTTGTGTGGTAAAGGTTGCCGACCCTTGGCCTAGGATATGATTGGTTCAACATGTGAGCTATAGTGTGTGTCAGCAAAGAGGAGATTCAAAGTAAGGGAGAGTGTCGGGGATATTGACAGATGCACTGTATATTTCATAATTCTAACCTCAGACTCTAATGATCCATATATTTCTCCATGTCAAGCTCCAAACTTAGCAGAATCTTTTTTTAATTTATTTAAATCCACTATTATTATTATTATTTTTAGGACCATGAGAAGAGAGGATTCATGTCCAAATTTAGCTATAAACTCATTTCCATCTGAAGTCCCTGGGCTACTACACACAGCACCAGATACTTAAAACTTTACATGCAACATTATTATCACTCAATTAAACAGTCTAATATACAAGTGCACAGTGTGTAAATATTATATATAAATAAAAGATTTAGGATTTATCCGGTACAACTATAAAATTACAATTATTTAAGCCACTCTTGCCATGAAAATGCATATAAGGTGGAGCAGAATGCCTCACTCTCTACCAGATGAATTGTAGGGACCTTGAAAGTAGTTTCCTTGCTATTTTCAACCTTTTCAAAGCTACCCACCTCTGTCTGGCTTCCCTGGGGTTCTTGACTGTGCTGCAGTCCTGGGCATCATCAAAACCCTTCTGTGAAAAATCTGAAATTGAAGCACCTAGTGCCACATTCTGCAAGATATGCACCTTGGCGATGATCGCTCTGGAAATGTCTGCCAGTTTAGCACTGCAGGTAGTAATGGGAGTTCCATTTTGCTTCCCAAATGACCTGCCTTTACTCTAAAGCCTTTTTCCTGTATGTCATTCTCTTGGTTCATGTCAGAGATATAGCTGACAGTAATAGGGCTAACTAACAGATTCCCATGAGGATTGTGGAACTGGCTTTACATTTTGGACTGGCCTCAGATAGCATCATGTCATCGTAAGTGGTCTTTTTGCCTTTTATTTGGCCTTGTTCATTTTGCCACCCCAAATCCATTTTTTGGCAAATGCAGATTGATTTTTGAATGTCTGGAGAGCAAAAAAAACACATGAAATGAGATTTTTGCAAATCAGATCCAGATGGTTTGAAATGGTGATGGTTTGAAATTAGATTCCAATCGAATTGCCATAGATGAAACCCCCCTGTTGTGCAATTCATAATCCGAATAGTCTATTATTCGTAGTTGTTTGTGTAACAATTCATCTGCAATATTGGGCTAAAGAATTTGGGGTGAGAATAAAATAAATGCCTGATTTTTTAGTTGGGTACAGTCCCTAATTACTATTAGTAATTAGTAATGGATTAAATTACCATGTGTACTATGTAAGGTGTAGTCATGATGATCTCACATGAAACTGTCACCCAAATCTGCAGTTCCCCATAGCAGTGAGACCAGACAAAATGTCACTGACAGTGTTTCCAGCTACAGAAGGCAGCAATGTAATATATATTAAGTGCTGTCAATCAAATAAAAAAAATGTAATCAAGTTAATCACAGTCATGGGCTGTTATTAATCCCAATTAATCCCAATTTCAAAGTACTAGGATTTACTTGTAAAGGTGCATGTTGAAATAAATAAATGCATGACAAACAGTTCAGTTTTATTATTTCAACCATTAACACAAAAATGTGTTCAATAGCAATCCTAGTTTGTTGAGGCATCAATATAAACTGCAGATATATTTAGCAATAACCAACAACTGTTAAAATGTAATGTCTGCTACAAAATCACAAATGGCTTACCTGTAATGTTTTTGCATAGTAACATCATTGTTAAATGAATTCAACAATAAATAGGCCTATTTTAGAAATAGAAGGGAATAATGTGAGGACACAGTCTATATATTCTTAGTTAAAGATAATTACTTCAAACAGTGTGCATCTGTGCAACATGCCACCTGTCAACCAGCCATACAGTCTAGTCTTCTTTCATCCAGTTGATCAGAGAGACTAGATTGTTTTTCAGACGATTGAGCTGACCTCTTCTTCTGCAGACTGTTGCCTGCCAAAAGTCTCTCATATGGCACTGTTGAAGCAGGTGTAGCCAAATACCTTAATGCAATATGGGCCAGCTTACCATATGCACCTGCTTGTGACAACCATGTCCAGTGGTCGCCAGTAAGTGCAATAAAAGTACTTTCTGCCAAGTGCCTGACTTCCGTAGCTTTTTTGTGTATAAAAGCTCAAATAAGCCCATTGTATGCTACCTGTCGAGCATCAAAAGGCAAAAAGACATAGTTAGCAACTACCCTGTAAAATCATTTGAAGAGCCAGATAATATTTATATTAAACGTTAAAGACCAAATGGCAATAAAAGAAAAATGATTCTATATTAACAACTCCAAAAACAAAAACAGATCATTTAACGCAGCTTTACAGGTGCATTATGTGATATATTTACTGTATTAAATCCTCAAATGACCACAATATGTCATTGAAATACTATCTCTTCTGACAACAATACTAATGCCAGTATTTTCTCTTTTTGTAATTTCCGTTCCATTCTGTTTGTGTTTTGGCCTGTGTGTCATAAAATGCCTAGTTTGACAGCCAGGCCGGGTTGCCAGATATATACCTGTAAAAACGTAAAGCCAGTGCCCTACAGCTGTAACGCAGCAAACAAACAAACAAACAGCATCAACAGAAATAGATTCTACCTAACTTAACAAACCTCTATTTTTCGAAACAGTTGCATGACCAGAGACGTAACAAATCCCTGTATTGGAGATGTATTTGAAAAATGGAGACAGCTTAGAGCCCAAAAAGATGTCGGGTTGGCCAATTTCCTCCTGACCAGGTAAACATTAAGCTTCAGGCTATCACAGCTACTAGTGGTGGGCATTTTCAGTCAATTCAGTCATTTGTGTACTCACATTGAATTATATAAGTAAGTATATAAGTAAAGTCTGGCTATGTGAGACTAGCATCTAGAAACATTGATAGATGCTGCGTTCTCAACCTGGCAACCCCCGTAAACTCTAGGAGTAGGGACCGGGGTAGACGACTTTCTCCAGTGTTTTGAATTTGTACTGCAGTAACTATTTCAAACGTTAACTGTCAGTATTACATATTGCACCTTTAAAGTCCCACATTGCCAAACGTAAGAGGTATCTAACATAGAGCATCCAGACATTATGTGACAAAAAGCCCTGCGTCCCTGGGCTATTACTGCAGATTAGAGAGGTGCTAAATAAAGTAGATGAGCCAAATAAGATGCACTTCCGTTTTGGTAATGCTTATTCATTAGACTGAGCCCATATAGTGTAGTGTGGAGATCACGCTGGGCAAATCGCACTGAAACCTGGATAACTGCACTGATGCGCAGGTCTGCCGTCCATATGTTCTCACTAATGAGGTCAGAGTGAGTCTCACACTTATTTGAATGGTCCAGCTGTCTTGTAATAAGGCTCCATGTTTGTGTATGCTAATGATCTCGCTGTGAATAATCTCATTTAAAAAACTACCAACATTTCACCCTCTCAGATTGTCCATGTATTGCCATCTCTTTCTATGTGAATGTGTTGTAAAGATACATACAACCTGTGAAACACTACAGGGGAGCCTTAAACAAATGCAGTGGTGGAATGTAACTAAGTACATTTACTCAAGTACTTAAGTACAAATTTGAGGTACTTTACTGGTCTTTTCTTTCCATGGTACTTTCAACATCTACTACATTTTCTACTGCTATTTTTTACTCCACTACATTCATCTGTTTTAGCTAGTTACTTTACAAGATTAAAGATGGTTTGCACACTTACAAATCATGGAGGGGTCTGAAATTGTCATCGTAGGTTCATGTCCACTGTGAGAGACATAATCTAAAAAAAAAAAAAAAAAATCCAGAAATCACTATGTATGATTTTTTAACTATTTATTTGTATGATACAGCTGCAAATAAGTATTTGAATACCTGAGAAAATCAATGTTAATATTTGGTACAGTAGCCTTTGTTTGCAATCACACAGGTCAAACGTTTCCTGTAGTTTTTCACTAGGTTTTCACACACTGCAGAAGGGATTTTGGCCCACTCCTCCACACAGATCTTCTCTAGATCAGTCAGGTTTCTGGGCTGTCGCTGAGAAACACAGAGTTTGAGCTCCCTCCAAAGATTTTCTATTGGGTTTAGGTCTGGGAGACTGGCTAGGCCATGCCAGAACCTTGATATGCTTCTTACAGAGCCACTCCTTGGTTATCCTGGCTGTGTGCTTCAGGTCATTGTCATGTTGGAAGACCCAGCCTCGAGCCATCTTCAATGCTCTAACTGAGGGAAGGAGGTTGTTCCCCAAAATCTCGCAAATACATGGCCCCGTTCATCCTCTCACTTAATACAGTGCAGTAGCCCTGTCCCATGTGCAGAAAAACACCCCCAAAGCATGATGCTACCACCCCCATGTTTTACAGTAGGGATGGTACTCATCATTCTTCTTCCTCCAAAACACGGTTAGTGGAATTATGACCCAAAAGTTCTATTTTGGTCTCATCTGACCACATGACTTTCTCCCATGACTCCTCAGGCCCTTTCCAGCCTTGTGGAGGTGTACAATTTTGTCTCTAGTGTCTTTGGATAGCTCTTTGGTCTTGGCCATGTTAGTAGTTGGATTCTTACTGATTGTATGGGGTGGACATGTGTCTTTATGCAGCTAACGACCTCAAACAGGTACATCTAATTTAGGATAATAAATGGAGTGGAGGTGGAAATTTTGAAGGCAGACTAACAGGTCTTTGAGGGTCAGAATTCTAGCTGATAGACAGGTGTTCAAATACTTATTTGCAGCTGTATCATACAAATAAATACTGAAAAAATCATACATTGTGATTTCTGGATTTTTATTTTTTTAGATTATGTCTCACAGTGGACATGCACCTACGATGACAATTTCAATTCCTCACTGTATATTAAACAATATACAGGCCTACAACAACTGAAATTATTAGCTGATTAAACATTTAGTTGACTGACAGAACTGTTTCTAAAATGTGAGGATTTCTCTACATTGAGTACTTACATAAAAGTATGTAGATATCATCAGGAAAATGTATCTAAGTAAAATTTCCAATGCAGGACTTCTACTTGTAATAAAGTATTTTTACAGTGTGGTATTAGTAATATTAAGTAAAGGAACGGATCTGGATACTTTTTCCACCAATGAACAAATGTCACACAGGTGTGCTAGATGGGCAGAAGGTGTTATGAAGACAGTAATTGCATGAGAAGACAGGAATTCAAGGTTTGAATGTGAAAAAAATATTTCAAATATGAAAGTGGAAACAAATATTTTAATCTTTACTTGTCATTCCTGTTATTGCCCTTCAAAAGCAGAGCCTTTTTCAGTGTTGATACAAAACACTCACTCATGCAGTATACAAAGGACCTCAATATTTGAATAAAAGCCTCCTATTCCAGAGTACAAAGTAGTTTCCACCTCTATGCTTTCAGCTGATACGGGTAATGTTCTCATAGTTAGGACACGAAAGCCATTGACAGAATCTACTGATTTACGTGAACTCATTTTGAAAAAAAATCCATATTGTGTCATTAAAAACACTTGGCCTGTCCCTCCTTGTCAGTCCAAATCCAAACAAATGAATGGTGAGTCAACAACTCATGATTTTATTATATCTTTGTTATAATAATATTACTGTTATAATAACCTGAACCTAAACTAATTTAGCAACAAGCAATACAGTGTAAAAAAGGGAATGTGAAACAATAAAAACATAATTTTTCTAAAAGCTAATCCCATTTAGAATGTTCAATTCAACCAGTCAAAAAAAACCATGTTTTTTTTGGTCCATCATCACTATTAGATAGTTTAATTTGATTTAAAGATGCCCCCAAGACATGGATGTCATTTTCAACAGATAATGTCTAACTGCTAATCCAAAAATGACAGCACACGTTGTACAATTATATTGATTTATTTCTAATTACTATTAATAATTTACCAAATTTGACTGAGTACATTTACCTCTAAAAAATGTATGGCAAATGTTAGGGGCAGTAATTGTAAAATTGCCATCATTGCATTGACGTTGCCATGGCCACAATGTTAATTAATGTGATAATTTAAAAAGGTTACCCATAGGTTCACCTACCATCACTGAGCAGCAGCAACAGAAAAAGCAACAAATATTCCTCAAAACTCAATATAGGTTTCATTTTGTTCCTTGGTCTTAGTTTGTTCTCACTTGTTTCCAGGCCAAAAGCCTATAACAACATTACTTTGACAACAATTGTATTGGCATTTCTCAAAGTAGTGTACGATAAGGTGATTTAAAAGCCATACAGTAAGCATGTTTCGCTCTAACATCAGATAGGTGGAAAAAGGCAAATACAGCAGGTCATTGAGCTGCTGAAACTGAAACGCTGATTCAGTAAAAAACACACAAAGGTAAAAAAAATAATTAAATACTTTTAGATTTTTAAGGGAGAGGCTGGAAAAACACCAAATTGCTGTCTCTTATAACACTGGCATATGTAATATATGAGCACATCCTGACCTTTAAGACTTCTGTAAAGGTATCATGTTATTCTCAGTCCTTGCATTCTCTCTTTTGTCCTGTATTTGCACTCAGTAACTTATAGATAATACAGCACAAGTTTTAAATCTCCCCTAAATCGCCTGCGTTGCTCCAAATGGAGACAAAACACCCTTTATGGGGGGCTATTATGATGCCAATGATAAGTTACTTTCCATTTTATGTGCCCTGAACCATGGCGGATATTCAGTTCCTCATTGCACCACTTCATTTTACTGTCCTTCCTCAACCCACTCTGATCACCTCATGTTTCACTGTATTTCATGTAACCTACTCCTGGCTATTATTCACAGCCTCTGCCACATTGTGTGATAAGGTCTGAAGCCTCAACACGAGGGACTGGAAGGAGACTGCTTCCTCTGCAGAGGAAGAAGAGACATTGTAGGTGTTCTCTGTAGTCTGTGTGTGCACCAAGTGGAAACTTCCTAACCTGAACAGTGTACAATGCTAAAGTGCCTTGGACCTGCATTCTATCTTCCCAGCAGGGGGTGACTCCACTGGCTCCAAAAGAAGTCAGTTTGAAGAAGTCTATGAAAAAATTACCCTACTTTCACCTAATTATTACCTCAAACATTTTACTAACCTGTTTATGGACTCAGTCACTAGTTGTAAGTCTTCTTCATCACAGCAGATGTTCATTTAGTAACTTATGGTCCCATTTATTTTAAAATTGATGCTTAAGGAGGGGTTGTGTTAGGGGCGTGGTTAAACGGCAACCTGTCAATCATGACAGAGGCTTAGCCATAGACATAGAACAATAATATTGTTCTATATCTATGGTCTTAGCAACGCTAGTCTCGCATTGCAAGACCTTTCTCCACAGCGCTGTGCAGGAAGGTCTGGCTAATCCACACAACATTACTGGAGACCAGTTGAAGAGTCTTTTTCTGTGTAATGTACCTCTTCTCGCCATGCTCTGCTTTACCGTACGTTCACACCGCCACCGACTTGAGCGTCTAAAGATACCGGAAGTCATTCATTTTCAATGGAAGCCGGCTTCTCTCAGCTGCAAGGAGCGGCAAATCTGTCGGCGTCGCGTTTTGAGCGTGTTGAGCGTCAATCTGAAAGTTGAAATTTTTCAACTTTATGGTAATGAGCAATGATGCGGTTCAGCGGCTAACGCCAGCCGCCAATCGGAATATAGAAGTCCTTTACGCTGACTGATTCCGGAGAAACATACGATGTAATCTTTTCGTTCTTACCAAAACATTTGTTCCAAGGGCAATGGAGGATCAGCTCATCCTCGCCGTTGCTGGGTTTCCTATCATTTATGATATGACGTTGTTTGCGTATAGCGACCAGTTAAAAAAAACGAGGCATGGGATAAAGTAGCTGAGATAGTTGGTGTGTCCAGTGAGTAGGCAAAATGCGTGTTGATGATTCATAATCTTTTTAACGAGGGAAATGAGTAGTGCGCCGTAGCATGGTAGTCTTCCTTGCTTGCTGTGAATTGTACAATCTGTTTTGCAGATCATTTTACCCTTATTAAATGCGCAAATGCGATGATCCATAATTATCCAATGATACACATAGAGGACAAGCGCGAAATATTTACGAAGCGAGAAGGCAATTCAGTTGCTCACAACACCGATTTCACCAATTGCGCTATACGAACGCCGCCACGTCAGAGTGGCCACAGCTTCTGAAAGCTTCCCCGTACTTTTTGACAAGCGTCCTTGGCGGGGCGGCCAGAGCTTTTTTGCAGCTCAAGTCGGTGGCGGTGTGTACGTACAGTTATGCTCTTTCAGGAGGATGACCAGGCTATTGACCACTCTGTTTGCTACTTCTAAAAGAAAGTTTAATAAGCATCAGTTTAATCATAGCACTATCAAGAATGAAGCTCTCGCCCTCCTTTTTGCCTTGCAGTATTTTTAAATTTATATCGGGTCTAGCTCGCAGCCAGTCTGAGTGTTTACAGACCACAACCCATTAGAATTCCTTACCCACATGTGCAACTCTTACCAGCAGCTTCTGCAGGACTTTAATCTGCAGATTCACCACAAGAAGGGTCCCGAAAATGTGATAGCAGACGCTTTGTCTAGGTGTTCCTCAGACCTGTTATGTAGGAATTAAACCTTGGGGGTTAAATTAAATCCCCCTAGGAGTGGGTTTAATTCTTGGGTGTGGGGGTGGTATGACTGGGGTCATTTTTTTCTGTGTTCTGCTATGTGTGTGTGTGTGTGTCCTGTGTTTTATTTTCTTTCACATGCAAATAGATGTGTGCCATAGCCGGGAGACAATTGGTGGAAAGCATTCATGCCCAACCCGTGATTGGCTGCAGATGGGGAACCACCTGATATTTAAGGAGCCAAGATGGCGGCTGTCTGCAGGCAGCAGGCATTTCTTATCCTCCTTAGCTCCCAACTGGCCACACTTTTGCTTTGCTCAACCTTTGTGTTAGATTAGGTACCATGTCTTTTGAATTAGTAAGGGTGGACTGCCAGGTGTATTAATCTTGTTTTCTCCTGTTTAATTAGTTAGGGAGGTAAGTCGTTTGTCATTCTTTTGGTTTCTTAGGTCAATTTCTTATTTTGCAGACAGGATTGTTTGTTTGTTATTTTGGTGGTACGCCACCCTGAAGCTTTGTATAATGGCGTTTTTCCACTGCTGGTAACAACTCGACTCGTCTTGTCTCTACTTGACTCGACGCATTCTGCGTCCGTTTTCCATTGCAGATTGAGTAACGCCTCAGCGTGGCTGGTCACCATAGCTACGCGTGATGATGTAATTTTCAACACGACTCACAACAGCACGTTGGCTACTTGCCACAGCCAGAAGAAATGTTTTGTTTCAAAAGAAGCTGAAGGAAGCAACAAAAAACACTGCTAAAAACAGGAGTTTGGGAATTCCTACGGTGTTCAGACATCGACATGACTGTTGTTCACCGACACAAAAGGGTAAGTTAAGTTTCCTGGTAACGTTAGCTAACATTTGCATGTGTTAGGGGCCCTGGTCAGTATTTACTATACGCTATATAAAGTACATGAACTTTAGCAACCATGATTACACACCAAAATATGTCTGCTGTGTACCGTTTGTGTTTCAGAGCATTAACGCTTTGCAAAACCGCCGCCGCAGACCGTCTGGTGGGTGATGTCCGACTGGTGAAATCTCTGGTTCTGACCTGCTGGGCTTCGTATAATCTTTATGAGAGTCATGGAGAGGCTTATGACAACGACTGGGATGCATCTGGGCCAGCAGAGCCGGGGGGGACACTGTCACAGGGTGCAGAGGGAGAAGACCGCGATGCAAGGGAGGGTTTGATGCGCTACTTGAAAAGCTAAATAAAAACTTTTCTTTGATATATTGTCTTGTTTTTTAAAGTAACAGTGTGCAACCTTGGAAACATAAAGCCCCTAATAGCCCTTAATATTGAACAGTTAAAGTGAGAATAGTGCAGAGAGTAGATAATCTGTCGGTGTCTGGCTAGATTTTTTTTCCCGTTTGTTCTGGACACACACTTCGTACTCTTGTTTGCTAAAAACGCAGTGATCCGACCAAGCAGTTGTCTGCAGGTTTTGTGGTGGAAGTTTCTGTAACAGCGAGGGAGGAATTTGGGTGAAGAAGAGTCCTTGTAGAAACAAAATAAAGACAGGCTGCAAACTGGATTAAAAGTTTAGGTATTCGGTGGAAGGGTTTAATTATTTTCTCGAGAGAACAATCAAAAATGACAAGAACAGCTTTCACTGAATTTTCACTTTCAATGAATCAGAGTTACAAAGTGACAACAGTTCTGTGCCTCGCGTAACATATGACCTTATATCTTATATGTTCCTTATATCCCTTTTGCCCCAGCAGAAACCAGGCCATGTTTGGAAAACATTCTAATCTTAAACAATACACTTCATCTTCTTCTTCAGACTTCTAGGAGCCAGAGCTGTCCCTATACATCTGTCTAATGCGTCACAAAATGACTGTAGTTGTCATTCAATCTTAGAAGTCAGAGATTTAACTCGTCTATAGATTGGCTCAGACTCCAACCTTAGGTTTGGGCAAGCTGCCCTTTGCCTATCTCTGGGAGGCGCCTGTGTTTTGTTACCATTTGCTTACAGTAGTGAAATGCAGAGTCATAACATGTTCAGCTGTCTTCAACACTGAAGGACTTACTTTTAGGAGATATCTTAGGAATGACACATGTTTCGGAGGCCTATTTGAATGATTTACTTAAAATTAATAATCACTTATTAATTAATGAATTATATGAACAATTACTGAAAGAAAATCATTGTCTATGTAATTTTGTATTCTTTAAGGAAATGGTGTGGAGTCATAACAAACCCAGTTGTCTCCATCAAGGAGAAACACACAGATGACAGATACAGAAGTCATATACTCTGAGAGGCATTGGAGATCCTATTATGAATAATTAATATGAAAATCATTGGTTAAATGTAATTTTCCCATTACAGTTTCCACGTCACCTTTTGGTATCGCCTCAGCTCGCTTGGAACCTCGACTGATCCCAGGGACTTTTTTTCGTAATGGAAAACCAAAAAAGGCGAGTCGAGTAGATATAGCGTGGTATACGCAGTGGAAAACCGCCATAAGTTACCTATATCTAGATGTTTATTTATATATTTTCTACTTAAAGTAAAATAAATTAGTTTAACATTCAAAGATAATTGTTCATGGCTACTAGGGAGACAGGGAAGATGGGGCCTTTTCATTTTGTGTCCTAGGCACCCCTAGACTGGGATGTAATATGGCGATGGAAGGTGTATGAGCAAAAGGCATAAACCTACTGATGGGATATTTATAGTAGTGTTTTGTGTTGAGCACATCAGCGTACTGTTAGTTGGTAGACAGATTTATTCATATGGCGAGTAAAAGTTTACCATTTTATGTTTGTGGTTTTGTATTAACAGTTTGAGGAAAATGAGCCAAGGACTCAGCAAACATGGGTAAGCAATTGGGAAAAACTGTAAGTACAGCGGGAGTATGACAAAACTGACCACCCATCTGGTGAGACGACACCAGGAAACCCATGCAAGCAAATCTGTGGATGCTAATGCTAGCACAAGCAAGACAAAGGCACCAATATCAAAACCTTTTTCCCCACAACTTAGCAATAAAACGGGCTGTAGATGCCGTTATTACCTGGTACCTCGCTAAGGACTTATGACCTACTAGGGTAGTTGAATGTGATGGCTTTCGTGACATGGTCAACACAGAACTGCGAATATACCAAGCAGACAGCATTTCACCGATAAATGTGTGCCAGAGTTGTATAACAAAGTAAGGAACGAAGCTAAGCAAAAGCTGTTAAATTAATTAAGCGAATTGCAATAACAATTGGCAATGGCAGAAACATGATTGTTGCTGGATAAGAAACAAATTGTGTTACGGGGGCCACTTCGGCCAGGCATACCAAGACACCCAATGGAAAATAATCTCAAAATCTCAAAAAAACTCAAAAAGTTTGTGGTGTTAACATTCAACACAGCACTATTAAGCCGGAGAGCGGAGTTCCCTTGTGGTAAAAAAAAAAAACTTTTACCCAGAAAGCACTCATCCATTCCTTGGTTATGTTTAAATCTACACCATAATTTTTTTCCATAAACTTAACTAGTCATTTTGGTGTCTAGACTTAACTGTCATCGCCGCAAGACGCTCACTTTTTCTGGCTAAATTGAACTTTCATGGCCCCTAAAAGGAGTCATCTGGCAATGCCTGTAGCCGGCTCACAGTCAACTATTGGCGGGTAAACAAATGCCGCCAGTGGCTGGCCTCCCGGAGCTCTGTAGCAGTAAATACAACCAGCAACTTGGATTTCATTGTTCTATAGCTTTGTGTTCATGTTACAGGGTTTTACTTTGTATAAAATACTTCTGTGGTATAGATATATAAATATGGTCTATTGGTGAAGTAGCATCCCTTTGAGTGGGGGATACAGCAGAAAGATCTTCAAGGGAGAAGGCCAGCGAGGAAGTCTTAAAGTACAAAGAGCGCAATCCTTTGCCAATGAAAGACAACCCTCTGTAATGGTGGAAAGTAGCTACCGCTAGTTGTTGTACCTCTTTCAGTCACCAGGGGATATTGTTTCTGCGCAATGCAGGGTACTCAATAGATTTTCCTAAAGAAAAATCTTGAACACTTCATGAACACTTCTCCGTGTGTAAGTAAAGTATACAGCGACTTTAAGGATTCTCATATACAAGTGTCCTTGGGCAAGACACGACGGGCAGCCTCGACCACAGTGTATGAATGTGTGTGAATGGTTCCTGTACTATGGAAAAGCTCTTTGAGATGTCGTTAAGACTAGAAAAGCACTATATAAGAACAGTCCATTTACATTTTGCATCTTAAATGATAAGTTTTTTTTAAAGTTCACAGTTTACTATTTTGTGAGCAGCAGCCAGTTTAAAAAAAAAGTTGGTAAAATAAAAGTGTTTTGTTTCTGCCTAACATCAAGATGTGTTTGAGGCCACTGAGCATTCTGTGTCTGTATTAAACTCCAGAGTCATTTAAAGTGTTAATCATTACCATTAATGCAGTGAGTTTGAAATACTTATTTATGGCATTAATAGCACAACAAACCATTTTATATACATATATGAGCCAAATAGCTTTCACCGAAAAAAAAAGTATATGGAGATAAAAAAAATGTGAAATGGCCAAATATTTTGTAAACTTGAATCTGAATATTTGTGTGCAACAACTCAAACTTACATTCATACATTTCTGTGCAAAGTTAACTCTCAAGTAAAAACCTGGCACTGTGAGTAGAGATAATTGGTTAATTTGATAATCTTGATATTACCAAGGGGTGACAAACTGTCAAAGAGAGGAACCAGGGCATGGATATGTGAGATAGACTTAGTAATAATATTAGACAGTAATAGCATGAGACAGTATTCATAATGTCAAAGCAATGTTTGTTTTCATACAGAAAGCATTACTTTTTTTTGTCTATAAGTAAACACAAGACTTGGTTCTGAATTGACACATTTTTCTTCAATTGTTTTCCCAATGCAATAAAGTAAATAAAAACTTAAGATTCCTTGGTCCCTTTTTACGAAATGTACGTGAAAGTATGCAATGCATCACTTATAGAGTTGGCTAATTTTAGGCACCTGGGTAGCTCAACTTGTAGAGTGCGCCCATAAATAGGGGTGTACTTTCTTACTCCTTTTTGTACTTTCTTTCTACCCCTTCATGTCTTCAGCTGTCCTATACAAATAAAGGTCTAAATCAAATAGTAATAGAATATTTACTGTATCAGATTGAATTGTGGCATTGAATGTATCAAAACATCAAATCTTCTCAATGTTAAATCAAAATAGCACTGAATCATTCCATATTAAAATATATCGTACCTGAATCGTATTGTAGCCCATTTTTCTAGATACGTACACCTTTAGTAATTTGATCTTACAAGTGTTTCGCTCTGTATTTATGTCCATTTCCAACCTGTAATGCTGCTCTGAGATTCAGGTTAATGTTGCTTGATGCGACCTGAGTTTGAGTTAACTCAAAGAAAGCGGAAAGTGAGGGACATCTGGTGGAACTTCCAGCGCCATCGTACTATCCTGTAAGTTAACCGTTGTTAATATAGACAATAGCAATAACCATGCCACTGTGTACATTTAAATAGCTGTGAAATTGTTTTGGGGTGTTTTCCATGGTTTCATTTAAACTTTGACCCTTTCACTGTGCATTTTGACATCATCAAAGTTTATTGGGACATTTTGGTTGCCGATTTTAAACCGCGACCATCTGCCAGGAAAAACTCCACTAGATGACTTGTTTCAGAGGGTTGAAATTTGCCAGGAAACCATACACAATACTGGCTTAGCCATGGCATCCTCCCCAACGCCCTTTTGTCCAAATATGGTTATTTCAGGCTCCAAAATACCAAGATGGCGATGGCCAAAATGCAAACCACCTGCTTCAAAACGGCCCATAGGCGATGTCACTGATGCTATCTATCTATTCAGTTATGAGCACACCATTGACTGTAAAATGGACAGTTAACAACAAATACGTAGGTCCGAGGACTAACATCCACCTCGAAGCAGCCTGCTTACTGTCAGCTTCATTCGTCCCACAGACATCTGCAGCTTCATGGGCTTTTACACCCGTCTTTGTATGTAATGTCACCTACAGCAGCTGTGCATCACGCAAACACATTGGACTGTAGGTTCTGAATTATACATGATTTAATTAAATAGGTTCGGGAGGTGATTCAGAGAGCACAAAGGAAATTACATTACTAACACAAGATGACCTGCTGTGTCTTTTCATTGTAAGATTAGCATTGTCACTATTTGAATGGAACAATACCAGCTACAATATTGTTGTAATTAAATAATGAGTGGTGAGAAATGTGCTGAATGGAAACTTTGTAGAGATAGCTTGGCCCCTGAAAAGCGAGGATGTGAAGAAATGTAAAAACGTTTCTTTTTTTTCTTGCAGTAATCAGCTGATACTGATTTACAGTGATTCTCATCCCTAAAAGAACACAACGTCACTGACAGTGTTTCCACAACACAACAGAATTGAAATGGTGAATACTATTTGTGATATACACTCTGGATTTTAAGTGTGGTAATTAATATTCTTCATACCTTGCTACAGCTGTTTTCCACCTTTACCTAAAATAATTTCCCTACTGATTGGCTGGTTGGGTGAGCTCATCTGATGAGCTGGGATCATGAGCTAACCTTTGGATCATCTGAGTAGATGAATCAGGGGCTGGGGGAGTCTCTGTGACCCTTTTTTCTCCCTAGGAGTGTCGGCATAGACGACACAGCTGATGCCCAGGTATCTGCAGGATAATTTGATTCCATTTCATTGCAGACACTATTGCCATGCAGACAATAGCACAGGAAGATGAGGCCGTTTTCAAAATTGTCATGTAGGAGGCCAGAGCTGTCCTCCTCTAGTCAGCAACATTTGTCAAATTCAGATTGAATCAGCGGTGTTGTGCTCACACAGGCGATTAGGGAAAATAGGCTGTGGTTCATCATCTCAAGGCGGAGGCAGTCTATACAGCTACTGTCTCGTATTTTACTCATAAGCCTTAAAGGTTATGTGACTCTTCAAATTAATGCCAAATCTGTTGCAAAGTATGGCAATTACTAGAGAGAGCTACTGCCTTCATAAGAGTGAAACGGTTTCATTTGGTATGCTGTGGATATTTTCAGCCACTTGATCAATTGTAAAACAAACAGAGCAGCAAGAGAACCTCTACAAAAAATTAATCCCTGGAACTGAAACTTCTGCTGCTATTGTTCCAGCTCCTATTGCTGCCGTCGTACTATATCCTTTCTCCCGCCATACAAAATAATGAGAAGTCCCTGCATAATGTACATTTTCAGCTCTTTCTACATTTTGAGTGCCAAGGCATTTTTCACACCATTGTGGATCCAGCCACTGCCACAGTCTAAATTTGGATCCCTCCTGCTTTTTGTGGAACTATGCTAATATGGCCCCCAGTCATCTGATTGTTACCCCAGCCCATTAGTGGCAATTACACTGTTTGTGTGACTAGTGACAAAAACTTGGAACCTGCCAGTGAAAATGGTTATTTTCCCATTAACCGTTCCAGCACTTTATCAACCCAGAGCTGGCTGTGTTCCGAAACCACACCATAAAACATCTGCAGAAGAACAATGCAATTATAGAAGCCATCTGCAGCAATGACATGGGAGAAAAGATATGATTAACACTAACACAAACAGATGGCAAAGTGTTAGATTGCTGTTCGACAAGCACATAATATGAGGGAACCTTAAGTCCAATTATAAATGGCAGAAGTCTGCTGGAGTTGACGAGGAAGCCGAGCCTTTGCAGCAAGACGAGGATGCTGGAGTCGATGGCGCAACACTGACTCTGTTCTGTCTTGTATGCTTGACTGGGGCACTTAATGGCCCACACACACAGGAAGACAAAGCAGTGTCCAGATACACAAAGAGTTCATCAAGTGGTTTGGGTTAGGGTGGGCTTTTCAATGAGCTGTCAGTGTGGTGGGCTCTCATGGGGCCAACAGCATGTGTTCAATATTAGTGTCTAGAGTTGTTTTTGTTTCATCCCACCTAATGACCACGCAATCAATTATCACTCACAAAGTTTGACTTCATTTGAATTTTACTCCATTAACAAAAGCGACATTAGCCATTAAGTAATCCTAATGATCTTTGTAACATTAGAGATATCTCAGAGGGTGATGGTTTCTTTTCTCTGGGAGGAGTACTTTATGAACAATTTTACGAACAAAATGCTCACAACAACAACAAGATAGGATGGGGAGAAGGATGACTGTGCTCTTTCTTGCACACTCCTCTGCATAAGACACGTATCGTCTCCCTGAAAACTAAATCAGGGAATGTTGACATGTAACTGCTTTCAGCAACACTAGCATCCTAAACTAATTTCAGTTCGGCATCTGTTCATTGTGCACTACTTTGATAAGCCATGTACGAAACAAGAACTACTCCAACACTGCCGCCACCACCTTCCCTCAGGCATCATCCAGAGGTCTTTAGATCTACCAACAATGTAGGAATGCATCCAGGAAAATATCCCCATATTTGTGTGGGATTATACAAAATGAATTTGGCATGAACTCCTACTGAAAACCAGGCTTACCAATGCCTCTTATTCTGTAGGTCACATTGTATACTGGAGCGCATCAGATCTATTCATTGCCAAAGTTTGAAAATCCATAACCCATGTAAGGTGAGAGTTAAATAATATTTTGTAGGCATTATATAAAGTGGGGTTGCTCCAGTTAAACAGCAGGGTTAGTCACTTTGTTATTATGATTTCTCCTTTTATTTTCTTTAATGAAAACTATTTTCATAATATCCAACCATTACTGTTGCCCCACTGGTTGTCATTAGGGTTTAAGCATGTTATCAGGCTAACCTTAGCAAACTGGATATTCAAGGTTCTGTTCCAGAAGTTAAAAAACAAGTGTACAGCGTACACGCCGGTCACAAAACATCAGGAAAAGAGACAGGATGAGTGGGGGAAACTGTGGGGATTGTAGCCTATATATGTGGCTCTGTGTGTGTGTGTGTGTGTGTGTGTTTGTTACTCTCTCTGTCCATCCGTTGGTTTCTCTGGTTGGTGTGCCTGATCGCGTCCCTCGCTGTGAGAAGTCAGCCAAAACCACTATGAAGCTAAAGGTGTTTTATTTTTTTATGTCTTTTATTTTGTGACGTATCCAGCTGCACTGTGGTCTTGTGCGCACATGGTCTTTTTGCCTTTCATGGACATTAAAATGTATTGATTTCCTGTACAACCTCAAGATAAGATGCAATAACCTCAGGATCCAAGATTTGTTAATGAATGTGAAAATGTGAATTTCTTGTGTTCTTTACAAGCCACTATCATCCAGCCATGTAGAATGAAAGAAATGAATGTGCCAGACATTAACCTCCTACTCACACTGCTGTCATCTGTAAGTATAATTTGGTGGAGACCAGGATTAAAGCTGCTGGTGGGTACGATATGGTTGATGCACACATTCTGGAGATGAGCTTGACATTTAAACTAGACATGCACTTTATTGAAGCTGAAAGGTGTGGTAAATAATCAAATTTATTTATTTTGCTGAGATGGATCATACTGTTTTCATGTTTGATGCCTTTACATTCAATAAAATAAGCATCATACACAGATTCTACATTGGCACTTCAATTTGTGTTGTGCAGAACAAATTGGAGAAACTGATTTTCTAACTTTCAAATCTTTGTCAATGTATGATTAAATATAACTGTTTGAACAGGAGACAAGCAAGCCCTTAACGATAAAAATGACAAAATACAAGAACATGCAAATGATATCATCAACTCACATAGCTGTGGATGGGGATGTTTGCAACAATTGTTCAATTTATCACCAGATTTCAACAATGTAAAAAAGTACTTAAGGTTTATTTAGAAATCATCCTATCAGTGGGTAAACACATTGATTCAGTGCTGCTTTAATTATTTATTCAAAGAAATATGGAGCAAGAAAAGCTGCTCTTTTGGGGTTCAGTCAGAAAACAATGTTTTTTTCCTTATTTATTTCACCAGGATATGATGCTTTTCCAGGAATACTGACAGAATTTTAAATTTTTCTTTCTCTCAGCACGTTCTTCTTTATACACATTTGCAAACAGTGTGTGAGGACAGAGGGATCAAAACATATCTGTACCCTTGACATCCATTATTAATCACTGTGCGCCACAATCTCTGACAGAAAACCCAGTGCCAGTTTAGCACACAAAAAAATAAGTTCTTTTCATCCAGACATAAAATTGAACAGGCATCAAGTGGGCAGCAAGCAAACTATAGGTAATGCTTCATCTGACAAATGCACCAGCCACCATTAATACAATAAAATAGGTCTGGCAATGCAAGACTACACACCGCATAAGCACACATGCAATGCACATTGCTAGACAGTCTAGTGGTAGTCTCATCTGTAAGCAGAGGGTCAACAAAGGCAGAAATGCGTATTTAAAGTGTGGCCAAAAGTTAAGTAAAAATAAGAGCAAAAAAATCTGCTAAAACCAAATGAAAAAGCATGTGTTTGTGGCCAACCCGGTCTAATGCCAGTTCGCAAAATGGTCACGATTTATTGATTTGTGTACAGGTCATGATTTTCGAACTTGAACATTTCACGAAGTGTCATGGGACTGGGCTGTTGTGGCAGCACGGCTTCTCGTTGTTCCTCACCCCCTGACACTTCGCCAGTGAACGTATGCATTTGGAACCTGTATCATTTGCAAGTGCTACTTCTCTTGAGCTCTGCACAAGCAGCTACTTATCTTGTGCATTTTCTTCGTTCTAGTTTCACACAGTGTATCAGAACTTTTTCACCTACTCTGAAATTGAGTGGCATACAATAAAAACATACTTAAGTAAAATTACCAAGTTAAAAAAAATACTCCAAAAATAAAGTATACAAAAAACAACTTTGGTACAGCAACAAGAGTAAATGGAATTCAATACTTCTACCCCTGCCAAATATTATGTGTTTAAATTAGTCACATTTGCTTAAGGCTATTGCATGATGTTGGTCTGTGTTAGCCTCTGAGGGGATATGTTTTACTGAATCCAAAAGTCACTGACTGAGTCCTCACAGACTGCTGGAGGATGGTGTTACCCTGTGAGGTTCACTCAAGTGCTCAGCATGAATATGTAGGTTTGCAGGGGCACTGTATGAGATGGTATCTGTCCCTTGAGGACTTTATTATCTTGGTGCAGTCAACTGTAAGACATCTTGCTGGTACTGAAATTTGTAACTCTAGTTTAGCACTCGTGTGTTTACTGACATCTGTGGACTAGTGTGTTTTCATTAGGACTGTAGGCTCTACAGCATCTGCATTGATGTTACGCTAAAGGAAAGGACCAACCTCTTTATAGTTATATATATTCTCCTTGTTTTGTTTGAACAAAAGGTTGTTTTTTTTGAGTTCTCACCCACTATTGCTTCACAGGCATCCCCTGCTAATCTGGTTTAAGTATTATGAATTCACCACCATAAAGTTAGAGTGGTAACATGCTAGCCTTCGCTAAGGTTAACATGTTATCTTGTTTTCTATTAGGTGTACTACTAGCGTATTTAAACTGGAATGTTTGACCATGTGAAATCATTGTTTGCTCACAAGAGCGAACAACTCCATTCAGAAATGAAAACCATAAAATGGGTTTAAAAGCTCTGGGGGAAAACAGTACAGTATGTGAACATTGGATTAAGATGTTTTATCAAATTAGCATGATATTGTGTTGGTCAGAAGATGTCTGTTTTTTCATTCTTTTTATTATTGATAAATAAATATTATTGAGTGATTTTTACTGCATGAAGTGGCCCATTTTTCCATCATGAAGTGGTCCCCTGAGAAACATAATTGTCTGTCCCAGATATGTATATGTAGACATTTATTAAGGTATTCCACTGTAAATAATGGCTGTGAAATCTACAGTTATTTCACAGTAACACTGCTGTACATAAGTTTTACAGTAGAATGCTGTAAAGTTTACATTACAACCTTGTCAACATGACAAAATCAAAGTAGTCTAAGTATTACAGTTGAAATCACAGTAGCCAAAGCATCACTGTAAAAAAAAAAAAAAAATCACAATATAGCCACTATAGTACTGTAAACAGTAAACTACTTTATTTTTTATCTTATGTTGTGTTTAATTGTTTTGTATTTTACAATGAATACATAAAATACTGTAAATGGAAGTATGTTACTTTTACTGTAAAAAGACTTCATTAACCTGTAACCAGTAACCTAAGCTGGATAATTGTTGCCAGTAAGTTACTGTACATTTTACAGTAAATTTGTTACAGTGTGCTAACAGACCAACTAGGATTGGATTAACCCACTAGGGGGCCCAGGCCTAAATTCATCTTTATACACTAAAAAGTGCATTAAAATATGTGTGTAAAAACATTTGACGAAAGGAATAGGCAATGTAGTAACAGAGTCTTGATTCATATTTGATCAGCGCTGCCTAGTTTGACAGTTTGACTGCTGTTCACAGTCATTGACTCTGGGTTAGAGACTCTCGGCTCTGATTGGTTGTTTGTCTTATGCCATCAGGAGCACTAGGAGGAGGCAGAGGAATGTTATTTTTTGATCACATATCTGTTTTATGTAGTTCTGTCAGAATATAGTGACAGTTTTAGCAAATATGTTATTTTTTATTAAAGTTACCAACTGAACCTATAATGAATACCTTCCAGTAGCACTCACCTCCACCATCATGGAGTGCTTTGAGTGGTTAGTCAAACCATTCATCACCTCCTGACGCCATCTCCCTCCCTCTCCACTGCTCTCTCCTACCTGAACCAGAAGTACACACATTAGGGCTTGGCAATATATGGCTATAAAAATATAACAATATATATTTTTAAATGTGATATGGAATTAGACCATATCGCATATATCCATATATTTCAAATTTGCGCTGTGATCCTTGCTCCAAGCAAGCTGCTGACCCAGAGCTCTCTGCGCTGCCCCCTGAGCCCCGGCCACCGCCCTGCCTCTTTCAAGCACAAAGGGGGGAGGGACAGGAACAGACACTCAGCCACTCTTCAACAAACATGGAGGAAGCAACGGAGCGTGTGGAGGAGGAATTGGTTAGTAAAAGAAAAAGCAGTGGCTCAGTAATTTGGAGATGGTTCAGATTCAAAGTATTAGAAATCAAGTATCAGCAAAAAATCATGTTATATGTAGGGAGGGCCATAAACAAGTTATTGCCAGGTATGGAAGCACTACAAATCTTTTTCACCACATAAAACAGTGGCACAAACTGCAATACAAAGAGTATGTGAAACTGTGCGCTGCATAAGCTCCAATTGCAAGCCATTGACAACCCGAAAAAGCTCCATCCCCCCCAAAAAAAGCTCACTACAAACTTAATTTTCCTGCAGTGTGCTTTACGAAAAGAAAAGTGATGAGAGGTGTACTATAACTAAAGCAGTGACCTATCACATTGCTAAAGATATGGTTGCAACTGTGGAACAAGTCGGATTAAAAAAGCTACTGAAAACTACTGACCCGGGATGGCCAAATTGTCAAAGAGACATCACAAGAAGGCTAGTCAAATCAGAGACCCAAATCAACACAGCTGCAAACTGTTCTGCCTTCATATCAAGACATTTGCAAGGATTTGCATTACATTTCTTTGTATTGGGGGAACATTGTCAAGCGTGACCCAAAGCTGTGGTACCATTTGCCAGAGAGCAGGAGACTCAGGGACAGCTTCATATCATGAACAGACTGCTGAGCTCATCACTTGGCACTTCACCATTTAACTTTTAATACACTCACTGTTTACTCTGTTAACTCGTTTCACTTCTTTTCATATATATTTATTCATATACTACATTTACTACAGCAACTCCAGTAGGGGACCCCAAACTTTCCTTTCCCGAGCCAAATCAACCAGCTCCGACTGGGGGATCCCGAGGCCAGGTTGGAGATATAATTTCTCCACCTAGTCCTGGGTCTTCCCCGAGGCCTCCTCCCAGCTGGACGTACCTGGAACACCTCCCTAGATGCCCCAACCACCTCAACTGGCTCCTTTCGACACAAAGGAGCAGTCGCTCTACTCCGAGCTCCTCTCGGATGACTGAGCTTCTCACCCTATCTCTAAGGGAGACGCCAGCCACCCTCCTAAGGAAACCCATTTCGTCCGCTTGTACCCTGGATTTTGTTCTTTTGGTCACGACCCAGCCTTCATGACCATAGGTGAGGGTAGGAACGAAAATTGCCTGGTAGATCGAAAGCTTTGCCTTCTGGCTCAGCTCCCTTTTTGTCACAACAGTGTGATAAACGGAATGTAATACCGCACCCGCTGCTCCGATTCTCTGACCAATCTCACACTCCATGACTTGCGAACAAGACCCCAAGGTATTTAAACTCCTTCACTTGGGCTAAGGACTCACTCCCTACCTGAAGATAGCACTCCATCGGTTTCCTGCTGAGAACCATGGCCTCAGATTTAGAGGTGCTGATCCTCATCCCAGCCGCTTCACACTCGGCTGCGAACCGATCCAGTGAGTGCTGAATGTTACAGACCGATGATGCCATCAGGACCACATCATCTGCAAAAATCAGCGATGAGATCCTGAGCCCACCGAACTGCAACCCCTCCCCTCCCCAACTACGCCTCGATATCCTGTCCATAAATATAATAGGATTAGTGACCAAGCGCAGCCCTGGCGGAGGCCAACCCTCATCTGGAACGAGTCCAACTTACTGCCAAGAACCCGGACACAGCTTTCGCTTTGGTCATACAAAGATTGGATGGCCCTAAGAAGGGACCTCTCACCACATACTCCCGCAGAACCTCCCACAGTTTCTCCCGGGGGACCCGTTTATATGCCTTCTCCAGATCCACAAAACACATGTAGAATGGTTGGGCATAATCCCAGGCTCCCGCCAATTGTTTGACTACCTCAGCGACCTCCACCAGGGAAATTGACAACAATCCCCCATCATCCTCCAGCTCTGCCTCCACCACAGAGAACGTGTCAGCTGGATTTAGGAGTTCTTTAAAGTGCTCTTTTGACCGCTCTTTTACCTCCACAGTTGAGGTCAACAACGTCCCATACTTACTGTATACAGCTTGGATGATTCCCCGCTTCCCCCTCCTGAGGTGACGAACGGTTTTCCAGAAGCACCTTGGTCCTTAGTCCTTCTCCATGTCTTCTCCAAACTTCTCCCACACCTGCTGCTTTGCCTCTGTCACGGCAGAGGCTGCAGCCCTTCGGTATCTTCCTGGGTCCTCCGGGATAACATATCCTGGAAAGACTCCTTCTTCAGTCGGATGGCTTCCCTGACCATCGGTATCCACCAGGGTGTTCATGGTTACCCATCCTCTTACCCAACTCACCACCAGATGGTGATCAGTTGACAGCTCCGCCCCTTCCTTCACCCGAATGTCCAAAACATATGGCCTCAAATCAGGTGAAACGATTATAAAATCGATCATTGATCATTGGCCTAGGCTGCTCTGGTACCAAGTACACTAATGAGCATCCCTATGTTCAAACATGGTGTTTGTTATGGACAATCCATGACTAGCACAGAAGTCCAACAACAGACAACCACTCAGTTCAGATCAGGGAGGGCGTTCCTCACAATCACGCCTCTCCAAGTATATCCATCATTGCCCGCGTGTGCGTTGAAGTTCCCCAGCAGAACTCTTGAGTCCCCTACTGGAGCCCAATACAGGACTCCATTCAAGGTCTCCAAGAAGGCCGAATACTCCAAACTCTTGTTTGGTGTATATGCACAAACAACAGTCAGAGTTCATCCCCTGTCTGGGCCTGGCTCTGGGCTTCCTCCTGGCAGAGTCACTCCCTCTCTACCTCGGTTATTCATAGGGTTTTTGAACCAATCTTTGTATGGCCCGTCACCTGAGACCAATTTGCCATGGGAGACCACCAGGAGCACACAGCTCCAGACAACGCAGCCCTCAGGTTCAATAGGGACACACAAACCTCTCCACCACGATAACGTGATGGTTCCCCGGAGAGCTATTGTACTGGATCATATTAGATTGTACAAGTATTCCTAATGAAGTGGCCGATCAGTGTGTATTTATTACTTATCATTATACATACACATTTACTACGTCATTCCTGTTACTCATTTCAATTACTGTCTGATTTATATTATTTTATGTTATTATAGCTTATTCCTTATCTTGCACTACATGTGGTTCTCATTTTATTGTTCCTTGTGTGGTCTTCCTTCTCTTTCTGATACATATTTTATTAGCATTGTTAGAAGGCCTGAGACCTATCTTTCTGACGCCTGCTTCTCTGTAACTGTGTGCACATAATAAAGACCTTGAAATTTGTGTCAACTAAAGTGTTGTTTTATAACTAGATTGTGACAATAAGGCCACCTTAAGGTCCTTACCAATTCCATTAGTCTGTTAGAAGTGCATATTACCAAACTGTACCACAAGAGAGCTACATAGATAGATACTTTATCAATCCCCAAGGGAAAATTTAAGAAAACCAACAACCTCAACATTCCTCAGGCCACATGATTATCACTGCTAAAAATGACTTTGCATATCATAAGCCACTAAAATCATCTGATCTGTTTAACATTAGTTGTGAGACCCTTCAGTAACTGTGAGCATTAGAAAGCAAAATGAAGACAAATAAAAAAAATGTAACATATACAGTATATAACTGAATGTCATACTGTACATGGCAAGAACTATGAACAGTATTGCTTCCTTACTTTTGTGTTTGCCATTCCATTTTATGTAGACAAATATTGAAAGAGTTTTAATTGCTGTGTGAACAGACTCAAATCATGGCATTTGTTTTGGTGAGCAGAGTTCACAATTAAATACTTGGGTCAATATTTTGTTGAATAAATGTTTCTAATTCTTTTTATCTTTATTGGTATAGGCAAGATCCATTGAGAGTTGGTCTGTTTAGATGAGCTTTTGCTCACTTTTCAGCAGAGGAGGACATATAAGGTGAAACTCACACTACAAAAACGTTTCCACTTCAGTTATTGTAATAGGTCTATTCCGTATGATTATGACTATGAAAAAAACATTATATAACATTATTTCCGCTAATTTTCCATAAAGTTTTGATCATTTATGTGGATAATGGTTTAAATTTATGTGGACATCTTTCATACTATTAACTGTTTAATTCACAGGCTACTTAACTTCTGTTAAACATGAGGGCATGAAATGAATGAAAAATCCACTCTATTTGTACATATTTCTGTTACTGTATTTACTATTTGATTATTTTATTCATGCGTGGCACAGTGGATCCGTGTGCGCTCTGTCACTTGCCGTGAACACACTGGCCTCACTTCCGTCTCCTCCTTGTAATTTGGGTCTCCCTCGCGCTGGAAACAGTTTCACTCAGTCAATGAGTTCAACATCAGTGGGTTCAAACTGCGTGCGTAATTTGGACTGACACGGATATGCATGATGTTTACTTAACTGTGGCGCTGCCACTCTTCTCTTGGTTTCCACTCCAACATTAGACATTAGATTTTTTTAAATTTCTACCACAGTTCAGTACATTCCCCGCCTGGTCACCATTTGCCACTCTTTAATTGTTTATCCGAGATGACAAGCCTCCAAACAGAACATTTTTCCTTCCCTCAACCTTTGCGATCAGCACTTCAATCTAATAGTCTGAGAGGTTTGTTTTGCAGGATTACCAATTGTGAGTGGACAAAGAATGATGTAAGGACCGCATTTATAGTAATTTCCATATTAACTTATGGGAGGAGGCAAGGCAGGGTCGGTGGCTCGTTCATGTACGCTCAATTTCACATTGATTGTGATTTATGAAGGAAAGGTGCGCAGGATGTGCCATACGCCCAGTTTTATACATGTGAATAGTTTTATGTTAGCTTTGGAACATATGTTATGTTGAAACATACAGTATATAAACGTCATAGAGTATTATTAGTATAATAATCTCTTTAATAACAAGGAAAGATGCCAGAATCTTCCATTATTTTAATAGGTTTGCAATGATTTGAACCCATTCTATTGTAGATGTACCATCTTTGTAGACTTTTACAATACATTTTGATGGCAAAAAAAAAGACATTTTCTGACAGCAGTGCGTAATATTGTAGTAACCATAATATACTGTAAGTAGCATCAGTAGCATCAAGGATCAACAATGCTTTCCCTACTGATAGAAATCATTTTAGTATTAAAAGGCCCCGAGTATATACATACACACACACACACACACACACACACACATACAGTATGTATATATACACACACACACACACACACACACACACACACACATATATGTAAAAAACGTGGGTCAGCAACCTTAGGCACATGTGCCACCATTGGCCAGATGGTAGCTCAATGTTTTACTCCACATGCAAAATGAGCTCTTTCATAGCCATTGGCAGGAGCACAGCCTGTTATTTACAGTAGTTTGATTGATTTTTCCCTATTACCATTTGGCGAAGACCTGCCCTACTCAGCCTCTGATTGGTTAATACTTAATGCCTTCTTCACAGCAAAGGAAAAAAATAACACTGCCTGAGCGAGCTAGGTAGATGATGGCAGGCGTAATGCTGAGATGGCACACTAATTAACAAAAACGTTTTAAATAGGTCTTAATATTAAAGTTAGAATTATCAATGTGAGCATATCAGCATGCTTATATAAACATTTACTGTAGCTCAAAGCACACCTATGCCAAAATACAGCCTTTGCAGCTGTCGCCTTGGTACTGCTGCACTCCCTGCTACACCCTGCGATGCCCTGCAGTGTCCTGCTCAACCCTGTTGCATCCCGCTACATCCACCTATGCTCTGCTATGCCATGCTACACCCTGTAACGCCCTGCAGTGCCCTGCTATGACATGAACTACAACGACTACCATTTGTAGTCACTGTTCCATTTATTCCACAATAAAGATAACTGTTCCATTATCTTTATTGTGAATATTATTGCAACTGTTCATCACACCCCCAACCGGCACCGTCAGACTCCACCTACCAAGATCCTGGGTCTGTGGTGGTGAAAAAGGAGTTTTTCCTCACCACTGTCGCACTAATTGCTTGCTCTTGGGGAATTCCTAGAATTGGTGGGGCCTTGTAAATTATAGAGTGTGGTCTAGACCTACTCTATCTGTAAAGTGTCTCAAGATAACTTCTGTTATGATTTGATACTATAAATAAAATTGAATTGAATTACTAAGCCACTAGTATGGTTGTAGACTTGTTAATGTGAACATGTGATGTGAACATGTGATGTGATACTGACTGGAGATGGCAATCATGATGTGGAACACAACATTCTGTCTTGACTTCTGGTTCCCTGCTGTGTTACCATGCTTATGTGAAGTGACAGACTGCATGAATGGTGAATACTGTAAAGAGGCTGACTTTGATTTATTTTTCTGTCAGTGCAGATTACTATGCAGCAAATTTGAATTATGACATTCAAATTGCACTTAGTATTGAGCAGTTTTTGAATTACATAGCTGGGCAGAATAAGTTGTGAATACTTGGAGGTTACGCTGAGAAGTTAATATAAGGATGAATGTCTAACAACCATTAAATTCCCTATGACTTTACTGATAATAGTCCACTATAAATCAAAAAGAAAAAGTGTGGTAAAGTTGGGATTATCACAATTCACGGTATCTGCAGCCTGCAGCAAGAGGGACATTTTACTTTGTTCAGCTCTTACTTATTTCTCTACATCCCCATTTCCATAATTTCATTTTTTTTTTAAGTCCTCGTTTGTCTTCCATGCCATTTTCATTCCGTCTCTGCCTTTTCTTCATTTGAATGTCAGGAATACCATTAAATGGCATATTTTAATCGGCAAACAATGTCCGTGTATTTGACCAGGCCTGTCGTTGACAACTACCCCTGGGTTCTAAATTGCCTGTTTTTTTTTTCTAAAGAGGACATGCATGACCTGGTTATGTTACTGCACAAGGAAGTGAGGGCCATCCATGCTTGCCTCCGTGGCTATTTTAAGGAGAGGTTGCTGGGAAAGCCGAGTTGGCAGATATCTCCAGACTTTATAAATGAGCCATGCAGAGGGACGCAGGGGATGAAAGGGCAGAAGATACTCTCAGTGAATGGGTCGAGTAGGGGAACAGAGGAAAGGAGAGGAGCTGTAATCAAGAAAGTTAGTGGGATAACATTCCACTATACAGTAGCCCCTGATTTTTTGTGGACAGCTTGTTAAGGTTAGCCTTTGTAGGTTGGCATATGACTTTCTATGGGAAAAAGTTGTGGGAAAGTAATTTGGCCGTCTGGAGAGCAACAAATGAATTTGTTTTCATGAGGTTTGGTGTTCTTTTTATAGTCCATGGCAGATAATGGTTTGGCATTAAGACACTACTGAGTAAAAAAATTACTTAATCAGTAACAAGTTGTGTAGCATTCTTTTACCAGTTGCCCATTGGGGAGTATTTGAGTGATTGACAAATTCTGGTCTGGAAATTTGGACTTTAAAGTACATCAAGACATCTAGGTCAAAGCAGGGCTAAATGTGGTTGAAATGTGAGTAGATGTCAATGATGTCTTCATTACATATATTAATCATTCCTAACATCATGATAAAACAGTATTCCAAATGAGCTGTTTGCATATAAAACTATTAAATGTCTACTGATTATCTCGGTGAAGAGATTTGTATCTCTTCCCCAAAGCTTTCAAGAGTATCCTGGTGTACAGCATTGCAGTACAGCAGACAAAAAGACTCTGCAGAGAGAAATAAACACGGCACAAAAAATCATTGGCTGTCCCTGGAAAACATTGCTAACAATCGCTACCTCAGCAGAGCCTCAACCATCACCAGACCCAGGATACCGTCTTTTGACTTACTGCCCTCTGGGAAGCGTTACAGATCACTCAAAACCCAGACTCAAACACAGCTTTTCCCCAACAGCTATAAGCACTCTGAACATACTAAAACTTACAAGTTAAAAGTTTTTAGTTTTATGGGAATATCTATTACACCAACATATTTTACATTGTATTATATATGTGTGTGTGTCTATAGTATATAGGGCCTATGGGAAACATCATTTTAACTTAAGGGTAGTCCACATCCATGAAATTCCGCCGGAGGTCTTTCATTTCAGCCGGACGTCTGTTACATTCCGCTTTCTTTAAACTCTGGTGGATTCATGAGGATTCTGGTTAACTGGTCCTCAGATCTCTGCAGGGTACATTCAGACAGCTAGCTAGACTATCTGTCCAATCTAAAACAACTTTTAACATACACATGTTCCACCAAAACAAGTTCCATCCCGTGGCTCGTTCCCGAGATAGTTTACAAATAAGAACAGTTGAGCTTTAAAAGAAGTGAAGGTATTTACAGAAAGGATTTTTGCAATTAAATACATCTTAAACAGTGTAGCTGGGCCATCCTCACAACCTGAAATTTTCTGAGAATTTAGGAAACTCCACTGGGGAGGACATAAATCAGTAAATGGGGACAAATGACCTGTCTAAGCCAGGTTTCAGTCACAAAGAAAAAATTCAACTAATGAGATGTGATGACGTCATTTAGGATAAATGTCTTATTGGCTAGGACTCAGTGGTTGAGCAGTTGCCTACCAATCGGAAGGTGGGAGGTTTGATCCCTGGCCCTGCAGTCCCATGTCGAAATGTCCTTGGGCAAGACACTGAACCCCAAGTTGCCCCCAGTACTGCTCCATCGGAGTGCAAATGTGTGTGAGTGTTAATCTGATGAGCAGGTGGCACCTTGTACGGCAGCCTCGACCACAATGTAAAATGTGTGTGAAAGGTGAATGGTTCCTGTACTTTGTAAAAGTGCTTTGAGTAGTTGTTAAGACTAGAAAAGAGAATGGGAATTCGGGAGCAGGAGAAGATTTCGGTAGTTAGCGCTTTCATCTGTGTAATGCCTAGGCAAGGAGCCAGTGGGCTGCATAGAGATGACTATGGGGATGGTGGAGCTGTGATCAAGAAAGTTAGTGGTCACATTGACTTCACCAACAACTCCCTCTGCACTGTCTATTTGTTTCATAATAAGCAAAGCAGGATAGTCCACAGTAGCCCCTGACTTTTTGTCGACAGCTTGTTAAGGTTAGCATTTGTAGGTTGACATATGACGGTGCCATTGGAATTACCGGAATGTGTAAGGAAATTGAGACGGCTTCCTCGATGCACATAACAAGGTCACTGTCGAGAGATGCCAAGGGCGGTACACAGCTTGTACACCTTAGCGGGCATACAGAGGGACAGCGACTTTAAGTCGCAGTTTTTTGGTACAATAAGGCATGGTGGTACAATAAAAAAAAAATCACTGGTAGAAATAAAAATCCAAAGTCCACAGTTTCCATAATATCTGGCCACTCCGAGACTCACAGCCAAGTAGAAAACCTCGATAGTCAATTGCCCAAACACATATGCTCAGCGTACAACAGTGAGGAAGGACAAAGTTGCAATGTCTTTTGTATTTTTGTTGCAATGAAGTTGCAAAAGACAAAAAAGTTGTGATTTTTTCTTATAATAATAAAAGGAAAGGGGGAGAATAAAACTTCTTGGGCTTAGTTTTCCCAGGATGCTGCAAATAATATGAAAATGGTTGGTGGATTTAAGAAAAAGAAATGTATTGAACAATCAAATTTTGAACATAGCGTATGTGTCAGTGGCTTGTTGATCGTTACATTGTAAGTTTATTTCCTATCCTGGGCTGGGACACATTCATACAGTTTATCATTGTACTTACAATAATGAGCGTAGCTGTCCTCAATTTAGGTCATCCTGGACGTCTCATCTCACATTTTTCCTGCATCCACCGTGTGTGTGTGTGTGTGTGTATGCGTGTATGCGTCAGACGCGGGGGGAACTGAGTACCAGCCCCCTCACTGCAGAGAGCCAACAGGGTTGAAATGGCAGCCGCTTCAGCAACTTTAGAGTGAAAAAGCGGACACTGATTTTGCGGTTATTCACGGTGATTGGTAGAATTCACCTGAATTGTTGCAACCGTGACATCGTGAAATCCTGGAGGGACTGTTTAAGGCCCCTGGAGGTCCTAGACACTTTTTCTGGGTGGTGATTGACCCTTGTATTTCAGCATATATTTACATTAAAATAGACATTAAAAAACTAAGCCAAATTTAGCTTAACATTACTAAATACATGCTTACTGGATCTTGGTTGTCTCATGTTGTGTCATGAATCATTAGCATAATTATGTCAGAATTTGTCTTTGGTCCCTGGTTTTATGTTCTTGGATTAAAAGAAGGGCACGTTCACAAAGATGTATCCCATTGTCATTTACTTTAACAAAAAAAACACTTTTTACCACTTTAATCAAATTAAACCTCAACAGTTAAAGCAGCAATTAAAATGATTTGTGCGACCCCATACTGTGAAATTACTGAAAATATCTCTGCAGGGGTTTTAAAAAATTGTTGATCAATTCCATTGACTCTATGATTACTTCACCAGGTGTTGACATTTATTGATTTTAAAAAGCTTTTATTTCCTGGCCAGGTCTATGTTTCCAAGCAGGAACTACCCATTGCTCATTCCTTCACCTCCTCCTTTTATTCAACTCAAAGAAGGGAGATGGCTTTATGAATGATGTTAATGGACATTTGGGCTACAGCGCTAATACATCAAGCCATAATATTAAAGGACAAACCACTACCACCTCACAGCAATTGGAAGTAGGGACTTAGGAGCAGCCTGTCTGTGGAGATGCCTCAGTTATAACCTGCTAAGGTAAACCAGTGTACTGTACGGAGCATGCACATAAAGCCTGCGCGCTGTGTAAAAAGACAGTAGAAGAAGAGACCGTAATACAACAAAAATGACTAGTGCAAGGAAGCCAGAATTGTTTGTGTGGACCATTAGTGAAGTCGAACTGGCAAATACAGACAGGCTGCGGACACAGGACGTCGAAGTGGCCAAGGATGGGTGGCTATGCTATTTTATGAGCTTTGCCAGGAGATCAAGGGTGGGTTGCCCACTACACGCTCCATCAATTCAAGCATCGAGACAGGGGTCCTGGTGGAGCTGTCGTCCCAGCCCTCAACACCAACAGAAGAGATGCCTGCTTCACCAAATTCAACAGAATGTCTTCCTCCTGCAGTTTTGAAGCTGATGATTTCAAGCTTAGCTAGCTAGCTATATGCTACAGTGCCATGTTGTTGTGGGAAATAGGACGGATGCGTGTTTATGTAGGTGTGTTGCTTCAGTACATAAATCACAACATAGTTTTGGCCTTAACTTGCCCAATAGTAATGTTCTACTCTGCTTAATTATAGGCCAAGATGGACAGCCACAGAGGGGAATCTTGTAATTAATTCCTGTTCATTGTTCATGCACTTGTATATTGTTGTTGGTTTTGATACGGGACACTGATGAAATATGGGGGGGGGGGTTTACTGGCCAACAGGCTTCAGACTGGTCTGGAATATCAGAACAGCTGTAGTTAATGTGTTTGTTTGTGGTCTTGTGTGTATTTTTTTAATTTTACACATATGAGTGCATTTTTATGTGTGTGACATGTTAGTTATGGTTCTAATAGTTGATAATGGTTCTGTAACATAATTTTATGTATTATGTTTAATTTATCAGCAATAAAGACAGATTTTTGTTAAAATGTTTTTCTGAACATCAATGACATTCAAAACAGTGATACATGGTGTATATGTATGTATACATGATACATGTGTACACATATATATTGCAAACAGACCTAAGTACTACACAGATAAGAACATCTGCTTCTGCACCACCAAAGTGAACATAAAATAACTATTAAATATATAAATATATAAATGCATATGCCACTGTTGTCCAAACCCACACAATCAACAGAGACGGCATCTTGGAAGTTTGTGATCAATACTGTATGGTGATGTAACCAAGTGGTGTCCCAT
This sequence comes from Etheostoma perlongum, assembly GCA_026937815.1. Lineage (NCBI taxonomy): Eukaryota > Metazoa > Chordata > Actinopteri > Perciformes > Percidae > Etheostoma > Etheostoma perlongum. The sequence continues at coordinate 5,551,254 of CM049372.1, forward strand.
TTCATAGGGGTATGTTTTCACCCCTAGCCCTTACCCCTGGGTTTCAAGGGCCAAGGGGTAGGGGTAAGATGGAGAACTGGGATTCAGCCTAAAGAGGAAAGTCCCCCCCGACAGCAGCAGGGGACAATTCCATTGGGACCTGACATCATATGTAAATGTAAATGGACTGTTCTTATATAGCGCTTTTGTAGTCTTAACGACTACTCAAAGAGCTTTTACATAATACTGGAACCATTCATCATTTACACACATTCATACACTGAAGTACAAGGTGCCACCTGCTCATCAGATACACATTCACACACATTTAGAATGAAACGTTTTCATTCAGAAGAGCACTGCTGCAAGATCATGTGGAGTGACTTTTATGTTATATTTGCACATTTTAAAAACTGAAAGTGATTGCAGTCATTTGTTTATTTTCACTAGACACACATTCACAGCACTTTCAAAATGACAATAAGTAAACTATTCTGCCTAAATCAGGTTATGACCTACCGCTAACACGTGGAGTTCAGAGTAGAGAATTATTTTTTTGTATTTTGTAGACAGTTAAGTGTGAATTTGTGTGTTTTTTGTTACATGTCTATTAAATATGATCTGTGATCTTTATTCTTATTGTCAGGTGAAAACATTGTTTAAGTCTCTGAAAAAGTATATATTCTTATCTAGTTTTATCTTTTAATTTACCTGCACGTTGCTTATATTTGACTGAACTTGACAACAAAAAAAGTGTCAGAAAATGTAGCTATATTATGTTATTACATTATTAAGACCAAGAGCTTACTTATATTTAGGTAGCCAGATGAAACTTCAGTAAACTATTCACAGTCTTGGTCAGTCTTTGTTAAGGATCAAGGTACTTTGTGAGTACTCTTCTCACTCTCTTTCCTTCCCCCTCGTTAAAGTCTGTGATGTAGTTGTTGTGTTGTATTGATGGCTGCAAAGTTGTTATCATGTTATATTGTTCCCAACACAGAGTGATCAGCCACAGTCCTTACTGTCCTCACAGAAGTTATGGAGAACAAAGCAAGCGTAAATTACATGTGGCAGGTCCTGCAAATTGACATCCATAGGTCTTTTCAGGGCAGCATATCTGGCATTAAGGCAACCAAAAGCACACTGAATGACCATGTGTGCCCTACACACACATAGCCCTTTGCGTTGGATCTTAAATGATGTGGCATACACAGTTGTCCACAAGCCTTTTTTTGTTCACCGTGGTGGCACAGAAGCCTCATATTTTGACCCTAATAGGCTAAATATCTTCTCCAGCAGGAACACAAGCATGAAGTCCGCCATTGTTATTGCCATGAGACATTATCGTGGGGTAAGAGGTTGAGGGGTGTGGCGATGACATCATGGATACGCAAATATGCGGCTTTGATGTCAAAACAAAGTCATAAGGAAGCCGTTCAATTTTTTTTCACCCCGGGACCAGATTTCAAAAAATGTGTCTTCTGCATGTCTTCCCCTTCTCTCTCCCATAGCTGTCCTGTCAAATATGAAAGGCGGAAAAGCCCCCCAAAAAAAAAATATATAACAAAAAAACACATACTAACCAAAATCCTCATAAATCCACCAGAGTTTAGAGTTACACAAAGAAAGAAAGCGCCAAGGTGACGGACATCTGGCGGAATTTTCTGGCAGCACCTGAGCAATCCCTGAAGTGGAACGTCGTGGATAGAGAATTATGAAGTCATTTGAGACAAGTTATTTACATACATTACAGTTTTTAGGGTGAAGCAGCTGACACAATTAGAAATAACTATGTCTGCAGGTGGACAAACGCCTCCTTCCTTAGGCAAAGCACTGTAACCCTCCATCCCTGGTGGTCACTGAAAATATTGTAATAATAGAACAACGCTCGTACTGTATCACTTGTGCCATGTCAGCAGGGGAATCCTCCTCTCCCCACTCAATTGAGAGCTCAAACACAGCTGCTCAAGCTACTGGGGTAAATACAGGTTATGTATACACAGCAGGTCCAGCTTTGTTTCAGCACTGGTAATGACTGTAGTTATTCTGTAAGGGTTCTGCGACTGTTTTTGTAAACTACATAATGTCCCCATCTGATCGTGTGTTGCAGATGCTTTATGCCTGCGGACAGTAACCAACACTTTGACAGCTGAGGTGGCGCCCTGCAGTAGCAGATGGCACTGGGGCGAAAATAGATCTCTGTCTTACTAAGGGTTTGTTGTCCCTTTTAATGTGCTGATGTACTATAGATTGTTTTATACACTTTATAAGTTTACCTCAGTGAAATGTTAAAGATGGATGGGGAAATGTTTACAATCACTCGTATCCTCTGATTTGCAGGATGACACACGATGCCGATGGAAAGCTGATATTCAGTACTGTATATCATTTAGACAATTCTTAGGGCAATGTCATTATTTTATTGTGTGCTACCACAGACAACTGAAACCCCCTAGTTAGCAGCTGCCTCAAGCACTTGTGAATGCTGTTAGTGGCTTTAAGGTGAGTCATTTCCTTAGCCAGACCTCATTAGCCAGATTTATCATCCCTAAACGTGTTTTGTCAAAGGTCATTGGCTCACTGATAGCCACAGTCAGTTTCTTTCGGTATCTTTCACCTTGCTACACATGTAAAAGTTCTTGTAGTTAGTCTGGTTACTGCATAAGAATTGTATCCTTCTTATAATCCAAACTCTAGATCCCCCTGTGTTGTGTGATGCTTTACTTTTAAAAAGTATGAAAGATTTAGGAGTGCAAATAAAACAGTTATGTTGAAACTATTTTGACTGGTGTGGACAGGCTTCAACAAGGGAGAGAACGTCAGAATAAATGGCCCAGTTAGAAACTTTCAAATTCTCCCTTTTGGCCTGTTAAAATGTCTCAATACTGTTAAATTAAGATGGCTGTGCTGACAAAATCAGCAACTCTGATCACCAAGCAAGATCTCATTCACTTTAAGTTTTCCAGATTTATTTTTCCGTGTGTAATACACAAAGTTACTGCAGTCATAACTGGAGCTTTATAGATCAGTTCTCCCTGCACATTTCCATCTGTCAAGGAAAAGAAGGTACCCTACGGCCTACAGACAGTAACAGAGTTAAAAGATTAAGGAAGGATCCATGCTTCTCGAGAGACCAGCTGCTTTGATGTATATTCAGGAGTACAGAAAAAAGGTGATGAACCTATTGAAACTGTGTCAAGTGGCATTCAATCATGGGGCAGTGGGGCTCTCTACCAAGGGAGAACATAGGTCTAATATCAGCTCAGGGGCCATCTCCCTTGTAAACCTCTGGAGCATTGCCCTTTCGGAGACTAACTGCTGCGTCATCGAGTTGGGATTTACACTGGAGGACAAATGTTACCATTCTGCTCTCTTCTCTTCCTGCTTTTAAACAAATGTACAGTATGTTTTAAGTTTTTAAATAAATGTACAATCACTAAACCCCTTATGCAATGCATTGCAGACCAATGTCCTTCTCTTTCTATTACTGATGAAGTAGTCTCGCATTGTCAGACCTACAGTATATAGAAAGGTCAGGCTACACCACACATACATTTTAGGATAGAAACCAACCTCAGATCATGTGTAGGCGGCCAAAGACAACCATGTAAATGTAGAGAAGTTCATGGGAGCTACTGGCGGCCACATCAGCAAAAAATGGCAAGTACAAAAGACCCTAACGTACTAAATACATTTTACAGTTCGCACACGAGGGAAGCAGTCACACCGTAGAGTCCTGCCTTTGAGGCACCTTTACTTGTTGTCAAGCCGCCACTGACACTTTCTAGCTCCTGCTGCAGCCATGGAGATGAACAACACAGTTTTAAATGGTGAGTTTTACTTAAAAAACAGCTAAGCAGGTTGATGCTAGCGGACTTAGGCAAAGCATGTTTTTGGAGAGTGCAAGTCACCACAGACCTGTAGCTGCAACAAATCGAAACAATTAACTTAAGCGCTTGTGAAATGGGTGGCAACTAACTGCAGACCATCCACTTTTGCTATATAATGTATTTTTACATTTTTTAAAAAGCAAGCTTAAGGCAAGCGGTATTTCTGAAGACATTGATCGTGTTACCTCAGTCTCGTTGCACATCTTTTGATTTGAAATAATATAATAATTCTAAAAGTCAAGTTCATAAAGTAACTTTCTTTGCATTCATTTGATTCACAAACAAGACAACAATCAACACTGGTAAGAACTGGTTTACATTGATTATCCAGACTTGAAAACAGTTTGTTTAACAGCCCTACTATATATATGCACAAAATTTTTAAAAACCTCTTACTTCATGTGCCCAACTTCTGAAATAAAACCTGCACCTTTGTCTATGAGCATGGATAAATGTTCCTTGGCTTGCTGAGCAAGCAACACCAATAAAAATGTGCACTGCTAATGTTGCTTTGCAGGCTAGATAGATAGTTAATTAGGTAGTCAGCCATTGCATGTGAAAAGCTCAAAAACGTCAACATGAGTAGGTTTTAGTGTTCATTTATGTGATCTTTATTCCTCCTTCCTACCAGGCAACCAGGAAGTGTGCCGAGCTTTGAAGCTAATTGAGCATAGCGGCAAAACAGTGGAATTACAACTCACAGCCCACAAAGACTTTTTCCTGTAGACTTACATGGCAAAAGAGACGTCCGTAAATCAGAGGTTAATGTCTTTAAGCATCCCAACCACCGTGAAATTACTCATTTCTCTATCAGAAATTGATTAATTCTGTCTGATAACATTTGGAAAGTCTAGAAAAGCCGCACGATTAAATTCATTAGGGGCGCTAAACTGGAAGTATCCGGCACGGCCGGTGAAGGTCTGGTGTGCCTGTTCTATGGGCTGCACAGTGCAGGCCCAATCATCCCTTTAATGTTTGGCTCCATGATGACTTTATGCACGACTGATAAACTCTCATAGGAATAAATGGGGCTCTGCCTCGAACGCTGTATCCAGGTCTTATAACACATCCCTGATTCCCACTGCTGACTCAACTGTCCTTAGTTTGGAAGCTGCGCAGGTTTGTTGACATGTGTCTCTGTGCCCCTGACAGCTCAGCTGTCAATCAAAAACATACACTGACATGTCTCTTAAGACTGCTCTTCTTATTTTCAGCAATAAAATATGTGTGTGATAGGATTTTATTGTATAAAGGGATGGCTAATTATGATTTCAGTTGCTCTTCAAAACAAGAATGGATGTTATTAAAATGTAGCAGATATGGCAAAATGAAGAAAACAAGTACCATAAACAAAATAACAGCAGGTTGCACTCCGATTCAATGAAAGCGTTGTATAATTTAAGTACAGACATTTAAGCAGACAAGCTGGCTTCATTGAGATTGAATGGTATTTTATTTTGAAAGACACATAAACCAGAACAAAAGTAAATGGGCTTTAACTCTAAATGACAACTTTATTCTTTAACAGTCTGAAGGTGTGCACCATAAGCATATAATTACTGCATTTTCATTATAATTGGCAACAGATCGCAGTGCATTCTGAGGTGGTAGAGGCAAAACAATTCATCACTTTTTTTAAATTCAGCAAAGAGAAAGAGAGCATTGTTACCAAAAATCTAGCTGCAATACTTTCTTAGTAAGCGGTTCAAATAGCATTCACGTCAGCTTGCTTCATGATAAATTCATGAATGAAAATCAACAAAAACGCTTGATGAATTCAAAGCTATTGTGTATATATGTTATTCTCTCATTCCTCTGGCTGTACAGCCACTGTGTCCTTCAGTTGTCCCTCTGTCTTCAAGAGGTTACCAGTCGCTCTAAGCTTGGACTTTGCCACTCATATCATAAGAGAATGTGGGGGCGACATCTTGCTTAGTCAGCAGAGCGTGCGCCCCATGGAGGCTGCTTTTTCGAGCTATGCTGTTGTTGCTGGGTAAGTGCAGTTGCAGAACCTGGCTTTAAAACACTTTCAGCTGCTAAGGTTTCTTCAGTACTTTTTTAAGTGTTAAATCCAGCTCTGGGCTTTGGTGCATTATTTGACTCTTTTACCGCACCAAAAGGACCGCCTACTGCCATATGAAGAATATAAATATGAAAACATATCACAGCAACAAGCAACACTGTTCTGCAAATAAGGCAAGAGGGGAATGCTGCCAGAGAATTAATATTGCCTAAATTCATGAGCTATTTACATTTATTTTTGGGGCTTTTCCGCATTTAATTGATAGGACAGCTAGGAGAGGGGGAACATATCGTCACAGGCCGGACTCAAACTCTGTGGACCTCAAGTCTTGATGCAAACCCACCCGGCCACAGACATTTACATTAATTTCTCCACTCGATGCACTCTCATTGATTCCTGATACTGTATGTCTAAACTTGACAGCTGCATATTCTACAGTTTTGACACTTTAAACTTGATGTAGAAGATTTAAATGTTGTATGTTGGACATGGAAATCACTTCAGTTTTTGGACAAATCAAAGTGAAATGAAATGTATTGATTGAAGATAATCTGTGATAAATACCAATAAACCAATCAATTTTCAAACCAGTGTTCTATTGGTTACACTATACCAGCCGTGTAAAATGGGTTTCAGCGAATTATGACCAAGCATGAAAACATCATCCAAAGTTGTAACATTCTGATTTGAAGGATAAATGCCACATTTCACATGCAAGTAAACATTACACTTACTATTATATAGTGAATTAATGTGAACATTGTACTGATATGATATTTATAGAAGACTTCTTTTAAAGCCAGCATAGGCTGACTTTAAAAGAAGGCTCGTTTGTAGTGTCCATGGAACACTACGAACATATTCAGCAGTTCAGTGAGAGGAACAACAACCTTACAAATGAAATAAAAGATTTTCTGCATAACTGATACAGGTTCCTGTGGCAAACCCCCCCACACAGATAGACAGGTCAGAATTTGGAGTAAACAACATTAAAGCATGGAATTATCCTGCCTTAATGGGGGGGGGGTATTTTTTGGCATGCTTTGGGCCACTTAGTCCCAACTGAGCCTGCCTGAGTAATGTTGCTGAACATGTCCATGTCTTCCAGCAGGATAACGCACCATGTCACAAAACTCATAATCTCAATCTACTTTCTTGTACATGACAATGAGTTCAGTGATCCCAATAGAGCAATAGATAGAGCTTTGTGGGTGAATTGGAATTTGCATCATGGATATGTAGCTAAGCATTACAAACTAAATTGCCAGAAATTACAGAAACCATCTCTGTGAAAAATATATCTGAAGTGCACTTTGACTTTTTAGTTTGGGCCATGTCCCATCCACTAAAGCATCGCTGTAACACCCTCTTTTCTGACAGTTATCAAAAGTTATTCCAGGAAACACTAAAAACAATTAACTGAAGTGGAAATAGGTGAAAGAGGGTTTTAAAGTGACTACACCAAAAAGGTAAATTATCACATTTTGTCACATTGTTCTGGAATGTATTTGATATCACAGAGTGATGATATATAACAGTTAAACAGTATCCAAGGGTGGACTTTTCATTAACATTATTCTGGCCCTGAGATCCTGATTCTGCTCCCTGACAACAGATAGAGAAGGAGTGACATTTAATTTCACATTTTTGTCCAATATGGAGGTGTTTTAAATGAATTGCCTACACTATTAAAGCACTGTGTGGTATTTAATAGCAGATTTATCGTTCATTTTGTGCTAAAGATCCTGGTTCATGTGTGAGGAACATGGCAGGTTTGCAGTTCTGAAGAGCTGCCAACGTATTTTGATGATAATTGGCCTGATCCTTGCAGGGGGACTCAGCCATTGTTAAAACTGACCTTAAGGCATACTATTTCTTTTTTTCTTTTTTTTTACTGAAAAAACATTTTATTCTGAAATCACATTTCTGAACATCAGGATATCAAAGTGCCATTGTAGTTATGTCTGATCTGGGACTAAGGCTTGTTTTCTTCATTTGTCACATGTCATTAGGGGTCCAACCCCGAAGCAAAGCTACGCGGTTCACACAGCAGGGTTGTGGAACCCTATTGTTATATAAGGATTCATCATCATCATATTTTCCATTATTCTTCTCCACGTAAAACTCACGCTACAGCCTAAAGAGTATATGGTGGCGGTGTGCCATTTTAAGTACTTCAGTACATACTGTAGGTATTTTAATACCCATGTGGACGCTCACAACGATAGCCTTAGTATGGCTTTCAATTCACTACTAGATTCAATTGACCTTGTGCTGGCATATGGCATCAAAATTGAAGTTATAATAGTATTTCTGCGGAATCCTTTACTATCAGTAACAGTAATGGACAATTCTACTCCCAACCTGTAAGGGGACCTAAGAAGAAAAGGGCTTTGGTGCCAACTGTAACGGTGCTGGTTGAGCTAATGCTAATGTAATTCTTGGTGGTTAATGTAAGATTACGACACCGTTCAACATGCTCAGTTATTTTAAGTATGAGTGTTTTGACTATGGTTAACAACTCTGAGTTAACCCACAAATTCATCAGTAACGTTAACTTTATAGATAGACTAATCTAATCATAATTTAGCTAGGTAGCACACCCCTGTCTTCTGCCTCAGTCTCCCGGCGCTGCAAGGCTTCAATTGGAATGACCGCTGACAACAGCCCTGGGGAGACATCCACAGTCAGCCCCCAGCCTACTAGCAACCATCCACTATCATTACAGCCCTGGCCTGGGGACAAAAAAGACTAAAACTAGCCTACTAGTAATTTAAAGATGTGGTAGCACTGGATCTGGACGAGAAGGATAACTCTGGGAGTTGGAAGGTGTCGCGATTCTGCCTTCTCCCACCGCGACACATATTCGTGGAGTGTTGCGATTTCAGTTTTATTTTCCATATCGTTACAGCCCTACCAAATATACAAAATTAGATAAAAGCTTCTATGCTAGATGCCTATCTGAGAGTGCAATAGGTAAATTTAAGGAAGATATTTCAACAGCATTTAATTCAATGCTATGCCTTAATATAACAGAGGACTCAATATGTTAACTTTAGTCCCTCCCAAATTGCAAATTTTGTAGACGTGCTACAGCCTCGCTATGGACGACTTTAGACTCTGTTGCTCCTCTCAAAAAGAAGATGATGAAGCAAAGGAAACTAGCACCTTGGTATAACTGCTAAACTTGCAAATTAAAACAAATCTTGTGAAAACCTGAAAGTAAATGGCGTTCCACAAACTGGAAGCATCTCGTTTAGACTGGCAAGACAGTCTGAAAGCTGATAGGCTGTCAGAAATGCCAGATCGGAAAATAAGAACAACCTAAGGTTTTTTTCAGCATGGTAGCCAGGCTGACAGATAGTCACAGCTCTATTGCGCCATCTATGCCTATAGCGCTGAGTAGTAACGACTTAATGAGCTTCTTCAATGATAAAATTATAACAATTAGAGATAAAATTCTTCACCTCTTGCCCTCAACTTCTAATGGTTCACCTTTAAACACAGGACCGCTAGAAAGAACTACAAGACCTGGTGTATACTAGACTGCTTTTATCCTATAGACCTCCAACAAATAATGTTAAAAATCTTCAGCTAAGCCATCTACTTGTCTCTATTAACATGTTCTGTGCCGCAGTCATTTAAAGTAGCTTTGATAAAATCTCTTCTGAAAAAACACTCAATCGATCCTGAGGAGATTAGATATATAGGCCAACTATAGACCTATATATCTAATCTCCCCTTTCTCTCCAAGATCTTTGAGAAGGTAGTCGCTAATCAGTTATGTGACTTTCTACATAGCAAAAGTTTATTTGAGGACTCTCAGTCCGGATTTAGAATGCATCATAGCACAGAGACAGCACTGGTGAAAACTACTAACAATCTTCTAACTGCTTCAGACAAAGGACTTGTCTCTGTACTTGTTTTACTAGATCTTAGTGCTGCATTTGACACCACTGACCATACCATCCTGTTACAGAGATGTGAACATTTAGTTGGTATTAAAGGAATTGCACTAAGCTGGTTTAAGTCCTATTTATCTGATCAATCTCAATTTGTTAACGTTAACGATGACTCCACAGCACACTAAAGTTAGCCATTGCACACAAGGCTCAGTGCTTGGCCCAATTCTATTCCCTGTTATGCGGATGACACCCAATTCTACTTATCAATCAAGCCAGACAAAACCAGTCAGTTAGCTAAACTTCAAGTATTCATTAAAGATATAAAATCATGGATGACCAACAATTTTCTTTACCGAGGTTATCGTGCTGGGCACTAAACACCTCCGAACCCCATTATCTAAAGATATACTCTGGCCTCCTGCACTACTGTCAGAAATCTAGACCACCCACTTAAAACAAACTACAAGAACAGCCTTTTTCATCTTCGTAACATTGCCAAAATTAGGCACATTATGTCTCAAAATGATGCTGAAAAACTAGTCCATGCATTTGTCTCTTCCGGGCTGGACTACTGTAATTCCTTATTATCAGGATGCTCAAATAAGTCTCTTAAGCCTCTCCAGCTGATCCAGAATGCTGCATCACGTGTTCTGACAAGAACTAAGAAAAGAGATCCTATTTCACCTGTATTAGTTTCTCTCCATTGGCTTCCTGTAAAATCCCGGATTTAATTAATCTCCTGACTTAAAAAGCTGTAAATGGTCAAGCACCATCATATCTTGAAAAGTTCATACTACCTTATTCAGAGTTACTTGTGGTTCCTAGAGTCTCTAAAAGTAACATGGGAGCCAGAACCTTCAGATATCAGGCTCCTCTCCTGTGGAACCAGCTCCCAGTGTGGGTTCCGGTCCTGAAGACACTGTCTCCACATTTAAAAGCTAACTTAAAACTCTCCTCTTTGATAAAGCTTATAGTTAGGGTGTGAGGTGTTTCAGCGTTCGCCTAGACTGGATGTATACCAGTTAGAAACAGAACCTTTTCATTTCTCTGCTTCTCTTCATAGTTGTCAGATTCATCTAACAACCCAACTGGCTCAGATTAGCCTTGCACCAGCTCTTCATTATGTTGTAATAGTTTTAAACTGCAGGGGGACTTCCTTTGACACACTGAGATCCTCTTTCTTTCCATCTGTGTGAATCCATGTCCCAAAAATGCTTGTTACTAATTTAGCTCTGGGGAGATTATTCCCAGGAGACTTTGTTTTTTCAGCCAGTAGTTTTCCTTGGATTAGGGTGGGACTTACAGTGAGGAAAATAAGTATTTGAACACTCTGCTATTTTGCAAGTTCTCCCACTTAGAAATCATGGAGGGGTCTGAAATCGTAGGATGTCCACTGTGAGAGACATAATCTAAAAAAAAATAATCCAGAAATCACAATGTATGATTTTTTTACTATTTATTTGTATGATACAGCTGCAAATAAGTATTTGAACACCTGAGAAAATCAATGTTAATATTTTGTACAGTAGCCTTTGTTTGCAATTACAGAGGTCAAACGTTTCCTGTAGTTTTTCACCAGTTTTGCACACATTGCAGAAGGGATTTTGGCCCACTCCTCCACACAGATCTTCTCTAGATCAGTCAGGTTTCTGGGCTGTCACTGAGAAACACGGAGTTTGAGCTCCCTCCAAAGATTCTCTATTGGGTTTAGGTCTGGAGACTGACTAGGGAGGGAGATTGACAGTCATGTTTAGCTTCTTCCATTTTCTAATGATTGCTCCAACAGTGGACCTTTTTTCACCAAGCTGCTTGGCAATTTCCCTGTAGCCCTTTCCAGCCTTGTGGAGGTGTACAATTTTGTCTCTAGTGTCTTTGGACAGCTCTTTGGTATTGGCCATGTTAGTAGTTGGATTCTTACTGATTGTATGGGGTGGACAGGTGTCTTAATGCAGCTAACGACCTCAAACAGATACATCTAATTTAGGATAATAAATGGAGTGGAGGTGGACATTTTGAAGGCAGACTAACAGGTCTTTGAGGGTCAGAATTCTAGCTGATAGACAGGTGTTCAAATACTTATTTGCAGCTGTATCATACAAATAAATAGTTAAAAAATCATACAATGTGATTTCTGGATTTTTTTTTTTTAGATTATGTCTCTCACAGTGGACATGCACCTACGATGACAATTTCAGACCCCTCCGTGATTTCTAAGTGGGAGAACTTGCAAAATAGCACGGTGTTCAAATACTTATTTTCCTCACTGTATATCATGATTGCAGCTGTTCAACACCCCGCTATGCTCTGCAGTGCACAGCTACGCCCTGCTACACCCTGTAATGCCCTGCAGTGACCTGCAACACCATGAATTACTAAAACTACTATTCCTAGTCATAGTTCCATTATCTTTAGTGTGACTATTATTGCCACTGTTCATCACACCCCCAACCGACACCGCCTACCAATAGCCTGAGTCTGGTTTCTCCCTAAAAGGAAGTTTTCCTCACCGCCCAAGGTTTCTCCCTAAAAGGGAGATCTCCTCGCCACTGTAGTAATATGCTTGCTTTTGGGGGAATTACTAGAATTGTTGGGTCTTTGTAAATTATAGTGTGCTCTAGACCTACTTTATCTGTAAAGTAGCCAGAGATAACTTTTGTTATGATTTGACAATATAAATACAATTTAATTGAATAGCTTCAGTGTCTCACTGTGCAGTCTCCATGTTAGAGGAGGAGGCTTCTGACAAGGGCTGAGGATATTAAAATATGTTAAATGAGGTTGTGGAGGTAGTCAGTGTTGCAGGTATGACAACAAAGAGTATATTTCTTTCTGCCATCTTGGTTGTCCACATTCAGAGGACAACAACCTATCTGTATTGACTTGCAGAGGCTGTGTAGGAGTGTGAGGTGGGAATACTTGAAAGGAGAAAGGTAAATACTCTCTCTAGTGGGGTGTCATTCTGTGTAGTGACCAGGGATCTTATGACTCAATATGTAATAAGATATTTAACAGACTCTTCTTCTAGTAAATTAAAAGGTAACATAAAATCAACAAGAGAGCCTGACACCACCTTACATTTAATACTTGTGCTAGGCTTGAATTTAGCTATCAATACAACCCCAAAGCATAAATAGAACAGTCTCAGCACTGTGCAAACAAATACCTATTAAACTCCAGACTAACTGCCAGATTGAAACACAGTCAACTCAGAGCCTGTCTAAAGCCACATATAGATTAATGAAGAATTCCTGTATTATCTGGAGATTATGGAAATATAATTTCTCAAGCAGAGCTGACTAATGAATTGATAGTGACTGTTTTCAGTACTCATAAATGTTTTATCCTGTTATCATGTGTACACAAGACAAAAACTATTCAGTTGATGGTAATTCAAGGCAATTTAGTCATTACCACTACTTCTCCTTCAGAATACTATGCTAATGTAATTATTTGTGTGTGCTTGTTTTGCAGTGATTGAGGAGTGCAAAAACCGCGGCTGTCATTTGCGGCTGTGTGCCTCACTGATTTGAAATGTGAAATATTGTACAAATGACCATAGTCATTTGCTCATTGAGGGTAATAAAACTTTCTCAGCTAAATATACCAAGGGAAAGAGGATGAGATTATGCAGGGAAAATAGTCTTGGAAGCCAAGTGTTAGAGTGGGAAAAACATGATCACAATGCATGCTTTGTACACATGCACACATTGAGTAATAATTTAAAAGGGATTCATATTTAAATTAAGTCATACAACATAATTGACAATATATGAGTCAAGTCAAATACGAGACTAAGGACCACGTCAGGGAACTAGTCTCCAAATATCCACTAATCCTGGTCTGCATGCATAAAATGTGTTCTCATTGGCAACAAAAATGTCACTGAGTCCTTAGAGGTGTTGGCTTTTTGTAACAGTGATTAAGAAAAACATTTCATCAACCACATTTGCAGTATAGAATTGACATTTCTGCCTGACAAAGTAATTACCAATTACCAAAATGTCACCAAGCTTTCAGAACAACTTAGAGGACACACAAATACTACCAACAACTGGTGAAACCAACGGTTGTGTTCCCATAGAATTTGATCAAATGTAAATCAAGTGTCAAATCTGCTTATCAAATACAAATCCTTTTGAATCGACTTTTTACTTTTACACCTTACATTTTAACATGAATATTGTTACGTTCAACTCCTTAAATTTTACAAATTGGCTCGTTACTTTCAAATAATTTCACTGGAGTTACCGTTATTTTTTTTTGCGTCATCAATAGCAAATTCAATCTAATTTGATGGGAATATACGTTGCACTTGACACACCACTACAATACGACTCAACAGATTCAGGGGGATTCATTTGCGGCAAATCATGGCGCTAATGATAGCACTTAGTAGTGTGGACGGCGACGTGATTGAAAATAGAATTCCCAGAGATTCAGCAGACAAGCAGCAAGACATTCCCAATCATCCTCGGCCTTATCTAAGAGTAATGTTTGAGATAGTAGGCATCAAAAATGATTCCTGGCCAATGTGCTGCATAACTTTAAAATATGGGGAATTTCTTAATTAATGTCTGTTTAGTAATTCATATTTTATCCTTTATTTTCTTTCCAGAAGCCATATTTGAGCATACGCACATACATGTAGATTCCTTTAAATGTTAAGGGGAAAATTAAAAAAGATTAACTGGATCTGTGATTTCTCACAGATTCACAACTTAATTCATATGTTGCTACTCAGTCAAAATCGTATTAACCTGGAGTCCCGGTCTCTGTCACAATAATCCTTTTGGTTTGAAATCACTGGGGTTGCTTTGTAGTCTGAACGTGCAAAAATGGAGACCTTTAGAAATGAGGAGTCTTATTGGATGGTAGGATTACATGCCTTTTAGTAACAGTTTCCCCTCGTTGGCCAGTCCAAGCAAATAAAACCCTGGTCTTACTTTTCTCCCTTATTGTTCTTTCTCCAAAATATTTACTTATTAAACTTATACATTAGGGCTGTAACAATACAGCAAACCCATGATTCGGTTCAGATCACAATTTCTGACCCACAATTCAATACAAATCTCGAGTCTTTTGCTGTGGGGAGAATGAGGTGAGGGAGAATGAGATTAAATAACGTTTGAAAAACCTGTATAAACTGAACACAAATTAACTATATTAACAACATACCTAAGTAAAATAAATACCCAAACCTATAACACGTCTTCTTTCTTTGTAACAAAATACTGTTGAAAAACAAACAGAACTAAACTCCATTTTAGAGATGATTTGAGCATTTTGAAGTTCTTCTTCAATCAATTTCTTACATTTGCAAAGTAAATTAAATGGCTACTGTTTCACAGCACTGGGCGAATTAACCCTCGCCAAAATAAACAGTGGTGCACACATCAGACACTAGCCACTAGCTTCTGTTTACTAATAGTATTAGCCTAATTAATTAGCCAGTAAGTGTGATTTTTGGCAGCCAGCCTCCCAAAAGAAAGCACAGGAAACAGAGTCTCAGTTCACCTGTATTTTGCATTGTCGGACACATGCAGCAACTTTCCTGAAACCACTTGCGGGTGTAGAGTGTAGAGTGGCCGCGTGTATGTCCAAGCACGTTCATGTTCAAGTTACCTTATTTGTACCCAGAGGTAAGTTTTGTCTGCAGTAGAGTCCTCATGCTAAAATAAGAACAAAGGGGCAAATATCACACATCATTCAATTTAAGAAATAGCAAAAATTATAATTTTAAAATTTAAAAAGTTTAACATTGAAATTAAAAAGGTTCTTACCGGTCCAGATTGTACTTAAATATTGATGTGAACTAAATATTACTAAAGCCAACAGTAAATTCAAACACCAAATAAACACCTGTGCAAAGTATAGCTATGACTTATTCCTCCACAATGGCTGTGTCTTGTTGTTCTACAGTGTAGAACACCATCTGTAGTATCTACACCGTCTCCACCACTTCCACCTGCAGGTTGTCAGCTGTGTGTCTGCCTGATCAACTAACTAGTAGGGATGAGCAAGTACAGCATTATCCGTATCTGTTTACCACAGATTTTTATTTTTATCCGTATCTGTACTCAGACTGGGCAGGGCCTAACCAGGGAGTGGGTCGGGTTGTCTTGAAATGGGCGGGGCTTTAACCGGTATGTTTTTTAAGCATGCAATTGATATGGGTTGTTCAGAAATTGTTATTTATTGCTGATTAGAAAACTATTTCCATGACAGCATCAGCTCTGAGCTTCAGATCAGTGGTGTTGTCATGGTAACAGACAAACTATATACAGAACAAGTTTTGCAACAATGAATACAACAATGCGGTAGCAATTATTAAGTAAAATGTAATGAACAAGAGTTTTCATACTCAATAATAGAGTATAATTTATAATTGAGTATAATTTCTTTAACTTTTAATTTTTTTATGATCAGTGTGATCTTTTTTTTTTGGGGTTCTTTTTTATTTCCACAGCAGGTATGTGTGAGTGTGAGTGTGAGTGTGAGAGAGAGAGGCGGGGGTTGGAATGTGTATCTTAATTTGTAATATTATTTATTTATTTATACCGCAACTGCCTTTTATTTTTTTTATAAAATACAGCAAGAAAGTTTCAGACACTCAAAACTGGTTAGAGTCAGCAGGCAGTTTAAAAAAAAAAAAAAACTCAGACAGGCAGAGACACAACGCGAGTCGCATTCTACCAAGCACTATGTCTGAACAAACCCCACGTTTACCAGAAGTCTCCTGGTTACTAAGTACTAGTTTGAACCGAAGTAAAAAACAAACCTGAAGCTTGAGAAAACCCTAAATGTTATTGGAAAAGACCCGTGGACCTGAGTGACTGAGGGAGGGAGAGAGCTGTTCACTTCTCCGTGTTCTGAGTGTGTGTGAGTTAGCAGAGCCGGCTGGACACAACAACAGAAGGAATCTGTATGTGTGTAGGGAGGGGCGCTGGGACTAGCCTATCACAGAATAGTGTTGGGAAGGGGCGCTGGGACTAGCCTATCACAGAATAGTGTAGGGAAGGGGCGCTGTGACTAGCCTATCACAGAATAGTGTAGGGGAGGGGCGCTGTGACTAGCCTATCACAGAACGCAGACACAGTCAATGAGGAGTTTTATTCAATCCCAGTACCGATATTGACTCGTATTACTCGTATAATACTTGTATTCGGCAAAAGTGCTTTATCCGTACCGGATACTCGTTTCAGCCGAGTATCCGGCTCATCCCTACTAACTAGTTTCATGTGTCATGTAGCTATCCACAAGCAGAAAAAAGGAGCTTAAAACGCAACTTGCAATGTGATCTGGACAGGAAGGATAACTTCTTCTCACAGCGCAACACAGGTTCGTGTATCTGAGCGTCGTGGTTTAGGTTTCATATTGCATATTGTTACAGCCCTATTATACATCCATGATTTTCAACCACAGACCATCTACTTCCTGTTTGCAGCGGCATGCCCACGCTCAGTGTGTGCTAGGGCTGTTGGAACAATTTCCAAAAAATCAATACTATTCAAATCCTGAAATTACTATTATATATACACACACTATATATAATCAGTTTTTTTATATGTGTTCTCAGTAACATGACAATCTGGTTGCTTTTGAATCACTAAAATAGTTGTGGCAGCACCGCTTGGCTTAGTTATCAATGCCGTTAGCATTGTGGCTAACGCTATTGTTAATTAGTTTGAAAACTTGTTTAATTTCCTTTCATTTCATAAAGCCCATGGACACTTAACACAAGTACAGGGGGATAAGGTAAAAAAAAATAGGCCAACAAAAACACAGACTAAAAAGAATAAAACCTCCTCGCTAAATGGAAGGGGGACGTAATTTATTCTAGGCTACTGGCGTACAACCACATTGTGTATTGTAATGTTATTTTATGAATGAAATTACATACTTGAGGGACAATTCAGGGTGGGTTTTGAATCATTTACAATTGTCTCCTTCTGTTCAAAGCCCGACCAAAGTTGACTCACTTTATCGCCGTTGTCTTTCACTTTCCCTTTTAGCTTTAAGTTGTTCTTTGTTAAATGTCCCTATTTCCTGTGAAGGCCCTGTCCCAGTATCAGCCATAACTACAGCAGATAACTTTAAACACAATTAGGCCAAAATAAAGTAATCACCTGCTCCCTTTTACCTGGCTCAAAATGCTGGATACTAACACAGGATGTTTCAGTGGTACTATTGCGCTGTCTACTCACCGTAAATCATTCTGTGACTGTGCAAGAATAATCAAACCCGGGCAGAGGCATTAATTAAAACCTATATCAACTTTTTCACTGTTAAAGCTCTATCTTGCATCCGGCGCAAGTGTGTTTGCTATTTTAAGACCAATGCAGTTGTTAATTTCCTGTCCCTTAACCCACATTGTTTAAATAGCAAAACACCTGCGCCCATGGGCGTGATGGTCTTACAGGGAGGTGTGTTCAGGTGCATTGGGGTGACAGTAGCTCATTCCGTAGGGAGTTGGGTTGGTGTTGGGCCGGGTTCAAGTCCACATACGGACCAAAATACGTGCTGTGAACTGGTAGCTGGAGAGATGCCAGTTCACCTCCTGGGCACTGCCAAGGTGCTCTTGAGCAAGGCATCGAACCCCCCTCAGCCACTCAAGGCGCTGGTCCAGAACTAGCAGCCCACTCACTCTGACATCTCTCCATTAATGCATTTCCATTATTGTATTTCAGTGTGTAGTGTGTAAGAACAAATAAATAAAGAGTATAAATTAATAAAAAAAAAAAAAAAAAGCTATCTTTCGGCAACCAAAAGAAATCGCGCCTGGTCTAAAGTCAATAGCACAGCATTTCATTGTTATTTTTACAGCACATTAGTAAAATGCACCAAGGCTTGTCCATAGCGCACACACACTATGCCTGTCACACACACAGAGAAGCGCAGCAGCACACACACATACAATACATAAAAACTAAAAAATATTATGGTGTAAATGCGCCAAAGGTACAAACGCGCCTGGCTTTTAAAGGGAATGGGGGATAACACTCTGATTGGTTGATTGCATGTTATGCACACCTGTGATTAATGAAGACATTAAGTACAACCCTTTTAAACCCTTTTTACCCCGTCAGACTAGCAAAAGTGGATTTGGACACGGCCTAAAAACACCTGCACTTCACGCCGTGCGCTTAGATCGTTAAAATAGGGCCCTCTGTCTTGTTTGCTGTCAGATAACTAGTGCAGTGCTGTGTCTGCCCGGTTCAGCTCTGAGACATTGCACAGAGCTGTGAAGGAATAATCTGAGATTACATAATGTTCTGCCTCTGTTTAGAACCGGTGAATGGAGTCTAAAGCTCACAGCAACTTAATAAAATAGTGTCTGGCATTTGTTTGATATTTAGTGTTGGCAAATGGCTTTTTGGAGACACGGAAAAGTGTAGCGTCTTTTTTCGCCAACCTTTTGAGAAAGTAGTGTTACTTTGCACATTTTTGTGCGTCTCAGGTGTACTTCACATTTTAGCTGCCAAAGCTCTGCATCTTTTTTGTCTCTGGTCTGCTCAGTCAGTGAGCAGTGTGAGAGGGGGTGTGGGCAGTGGCTAAAGCGACAAAAGCTAATGTGCTTCTTTTACCAATCTATATTTAACGATATATTTTGCATTTCTATCGAAACAACGTCAAACTTGGTACTGCACTTACTCATGCCACCTGTCAAGTTTGAAATCCATCAGACTAATGGTTCTAGAGATATGTGCATCACACGCATCACACACACACCTGCAATTTATAGATAGTGTGAAAAATAACAGAGCTTCAGAAACATCAAAAAGTTACATATAGTCACTTTAAAAATGAAAATGTATTAGTGTAAATGCAGCCTCAGAATAGCAAAATAAAGTAACAGCCATATTTTATTTTTATGGGCTTTTTTCATGGTACAATGCCAGACTCAAATGCACAACTAAGACAGGGAATCACAGGTAAGTAGTTTTATTGTTCAAAGAACAATTCAGGCAAATGTGACAGGCAATGATCGTAGTCAGGAACAAAGTAATAGGAAAACAAAGACGAGGAATAAACGCTGGAGAGAGTGACTTACGTACAACTACAGTCTGGCACAGGTAAGTTGGAATGGTGAGTATTTAAGTACTGGGACTGGAGAAGCTAAAAACAAACAGGTGAAACAAATTAGAGGCGGGGACGGCAATTATACAGGCGGGAAAGCAGACAAATGAAGAAGGGCAAGAGACCTGAAATGAGAGTAGATGATAAAATAAAACAAATGAAACTGAGTAAAAGCAGCAGCTGAACCTGAAACTTTTCCCTTGAAAATAATTTAACATTTTCTATATTATAAGATAGGAAGTATCTACTACAATACTAGTATTTAGAAGTTTATTAATTTGCTTGCTCACATGAAAATTTACAAGTATGGCAGTGTGGTTACTTAACGCCACTGTAACTTGTTTTTTTTCTACATCCATGATATCCACCAACACTATCTTCTAAAGTAATTTGTCATGCATTTTATTTGAAATCTCTGCTGTCTTAAAACATCATTCTGCTCTCTCTGTTGTGCTAGTTTTACAGCCATGGGCAACTCACCCGTGGACTCACCTCTTATATTGTATTGTACAAAAAGAGTAGGGCAGCCCCGAATAAGCGAATATTTAATGCTTCAATCAAAGGAGTCTGATTCGACTGTCAATCTCACAGTCGAATCTTCAGAGGTGTAATGAAACAAAGATCATGCTCTTTTGGATAAATGGGGGTATTCAATGTTGGATTTTACATCTAACTACCTTTTTTCTCCCAATAAGGTAATATACAAATATAAACATAATGCTATAAATAAAAATGTGCAAAGAAAGAAACTTTCAATATATATTTCAAAGTGTGTGAATAATCTCCAATAATCTCCAAAACGGCTCCACGACAGATTTAAGGTTTTTACATATTTTCCCACTGTGTGTATGTGTATATATGTATATATATATATATATATATATACTGTGTGTGTGTGTGTGTGTGTGTGTGTATGTATGTATGTATGTATGTATGTATGTGTGTGTATATATATATATATATATATATATATATATATATATATATATATATATATATATATATATACATACATACTGTGTATATATACACACTGCAGGGGGAAGATATGCAGGGAATTGTCTCAGGTCGGACTTGAATCCTGGACCTCTGCATCGAGGCATATGCCTCTCGTATATGTGTGTCTGCTCTACCCACGGTGCAGCAAAGGGCTGCGACCAAATTTGAAACTGGGCCGCTGCCAAGCTGCTGGGTGAGCTAGAGGTCGCCCCAATAAAATGTTTTTTAAATCAACATTTGTGCTCAGTAGATCACAAATGGATAGAGAGGGTCGAGAAATGGGCATCGCTAACATCATTAATGGCAACAGTGCAAGCAAAGCATTAGTTAGCTCCATCATGGTAAGTTTACTCAGAGGGGTGACCTGATTTTCGCCGGAGAGCGTTGTTCATAAATGGTAACGGTAACCAGGCTGATCCAAGACCTTTCTCTTTGTGTTGGGGTCTTGCATCACCCTGTTGGAGTTCTGCATTGAAGTAATGACTGCTCTACATTATCCCTTATATTTTGCTGCCAGAATGTTATTAATGTCATTCAAATGCCAATGCCTGCTAAAAGTCAACTACCTACATTGCTCTTTGCAAAAGAACAGTGAAAGGTAAAAGATTCTGTAAGAGAATTGTTAGCCGCAGAGCATAGGAAATCCAGGTTTATGGACCCAAATCCTGAATTTAGGCCATATTATCTTAACAAATTAACTTGCTATTGGAACCCAACCCTCAGCCTTTAGTCTGTTATTGAATCATTTACAGAATGGATGTTAATTAGCTCCAGCTGATATAATCTGCTGCTGGAGCTCAGAGCCTGGGAGCATCGTGAATCCGGATATTCTGCCAACCTGGAACCCAACCCTCAACCAGACAAAAACACATTAAAAGACCAGAGGAGGTAGTTCTGTGCCATTTTGACTCTGATAAACAAACACAGAAACATAAGCAGACAATGTTTGGAATAATAGAGTGATTCCAGATGCCTCTCCATGTTGATGTCGGAGTATAATCCATTTAACAGCTGTTTGTTGAATAGACTGGTAATGCTTGGCCTTAAACTCCCCCTGCTGAGTGGACTTGGACTCATTCTTGATTTAACCTTTTCCATTGTGGCTCTTGTGCTCATTGACCAGAGTAAAGCCCTTCGCTGATGCCTTCACTTGTGGTAATGGGACTTCAGTACTATGAAGACAATAGCTTGTGACATAACACTGAAACTCTTTCAAGGCTAATGCCTCAAAACACTCTTTATACTCTCCTCCTCCGTTCTCTGTCTCTCCATCTTTGATTCTCTATTTCTGTCTCTCTCTGTCAGAATAAAGAACCAGCTGTTTCTCTTCTCCTACCCATCCCTGAACATTTACTCCTTGTTCTCCTAGCACGGCATAGGCAGAGACATACAGTAGTCCTTACTTCACCATCAAATCTTATTCAGTGACAACAGCCCACACACCTATTAACAATTCAAACAACGGTGTAAACAAACCTCACTGCTGCACTTGACATTGTTTTCAAGATTCATATTTTGTTGTATTTTGCTGTTTGAGCATGTCTGACCTAAAAATGAGCAGCCAGGACTTGTTGGATTCCAGTCTCTTCAAAGAGGAAATGTCTTGGGAACCAATTTGCCAGCTCTATGGGACAGCATTGTTTAAACTTTTTTTCTGTAATAAAACAAAATATTTTTAGACTGATTTTTATAGCTTGTCCTATCGTGTATTTTTGGGGTGTTAGAAATATAGTGCACACTGCACTAAACTACCCCAGAACATGATCTCTAGTTTGAGTCTGAAGTGACTGAAGTGCTTGATCAGTGTCAAGATTGGTCTTGATCCCGACTTTTTGAAGGTCTTGGTCTTGTCTTGGAATCGACTGCATTTTTACTGTCTAGGTCTCACAACAGAGGACCCAGAATTTTATTTCAAGACTAGGGATATCAATAAGTTGCCTCTGTCTGATTTATGCGTTATTGACATTAAATGCTGTAAATCTACAACATATAATGATGCAAAACGCCCTGCTTCAAATACAACTAATAACTTGACTCATTTCTAATTAAAAATGTGGGAAATACTTTATTTGAAGTGGTATTAATAAGACTGACATGACATTAGTCATTTTGACTATTTCTGTTGTCATTCGGTAAATCATGACACTTTTAATGCAAAGTTAGCATTGTCCAAGATGTCTTTGTCATGACAATTTGACATTTACAAATATAACAATATCTGTGTGAAGACAACTTGACATTAAACTAAACAATACAAATAAATAATAAATAAGTCATTACAATAAGGTGACCAGATTTCTCAGACAAAATCCGGGGACATTTTCAGCTCAGAAGCATATATATATATATATATATATATATATATATATATATATATATATATATATATATATATATATATATATATATATATATATATATAGTGAGGAAAATAAGTATTTGAACACCCTGTTATTTTGCAAGTTCTCCCACTTAGAAATCATGGAGGGGTCTGAAATTGTCATCGTAGGTGCATGTCCACTGTGAGAGACATAATCTAAAAAAAATATCCAGAAATCACAATGTATGATTTTTTTTTAACCATTTATTTGTATGATACAGCTGCAAATAAGTATTTGAACACCTGAGAAAATCATTGTTAATATTTGGTACAGTAGCCTTTGTTTGCAATTCCAGAGGTCAAACGTTTCCTTGCTTGGTGAAAAAAGGTCCACTGTTGGAGCAACCATTAGAAAATGGAAGAAACTAAACATGACTATCAATCTCCCTCGGACTGGGGCTCCATGCAAGATCTCACCTCGTGGGGTCTCAATGATCCTAAGAAAGGTGAGAAATCAGCCCAGAACTACACGGGAGGAGCTGGTCAATGACCTGAAAAGAGCTGGGACCACTGTTTCCAAGGTTACTGTTGGTAATAAAAAAAGACGTCATGGTTTGAAATCATGCATGGCACGGAAGGTTCCCCTCCTTAAACCAGCACATGTCAAGGTCCGTCTAAAGTTTGCCAATGACCATTTGGATGATCCAGAGGAGTCATGGGAGAAAGTCATGTGGTCAGATGAGACCAAAATAGAACTTTTTGGTCATAATTCCACTAACCGTGTTTGGAGGAAGAAGAATGATGAGTACCATCCCAAGAACACCATCCCTACTGGGAAGCATGGGGGTGGTGGCATCATGCTTTGGGGGTGATTTTCTGCACATGGGACAGGGCGACTGCACTGTATTAAGGAGAGGGGATGACCGGGGCCATGTATTGCGAGATTTTGGGGAACAACCTCCTTCCAATTGAAGATGGGTCGAGGCTGGGTCTTCCAACATGACAATAACCCGAAGCAAACAGCCAGGATAACCAAGGGGTGGCTCTGTAAGAAGCATATCAAGGTTCTGGCGTGGCCTAGCCAGTCTCCAGACCTAAACCCAATAGAAAATCTTTGGAGGGAGCTCAAACTCTAGAGAAGATCTGATCTAGAGAAGATCTGTGTGGAGGAGTGGGCCAAAATATTTTCTGCAGTGTGTGCAAACCTGGTGAAAAACTACAGGAAACGTTTGACCTCTGTAATTGCAAACAAAGGCTACTGTACCAAATATTAACATTGATTTTCTCAGGTGTTCAAATACTTATTTGCAGCTGTATCATACAAATAAATAGTTGAAAAATTATACATTGTGATTTCTGGATTTTTTTCTTATAGATTATGTCTCTCACAGTGGACATGCACCTACAATGACAATTTCAGACCCTTCCATGATTTCTAAGTGGGAGAACTTGCAAAATAGCAGGGTGTTCAAATACTTATTTTCCTCACTTTAACTCCAAAACACGTCATGTTTTTAATTTTTGTAAAACTTAAAACTGGGACACTAGACCTAGAGCTGAGCATTGGATAAAATAAAAACTATTGGGGAAAGATTTTCCTTTGACATTGATGCAGTATGAAACGAGATCGCTGCAGTCGGCAGCAGAGAAAGCAATAATGGAAGTTAATAAGACAATTGTCCAGCTTGTATTTACGTTCATGAAGTGCTTGTTTTGCCTCTGACAGACTCAGAATAATATTTTACAACAGGCTGTCGTGCGGCCGCCTGTTGCAGCAGCTCCTGATTGTATGTGTATTTTGTGTGTTTTTAGTCACTTTATTATTATTTTTAGTCTTTAAGTGTTGTACATCTGTGTTGAGGATGGGGCCTATGATTTCGGAACTTTTCTTTTAGTTTTATTCTTACTTTGGTCGTGTTTTGTAACTGCATGTTACGCACAAGGCAGCGGGACTATTGTTTACGCATGCAATCAGCTGATTGCGCTGTGTAGACCTGTGCTGCTGCCGGGGGCCAAACCTGAAATCCCAAAGGAGCTACAAAGGAGACGCCGGGTTGCAGAGGAGGAATAAAACGTAAGGAAAAAAGATGAAGGTAGCTAGGTCTGCTCTCTTACAACGTGTAGCTGTGAGGTATCTCTCCAAAAAGGTTTTGGCTCTTAGAGGCCATTCAAATGAGCAGGGAAACTTGCAGACTTATCTCAGGGATAAGGCAGAGGATACCTCCAACCTGGCAAGCTGGCTGCAGAAGCATCACCCCTACATCAGTCTTACAATAAAGAATGAAATGTTGAGCATTATAAACACCATAATTAGGGGGGTTGCTGAAGAAATTTCTGCCTTACCCCAAAACTCAGTCATAATGAATGGAACCCAGGACATTAGTGGAACGGAGCAGATCTCCATCTGCCTCTGCTATGTTGACTAAGACCTGGAGCTAAGGGAGCATGCATCTTTGGAAAATTGCCTCCGATGTGCTGCTCCGTCTCAACCTCCCACTCTCGGGTCTATAATAGCTAGGATGCAAGCTTTGGTCTGCAGAGTACAGCCGCTTGCCATTTTCGTCCACTGTGGGCCCCATTGTGTGAACCTGGTCACTCAGGCAGTCTCCTCCTCACCAGTTGTGAACGATTCCCTTACATGGATCTATGTTGTTTGTTTGGCCAGTCTGGGAAGTTTAAGACCATCTTCAAACAGATGGCCATATCTGAAAATGGCTCGTTCACCACCATTAGACTGTTGTGTGCCACAAGATGGACTGTGCGCACAGCAGCCATCAAGTTGGTCCTCACACAGTATGAGGTGGTCCTAGCTGCACTGGAGGAGATGGCTTCAGAAAAAGGGAGTGTCTCAGCTCCTCGATGGGAGGACTTCTTGGTCATTTCCACAAAGGCACCACCGTCCTTGGCCTTGTAATAGGGCAGGATATCCTGCTGCAGCTGGAAGGTCTCAATTAAAGCTTGCAAGGGAGAGCAGTATCAATTGGCAGGATGTTACAGGCTGTGGATTGTACTAAAAAAGCCTTTGTGGCGAAGAGAACAAGTGATTAATTTATGGGTCTTTACTCAAGAGCGGTAGAACTCTTTTGATCTCAAGCCAATAAAGCTGCCACATAAAAGGAAAGTATTTAACCGAAATGGTGGGCCAGCAAACAGTCACGTCTCGTCTTCTGTGGAAGAGTTCTTCCAAGTACAGTTTTTCTGTGCCACTGATACAGCTGTCACTCAGCTGGATGACAGATTTAACCAGGAAGGCCTTGGCTATCTGGGCAAGTTGGAGGAACACCTTTGGACAGAAGAGTCAAGTGAGGCAGTGGAGTTGGATGCAAAGCTGCTGCAAGTGCAGCTGAAAGCAAGCTACCAGTTCCATTCTTGTCAGGAGGTCAGTCAGATCCTGAAGACCATGGTCACAGAAGTGGGACGGCTGTTTCACCAAGTGGAGGCTCTGGTTAGGCAGTTGCTTGTGGTCACTGTGTCTTCTTGCAAAGCTGAGCGGAGTTTCAGTGCCCTGCAACGTTTGAAGACCTGGCCACAATGTCACAGTCACGGCTCAACAGCATATCAGTCTGCCACGTCCACAGGGAGAAACGGCAAAATATTGACAGAAAAGTGATAACTGTGGCCTTCATTGAAACATCCAAGAGGCGTTCACATTGCTAAAGCACATTGCTATAGTGGATTTTTAGTGTTCTACTGGAGATAAAAGCATGGACAAGTTTTTCCAAATCCTGCTGAGACATAAGTCATTTAACCCTTGATATATAGGTGATAATAGGCTAACTTTGTAATTGTCTTAAAGTGGCTGTTGAAATTGAGGTCTAAGATTTTTGGCTTGGGCTGAACAATCAATCCAATTTTAATCACAATCATGCTTTTGATCCCAATCAAATTCACATGATCAAGCAATATTTAGAATGCATTATTCAGCTCCATATCAAAGTCATTTTTCCAAAGCTACGTAAACCACTGTCTGATCACGTGCCTCCATGAACCAATCAGCACAGCTTAGTGTAAATGTAAATAGTCACAGAGGACAGAGTAACATGAGAAAAATTCCATAACAGATAGCAATTGGTCACGAGGTTTACCAGTTTTCCAGTAAACGCAACATTTTGTCCCGTCTGTGTTGTTTTTCAGACAAAAGCTGTTTTAACCATGTTTAACATTATCTGCTGAGAAACGTGGTATTGCTGTTTACTACCGTGACATGCAGCAATGTTTTTGTTGCCTCTAATGTCTGTTTTGGAGCATCAAAGCGCAACGCAGACATTAAAGTGGCACCGTAATCCGCGTTGCTATTTCATCCGGTAGAGACCGGACATACGGCGTTAACATGAACAAAAAATTGCGCTGTTTGGAAAGCGGTTGCAAAACTGTAAGATGTCTATTCTACATGTCTATTCTACAGAGAAGGAAGGCCACTCAGTTCCCAACTCCAAACATTAGTTTTGGGCCTTTGTGTTGAGGTCCCTCCTTACTTGGTTTAGCCCAGATGTATCTGTTTGCTGGTGTACCTTAGAAAGTGCTGACCATGACAGAGCCTCGGTTACTCCATGACATTCTTTTTCCAGCTACGCTTTGCCCCATTATCTCACATCTTATCAAAATTTGGAGATTAGCTGAAACATACTGCCAAATAGCTTATAACTGGTACACCTTTTCCACATTATTAAATAATATAGCATTCCTGATTGGAGGGAGGCCAATAACTGCCCCACAATGGGAACAAAGTGGACTCCATTGTCTAAAAGACGTTTTTAGCAAGGTTGGCTTGTTACCTTTCTCTGACTTACAGAACACATTCAATCTACCACGTTCCTCTTTCTTCTTTTACCTTTAAGCAACTTAAGGCCTATGGTGTCCCATGGCAGAGGGCTTTGCCCATCCATCCCCTCCGATATTTACTGTGAAGCCTAAAAACTGGTATGGTATCAACTTGGCTTTATCAGTTCTTAGTGATATCTGGCCTTTCTGCCCTTCCTATTGAGAGGATCTGGGCATGCGATTGCCCAGACCTGACTACCAATCTCGACTGGCATAATGAATGGTCTAACATATCTCACCCCCGTGAAGATGCACCATAGGAAAATAATTAACAGTCCTTTATTTACTTTCTGCCCAATAAAAGCACAAGGCACATATCTTCACACATTCTGGGAGTGCTCTCTCGTTGGTCAGTTCTGGAACAATATTTCATCTAAAAAGTCTTCCTTGTTTAATGTTACTGTGCCTGTTACTGTCAATGTCAATGTTTTGATTCTGAACGACCTGTCAGCCTTTCAGCTCTCTAGATTGGCGTGCTCTATTTGCCGGACTTACAGCTGCAAAGAAAATTATTGCAATCCGTTGGAAACCACCTCATGACCTTTCTTTTTTATGTAGTCTATATGGAACTCTCTACAGCATGCATCCAGTTAGCGCAACATTGTCCAGGCCGTAGCTTTGTGCCTGGACCTCAACCTGCGCATGTGATTGATCCTTTGTCTTGTTTCTGTCTGTGTGTGTGTCTGTTTATGTATGTGTTTGTGTGTGTCTGTTTCTGCATGTGTTGTTTTGTCTCCCTCCCTCCCAGCTTTCCTCCCCTCCATGGAGGTTGCCTACAGTCTCGTGGACCTTAAACTTCTGAATATGTGCAACAGGAACATCAAGCAGCTTGGAGACGGTCTTATGACCTTTACCTTTAACATGTTTGTCTATCATTTTCTTTCTAATCTTCTGAGACTACTCTCTCTTTAGCTTTCTGTAGTGCTTGTTCAGTGTGGTACACACCATGATACCAAACAGCACAGAAAATACTTTTCCCAATTTAATTAGGCAGGCTGACTGATTACAAGTTTGAAGACACCTGTGATACTAATTGCAGGACACACGTTAGTTTAACATGTTCCTATGGTCAACTTATTTCCAAAACCAAAATTACAAAGCAGTGTCTGACTTACATCAGTTAATTTTCAGTAAATGTTTGTTTATTATTACGTTTTGTCAGTTTCAAGTTATTTCAGGGATTGTTGTGGGGTTTTCTCTTAACGAAAGGGTACCAACATTTATTTCCACGTCTTTAAGTATCCCTTTAAAGACTTGTGTGCATTGAGGCTCATTAAACAAGTTAACATCACAGAGTCGCCTAAGCAGAGAGAAGTCAACCCAATAAACTTTAACCACAATCATTCAGTCAAAATTAGATGCTATAAATCCTTGGATTGTTCGCATTTAACATTCAAACGCACGTAATAAAGAAAAAAAGTGGGCCTGGGGCCAGAACAGTTGTCTCATAAGCTCAAATCAGTCCAAAATTAGGTTGGTCTATAATAGTGCTTTAAATCCTGAGACTGCTGAGACTTGCATACAATAAGGCATTAAACATTTATTAAACATGCAGTAAACAGGTGAGACAATCACCTCATCAGTCCAACTAAATTAACTGGGCCAATATCAGTCCCTTAAATGTTGGGAGTCCATGCTTAAAGTTTTAATCTTACTGTATCTCAGGATTCTGTTTCTTAGCCCATGTGCTCTGGCAGATACATGTTCTGATTTTCTCTTCATCACCACTCTCTGAAGATACTCTAAAGAATAAGTAATGGCTTCTGGCTACTTGAAATTAAAACAGTAGATTCCACCCATAAGCATGGCATAGCTTCATACATTTCACTGAACTGGCTTACAAACTTGAGTTGGAATAGTAATAACTCATGAAATTAAGTCAAAATTGTATAACTCATTATGTTAAGTGGAGGTCAATTATAGAAAACAGTTACTATAACTTATCCATCCGATCCTTTTTTTAAAGTGTTAAGCCAATGATTTATTACATTACCAGTATTGTCTAACAAGTCAATGGATTTCACGCTGTCATTTCCTGTCTCCCATGGAAACAGCATAGAGATGAGATATGGTCTCTGTGTGACTAACAGATCTTACCATGGTGGTCCTTAACTACGTGTGATGTGAATGATATTTCAATTACAGTATAAGCTTATCTTCCCTTTTGCAATTGCATCTCATAATAGTCTATTATCCACTGCTTTTCATGCTTGATTATTAAATAGGATTTCAAGGCTCTGCCGGAGTTTGCCAGCAGCAACAAATGAGGCAGAGAATTGAGAATTGATTTCTTATTGAGCAAAGAAAACACCCACCCTCCTCACGCCCACTGAGCTAGACTACCCTCTTGGATAAACATGACAACTTCATCCGAGGCTGTCATATTTCATTGGGGTTGTTTTTTCATTAGAAACAGCGAAATGGTGATGCAGACTTACCTTCTGTGGGTTTTGTGATGCAGCAGTGAATGCTGGTCTCTGTGGGGAAAGAGCAAACCGCAGAGGTGAAAGCAGAGAGCTTTACTGCTGAATTATGAGTCCCTTAGCCCCAGAGCTTTTATTGTTACCTACGACACGCGGTATATTCCGTCACTTACACAAGCATATGCATATTTGTTCACACACACACACACACACACACACACACACACACACACACACACATACACACACATACACAATCAGACGAAAGTGCAGACGTATACTCTACACACTGACACATATCCAGGGTGGGAAAAAACTTTTTTGCACACCAGCCACAGTGGCTGGTGGATGCCCAATTTTACCAGCCGCTGTACCAGTGCTTTACCTGTTCAGAGGTAGAGGCTGCATTTACAGTGTATTGAAATGTTAAGAAATAATTATGGGCTATGTATACTGTGATATTTTGCTATTATACCAAGATATAGGTTTTAGGTCATGGTGCCTAATGTTTCACATTTAATAGTAAGTTACGTCAGAGACTATTGGCTACATCACTGATCGATATGTTTTGTGTCTGTATTTTCACTCACAGAGAATGCATGTCACTCATAAGGAGAGATACAGAAAGCTCACTTCAGCTGTTCAGAAAAGAAAGTCAACCCCGGATGCAGGCCCATCACCCAAACAACCAAAGTTAGGGGACGCCAAGAGAGTGTCACAGGTCAGTGTGGATAAAGGAATCATTGAGTTCGTCATTCAAGGGCTACACCCACTCAGTGTAGTTTAGCTGCAGGGATTCAGAGACCTTCTGCTTCTCCTCCAGCCCAATCTAGCAGTGATGTCTAGTGGCAGTCTTAAAAACAAATTGGAGAAAGCAACACAAGAAATGAAAAATAATCTGAAATTGGCCTTGAAGAAAGTTGAGGTTATTGCAACCACCACAGATTGCTGGACCGCACACTGACGGGGTTTTATAGGTGTCACTGCGCATTGGATAGACAGTGCAACTATGCAGAGGTGCTGTGCTGCCCTAGCGTGCAAACAGCTAAAAAGATCACATACTTTTTTTTGCCCTTGCTAGTGCTCTCAACGATATACACATTGTGCAAACGATCTTTTGCACAACAACTGACAATGGTTCAAATTTCATAAAGGCCTTTAGAGTCTGTGGTGAGCTGGATGAAAATAACAATACAGATACTGTACTTCAGGGTGCAAGGGAAAGTATGGGAGGAGAGAGTAATGAATAAGAGGGGGAAGATAACACAAGTGTCGAGTTTGTTGAAGCCGGAACAATATAGGATGAAGATAATGGAATACCAGCTGCCAAAGCACCAACGTTGTGCATGCCAACTTCTCAACCTGATCTCCACCGCTGATGCCTTGAAAGCAAATGGAAATCCAATGTACAAGCAGCTGTCTCGTCCAGCATTCTCCAAGTGTCTCCAAGTCTGTGGAGCCAAAGCTAAAGATCTACCACAGCTGCTGAAATCATAGAGGATAACTGCAAACTTCAGCTCCTGAGGCCAAATGAGACAGGGTCGAACACCCTCGTCTTTGGAGATGATTGTGAGAATCCTAAAGGAACAAGGAGAAGGAGCAGTTACAGCTGTGTGCAGCGCGCTACAGATACCTATGGATGTACTTGCCTTTATATTTTGTAGATTTATTGACTGCAATATGAGGTAGCTTCATATAATTTAGTTAATGTCTTGCAGTTAAGTATGGGTTTAAATTGGCTTAATGAATACTTTGATTCCCACTATGAATGAAATGCTATATTCATTAATCACTTTTTTGTTTTTGTTGTCAGGTTCACTCCTGTTGAGCTTGCTTTTCTGGCAGAGTATAATAAGACTATAAGCCCATTTGCAAAGGCGCTTGATGTTCTCCAGGGAGAGGCCAATGCGCAGATGGGATGGTTGGTACCTACAATAACACTACTCCAGACAAAACTCCAGCACCTCTGCATTTCCTCCAAGTCCTGTAGGCCTTTGATTGAAGCACTTTTATCAGGCCTTGAAAAACATTTGACAGAAGCTCCCAGATCCAGAGCTGATTGCCGCTGCCATTCTTGTCCCCAAATTCAAGACCTGATGAATTGAAGTGATAAATGTATCCTAAAACTGGGTATGTCTTGCACTGTTTCTTTAATAATAATAATAATAATAATAATAATAATAATAAAAATATATCCTTTATTAGTCCCACAAGGGGAAATTACAATTCACACTCTGTTGTTATTACACACAGGCCTAAATTACACACATGCTCAGTACCTATACATGCACTAAATGGAGAGATGTCAGAGAGAGAGGGCTGCCCATGGAAAGGCGCCCCGACCAGTAAAAACAGTATATATACGCTTAATATTGAAAAGTCCAACATTTGAAGTATTCCTTACTTATAGTGCAAACAAAATGACAACATTTATAGTTTTTGTTCAAAATAATGAAATAATGTTATAAACCATCTTAGAGTGTTGGCATCTAATTTGGTTTTGTGTTCCATAGGCAGGGCAAGGCAAGGCAGCTATATTTGTAATATAAAGGTAATTCAAAGTGCTTTACACAAAAACAGTCAAACAGTTAAAAAATAAAAACAAATAAAACACAAGAATAAGCAGTTAAAAAATAAACAGATAAAACACAACAATAAAAGTTACAGTGCAGTATAAGAAATTAAACATTAAAGAAATGAACAACCATTTAAAGAAAGGAAAAATTAAAAAGAAAGGTCTTCAGCCTTGATTTAAAAGAACTGAGAGTAGCAGCGGATCTGCAGTTTTCTGGAAGCTTGTTCCAGATATGAGGAGCATAGAAACTGAACGCTGCTTCCCCCTGTTTAGTTCTGACTCTGGGGACAGAACCAGACCTGTCCCAGATGACCTGAGAGGTCTGGGTGGGTCATAGTGTAGTAGAAGATCAGAAATGTATTTTGGCCCTAAACCGTTTAGTGATTTATAAACTATTCAAAGTACTTTGAAATCAATTCTTTGAGTCACCACAGTAAGGACTTCAGAACTGGAGTGATGTGGTCCACTCTCTTGGTCTTAGTGAGGACTCGAACCGGAGCGTTCTGAATCAGCTGCAGCTTTCTGATTGATATTTTAGGGAGACCTGTAAAGACACCGTTACAGTAGTCAAGTCTACTGAAGATGAAAGCATGGACAAGTTTTTCCAAATCCTACTGAGACATAAGTCCTTTAACCCTCTGAACCCTAAGGCCCTTTTTACAGTTCATTGTCCGTCTGGATTTATTTGATAAAAAAGCTTGTCAAAGATATGTGTTATGGTTTGGGGTTTTTATTGGGGTTATTTTTCCTGGTTTGCTCCTCGTGTTTGTTTCTTGGTCTTCTCCCCTGTCTTGTGTGGTTGTCTCTTTCATGTGATTCCCTGGTAAGTGTCTGTTGTCCTGCTTCCTGTTTTATGTTGATAGTCTGGTTTCCTGTCCTGTCTCGTCTTGCCAACCTTTACTTTTGTCGGTTTTTATTGGGGTTATTTTTCCTGTCTTGCTCCTCGTGTTTGTTTCTTGGTCTTCTCCCTGGTCTTGTGTGGTTATCTCTGTGATGTGATTCCCTGTTAAGTGTCTGTTGTCCTGCTTCCTGTTTTATGTTGATAGTCTGGTGTCCTGTCTCGTCTTGCCAAGCTTAACTTTTGTCGGTCTGATTGTCTGCCCCGCCCTAATGTGTTTCACCTGATGTATCACCTGTTCCCAGTTAACTCCTGTATTTAACCCATGTGTTCCCTTTGTCTCTTGTCAGATTATTCTGGTTCGTCTGCCTGTTGTTCCTCGTGCTACTGTTGTTCCTGTTACCGGCATTCCCTGTGAGTTTTCCCTGTGTTTTCGTCCTGTTTGTTACCTGGCCTTTTTCCCCCCTGGACCCCTGTGTTTTTTGTATTTTTGGAACTCTTGGAGTTTTCCCCGGACATCTGGCTCTTGTGTTCCTTGTGGATTGTTTTTGTATTGAACTGTGTTAAATAAACCCCCTGTTTACCGGCTCCCACCTGCCTCCTCGTCTCTGCAATTGGGTCCTCATTCCTGCCCCCTCATGACAGAATGAACATAATTTTTTTCAGGACAAACTGGGTTATTAGTATATTTGGGTTGCAGTGAGGTCACTTGAATGTTAAAAATAGTTGTAGGACCTTAAAGACAAATAAATAAAACAGAATATGAATCTTCCAGATATGTATTGATATCACAGACAGAGCAGTAAAACCTAAGCCATTTTCCTCTCTAAAACACTTCTCATATGTCTTGGGAGTCACACTGTGAAGAAATAATCATTATAACTTATACAGTTGACAAAATACATACATTTTTTCAAAGAAAGTCCAGACGCTTTTGCCCTCATGACATTTAATAATCAACATAATAATGACATATTTATTGATATTACACCCACAGCAATGCTACACAAGCATTTGTGTGTCTAAAACAGTTCTCCTATATGCAAAAATAAACACAATGAACATTATAACTCATATAAAGCACATACTATATACATTTCTTCAAAAAAGGCCCAAATATATGCCAAATCTCAAACCAGTGGGGCCATTTTCCTCTATAAAACGGTAAATATCTATCTTGTTCCGCTATAGCATCTTTGATCGCATACTAGACTAGTGTGACCATACTGTGACTGGGAAGATTGACCTCTTTAGGACTTTATTCTCTTTAGGTGACGTTGTCTCCCATATGTGGGCATACTGCTTCCTTTTTTCTTCCGTAAACACAGAGAAAGGACAGACGGAGCGGGGAGCTAGCGGCACAAATTAGCAAAAACGTGATGGTGGATAAATCTTGGATGTAACGGTTTGGATTTAATGCTCAAAGACCCCTAAAAAGGCACAAGTTCCAGGCTGGATAGAAAATCACCTGTAGAGGTTAGAAAGACCTGGAAGAGACCTCCGTAACCGCTAACTCGTTAGCTTTTAGGTGCAACTTTTGGTGAGTTTCTATCTTTTATGGTTATTAAATGATTAAACTATGAATCAGAGGTGCTGTTTTTGCTCGTGGGCGAGTCTCTCTGGTTCAGAGGGTTAACCCTTGATATATTCTTAAGGTGATAATAGGCTGACTTTGTAATTGTCTTAATGTGGCTGTTAAAATTCAGGTCAGAGTCCATGACTACACCAAGATTTCTGGCTTTGTCTGGTTTTAACATTGTTGTTTGACGCTGAGCGCAGACTTTTAATCGTTCCTTTTTTGCTCCAAAAACAACCACCTCAGTTTTTCCTTAATTTAATTTCAGAAAGTTTTGGCACATCCAGCCGTTAATTTGTTCGATGCACTTAGTCAGTTTTTGTGTTGGACTATAGTCTCCTGACGATAAGGTTATGTAAATTTGTGTGTCGTCCGCATAACAATAACTTATTTTGTTGTTTTCCAAAATCTGAGCCAGTGGAAACATGTAGATGTTAAACAGAAGAGGCCTCAGAATGGAGCCTTGGGGAACTCCGCACGTCATATTTGTATGCTCAGATGCATAATTACCTATTGACACAAAGTAGTCCCTATTCTTTAAGTAGGATTCAAACCAGTTTAGTACTGAGCCAGAAACGCCAACCCAGTTTTCCAATCTGTTTAGTAATATGTCATGGTAGACTGTGTC
The DNA here is from genome assembly GCA_026937815.1 of Etheostoma perlongum. Classification (NCBI taxonomy): domain Eukaryota; kingdom Metazoa; phylum Chordata; class Actinopteri; order Perciformes; family Percidae; genus Etheostoma; species Etheostoma perlongum. The sequence continues at coordinate 5,587,308 of CM049372.1, forward strand.
AAATGCAGCACTGAGATCAAGTAATACTAATACAGAAATTTTGCCACTATCTGTGTTAAGGTGGATGTCATTAAAGACTTTCACAAGAGCCGTCTCAGTGCTGTGGTGTGGTCGTAAACCCAACTGGAAGGTATCAAAACTGTTGTTGACTGTTTGACTAATCTTCTGAATTTTGTCTTTGAAGAAGAAGGCAAAGTCATTGCAGGCCTTGGTAGATAAAAGTTCAGATGATACTGGTACTGGAGGGTTTGTTAGCCTAACAACAGTAGCAAACAAAGCACTTGAATTATTATTGTTTCTAGCCATAATGTCAGAGAAGAAGGACCTTCTGGCATTCCTCATTTCCATTACATTATAAATGCAAAGTCTCTCTTTATAGGTGTTATAATGGAAGATTAAAAAACTTGTAACATCTGTGTGGTTAAGGTAGCTTTGCATTAAAAATGGTTGTCATTCACAAGGCTACTTTTACTTTATTTCCAAATGACTTCCAATTTCCAAGCCTGTACTTTGTTACTTTTACTTGAGTAAATAAGTTCTTCTTTTTCCAGAGTATTTTTTAACACAAGTATCTGTACACTGTGGAAGGGAAATTGAAAACTTTGCAATAAAGCTTTGATTGTAATAAACAGAGGGAAGTTTTAAACAGTTTTTAACAGACACTCCTGAGCAGAAGTTGGAAACCAGAATCAGCTTTAAATGCAGTCCTAATCTAGTCCTCACTAAGTTTAAAATAATTTTACTGGAGTTAGTTATTGTTTTTGCATCATCAATACATTATATAAATAAATAAATTGAATCTAATTGGATGGGAATATACACAGACTTCTCACAAAATCACACTTGAATTCATATCTTGCTACTCGGTCAGAATCTTATTAACCTGGAGTCCCAGTCTCTGTCAATATAAATAGGCCAGGGGTACTCAACTACAAACTGAAAAGGTCCACTCACCAAGTTTCCAATGTTTCCAGGGTCCGAGGCCGTCGCATATCCAAAATTTGAACTCCAAACAAAAAAGATGATAAATCCATAACAAGAAACATTTGAACTATGCACAAAGAATAGGTTCTGTCCAAGTCAGTGTGAAAAGTTGCACTTCTTCTGTGCCACCAGTTCTTTAAACTTTGGCACAAAAGGTGTGAGAGCCAGGCGTAGGCACTGGTGCAAATGTTCATTGGTGAGTTTGCCCCTGTATTTGTTCTTCACCATTGTCATTGTTGAGAAGGCTGACTCGCAGGAGTAAGTGGAAGGAAACATAGTTAGAATCTGGAGGGCCATTTTCTGCAAGACACCTGCAGGGGCCATCTTTGTCCAGAAGGTGGAAGGGTCGCAGAGAGATTCCTGCAGGGCAAGGTTTTCTTGAAGCTCAATCAGCTCTGTTTGTAGAGAAGCAGCACTAGCCAATGGGCATACTTTCAGGGCTTCATTTGAGAATTCGGTCACATTTTTCACCAGGAATGGGTTTTCAACACACAGCAAGACCTGTTTTCCCAGGGGAAAATCTCCAAAACGGGTTTCAAAATTTGCAATCAACTTGTCCACGAATTCCACATAATTGTAGTGTTGTGGCTATGCAGCTTGGCTTTTCAGATTTGGGAAGTAAAGCCAGGCTTCCCTCCTGTAGGTCACTTTTGTAGATTTCCAGCTTCCTTTGAAAAGCGCGGATAGCTGACATGAGGTCACACACTGTGTTATTTTTGCCCTGGAGCTTCAAATTTAAATCATTGAGGTGGGAAGTGATGTCTGTCAAAAATGCAGCAATTTCCATTTTTTTATTGTTTTGGAGAAATTCCACATATGGTTTTGCTTTGGGACTGGTCTGATTCAGTAGAAATGTTTCTAACTCCTTCCGCAGTGCCCCAAAACGCTCCAACACCTTCCCCTTACTAAGCCACCTGACATTATTGTGGAGAAGTAAATCATCAAATTCTGCATCCACATCTGTGAGGAATGAGCGTAGCAGGCGATGCTGCAAAGCAGAGGACGCCCTCAAAAAGTTGATGAGCTTCATCACTGTTGACATGATTTCTGAAAACTCCTTTCCCAAGCTGGCACACAAAACCATCTGATGAATTACACAGTGGTATGCTATGAGGTCAGGGTGATGTGCCTTTAAGAGGGAGACTAATCCCCTCTCTCTCCCAGTCATACTTGGGGCTCCATCAGTAGCAATTGAAACAACATGCTTCAGGTCTATGCCTTGGTCTTGCAACATCTGCATCACTGCATCATAAATGTCACTGCCTCTTGTATGGCCAAGAAGGGTTTTGAGACCCAAGACATCTTCGAAAAATGCACCCTTTTCTGGGTCAAAAAATCTGACGAACATCATTAGTTGGGCTTGATCCGTGTTGTCAGTGGATTCGTCCAAAGCCAATGAAATGCAATTAGCATTTTTCACCGCAGTTTTCATTTGGTGCAATAAATCATCGGCGAGCATTTCGGTTTGTCTCACTGCAGTGGAATCAGAGAGGGATATTTGGCTTATTTTTTGAGTAATGTCATCTTTAAACTGGGTTCCCTCATACAGAGCTATCGCTATCTCGTTCATACATTCCTTCACAACTTCGGCGTCAGTGAATGTTTTTTTATGCTTGCCCAAGACCCATGCCACTCGTAGTGACGCTTCAGTCGTGCGCTCTTGCTGGGTTGCTGACCTGACTATCACAGTTCGTGACGCTTGATATGATTCTTGCATTTGGTTTATTTTTCTGGTTCTCACCTCGCTGTTTTGGGGAAGTGCCCATGCTTTGTTTCATAGTGCCGCTTCACGTTTGAATTTTTGATGATTGCTACCGTCTCATTGCAGATCAGACACATCGGTTTTGTGCTCCGCGCAGGCAGGACAAATGCATATTTCTCTGTCCACTCCGCCTTAAACTCTCGGTTTTCTGAATCCACCTTTCATTTCTTTTCCAGCTTGGAACACGCCATGTTTAATTCTGTTTGCTGAAAACTGATAACTAGCCCAAATCACTGACTGATATACAGGTCAGTTGCCATAGTGATGATAAGCAACCTTGTTTTGAGATTGTGGGAAAAGACTAGGCCTACAACTAGAAATATCATAAATAATTACGCCTGAAACACTTTGAAAGTAACAAATAGCCTAATAATAATAAATAATAATAATAATAATAATAATAATAATAATAGGCTAATCATCTTTATTAAATACATCTTTGGTCTCGGTCCGGACGACATTGCATTTGGGTCCGCCCCCGGACCGAGGTCCGCCAGTTGAGTATGTCTAAAATAGGCTATATGTTTTAAGCCTATTGGCAGACAGCCATTTAAAATATAGCCAATGGCATATAAAGAATAAAGAGCCTTTCTCCATGTCCACTGTAGTTTCTCAACATGCTCTCTAATAACATCTGTCTGGCCCAGTGAGCTTTGTCATTCGCAAGGCTACTTTTACTTAAATTTAGTAAATGTTCAAGCCTCTACTTTGTTACTTTTACTTGAGTAAATAAGTTAAATCAGTACTTCTACTTTTACCAGAGTATTTTTTAACAGAATTATCTGTACTTGAGTACTGGAAGTGAGTACTTTTGCCATCTCTGGTATTGATAGTACCTCTCTCTCTCTCCCTGTCAATACAGTAGCTCGCTCTACCTGGGATGGTAATGTATCAGCATGCAGTGAGGTCATGCTCTGCGTCTCGGCTTGGACACAGTGGTCTCCAGCGAGAGAGAATAGGCTTTAACATGGAATGCTATCACACTTTTCTTTATCCCTTCATTAGACTAACTTTGTGGATACTACTGTGTCGTGCATTAATAAGTAAGTCTGATGACGCAGTTATGTAGGATTTATGAATGTACACTAGCAACAGTAAGCTATTTCATGAGGGTGCTATTTTATGTGTGAGCTGATATCACATCTCTTCATGTGCGCTGCAAGAGTTATGTTTCTGTTTACTGAATGCGTTATGGAAAATATAAACAGTATTGTCGTCCTGAAAGCAGCAGTAAAAATGAGGAGGAAAGTGGGTGCTTCTGATTGCGCACAATGCTGTTTGCCTTTCTTAGTGTTCTGTTTTTATAAATACTATCCATACTTGGGAATGTAATACCTGATAATTTACTGGAAGTTGTTATTATTTTTCTAATGTACTTTTTCTGTGCTTCAGTGGCATTGCCAAACCAACAGATGATGCCAAAGGAGAGAACACTTTCAACAAAGCACAATAAAACATTTGAAGTATACTGCTGTTGACATTAAAGGACAACAGTTTCCTTAGAAAGAACATTCTTTGTTGGGACTTATTTAATTTAATCTGTCAGTCCAAATTTTCCATTTAAGTTTGTGGATGAGCACCATGCCAAGGGCCCTTTAGATACTTTGTCACAGTATCTAAAGGAAGAGTGGGTTTAGGGGACTGTGCTTTCCTAAAATCAATTGTGTGGGGAGTTGGCCAGAATGCTTAGTAAGGTGGTAGGTAGGCAGACTCAAACATTGTATGTTTCCAGAGGTGATTATTTATTTCCAGTGGTCTGCAGTACATGGATAATTAAATAATCAAAACTTAAAAACAATTACACATTCAACTAGTAGCAGCGCCAACAACAGGCAACTATAACTAATGAACTGTATGGGACAAGTGGTGAGCAAACCCACTTTGTCACAAATTGACATTTCCTTTGTTTTAGAGGTATTTAAAATAAGGTTTGACTTCTCACACCAGTCAATAAAAAAGTCAAGAACTTGCCCATGCTCCGCTTCCTGGTCATATACTGTAGGAGACTAACCAGGGCGGTATCATCCGCATACGACTCGCCATTGGCTGGTGGCGGGTGGCAATTTCTCAATCTGCACATACAGTATCTATTTGTATATAGGCCTATGTCTCTATATTCACGCACACACACAAACACACATTTACCACAGACACCGGCCTTGCTGTGTCTATGCAGTACGATTCAGCTCACTGACCTTCTGTGTACTGTATATATGGCCTTGTCAGGAAACATGAGCATTGCAGAGAAAACACCAGTTGGTGTTTCTTTTTCATACAACCCATGTATCATGGATAATAAGAAAATGTAGCCCTGAATATTTATAATATATATCCTGCCACTTGGGGTTCAGTGTTTTGCTCAGGGTAACTTTGACATGTGGCCAGAGGAGCTTGGGATTGAACCGCCAATCTTGTGGTTGAGGGGCATGAACTAAGTTATGATTGATTTTGTTACATTTCGACATTTCAGGACAGGCAAGCTGTTTTCCTGTTTCTAGTCTTTCTGCTGAGCTTAGCTAACTGGCTATTAGCTTCATATTTATTGTACATGGTGGTATGTTTTTTCTTCTTCTCCATTTCTCACCTCCCCACAGGAGTTGGATCAACCAATCAGCTTGCTTAATGCAGGTTTTGCCACGGCCATAACACCCTTCTCTGCATAGATAGCTCTATCTTTGCAAAAGCACATTTCCAGCATGATTATAGATCATAGGTAGATAGACGGATGGATGGATAGTCATTTCATCCTTTTTCTTATCCCAATTCAGCCCACAAATTGCGGTCACGTTCCTATTGATCGGAAGGCAACCAGTAATTGGATGGATGTCTAGTCTAATTACAACAATTAGCACACATTGGAAAGCTTTCTGTTTACATTGTTTACGGAGACAAAATGGTACTGAAACACCTCAGTAATATGTGTTGTCCTTCTGCACAAAACCTTTGTAACCAGGTGGAGACTGAATGTCTATCTTTAAAGGCGCGATGAGGAAGAAACATATCCAGAGCTTCCATCAAAGAAAACTAATGCTGACAGGTATGGGGCGCCGTTTGTAATGCGGCTCACGCTGAAAATAACAGTAACATTTTGTCACATTTAGCTTTAAATAATGTTTAAAAAACTGGTCTGAAATTTTGAGGGTCACTTTCTTGCACATTTACAACAATATTTGTCAACTTGGAAATATTTTAAATAGTTAAATCCAAATATTAAATATTACACCTAAATGTTAAATCTTAAATCTAAATGCTAAATCTAAATCTAAATGTTAAATCTAAATCTAAATGTTAAATCTAAACCTAAATGTTAAATCTAAATCTAAATATTAAATCTAAATCTAAATGTTAAATCTAAATCTAAATCTAAATGTTAAATCTAAATATTAAATCTAAATCTAAATGTTAAATCTAAATCTAAATCTAAATGTTAAATATAAATATTAAATCTAAATCTAAATGTTAAATTTAAATATTAAATCTAAATGTTAAATCTAAATGTTAAATCTAAATATTAAATCTAAATCTAAATGTTAAATCTAAATCTAAATGTTTCGAGTGTGAATGAAATGCCGGTAACCGGAAGTAACAAAATAAAAGCTCGAGGAGGTCAGTGTATGTTTATATTGTCAAATAACGAATAAAAATCATCTCATCCGGGGATATGGACACTTGAACTTGGATAAACGTGATAATAACTACCTAAAATAATAAACACAGTTGGAGAAACTGTATTTGAAGAGTACTTTGAGTTTTTAGTGTCACTTTTATGAATGATGCCGGACTTATGACCTGTAACCACTATAGCCAGCCACCAGGGGGCTCACTTTGACTGGTCTGTCACGTTCGCTTGCAGGTCAGCAAGAGCCTATCTATCCCATAGACCGTTAATATTAATAATATACGGTCTATGATCTATCCCCCGACAAGGCACGGTACTGTCGGCTATGGTCACTCTGCAAAATGTCCAACGAATCAGCGTTAGCCGAGAACATCGGCAGAGCCGTCCCGGTGGCTGTACTTATTCAACAGCGACAGCAACAGCCTCAGGGCCGCCGCAGGCCACCTCGGTTAATGTTTTCCAAAACACGTAGCTAGCATAGTAGAGATTTGCTACTACCTTGACAACAATCCAATGCTAGCTACGTGTTTTGGAAAACATACTAACCAAGATAGGGTGAGAAGCTCAGTCATCCGAGAGGAGCTCGGAGTAGAGCCGCTGCTCCTTCGCGTCGACAGGAGCCAGTTGAGGTGGTTCGGGCATCTGGTAAGGATGCCTCCTGGGCGCCTCCCTAGGGAGGTGTTCCAGGCACGTCCAGCTGGGAGGAGGCCTCGGGGAAGACCCAGGACTAGGTGGAGAGATTATATCCCCAACCTGGCCTGGGAACGCCTCGGGATCCCCCAGTCGGAGCTGGTTGATGTGGCTCGGGAAAGGGAAGTTTGGGGTCCCCTACTGGAGCTGCTGCCCCCGCGACCCGACTCCGGATAAGCGGATGAAGATGGATGGATGGATGGACTAACCAAGGTGGCCTGCGGCGGCCCTGAGGCTGTTGTTGTCGCTGTTGAATAAGTACAGCCACCGGGACGGCTCTGCCGATGTTCTCGGCTAACGCTGGTTTGTTGGACATTTCGCAGTGTGACCATGGCCGACAGTACCGTGCCTTGTCGGGGGCGGGCGGGGATAGATAGGCTCTTGCTGACCTGCAAGCGAACGTGACAGACCAGTCAAAGTGAGCCCCCTGGTGGCTGGCTATAGTGGTTGCAGGTCATAAGTCCGGCACCATTCATAAAAGTGACAATAAAAACTGTACTCTTCAAATACAGTTTCTCCAACTGTGTTTATTATTTTAGGTAGTTATTATCACGTTTATCCAAGTTCAAGTGTCCATATCCCCGGATGAGATGATTTTTATTCGTTATTTGACAATTTAAACATACACTGACCTCCTCAAGCTTTTATTTTGTTACTTCCGGTTACCGGCATTTCATTTGCATATTAGCTAAATATGTAGTTTCACTCAAAACATTTAGATTTAGATTTAACATTTAGATTTAACATTTAGATTTAGATTTAGATTTAACATTTAGATTTAATATTTAGATTTAACATTTAGATTTAGATTTAACATTTAGATTTAGATTTAATATTTAGATTTAACATTTAGATTTAGATTTAACATTTATATTTATATTTAACATTTAGATTTAGCCTTTAGATTTAAGATTTAACATTTAGGTGTAATATTTAATATTTGGATTTAACTATTTAAAATATTTCCAAGTTGACAAATATTGTTGTAAATGTGCAAGAAAGTGACCCTCAAAATTTCAGACCAGTTTTTTAAACATTATTTAAAGCTAAATGTGACAAAATGTTGCTGTTATTTTCAGCGTGAGCCACTTTACAAACGGCGCCCATAGACAGGTGTTATGATTTGCAGCCTGCAGAATTTATAAAATCAATGTTGAGGTTAAATATTTAACTTAACAAATATTACATCCCTTCTCTCTGACAGGAAGCCCCAGGCAGACAGGCATCAGCGTTGGGTAGCATAGTGTTTGTAAACAGGACTAAAGGTCTAAAACCTGAGCTGAGGACTCAGAACTGTAAACTGTCAGTGACAGAAACTGCTTTCTACGCCATGTTTGTGAGTTTGGATAGTTAAGATTCTTTTCAGCCAGTCCTCTCTTGACTTTTTTCATGTTACATGTGCTGCTAACAAATATCACAGCAGTTATTGCAAGCATGGGCATTGGCTCAGGTTTGCAACTGGTATTGGGTAATGTGTTGGTGTTATTTTTAATGTACCAGGTATTTATACTAATCCTCTATTTAAAGAGAAGTTATGTGAGACAAAAAAATCGCACTCAAGCATAACAACTCTACATTTCCACCAGCATTTAAAGTGCCCATATTATGAAAAAATAACTTTTTCTGGGATTTGTGATGTTATTTTGTGTCTCTGGTGCTTTCACATGCATAAAAACTTGAACAAAAAAAACTATCCATGCTGTTTTGAGTAAGATACAGTTTCTGAATGTCCTCTGCCTTCAGTCTCCGGATGAGCTGTTCAAAATCTGCACGGCTTTCTACGTCACTAGCCGAGACAAGGTGGCTAACCGTAGCACATGCTGGCACTGGCACGTTAGCTTTTGTCAATGGCAAAACATTGCTATAACACACACTAGTTTACCATGATCTCCAAAAGAACTACTTCCATGTCCCTGTTTTGCAGGTATTCCACAAGTGTCCCTCGTCTAGATGAAGTCTCCCAGCTAATCCTGCCTTGGACTGACCAAAGCTGGAGAAAGAGTTATCTAGTTGGTGGGATCTTACCAAGCTACTGAGCATGTGCGACTCCCAACAAAGATAGTATAGAAGTGAGATGTCTCACTCTGTAGCTAAAACAGAGACCTAAACACCCAGGGTGAAAAGAGGATCTTCAGCAATGTGCGGTACAACAAAAATATGATGTTTTTTGAAAATTAAACCATGTAAACCTATTATGCTACAACGTCAAAATACAATTAGCAGCTGAAAATGAGCAGAATATGGGTGATTTAATGTTCGGTAATATTTTACAGCAGAGTTATGTGAAACTAAAACATTTTAAGACATTACACAGGCATGAAGGATCTTTAATCACTTCACAAAATGCTGTCTTTCTAGATTTAAATTGGAGAGAAAAAATATCCTCTCAGAGGTATGAAACAGATTAGTAATGAAATCCCCTTGCAACAAACGGACAATGAGCTAAAGGATGCTGTGAAATGATTTATCATGCAACACTTCATGTTAATATCTTGATATCTCCGCTGATTGTTCTTTCTTTGCTCACCTAACAATGGTACAAAACGTTCCTGCTTGAAGCAATAATGTTTTGTCTCATTGTGTGTGCATATGTTTTGTGTGTGTGTGTGTGTGTGTGTGTGTGTGTGTGTGTGTATGGAGCAGGTGCCAGCTGCATGTTTTGCAGTACTATTGTTGTGTTTGTATTGTATTCCCCTCTCAACAATGGAATCTTCCCTACACATTTTTCCACAGCGGTTGTAGGAGCAACTTATCTCTCTTCATCCACCTGACCAACCCCAAATGCAAAAACCCTTTTAGCTTTATTCTGTTTGGCTCCTTTGGGAAAATTAATAACAGAAAGCATAATGTTCTCTCAGCAATGCTTCTCCTCGAAATAACTTGGCATGCATATGTCTCCCTTCCCCTCCCCGTTTCTGTGCTCTCTCCGTACTTACCTCCCTCATGGGGCCTGGACTTAGTGTTTGTACAATGCAGAGGGCTTGAACTTAGAGCCTTGTTAAATGCTCCGTGTGAAAACATCAATTTTTCATGAATGAGTCTCTGGTGTTTTAGGAAGCAGACAGGAGCCGACGGGGGAGTCTGCTTTCGCCAGACGGTTACCAAAAGAAACACTGAAGTCCCACAAGACAGCACAATGCAAATCCATGAGGATTTTGTTTCTGGTGAATCTGAAATGAAATGTCCTTTTAAAGTTGCAGAAAGAAAAGGAAAAAAGAAGAAAAATGTTTAGGATAAACAGTTTGGTAAATAATTTTAGCTCTCCATCTTTGCTGGATGTTACATTCTGTGCTGAGGCTTCGAAGCGTGTGTGTCGGGGAAGCGTGAATCAAAGCTTGTATCGTTTTAGATAAATAACGTCATTGATGACATCCGAACCCTCGATGCCGTCCGTACCACGTGAAGTATTTAGGAGGTGGTTAGAATGTTTTATTATACATCCATGATCTACACACGCACATTCACTGCCCTCTTCCCGGTTAAACCCTTGCCACTTTACAGTTTTAGAATGCTAATATTGCCATACCTGCTATTATTATATTAGATTATGACCAAAATGTTTGATTTACACGTTTGATAGCCGCATTTTTTATACAGTTGTGCTGGTTATATTATGCCACCAGAAAATACACAGTATTGATATAAATGGATTACGTGGAAACTGCTTCTTTGTCTTAACAGTCTTAACAAAAACCATCTCTGATACAGTGTATCACAGATCACGAGAACAGAGATCTTCAACAAGGGTTCTTCGAGTCACTGCAGAAAGGGCACCAAGTTGTTATTTTGTTCATTTTTCCCCCAAAAATTAAAATATGTAGGAAAATATACATTAACATACAATAAATCCATAAATTTGCCTTTTTAGAAAACAACAACCTCAACAACTTGATGAGGCTTATACTCGAGAGTATAAATTGGAATTGAAAGTGGAATTTAAAATGTTATATGTGTTTAAACACTGTGTCCATCCATCCATCTTCATCCGCTTATCCGGAGTCGGGTCGCGGGGGCAGCAGCTCCAGTAGGGGACCCCAAACTTCCCTTTCCCGAGCCACATCAACCAGCTCCGACTGGGGGATCCCGAGGCGTTCCCAGGCCAGGTTGGAGATATAATCTCTCCACCTAGTCCTGGGTCTTCCCCTAGGCCTCCTCCCAGCTGGACGTGCCTGGAACACCTCCCTAGGGAGGCGCCCAGGAGGCATCCTTACCAGATGCCCGAACCACCTCAACTGGCTCCTTTCGACGCGAAGGAGCAGCGGCTCTACTCCGAGCTCCTCTCGGATGACTGAGCTTCTCACCCTATCTCTAAGGGAGACGCCAGCCACCCTCCTGAGGAAACCCATTTCAGCCGCTTGTACCCTGGATCTCGTTCTTTCGGTCATGACCCAGCCTTCATGACCATAGGTGAGGGTAGGAACGAAAATTGCCCGGTAGATCGAGAGCTTTGCCTTCTGGCTCAGCTCCCTTTTCGTCACAACGGTGCGATAAACAAAATGTAATACCGCACCAGCTGCTCCGATTCTCCGACCAATCTCACGCTCCATGGTCCCCTCACTCGCGAACAAGACCCCAAGGTACTTAAACTCCTTCACTTGGGGTAAGGACTCACTCCCTACCTGAAGAAAGCACTCCATCGGTTTCCTGCTGAGAACCATGGTCTCAGATTTAGAGGTGCTGATCCTCATCCCAGCCGCTTCACACTCAGCGGCGAACCGATCCAGTGAGTGCTGAAGGTCACAGACCGATGACGCCATCAGGACCACATCATCTGCAAAAAGCAGCGATGAGATCCCGAGTCCACCGAACTGCAACCCTTCCCCGCCCCGACTACGCCTCGATATCCTGTCCATAAATATTACAAACAGGATTGGTGACAAAGCGCAGCCCTGGCGGAGGCCAACCCTCACCTGGAACGAGTCCGACTTACTGCCGAGAACCCGGACACAGCTCTCGCTTTGGTCATACAGAGATTGGATGGCCCTGAGAAGGGACCCCCTCACCCCATACTCCGCAGCACCTCCCACAATTTCTCCCGGGGGACCCGGTCATACGCCTTCTCCAGATCCACAAAACACATGCAGACTGGTTGGGCATACTCCCAGGCCCCCTCCAAGATCCTTGCGAGAGTGAAGATTTGATCCGTTGTTCCACGGCCAGGACGGAATCCGCATTGTTCCTCTTCAATCCGAGGTTCGACTATCGGCCGAACCCTCCTTTCCAGTACCTTGGAGTAGACTTTACCAGGGAGGCTGAGAAGTGTGATACCCCTGTAATTGGCACACACCCTCTGGTCCCCCTTTTTAAAGAGGGGAACCACCACCCCGGTCTGCCACTCCTTAGGCACCGTCCCAGACTTCCAGGCAATGTTGAAGAGGCGTGTCAACCAAGACATCCCCTCCACACCCAGAGCTTTCAGCATTTCTGGACGGATCTCATCAATCCCTGGGGCTTTGCCGCTGTGGAGTTGTTTTACTACCTCAGCGACTTCCACCAGGGAAATTGACGACAATCCACCATCATCCTCCAGCTCTGCCTCTACCACAGAGGGCATGCCAGCTGGATTTAGGAGTTCCTCAAAGTGCTCCTTCCACCGCTCTATTACCTCCCCAGTTGAGGTCAACAATGTCCCATCCTTACTGTAAACAGCTTGATGATTCCTCTTCCTTCCCCTCCTGAGGTGGCGAACGGTTTTCCAGAAGCACCTTGGTGCCGACCGAAAGTCCTTCTCCATGTCTTCTCCGAACTTCTCCCACACCCGCTGCTTTGCCTCTGTCACGGCAGAGGCTGCAGCCCTTCGGGCCCGTCGGTACCTTGCAACTGCCTCCGGAGTCCTCCGGGATAACATATCTCGGAAGGACTCCTTCTTCAGTCGGACGGCTTCCCTGACCACCGGTGTCCACCAGGGTGTTCGTGGGTTACCGCCCCTTGAGGCACCTAAGACCCTAAGACCACAGCTCGCCGCCGCAGCTTCAGCAATGGAAACTTTGAACATTGTCCACTCAGGTTCAATGCCCCCAGCCTCCACAGGGATGCATGAAAAGCTCCGCCAGAGGTGTGAGTTGAAAGTCCGTCGGACAGGGGCCTCCTCCAGACGTTCCCAATTTACCCGCACTACTCGTTTGGGCTTACCAGGTCTGTCCAGAGTCCTCCCCCATCCCCTGACCCAGCTCACCACCAGATGGTGATCAGTTGACAGCTCTGCCCCTCTCTTCACCCGAGTGTCCAAAACATATGGCCTCAGATCAGATGAGACGATTATAAAATCGATCATTGATCTTTGACCTAGGGTGCTTTGGTACCACGTACACTTATGAGCATCCCTATGTTCAAACATGGTGTTTGTTATGGACAATCCATGACTAGCACAGAAGTCCAACAACAAACAACCACTCTGGTTCATATCAGGGAGGCCGTTCCTCCCAATCACGCCTCTCCAAGTATCTCCATCATTGCCCACGTGTGCGTTGAAGTCCCCCAGCAGAACTATGGAGTCCCCTACTGGAGCCCCATACAGGACTCCATTCAAGGTCTCCAAGAAGGCCGAATACTCCGAACTCTTGTTTGGTGCATATGCACAAACAACAGTCAGAGTTTTCCCCCATCACCCCGCAGGCGTAGGGAGGCGACCCTCTCGTCCACGGGGTAAACTCCAACGCAGCGGCGCTCAGCCGGGGGCTTGTGAGTATCCCCACACCTGCCCGGCGCCTCACACCCTGGGCAACTCCGGAGTAGGACAGAGTCCAACCCCTATCCAGGAGTACGGTTCCAGAACCGAGACTGTGAGTAGAAGTAAGCCCCACCAGATCTAACTGGTAGCGCTCCACCTCCCGCACAAGTTCCGGCTCCTTCCCCCACAGAGAGGTGACGTTCCACGTCCCCAGAGCCAGCCTCTGCCGCCCGGGTCTGGTCCGTCGAGGTCCCTGACCTTCGCCGCCACCCATGTGGCTGCGCACCCGACCCCAGCGGTTCCTCCCACAGGTGGTGGGCCCATGGGATGGAGATAGGGGGGCCACGTAGCTTCTTCGGGCTGTGCCCGACCGGGCTCCGTGGCAAACCCGGCCACCAGGCGCTCGCTGATGAGCCCTCCGTCCGGGCCTGGCTCCAGACGGGGGCCCCGGGCCTCCTCCGGGCAGGGTCACTCCCTCTCTTCTTCGATTTTGCATAAGGTTTTTGAACCATTCTTTGTCTGGCCCATCACCTGAGACCACTTTGCCATGGGAGACCCTACCAGGAGCACACAGCTCCAGACAACACAGCCCTCAGGTTCATAGGGACACACAAACCTCTCCACCACGATAAGGTGATGGTTCCCGGAGAGGTAAACACTGTGTGAGTTGCAATATAGATTATACATTTAAGCCAAAAGGCAAAAGCATTATTTCAATATAAACGAAGACATGTTGGTCATGCATTAAGTTGTTTGCAATACTCCTTCTCTCTAAGATAAGGTGGTCTGGTACATTCCATTATAATCCAGGATCCACATGGAAGGGGCAGACTTTCAGGTCAGATTCAAACCCTGAACCTTCTTTGCTGTGGAATTAACCTCTACAAATGTGTCTGCGCCTGCTCTACGAACTGAGCTAATCAGCCACACTGGAAAGAAGCAAGAGTGACCGCTCGCCTCCATCCATGTATTATCAAAACTCTCAGGCTCTGCACTTTCCTTGCACACATCTTACATTGCAGACCGCATCTACCAGTTAACTTGGAGAGGATCCATCTCAGAACTTTGCTCATTCACAACTGGGGTCCCTCAGGGTTCAGTCCTGGGTCCCCTCCTCTTTTCTCTGTACACCAATTCACTTGGGTCTCTTATTCATTCGCATGGTTTCTCCTACCACAGCTACCCAGACGACACTACCCAACTAATTCTCTACTTTTCCCAGTCTGAAACGGAAGTAGCAGCATGTATCTCAGCCTGTCTGACTGACATTTATTCTTGGATGTCCACACACCATCGGAAACCATTTTCAATTCAATTCAATTTTATTTATAGTATCAATTCATAACTAGAACTGCACGCAGTTACAACGGGGTCCAAGCCTCCCCGCGCCAGTCGACCCCGGCGACCCAGAAACCTAAAGCGAAAGCGGGAGGGAAAACGCCAGGAAACATCGAGAGGCGCACGTAACGGTACGGATTAATAGCGCAATGACCCAGAAAAACTCTGGTCTCCTAGGCTGGATACAAAACCTTGATAAAATGGCCCAAAATTGTCTACGTTGATCATAGCGCCCCCTAATGGCCTATCTTTACCAAATTTGGTACAGAGCCTCCGGGCGGCATGCCAAACAATTGTTACAGGTTTGGTGTCGATAGCATTTATTGTGGCAGAGATATTGCAATTGCAAATTTCCCATTTAAATGCATTGAGTGATTTGACGAAACCAATAAATGTTGATTATAGCGCCCCCTAATGGCTCATCTTTACCAAATTTGGTACAGAGCATCGGAAAGGCATGTTCAACACGACTCACAAGTGATATGTTGATACCTTTTAATTTGGCCGAGATATGATATATGTGTTTGGTAGCTTACTACAGAAACTTTGCTTGGTCGTCAAATGCGCACACAATTACGTAGCAAAATTCTTTATGCAACTTTTTGTCAGGGCCATCTGCAGATGCTATACACCAAGTTTTGTGCAGATTTGTCGCACGGCCTAGGACGAGCTCGAAAAGGTTTTCTTCGCACTTGTCGCAATATTGCGAAAATAATTTTAAACGGAAATGGGCGTGGCCTATATCGTGTGACTCAGCTTGATGTAGTGAACACGTGGACATCAAGATTTTTAATGTGTGATGTATAATGTAGGAGTTATAGGCAAAAACACGTTTGACGTCATTGTAGCGCCACCTAGTGTTCCACATGTGTAATATTCGGTAAGTCAGGTCAGCTACCCATTGTACATCTACCCTGTTAATTTCAAGTAATTCACTTTAGTGGAAGTGGTTAATCCAGACATTGGCCCATAGGCCACGCCCACTTGAATTAATCAGTACCCCACTGTAAGGACCACCTCGAGAGTGGGCCTAGATGGTATCCATCAAAGTTTGTAAAATTTGGATAAGCGGTTCATGAGATATAATCTTGTTGTATCTGTAGCGCCCCCTAGTGGCCAATGTTCGTGAAATTTGTTTCAGAGTCTCAGAGTGTCATACCAAGTAATATTCTAAAGTTTGGCTTTGATAGCATTTATTTTGGCCGAGATATGCCAAAGTCAGTGTTTTCGTAGTTAGCTACACAAATTTGTTTGCGCGTAATACGCGCATTTTTTATTCTATAAAAAATCTTTATGTAACTTTGTGTCAGATTGGTCTGGAGATGCTACGTGCCAAGTTTTGTGCCGATCCATTGCACGGTCTAGGAGGAGTTTGAAAAAGTTGGTTTCCGATAAATCGCGATTTTTCACGCATAAAAGTATAGGCGGAAATGGGCGTGGCCTATATCACGAGATTCAGTAGGATCCAGGGAACGCGTGGATATAAGGTTTTTAAATATCAGATGTACGGTTTGGGAGTTATAGGGCCAAACGCGTTTTTTCTGTTATAGCGCCACCTAGTGGTGGACGTGGGTAAATCATTTTGTCTGAGGTCTTTGCGGAGTTTGGGACCAGTCCTGAAAATGGCACGTCGCCACCATGTACGGTTTAGGCTGCAGTATGGGTTTTATGCGAGAAGAATAATGAAGAAACCCTAGGAAAACAATAGGGTTCCACAGCCCTGCTGTGTGAACCGCGTTACACGCGGTACACGCAGCCTCGGGCTTGGACCCCTAACAAGCATTCGAGACACTTTACAGATAGAGCAGGTCTAGACCACACTCCAGAATTTAAAAGGACCCAACAGTTCTAGTATTTTCCTACAGAGCAAGCAACAGTGCGACAGTGGCGAGGAAAAACTTCCTTTTAGGCAGAAACCTCGGTCAGACCCAGGCTCTTGGTAGGCGGTGTCTGACGACCGGTTGGGGTTACAATGAAGAGTGGCAATAACAGTCACAAAAAATAGTAGTATGTAGTAGTTCTTTGTAGTAGTTGGCATGGCATAGCAGGGCACTGTGCGGCGTTACAAGGCACAGCAGGACGTAGCAGGGCACAGCAGGGCATAGCAGGATGTAGCAGGGCATTGCAGGACGTGTAGCGGGACCATGGCGACAGCTGCAACCATGATTTTGGGGCCTCCCTGATCCAAGGAAACACGCTGGGGGAAAAAGAACATAAGGACTCCGGGGAATGACTCCCCGGAGCTAGGTTAGTAACAAGCATTTCTAGGACATGGATGCACATAAATGGAAAGATAGAAAGATAGAGGAGAGAAGAACTCGGTGTGTCAAAGGAAGTCCCCCAGCAGTCTAAAACTATAGCAGCATAACTAAGAGAGACAGTTTAAAGAGAGGAGCCTGGCCAGGCTAGAACTCTCCCCAACCAGATCCCATCCCTCTGTCTAGAGGAGATGGGAAGGGAGAGAGAGAGAGATCCATCCCTCTGTCTGGAGGAGGTGGATGAGAGAGAGAAAGAGATCCATCCCTCTGTCTGGAGGAGGTGGATGAGAGAGAGAAAGAGATCCATCCCTCTGTCTAGAGGAGGTGGATGAGAGAGAGAGAGAGAGAGAGAGAGAGAGAGAGTCATCATCCCCCTGTCTACATCCATCCTTCTGTCTAGAGGAGGTGGATGAGAGAGAGAGATCCATCCCCCTATCCAGAGGAGGTGGACGAGTGAGAGAGAGAGAGAGATCCATTCCTCTGTCTAGAGGAGGTGGATATGAGAGAGAGAGAAAAATAATTCATTTTATTTATATAGTGCTTAATCACAACAACAGTTATCTCTTAGCCTATAGCAGCATAACTAACTATAAGCTTTGTCAAAGAGGAAAGTCTTAAGTCTACTCTTAAATGTGGAGACGGTGTCTGCCTCCTGAACCCAAACTGGAACCTGGTTCCACAGGAGAGGAACCTGATAGCTGAATGCTCTGGCCCCCATTCTACTTTTAGAGACTCTAGGAACCACAAGTAACCCTGCATTCTGGGAGCGTAGTGCTCTTGTAGGGCAGTAAGGTACTATGAGCTCTTTAAGATAAGATGGTGCCTGACCATGAAGAGCTTTGTAGGTGAGAAGCAGGATTTTAAATTCTATTCTGGATTTTACAGGAAGCCAGTGCAGAGAAGCTAAAACAGGAGAGATGTGATCTCTTTTCCTGGTTCCTGTCAGAACACGTGCTGCAGCATTCTGGATCAGCTGAAGAGTCTTTATGGACTTTTTTGAGCAGCCTGATAATAAAGAATTGCAGTAATCCAGCCTAGAAGTAACAAATGCATGGACTAATTTTTCTGCATCATTTTTAGATAGGATATTCCTGATTTTTGCAATATTACGTAGCTGAAAAAAGGCAATCCTTGAAATTTGCTTTATGTGAGAATTAAAGGACATGTCCTGATCAAAGATAACTCCAAGATTCCTCACAGTGGTGCTGGAGGCCAGGGTGATGCCATCCAGAGTAACTATCTCTTTGGATAATGCGTCACGGAGGTGCTTGGGCCCCAGAACAATAACTTATCTGAGTTTAACATTAGAAAATTACAGCTCATCCAGGTTTTAATATCCTGAAGGCACATTTGAAGTTTAGCTAACTGATTAGTTTCATCCGGTTTGATTGATTGATAATTGATTGATAATTGAGAAACACAACCTTGACAACACTGAGCTCCTTTTCTTTGACCTGACTATAACAGTTGATAACTCTGTGGTAGTCCCCACCCAGACTGCTAGAAACCTGAGTGTGACACTTGAGGACCAACTCTCCTTTACTGCCAGCATTGCTATAACCACCCGATC
Source organism: Etheostoma perlongum (assembly GCA_026937815.1). Classification (NCBI taxonomy): domain Eukaryota; kingdom Metazoa; phylum Chordata; class Actinopteri; order Perciformes; family Percidae; genus Etheostoma; species Etheostoma perlongum. Next base: position 5,606,199 of record CM049372.1, read on the forward strand.
ATGTAGATACATGCTGCATAACATCAGAAGGATACGGCCTCTTCTAATGGTTCAGGCTCTGTTCATCTCATGTCTAGACTACTGCAACACCCTCCTGGCTGGCCAGTGTTAGATCATGGTTCAACCCTGTTCAGGAGGTACTGGACCAGTTTTTCGTCTTAAAGGGTCCAATCCTCTAGGGCAGGGGTCGGCAACCTTTACCACTCAAAGAGCCATTTGGACCCGTTTCACACAGTAAAGAAAACACTAGGAGCCACAAAACACTTTTGAAATTTTAAATGAAATAACACTGCATATAACGTTTTTTTTGCATTTGTGCAATGTATAAACAAACTATACTGTGTTAAGAAATCAATGAACGACAGCAGAGAGAAAATGAAATAACATTTCTGCATGCATTTTTAATGCCGAAGAAAAGATGTTGGGTTGACGGTTTAGTAAAATAGGGCTAGCACTGTCAACTTGCGCTCGAATGCCAAAACCTCCACAGCTCTTCAGGGTAAAGGACGCACAGCTCTGTGCGTCCTTTACCCTGAAGAGCTGTGTTCAGCGTGTTCAGGTGCGTTGTCATGTCTACCAAGAAGTGTAGCTTTCCTAGCCACTCTGGCTGTTCCCGCTCAGGAAATGTGAGCCCTTTGCTGCCCAGGAAGGTTTTCACTTCTTCCAGACATGCCGCAAAAGCGTTTTTTAGCACGTCGCCTCTGGGCAGCCACCGGACTTTGTTGTGCAGCAGCAGGAATACGTCCTTTCCAGCTCATCCAGTAACGAACGGAACTGACGGTGATTTAAACCTTTCACCATTATTTTGCTCACAATCCGAATGACAACATTCATTACTTCTGTGCATTCCGGAAGAAATGTTTGAGCACACAGTGCTTCTTGGTGCAGGATGCAGTGAAAATTCAGCAACTTTCTGTCCAGCGACTTCTGCAGTAAAGCCACAAAGCCGTCATGCACTCCTGTCATACTCGGTGCCCCGTCTGTAGCCACTGACACCAGGTGGGTGGTGTTTATTCCTTTTGCTCTTAAACAATTCAAGACCGCCTCACTGGATCAAGCTATCACAGCTCTCTCCTTCCTTTGTCTGCCTCTGTGGCTCTTGGACCCTGGTCTTATCTACAAAGGGTGGGGTCTCTAGACCACAGTGATGTGTCTGTGTGCTTATTTCGTTATCTTTCCAGTTGGTATGTGACTGAAAGTTTATGACCCTCAGTTCAGGACTTGCAAAGCAAAAGAGCAGTTGGCTGTAAAAGAGGGACTGAAACCAGAGACAGGATGTGTCTCTAACATCATCAATTCTGCTTCTGACACATTTGTAGAGCTGGGTTATAACAAAATGTACCAGAACATCTTATATTATAAAACCGAAGTATTGCAAAACCACTTCATGCAACAAACAACAAACAACAAACTATATACTTATAACAACAAACTTAATGCATGACCAACATGTCTTCATTTATGTTGAAATAATGCGTTTGCCTTTTAGCTTAAATGTATAATGCAAATCACACACAATTTTTAAGCACATATTACATTTTAAATTCCAACATTGGTCATTCTTGGTTCCTGGTTCGCTTTTAGTTTGGAGTTGGCTTAAGCTGCTCCACTCCTTGGACTCCTGCCTTCCACCCTCTGCTGTATGTGACCTACGTTGTACTAACCACATACGTCACAGTCCTTGAGGACTTGGCGAATCTGGCTCCCTGGATCCCAAAGTTGCTGCTTCTCCAATTCCTTCCGTGTGGGCATGGCGCCTGCATGGCCCAGCGCTTAATGTATGGCCTGCACCTCTGCCACCATGGATTCTTTTTGGACTACCCATCCTTTGGGTGTTTTGTCCCATTTCTCGATACCAACAAAGACTATTTTCCTTTGCTGAACATTGCGATCCACTTCATTGTTTCCCCACCAGTGAGCCCCTTCCTTTCCATGGGCCTTTTGAGATACCACATCTAGTTCCATGTTCATCCATTGCTCAGCTATTTTCTTCGTCTTTGTTGTCTTGAGTCATCTGTTCCTCAAACTCCCTTAGCGCTTTGGGTCAGGGATCAGTTCCAGACTAGTTGGCTATTCAGCGGCGCTCCAGGATGCAGCTTGACTTCTCCTTTTGGTCGCTCTCTCCCCCACTTCTCCCTCTGGATATCGGTGGGTCGGTGACGTCGGCTCTCTCTGTAGCAAGTCCCCAGGCAGCACCGTTTCTCCGTCAGGGCTGCCCTCTTGAGGGTTCAGTCTGATGTCTTCCGTACACCTCTCTCCAGTGCTGGGGCAGAGGTCCTCTCTGCTCCACGCCGCTTTTCCTCCGGTTAAACCACACGAACGGCGGTTGGACTCTCCGCCGGGGTTCTATTTGGACTCAACGATTCTTTCGTCTCCCCTGCATCTCATTCAGAACGCAGCAGCTTGATTGGTCCAACCTGCTTTCTGCCCCCTCACATCGAAGGACAACCAATCACTCAATGAAATCCTGGCATTTTAAATGGTGGAATGAGCTCCCCATTGAGATCAGGACAGCTGAAAGCCTACACATCTTCCACCAAAGGCTAAAAACACATATCTTCTGTCTGCACCTTGGTTAAAAAATACAGCTGCACTTTCATATACAGTGAGGAAAATAAGTATTTGAACATCCTGCTATTTTGCAAGTTCTCGCTTAGAAATCATGGAGGGGATGGAAATTGTCATCGTAGGTGCATGAGACATAATCTAAAAAAACAAATCCAGAAATCACATTGTATGATTTTTTTAACTATTTATTTGTATGATACAGCTGCAAATAAGTATTTGAACACCTGTCTATCAGCTACAATTCTGACCTTCAAAGACCTGTTAGTCTGCCATCAAAATGTCCACCTCCACTCCATTTATTATCCTAAATTAGATGCACCTGTTTGAGGTTGTTAGCTGCATAAAGACACCTGACCACCCCATACAATCAGTAAGAATCCAACTACTAACATGGCCAAGACCAAAGAGCTGTCCAAAGACACTGGGACCACCGTTTCCAAGGTTACTGTTGGTAATACACTAAGACATCATGGTTTGAAATCATGCATGGCACTGAAGGTTCCTCTGCTTAAACCGGCACATGTCAAGGCCCGTCTTAAGATTGCCAATGACAATTTGGATGATCCAGAGGAGTCATGGGAGAAAGTCATGTGGTCAGATGAGACCAAAATAGAACTTGTTGGTCATAATTCCACTGTTTGGAGGAAGAAGAATGATAAGTACCATCCCAAGAACAGCATCCCTACTGTAAAGCATGGGGGTGGTAGCATCATCCTTTGGGGGTGTTTTTCTGCACATGGGACAGGGCGACTGCACTGTATTAAGGAGAGGATGTATTGCGAGATTTTGGGGAACACCCTCCTTCCCTCAGTTAGAGCATTGAAGATGGGTCGAGGGTGGGTCTTCCAACATGACAATGACCTGAAGCACACAGCCAGGATAAGGTCTCCAGACCTAAACCCAACAGAGAATCGTTGGAGGGAGCTCAAACTCCGTGTTTCTCAGCGACAGCCCAAAAACCTGACTGATCTAGAGAAGATCTGTGTGGAGGAGTGGGCCAAAATCCCTTCTGCAGTGTGTGCAAACCTGGTGAAAAATTACAGGAAACGTAAAAAAGTAACAAAGGCTACTGTACCAAATATTAACATTGATTTTCTCAGGTGTTCAAATACTTTTTGCAGCTGTATCATACAAATAAATAGTTAAAAAATCATACATTGTGATTTGGGGATTTTTTTTTTTAGATTATGTCTCTCACAGTGGACATGCACCTACAATGACAATTTCAGACCCCTCCATGATTTCTAAGTGGGAGAACTTGCAAAATAACAGGGTGTTCAAATACTTATTTTCCTCACTGTAGCTCTTTGTAGTTTGGCTTTTTTTGAAGCTAATGTACTTGCACTCACATGCACTGATGTTTTAACCTTAATAATAACAGCAAGTATATATTGATTTCTTAAGTATTCAACTACAGTGGTAACACTGGTAGCAAAACAAAAGTCTCAGCATCACTTTTTTCAGTGAGTGAACTCTGTAAAGTATTGCTATGGACACTTTAATAAACTTTTTAAGAGGGTCTTATTGGTATGAATTTCACAGTTGCATAGCTACAAGAGGATTTAATTTGCTCGGTCTGTGTGACTCTTTGACTCACACTGTGAGACTGGAGAAAGTCCAGTTAGGTGGCTACACAGCTAATTGTCTGTGAAATACAGCATGCCTATTTCAAGCCAAATGATATTTCTCCCTTTTCATCAGCTGCAATTCCAAAGCAATGAGGTCGTTGAGTAGCACTGAAACCAATGAGGCATTAAAAACCAATACATTTTTGTATTGTTAAACACATGCCCTTATACTCGATGTTCAAAGTGTCCTCCAACAATACATAGGCCTACTTAGCATGTAATATGCAAGGCTATGGGTGGCAGATCCGCAGCAGGGCTTCTTTGAGAACCAAAAGCATGCTTTGTCTTGGGGGGGGGTTGGCTGCTGCTGCCTAGTCTTTTTCTAAATATCACTCACTGGGAACAGGGAGAAAGAGCAATTGCCCAGTTGATTAGATTAGCGGACATGGGACAGATAAAGTGTCGGTCGGCTGATTGAGAGATAACGGAATGCGGGCCAGGACCTGCTACTGCCGATCACATTAATTGTGCTTTAAGTCTACAGGCCTGCGGCTTAGCTAACACTTCTTCCCAGGAACGCAATTAATATGGAATGTCTACTTGTTGCCCACCACATACCCCCCACCCCCCCCCACACACACACACACACGCACACATGGTTCAGCTCTGTGGGTAATTAGTGACTGCGTTAGCTGCCTCTCAATGAGTTTTACCACAGTCAACATCTACTGCAGCATTGAGTCCTGAGGACACAGCATTAATCAAATGCTCATTGCTGCTAGCCATCTTGTTAAAGTCTCTTATATTGTTATCGTACAGCATCATGGTAAGGCTTGTTGTGGCGCTGCAGGTTAGCTCACCATCCTTCATTAGTGAAGCTGTTTGCATTGGAGTGACTTGCATTGAACTTCACCCATAGTCCAGATGCAAATGGCTGCCAGACCGAATAAGATAGGATTCCATTGTTTTCATTGCATGTACATAGAATATGTTTCAGGTGCACTTCCTGAAAAGGTGAAAGGGCTCAAAATATACTTTAAAACACACATTGGATATACATTAGGTAAACCAAACATCAACATCTCGCATACACACTTGTCAACGTAAGCTGTTAAAAAGTTCAAAGTAAAAGAGTAAAGAGTATGAATGTATTGCCCCATTTGTAATAATAAATAAATATAAGAAAATCCATATTGCGCAGTCACTGGACAGAGAGATGTTCCAAACCAAATAAATGAAAATGGAGGCTTTAAGTTGGCTGATTTGTTTTACTTTGTGATTACAGTAGGAGTGTGTTACAATGGTAATACACCTCTGTTTATGTGACAGACTCAGAGCATAGTGCTGAAGAGGGATCAGTATCTCTCCGACAAGACTCCCACCTGAGCTGCACAGCAGTGGTGGACAGCACAGAGAACATGAGTTGCTCAAATTGAGCACTAGGGACTTCTCAACCAATTAAGGGTGTGGTTGACCTATCAGTCAAGAAGCATGCTTTAAATAGCCATAGTTGTCCGAGGGATTGATTTAAAAGATGAGATGACTATTTCAGTCTTTTCTCCCTCCCACTCTGGATTTCCAACATTTCAGATTTTCACCAAACTGCAAAATAATGTCCATTTTACCTTAAACATAAAGTTTGTTCATAACTCTATAGTAGATGGTATATTTGCCTTAAGCAGGGAAAGCTGGATTCCTGGATTTTGGGGCTTTTTTGAGTTGTGCTTGGGTTTGTTTTTTATTTTGCTAATCAAGATTCCAACTGTGTTTTCAAATTGGCAGAAAGATGTGACTGCAAAATTTTGAGAATGCATTAACTTGAGTGAAATATTTGCTTTATGAATCTGTTTCATAAACGTTGATGGACCCGAGGACAAAGGAGGGAAATAACAGAAAAAAGTGTCTGATGATTTCTGAGATTAGTCAGTGGCTAATGACGTCCCAGGCACACAAACCCTCACTGCATCCATGCTAACTAGCTCACAGCTAATGTCTGTATACAATTAGTAAATTGATTCCTGCTTTGAGTATTTATGCTAAGCTAAACTAGCCGTCTCTTGGCTGTATTACAGTTAAAGAACAATGAGAGTTGTATCCCTCTTCTTGCTAACTGCAATCAATAAAGCAAGAAAACTCTGGTGATGAATCACAGCTGTTTCTGTTGCATTTTCAGGCATAAGAATGAGAAAAAACAAAGGCATTGGTGGGTTTTCAAAAAAATATGGTTTTATTGAACTGGCGGCCGCGGGTTTGTCTCTGACCTGCGGCCCTTTGCTTCATGTCATTCCCACCTCTCTCTCTCCTTTCATGTCTAAGCTCCAAATGATGCCCAAATAATAATCTTAAAATCTTAAAAATAATCTTAAAAAGAGAAACTCACTAAGGAAAATGAATTATTAATAGTAAATTATAGAAAACTAAAGTGCGTGTAGGAGGGTTACAGACACAGCTGTGTGGCGGCCATCCCGATAGCTTTACATATCTATCATGTTGGCCTTTCCACCCTCGACTTCACCTTATCTCTCCCTCGCCTCATTCTTGCTTATTAAAACCTTCCCCATCACACCGGTTCCTCTCCATTAGTTCTCATGCTGGCCTCTGGAACCTTGTCAACTCAAACTCCAGTTCTTCTTCCCCATCCTCTTGTCACTACATATATTTTTTTATCATATTTCCTCCCTAACTTTCTTCTGTGTAACCCTCCTTTCACAGAAGACTCACACATCCTCCTGTACCCGTCTTAATTCATCTTGATCTCGTGACTGTCTTCCTCTAATTCTCTGGCATACTTCAGTGCCTGCAGGACTGATTCACACAGGCGTTGACTCACACTGAAGCTGAATTCTGTCAACTTTTTGGATCTTGTAATGTAATATTTGTGTTGCAGTGCTTCCTTGTTCTCTCCAGCAGCCTCTGTGCAACTAACAATAAGTCTATAACTAAATAAAAATGGGAATTTGACTATGCAGTGTCCCAAAATATTGGGATGTTATATTGTGTCATAGTATATAAACGGTTACTTAAAGCAGCTATATGTGACTTTCAGTCCATGTTGAAAAGCGGTAATGTTTCTACCACACCTGCTGGCGTAATGGTCCAAGAGATAGCGTTACAGGGAGGCCATATAGTCGAGATAAATATTTTGCTCAGACAGAAAATCATTAATTTACTATAAGAGAATAACTATTTCGGATGTATTGTGAGATAAAGCAGGTATCACTGTCGCTGTGTCACGAGGCAAAGCATTAGAGATTGTTGTAGTAACCAACATAATAATAAATCAGATTACTATAACGCATTATATGAAACCCAAGGATGTTTTACACAAATACAGGGGTACAATAGTAGGCCAACACAAATACGGACTAAAAGGAATAAAACGCCCACGCTACATGGAAGGGGGATGTAATTTAATCTAGGCTACAGACATACAACTACATCACACATTGTACATTTATTTTATGAATGAAATCTGCATATTATATACATCAGGGCCAATTCAGGGACATTTATGAATTATTTTAAATCCCGTAATTGCCTCCATGTGTTGAAAGCCTGACCGAGTGTGACTCGGCTTTGTCCGTTGTCTTTCACTTTCCCTTTTAGCTTTTAGTTCTTCATTTAATTTCCTTCTTTCCTGTGATGGTCCTGCCCCAGTATCATCCATAATTACAGCAGATAACTTCTAAAATTACATTAAAAATTATTAGGCCTATATAAAGAAATCTCCCGCTACCTTTTTCCTGGCGGGATACAATAACACAGGCTTTTCAGGTGTTACAGTGAAATCTGTTGACCCTTCAGAATGTATTACCGTGGCGCCGTCTACCTGCCCTAAATCATTCTGTGCCTTCACAGGAAAAATCAGACCTGGGCATAAAATCTATATCAAAATTACAATCTTTTCACTGTTGGTCTTGTTTGCTTTTACATGTCATCAGATAGAATATTACACAGTTTGAGAAACATTTAAAAGTTACATATAGTCACATTTATTGAAAGAACATTACATTATAAAGCTATATAGAACCAATCACAATGTTTGTTGACAATAACGTCCGGGTAAAAAAAACTCCTTTATCCCGTACAAACTATGTAACAGTACAGAGCAATATACTCGTATCTTACTCATCTAAAACACATGTTAGATGCTTTCATATGTCAACACTTTCACTAACATTACATTGGACCCCTTATTTACCTGTTGGGCCCCAGAATAAAGAAAATCACACTACCCAAAACTAGCGGTCAGTGCAACGTTGCTGTTAATAACCCTAGATTTGGTTTATCAAAGACGCTGGCAAAGCAACACAGGACAGAAAATGGTCAGATGGATTTCAAACTTGATAGATCGCTATGGGCACGTGTAAGTGTGGTGGTTTGGATTAGAAATGCTAAAGATATCAGCCTGTCTTAAAAGTTAAATATATAGGTAAAAGAAGCACACATTGGCTTTTGCTACTCTAGGCGCTGGGCACGACCCCTCTGACCCTGAGGACCAGAGACAGAGAGCAGCCAAGGGGGTAAGCCTCTTCTCTCTAAGCGTCGCTCCTATGGCGCTATTTTGATGCTAATAAGCCATCACCCGCCGTTAGCATTCCATTGACTGCCATTCATTTTGACATCGAATAACTTTACATCTGAAGCGTTTAAAGACTCTATTTGTCCAATATTTATTTATAAAGAAACACAACAACGTAAAAAAGGCTCCAATATCTTGTACCTCACGTCATGGCTCCGTAACAGACGTTTTTCTAAAAACAGGCTAACGATTTGTCATAACCATGCAACTTACTGTCGCACAGTAGAGGAATCACCGTATAATACAAGATAAGCTCGCAGACAGTTTGGAATAACATTAGCTGTTTAGGTTTAATTACTAATGTTATGTAATGTGCTGCCGATGCAGGTGTGGTTACGCGCACAGTAGCTGCTGATGACGCATAAAGAAGCGTCAAGCTCAGCGGGAGGGAAATTGTTTGTTTCATCATATTGTTTGTATCCTTCAATATGTTATTCTTTTGTTGTATTAAGGGGGAGTTGGAGCAGAGCGTTAAGCTGTTTTGAGGTATTTAACATTGGAATAAAACCCTTGCCTACTGTTGAAACAGTATTGGGCATTCTTCTTTACATCATAGCCTGCATTCACATTACAGTTAACTAGCATTTTAGTTAGCAGTAATTAGCTTGTGCCTATGTTATTTCCTAACATATACCTACGCTCTCCGTCTCTGCTGATTGGGAATGATTGAGATTTCTCTTGCACAGCTACCAGAACACTTACAACTTTCAGACAGGTTGCTCATGTTACATCTACGTCTTCAAGCTCAGTTGGAGGCTCCGCCTAGCCATCACCAGAAAAATGCTTCTAATAGGATCTTTTGGTCCATTTCTATGAGAGCAGCAGAGCTTTGGCATCTAAAATGGGACATACACCTCAGAGCCACAAAAATGTGCAAAGTATCACTACTTTGGACTATCTTTGACTTTGAATAGATTTGACTCTTATTCCCGGATTTTAGGACGTTTCGGAATCCCACACATCCAAAGCAACCAAGTAAAAAGATCCAGAGCTGTTATAGTGAGAGAAATGTTACATATTCTGTTTCATAGCTGTGTTTAATAACAAAGTGAAGACTGCTGTTTTTTCCGTCAAAGTGCAGCAGGAGAAAATGATTTAAGGAGAAAAATCTGTGTTTGATTATAACAAAGGGTTGTTTTTAGCTTTACCAGGGGGACAGTCCCGCTCTGTCACTCTTCTAGTGGTTGAATCTTGCTTCTGATGCCCTACCACACTGGTCATACTGACACAAACAGCTACTGAAAGGTCCCTCACAAGTGCAGAAAGCCCATCAGACAATCTCAAGTGAGACAATTATAAGTTCCTTCTAAAATTTGCCGCCTGTCCGATAGCATACCACGTCAACCCTCGGAAAGCCTATGATTGTGCATCACACCCATAAACACGCCGTGACACAAGAAAGAATCTCAATTTTGCTTGACTTCTTTATCAAAAGTTTAAAAACACACCGTGCGTTGCAGAATAACCAACAATGTGATGCAAGATGACACTTTTTTAGATAAGAACAAATGGGGTCCTGCCCCCTCTTCTTCCATCTGCAGCCCTCTCTCTATACAGTTTAAAAGTGTTAAAGGGTTATTTCCAATTGCTGCCATGTGCCTTCTGTGGGAGTGGCGAAAAGGTTAATGAATTCAACACTCTAAGCCATGACTCCCCTTACAGTGGGCACAGGGCTAGGTGGCGGGTGCCAGCAGCATGCTGATGAAGCGCAGCAGTAGAGGAGAGTGTTGCTGCCCCCTGAAGGCCGAGATCAGCAGGTGCAAGGCTTGTGCAAGGCAGGGAAATGACATTCATTTAACACAAATGTCTGTAATTACATTGTCTGTCAAGAATTCAAACGTACAATTTTCCTTTACTTCCTTGAATAGGTATCACAATTGTAACGTTTTACAATTCTGGACACCAGGTCAGGGGTATTTTCATGAATTCCCTTTCCTTGGCTCCAGCTAGTGCTAAAAAAAAACAATTAGTCAATGATTTGATTAGACCCCTAACAGAGATATGTGCGATTTTCATAGTCTATTTTGCCTGACATTTAGAATGTATTACTGTATTGTACATATTACATATCTTTTTTTAATTGTACTAAATTTTCTCTTTATGTTATTTGTATATACTGTATATTTCTTATTATTTTTTTGTACCCGTTGTAAGTGGCCTTATTGCATCGGAGACAATTTTTCAATTGCTCTGTATGTCTGGCACATACTGCAGAATTGACAATAAAGTTGCGTTGACGTGACTTGACTTTACTATTCATGTATTTTAGTACAATAGCAGATGTATTGCTTTTCTTCACTTCCATCAGGTCAGAATAAATCATATACCTGAGAGGCTTGAGTCTATAGGTGAAACAAAATAGGCCATTTGAAAACTTTACTTCTGGCTCAAGAAACTTGATGACTGATGTGATGAGTGATTGACATTGGTAATTGATTTTGCATTATTTTGGCATCTAAAAAACAATCATTAATCACAGCTGTATTTGTTACATTGCAGTGTGGTAGCATTCAGGTAGGATTAGAAAACAGGCAGAGCGCGCGTTGCACTTACCCTCTGCCTAGTAATCTTGCCAGTAAGCAGCAGCACATGCAAATGCAAAAACAAGCCAAGGCAGATAAAGGGAAAAGGAGAGGCTTAGAGAGAGAGAGAGAGAAATGCAGGGACAATTTATGTGTATATCCTCTGCATCTGAGCTGCATCTCACACTGCATTTCAACAACTTGACGTCAGCAGCAAGGGACCTGAACCAGTGACCAGAAACAATCCCTAGGCAGGCTGTGTATTTCTGCTTTCCCTCCACACATCCCTCCATCCATATCCAAGCCCTCCCTCCCTTGTAAATCAAAGCCACATGCAGCACAGTTCCAGAGGTAGCCAGTGGTACATCAGGTGGAAGAAAATCCAATGATTTGATTGAGATATTATTTGCATAGTGTACATTGTGGCTATTACGACTATTATTAAAACAATCATTCCAAATCCGCTCTTATGGAAAGCCTGCAGAGCAGAAAGCACATTTTTGCTGTGATTGGCTGCAGATAACTTTAGCCATGCGTAACACTGGGGGAATAAATCCTTTGGAGACGTTAGCTCAGGAGGCCACATCATTCATTTTGCAGTATGGCATAAGGTTCAGCATACAGAGTTATGGACCAGCAGCTTTTGTGTTTACTCAGTAGTTATGAAGTCCATGGAATAGACGCAGGGCCAGCTCTGTGTTTTTCTACTCCCCGTGCAGTTCCTCCCTTCTGCTCTTAAAATGACAAGCGGCGCCGTGGCCGTGCAACTCTGAGCAGGAGAGAGAGACAGAAAGAGAGAGAAAAAGCAGTTGGGGTGGATGCACCATCCTTTATTTATGGAGCTGGAAGCAGCCATGACTGACAACCTGGGATGGCAGAGAGGTCTATCTTCCTTAACCCCCCCAAGACCCTCAGGCTGTTTCACACCCAGGACGCTGTCACAAACACAATCATCAGCACTGTCGGGTGAAAACCTCCTATCTTCAAAATGTCACCTTGTCAGGCTTGCTTTTTGCTTGACAACCTTTCGGAGTTTATCGGCAGAAGGGTAACATTTTTCCAACCTGTAGATGACCAGGTAAACTGGATGTATGATAAGAACTGGATGCAGCATTCGAGACAGAGCCCCATTCATTTCTATGAAAGTAGCTTAGTGGTACATGAATCCGTCATAAAGCTAAAACGTACCCAGAAGATTGGCATAGAGACCTGCGCCTACCAAGCCAGCTACTTCCAGTTTTGCGCTCCACTAACTTGAAAGGGGATTAAATGATTTGATCGTGAGGCTCTTCTAGACTTTCCAAATGTTATCGGACTGAATGGATCAAATTCTGGTGAAATTAGTCATTTAATGGGAATTGTGACGCTCAAAAAAATGTTTTTCATTTTTTTTCAAAATTGATGTTTACAGACATCAATTTTGGAAAATATGTTTGTATGTAATTTTGACATTTGACATGTAATAAGTGACATTTTCTGTTGAACTCCTTCTTAATTGCATTTCAGTTGGATTCTGATAAAACAATAACATTTAGTATCTCAGGAAAGGGAACTGAAATATAAAAATATACATATACTAAAAAAAAAACACAAAAATATTGACAAAATATGAAAGAACACGCTATTATTTCATTTTATCAATATGTACATACAAGGCTAGCAGCAGCAGCGCCACATCAGACACGTTTCCGGTGTGCAAAGACATATAGAAAACTCCACACAACAGACACGCAACAGAAACACCATGCTCACGCCACGCAGGCAGTGTGCAGGAGACCTACGTCTATGTTAGCGACTCCTTAGCAACCTCCATAAGCCGTGAGAGGTTGACGTGCCGTTGGAATAATTCAGATCCACTCCGTGATCTGCTTTCAAAGATTTATTTAAAGAAAAAACAGTAAGAAACATAATCCAGTTGCCTGAAAAATACTACATAAAGGTGAATGTGGATGTGGTGAAACCTTTCCGTAGCTGCTCCTTTTGCTCTTCTAAATTTATCCTTCAATGAATGTAGCAATGTGTGCAGCCATCTCTGCCTCAGCTTTGATGCATCTTGAAGAGGTGTTTGAACGACTGGACTTTGACAGCAGTGATGCGAGTTTCATCCTTGACCAGGTATGCTGTGTAGTGCTGTATTCACAATCATGTTGTCAGGAAAAGGTCTCCCCAGTTCAGATAGCCATCTCTTTGCATCCTGAATAAATCCACTGGTGCGTTCACTGATGCGTGTAAACCATTTCCTCTGTTTTTCCTTTTCTTCTTCAGGAAGTAAGGGAATCACTGCTTCATGTTGTAAAATTACGTCTTCCAACAATTTTATTTTATTTCCCAGTTGTAACAGTACAATAGAAGCATTTTCATCCGTTTGCATCAAATCCTCTGTAGAGTGAATGACAGCTTTGATTTTGATAACACTTGCTTGCTGTTCCTTATGAAGCTTTTGTAGTTTTCCTGCCAAAGCCTTGACAGTGGGTTATATATATATATATATGTGTGTGTGTGTACAATTAATGCATCCAAGCATCCAGCCAAGAAATAACATTTGATTCCACTTGGACCACAACATCATGAAGCACATCCATCCACCGCCCCGGCGGACCACAGCGCCAAAACAATTAAACGGAGATCCGAGCCACTGACAAAACAAGCGTGCACGTATCAACAAACCAATTTTCTGTTGACTAATTCTAGCTACTTGTCTACATCCTCCATAAGCCGCCTAGAAGCTGAGTGAGGCAAAAATCACCGCTCCATGACGCTCCATGATATGCTTTCAAAGATGTATTGTTCATTTGAAAGTAAGAAAACACATTACATAACAAAATCCAGAAAAATACTGCATAAAGGTGAATATGGATGTGATGAAACTGTGATAAAACTTGAGAACAGAAAATGCAAAAACCCAAACTCACCCCTCACTAGCCTTAGCCATGCAGATGCACAGGTGTATAAATAGACTTATTATTGTCAGACCAACCCCCATGACAACCTACATCATGTAATAGGTGAAAGCTATAAACCATAAACAAACATAATACACATGGCTCCTATACCTATGGGGAGAGTCTTTTTGGGTCTGAGGTCTTCAGTCACTTTGTTCAATTTGCCTCAAAGTCTGGCCATTATAGCTGAAAATCAACATATCTGGAGATACAAGGTTTTGATATGACAACTATGGCGTGTTGACCTGAGTGTGTAGAAGCACCAGCAGGTTCACTGACATGCACACACACTGAATAAGAGAGAATTGGATATGGAAGTGACAGATACAGGAACAGATTTGATTCTGACGCACTTTCATCCTGAAAGCCTTTTTTCACACATTCCTTTCATATAAGTCCTGCTTTTCATTTTTTGTACTGACTACTGTCCATGCTCGTGGCCTGTGCTCAAGCAGTGAAAGAGCACATGAAAGCTTTAGCTCCAATAGCGCTGCATAAATATTGCACCACACAAACATGTTTGGCCATTTTACACTTTTTTGCGTTTGTCTGACAGCTCCATCAACAAGCATTTGGAAGGTTTCCATTCACATGAATAAAATATCAGGAGAAACAATGTCTGTGTTTGAAAAAAAAAGTTTCTCTCCATCTGATGCACGGCGTGGACTACAGAGAAGCAAGTGACAGCTCTCACATAACTTTGATTTTTATCTGTTGCAGCATACACAAGTGCATTTTAGTCCATGGGACACAGTGGGACTGGTCTTCTCCCCTTCACAAAGCTATATATAAACTTCAAAGAAATAGAAAACGACACATAATATCATGGAAATAAAATGCAGTCTCCTTTCAGGACTCACGCTTGCCACAGAATGTTTAAAATTTAAACATGCTTGTCGAAGAATTTACAAAGTGCCTGACAAATTATTAGCGGCAACTTTGAGAGCATGAAATGCCTCCCCAGATCGGATGCTTCTAATAGCATGGCAATTCTACATCAGTGAAGTGTTTGCTTTGTTGGCGAGGGATCACATCACACAGCTGCCATTGGCCTGACAGCCAGGGAGAGCCCTGTAATAAGTGCCTTAACAGCTGAAACACCTTGCAACGGGATGACAGGGCTTTCATACATCATGTTCACCGATCGATAAAGGAAGAAAGCCGACACCTTCTCAAGAGCATCTCTTTGAAAGTAATCTGAGATACATTAAGGGTTTGAGCCTGTGGCTGGAGGTCCAACAATATGATTAAAAGCGCTGTTCTTTGAGGTCAAAGACAAACTTACAAACACTCAGGACACGCTGCAACACACTAGGGATCAGTAGCTTTGGGAGCAATTTGATTCAGAGGCGCACGAGTTCCGTCTTTGCCTGGAGCAAAGATGTGTCTTTTTTAGCATGCAGTAACCCTCCTTTCATCTGCTGGCTTGCAGCTTTCAGTGCGATGTGGGTTTTACACTGAGCACAGGCTCGGAGCTGGAGAGAGAGAGACAGAGAGCGGGCCAAGGCTCGCATGGCAATTACACTGATACATGCAGGAGCTGTAGGCCCTATTTCAACATGGCTCAGTAGTCAAGTTGATGGGAAAGTGTTAACGCTGGTATATGAACGCTTGATATACAATATGTGTGTTTGCCTTAGGGAGAGAGCTACGGCACAGGAACTCAGCTCTTTGTAGATCTTTTTTTCCAAGCCAGTTTTATTTCTATAACCCAAAATTGCTAATTTGTGCCAGAGGTATTTATATTCTATGCAACATATGACACCCTCTATCCCTAGACCCTTGATTTATGCTCAGGAAATATTTTCAGTAAGAGCAATAAAGGAGGGATCATTATTACAGGACAGACATACAATCTGTATATATATATATATATATATATATATATATATAGTAGGGGTAGAACGGTAAAAGAGAATGCTGCCTTTTCTAGCTGATTGTCTTATTTTGATTACAAGTTCCAGATGGAGTCTGGAGATGATGTGGGGTACTTTACACTCTTCAGGCTGTTGCAGCTAGCCCAGGGGAGAGACTGTATGACACTAGGTGGTACAGCCTGAGACAAAAAAATTGCCTTTTTCTTTTTGCATTTTTGTTTTTGTTTTCCTTCCATTGTATGAACCGTGACAGGAGCAGCAGAATTACAATATGAAGAAACAGCGTTTAAGTAAATACATTCCAAACATATACAAAGGAGACATAAAGTGCAAAAAGGTAACGATTTCATGCAAAGTTAACCTGTCAGTGGCTGTTTAATTATTAGTTTAACAGCTGAAGGGTTTCCTTGTCAACTCTTAGGACTGATTTTTATACTTCTGTATTTGGGCTGAAAATTTTGCATAGATGTATTGTAATATGCGATACTCATTTCCTACACTCAGTTGTGCACTAGTGTTATTATGACTCTTGTTTATATGCAAGACCATAATGTTTTGATTATTAAAGAAAACATACTGCAGATGAACAATTATGAAAATAATTGTTGCAACCCCAAACCAAAGCATTAGATATTTAGATTGTGTTGAAATCTAATTGCCTAAGTCCAATTACCAAGTAAACAAGAAGAAACCAGTACAACAATGTTGATGCTCACAAGGCTCATTCAGAAAGCTGTATTATCTATTTTATCCTATTATGTAAATATTGTTATTTACTTATTTTTGATTAGTTTCATTCATTACATTTCATAATCATATACAGTATGTGTTTTGGCAACACAAAATGTCATGCCAATAAAGCCTATGGGATTGAATTTGAATTACAAAATATGGTATGGCCTCGGGGAAGACCCAGGACTAGGTGGAGAGATTATATCTCCAACCTGGCCTGGGAACGCCTCGGGATCCCCCAGTCGGAGCTGGTTGATGTGGCTCGGGAAAGGGAAGTTTGGGGTCCCCTACTGGAGCTGCTGCCCCCGCAACCCGATACCGGATAAGCGGATGAAGATGGATGGATGGATGGATGGATGGATGGATGGATGGATGGATGGATGACAATAAAGTGGTGTGCCTTCTGGCACCTTGGATTACTGTAATAACTAAATGAATCTGACTGGCAGTTTAATACAGCAGTGTTTCATTCTGCAGCGGTGCACCGCTATGAGGGTGAGAACGAGGTGACTGTGGTTAGTTCACATATATATAATAACAGCAGGACAGTTGAGTATCTCAAGCTGTGGCGTTGTTAGGCCTTAGTGTCTGTTGCTACTAAATTGCCACGAATATATGTGTGTATATACAGTATATATTGTATAGTGTGTGTGTGTGTGTACCAGGTTTTACTACATTTGTGGGGACCAAAAACTGGAAATACAGTATACTTATGGGGTCCTGACAGCTTTGTGGGGACAAAATGCTGGTCCCCATAACGTTAAAGGGCTGTTTGAGGGTTAAGACCTGGTTTTAGGATCAGGGTTAGAATTAGGTTATGGTTAGGGTTAGGGTAAGGGTTAGGGTTAGGCATTTAGATTTGATGGTTAAGGTTAGGGTAAGGGGCTAGGGAATGCATTATGTCAATGTGTGTGTGTGTGTGTGTGTGTGTGTGTGTGTGTGTGTGTGTGTGTGTGTGTGTGTGTGTGTGTGTGTGTGTGTGTGTGTGTTGTGTGTGTTACATATGTTACACCAGGAGGAGGGAAAAAATCAACTTTAAAAAGTGCATTTTTTACATTTTATTTTATTTTACAAACCTCAGGTTGCTAAATGTTTAAAAAATAACATTTTAAATAATAAGAATTTATTAATCCTGAAATGGAATTCACAATGTTTTCAGAAAACACACATACATGCACTAATGGAGAGATGTCAGAGAGAGCTGCCTATGAAAAGGCGCCCGAGCAGTTGGGGGTTCGGTGCCTTGCTTAAGAGCACATTGGCAGTGCCCAAGAGGTGAACTGACACCCCTCCAGCTCCTAATCCACCACCATACTTTGGTCCATATGAGGACTTGAACCCCTCAGTTCCCAACCCAACTCCCTACAGAGTGAGTTACCAATGGTACATTGTTTGTCAGCAGCTGGTCAGCGGCACGGTTCACCTCATGTGCTCCGAATAATTTGGCATGCAGTGAACACACTACTCATTTATTTAAAAATGTGTTCTTCCTATTCTTAAGCACTGTTTTGGAAGAAGGAAATAACAGGAGTAACAGCAGACCAGCTTCAAAAGTGACATATTTTCTTTTTAAATTAGTGCTGGAGGATGTGAGGTGGTTCATGTGATTTCCAAAAGTTACTGATAAATACAGTAAAGAAATTTAGAATAAAGAATGAAATGTGTGGTAGAATGACACATCTGCCAAATCCCACTTTAAGCCCTATATAAAGCAGCACAAAAGTGTAGAGCAGTCACAAAATGGAAAGCCCTGTTACACAGTGTATTTCACAAATAACCATGTGTCTGAGTATTGTAAGCTTGAAGCATTTGTGCTAACCTGGACTCTGTGTGTGTGTGTGTGTGTGTGTGTGTGTGTGTGTGTGTGTGTGTGTGTTACATCATTGTCAGCTCAACTCAACACTTTGGCGCCTCCAAATGGCACCAAATGGCTACTACTTGACTTAAAACCCAGAGATCATGTACTGTAAAACACACACACACACACACACACAATCCTCAGCTCTACATTTTTTTACGAGATTTTTACAAGATTTTTTCATGAAAGCAAACAGAACAAATCTACTGTATCTCAGGTAGTGAGGAAGTTATTATACAGTGCTGCTCATGAGTATAGGAACCCCTGCTTAAAAAAATCATCATTTGGAAATTATTCTTATTGCCTTAATTAAAAAAATGAGGAAAATTGGAAAGTACCCCATGCCAATCTCTAGGTATGGTGAAGGGTATTTGATGATATGGGGCTATTTTAATTTCAAAGGTCAAGGGAACTTTAGCAGGATGCATAGTATCCTGATCCATGAAATAACTGGCTTAATAGTAAATAATAAAATAATAAATAATAATAAAAATGTGCCTGCCCCTATGGGAATTTAACATAGGGGTGTGTATACTCATGCCCCCTGTATTTTAAGGAAGAACGTTTATTTATTCTCGATACATTATTCATTCACAAAGAAAACTGGTTTCCTTAAAGGTTGGATCCTCATTTTTTAACTCAATTTCCAAAATATGATTTTTAATTTATTTCCTCTTTTTAGTCAACTTAAGCAGGTTTTCCTATTCTCATGAGCAGCACTGTAAATCCCTGATGATGTATACCAGCCCTGTTATCACATGATCTAAAAATAGAGCTTTGGTCACATGATAACAGGTATGGGGAAGGGACGGTGACCTCTGGCTTGGTTTAAGAATGAATGGGTCTGGTTCCAATACAGATTCTGAAACCTCAACTCACCAGTACTAGAGTCAAGGTCACCTGTCTGTGGGCTATGTTAACACAAAACCATATTTGGTCATCTTGAGGATATCTGAACCATCCCCATGACAACCGAGCAAACTCCGTCGGCTGATTTGGACTACTGGATATGTTGCCAGTCACAGTTACTGTCACTGTAATTTTCTCATCTAGGTTTCTCAGGTTTTAATCACATCTCACTGCAGGGGCCAGGCGCTGTAAACATTCGAAGGGGGGGCGCCAGGGGGCATGCTCCATTTATGGCAGCTATGTTTTTCAAGCCATTGGAGATAATAGGATACTGTCATCTGTACATAATTTGGGGTAAACATGATAGTTACAATGGAAGAGAAGCATCCTGTCGTGCCTACATCCTATTTTGTATCTAATTGTTTTTCCGTCTTCATCATTCTGAAACCAAAACACAACACATGTTGACGATGACTCATTTTCACTCCTGCTTCCTAAAAAGGGGCAAAAATTGATGGATGTTACTTTTTTTAAGTTATATAACATAGGTAGGGTAATATGGCGTAAACAGCATTACTAATATTGAAACCTATTTTTAAGTAGGTAGAGTTAACAGAATGAAAGGCGAAGAATTTCTCCCCAGTAATACAACTTTTGCTCCATTGATTTGCTGCTCCAGTCAGAGAGACTGAGGGGACAAAGTTGTTTTTTTTAAAGTTATTTAAAAAAACCTTAGGTCTTTACTCAGCAAATGGAGCTAGCTCAGATGTCATCACCTTTTGTTGTAATCAAACTCTCAAGAGTTAATAGATAGGCCTTTGACTATAAATATGCCTGATTTCACTAGACCTTGGTAAAGGATTTTCTGATGAGGTTGGAGCAGAGTCCGCAGTTGGCTCAGGCTCATGTGTTGTTTAGCCTTGATCTGGTGCTGAGGCAGAGCCATGAACAAATCCTGCTCAATGTCTGTGAACACACAGGCAGTGGCTTAGTGTTAGAGGAGGCCCTGCTGTTGGCACCAAAGAGACTTTGGTACCATGTAGCTTATATTTTAGCACTTGTTTGTTGTGTTTACATTTGTTTGTGTGTGTGTGAGTGTGAACGACCAGACCAGGCGAGCACAGCAACAGGACCCAGAGAAGGAGTGGGCTTATCGAGGATCTATCCTTTCCCACACTCTTGTGCTCTGACCCAGACTAGGCCTGCTCTGATTTCCCTGGAGTGAAACTGCCGCAGCTTTGATATTCTCCAGCAAACTTTATCTCTCCAGCAAAGTTAATGGTCAAAAATCAAGACGTATTGGCTCAGCTGATCATTCAGAGGAAGCTGGCGTGGTTGAGAGGCAGATTGGGCCCCGGGAAATCAATAACCCACTCTGCTCTAACACGTTAGCATTCACGGACAGACAGGCTGGAGATAAATGTTCTGCCTTTATTTGGGATGAGCACAGAATGTTGTAGTCATCACTGCTACATTCTTTTTCAGCCTGAAACATGATGTATGCCATCTGTGATATATTTGTGTATAGTTAGAGTTTAAAGTTAAACTGAAGTTGAAATATCTTTTGCAGTGACATCAGTATGTACATTTTTGGTGTTTTTTGTTTGGTCATATTTGTGATTACAAAAAAGAAAAGAAGTTTATATTCATTTCTTCAGGGTAGTGGCCCCTACATGTTCTCTGCCACAATATATAACCCAAGAAAGAACTCAAGAACCCAAAGAACTAGCTAATTTAAGCTTTTGATCAGGCGTGACTACAAAGCAACCAATGGATGTAATAATGTGTGCACACACTGCAATGTCAGAATAACAGACGTTTTTTTCTGTTTTATACTGTTCTGCCGATTCCGAGAATTAATTCTTGGCGAAATAGTAAAATTTCAATTCATCAGATCGTTAGGGCCCCCCTGGCCCATGCTGTAATCCGTCTTTGCTGCCAACATTCGTGATTGTAGTAGTGAATAGTTAGCCTCTTCCCAAGTGGAATGCAAACTTAACAGCATGATGGTTCCTCGTAAATCGTGAATGCTGTAAAGGGACAGTCTGCAGTAACAATAAAATGATGTGAGTGCCTTGAAACTAACTCTGCCTCTAAAAACAGTTTCACTCTTGTGAAAAATGTTATATAATACTAGAAAATGCCTTTCCTACAGAAAATGCATATGAATGCTGAATAGCTAAATTGCTAAAGCTAAACTGGATTAATAGCTTAAATCAGTGAAGTTGAATAACACCACTAATGTGAGAAAGATGTGGAATAATTAAATATTTTTTGAAAAGCAAATGCTAAAGCTAAACTGGACTGCTGTTTAAAATGTGTAAGAATAAGGTGAAGTTGTAAGAAATGTGGAAAAGTGATAATTGTTTAAATGAATATTTAATAAGTTGAATAATAGCCATATTGTATGAAAGTTGAAGGTGCAATAACAGTGGCACAGCATTGGCAAGCAAACGACATATGTCAAAAAAACACCATGAGCATAATGTATACGTCCTATTGCTTATTGAGCACATTGGCTGAAAGAAGACAAGAATACCTACGTTTTGCTGTATATATGTTGTATGACATGGACAAATTGTGGGCATGAGAGCAAGTTATAGAGAAGGGACTTATATGATTTTTTAAAGGCTCTGTGCTCTAGCCATGACATCACTCACTGTAAGTCATGCAATACACACCCATTATAAACTTCCTGAAAGGAACACTAAACTTAAACTTCACAAAAACTGTTAAATATATCAAACTGCTGAGATAAAGCCTAATAGCTGAAGTTTTTGTTAATGGTTTAAAGTTTGATTGGTGAATGTATGACGTAGGAGTAGTATTTTGAAGTAGAAGAGGATTTGAAGCCTGTTCTTATTGACTTTAATTGTAAAAGCTTAATATTTAAGTATAAGTAGCAAATATTTGAATATTTTTTGTAGCTGAACATTGAAATGTCTGAACATGATCATCTAATGTGAACTTAGCAGATCCAATAAAGCAATCCATTGATCAAAATGTATTTACATATCACTTTACAGCAACCAGCAGGTATCCAAAGTGCTTTACATCAGGAAAGTACAAAACAACTCATGATACACCTAAAAGAATGAAGCATATCATACAGTAAAATCAGAAAAGGTTACAAAGAAACAGGAGAGTGAAATTGTCACACCCCTACTAGGTATTAAAAGCAAACCTAAGCTTTTAAGATGGAGGTCTTAAACTAATAAAGGCATGAATAGCCTTTTCTAAGTCGTGTCTGTTCAGGAAAGGCTTAACGTTAGCCAGGAGACAAAGCTGGAAAAACTCGTTCTAAAAACACTATTGATCTGTTTTGAAGCCATAATTTTGGCAAATTGGCTGTTGTTACTTTGGTTGATTTTTGGATGAGTGGGGGGGGCGGGAGGGGGGGATGCAGCCATGCTAGTGTTGTTTATTGTTGCTTTGAACCTGACCCAGACCTCCGGCTACTGGCGCAATCTCTGTCTCTCTCTCTGGGTAAAAGGCAAAAGTGTGGCAGGCCCCCCCAAACATCCCCTTATCATGCAGCTGTCTACTCCCTGAAGTACTCCTCTGCCTGGAAAGGTTACGTTGGACACTGACCTGAACGAGATCTGGCGTACCATTATCTCAACTATGCATATCTTTTTGGTTTGTCATCATATGATATTGTGAGTAAGGGGCAGGATTTTTAAAAGCATTATGCTTCCGCCTGCTCCTTCTCAAACTTCATCCTTTTTTTTTCTTTGTTAAATTCTGATTGATTTGTAAAATAAAACTTACATAGCGTGTGTTGCTGGATATTCCACCAAATAATTCAAATTATTTTCTCGTTGCTCTATTGACCAAAGTATTAAGAACTTTAGCAGTCATAACTCTTCACTTTTCACCTCAGTCAACAGACATGAGATGCTTCAGAAATCCATCTCTCCTCTGTCATCCAGCCTGCAGCTGCTGCAAACAGCTGTGGTCACAGTTTCTTATGGGCATCATTTAATTGTTATCGTGCAAAGCCCCTTTCTCCCCGAGGAGAGAGCGGTTTTCTATGATAACAATTAATTTGTCACTCCCTGCAACAAAGTCACTTCGGTGTACTCAAGTGCCAGCTGCGTCTTCGCTGCATAATAATGGCTGTTTTTGTTTTGATGCTGTGTGACTGCTCAGCTGCAGAAATTCTGGTGGTAAGCCACAGGTTTTATTATGAGCCATAAGAAGTAGCACTTGGAGACAGATGGTTTACAGGATTTCAATGGGTTATTTTCTTACAAATTATTTTAAATGTGTGTGTTTTTTTTGGCAGAAACCTAGAATAAAAACAAAAAGAAATCACATAGTTATATCAAAATCTGCTTTATTTGCTTGGACTCAGACATTTGTAAAAAAAAAAGATTAAACATATATATATATACAGAAATAATAAACTTTTAAATAAATAATGTACTTAAATAAAACACACATCAAGCAAAAAAATAAAGGGGAGTGTATTTCAACAGTGGCCTTCTTACACAGACTTGCTGCAAAATACTGTACATTTATTTACATTATCTGTCCCTTAATTTCCATACATTATCTTTTGCACTCCATTCTCTCCCCTTCCTGCTTCCCAGCTGTTAAATTCCCCCCGTCATTTCCCAATCTTCTCCAGTGCAAGAGTTCAGTGAAAGCTCTGCATTCACCATTCTGTCTTCATGTGAGCTCTGGGACTCCGGTCCAGATAACTTTCCTCCCCCAGGCAAGCCTCCCCCTCTTGCACTTTCACTCTGACTTTCTTTTTCTGTTGTTAATGCACTCCCTTTTACGGCTCTCATCTTTGTTTATCCTAAAAAGAAGGAGGGCGAAAACTGGGATTAGGACAAAGGACTAATAGAAAACATCTGGAGGTCTGTGCAACGAGTCACATGTTGAGCAACGTTTTGTAATAAAACCCTTCTTATTTGCAGAAAGTTTTCTGTCTCATTGACTTAGTTTTTTTCAGAGTAAATTGCGACGTTTTTTCTAGGCGAGCTTTTGGCTCTGCTAAATATGTTCTGATGCTACATATTGGGGCCAAATGAAGCATTCTTGTGGTTTCATTTTCTGCCCTGACTTTAATGAAAGCAGTGTGAAATCCAACTGTTGCAGGAGGATTCAGCCAGTAAGTGTAGCTCAGATGCCTTTCTTTAAAAAAGACTTGAATTTGAGTGTAGATGTAAGCTCAGATGGTATAAGTAAAGAACAGTCAATGCCAACTACTTCATTCAAAGTCGGATTTAAAACTTCCATCTAGTTCCAAGGTCAGTCGAGTTGAAGTGATGTTATTATATGACAGCTAAGCAGTGATTGTGTGGATTATTTGCGTGGTGTAACTTACCTTTCCCAGCATTTCAAAAAGGCATTGGCCATTTTTCCCTGAGTGTCAATACAGAATTTCTCGGTGGAGTTTTCATTGGTCATGGTTACACTGAAAAATACAAAACAAGAAATATAATTTTGGATCAAAATCAACACAACGCTGATGGGATTCTAAATGAAATAAAGATGCAGGTTTTTACATTTGTATTTAAACTTACATCAATTCAGTGTCATCACATCCAGGATATCTTTCAAGGACTTGGAAATCTGACATGTTGCCTTTGATGAACTTGATTTTGTTTTCGTCGCATGAGCAGCGTCCAATAGAGACTTGAGCTAAAAGTTTTTTAGAAAGCAGTTAGGTGTGCACCCACATGAACTAGTCACACAGTTTAAACACATACACAACATCTGTAAGAATGAGAGTAGTACAGTCTCTTTTTACAGCATTTTGAATTGTTTCTGTATCACCATCCTGTAATAATCCACTCTAACCATTACAAAATTTGCTTTAACTTACCTTGATAGAGCTGAATCCAAACTGCAGCTACAACAACCAGCAGGAGAGTGCAGCGTTTCTGTGACAAAGCCATTTTTCTTTGGAGACACAAGCAAGTCCAGAGATCCTTCAAAAAAAGAGCAGGTTGAAGTGCTGCAGCAAGACTCTTCCCTTCCTTTTATAGAGCACCAAGGAGTGGGTTTTCCCAGAGTCCATGCTTTTTCCCGTCAGGCCAAACCTGAAGCATGCTCTGGAATTTCCACACTCACTCTGGAGACACACTGGAATGTGCTCAGCTCTCCTTTCACAGACAACGTAGGGAAAGGGAAAGGGAACGGGAAAACAATCAAGAACAAAGAATCTCCACTACTTATTTATACATTCAAAGATCCCTTAATACTTAATGGCACACTTTTACCGGGCATGTCCAGGCAAACCAAACTCTAAATTATGTTGTCTGTCAGGTATAGTTATAGTATAGTTGCACCATGCTGACTTTGGTCAGTGGGAGGTTTGCTTTAATAGCTAAACTTTACTTTGTTTTTTTTATTCTGATTAACAGCTAAAAGCTCTTGCTTATGTGCTCATGTAGATAAAAATCACATATTAGGATTAGGCTTTATTAGTTTGTTATTGTTCTGAATAATGAAAACTGCATATGAACTTGTGTGCTGTAAACTGATTGAAATCAAGGGGTGACGCATTTTTGTGAAATCTAAACTTTCGAAGAACACCTTTCACATATTGTTCAACATTCTTTGTGCATGTCAGCTGTTACTGGCAATCACAGAAACATGATGACACAATCAGCCGTCATGGTGGGGAAATGGGGGTGGGGGGGTTGCTGGATGGGAGAAGGCCGGCACACCTGTTCTACGGAACACACTGAAACACACTCACTGTGTGAATCATGAAGCACCTCTTCTTTCCAGGATTTACAATGTGTGTTTGCGTATAGTGTATACATGCTGGGGCAAGTATGACTGAACAATTCACAGCGTGTGAAGAGTTCACTTTCCCACACACCACTCTGTAGATACATTTTCTAATAGATAAACATCTGTCACTCAGGGATTGCTTTGCCCGCATCTGCATTTCAGCATTTTGCAAACTCAGCACATTCAAAGAAGAAGGTGCTACATGCAAATACTGTCCAATAAATAAAAGGAAATCTATGCTTCCACACAACTGTTTAAATTGCAAACACAGTTTATTCATCACTTTATTCATCACCTGAGGTGAAAAAAGATCATTTTTAAGTGGTGCAACACACTTACTATAATATTACAAGGCATTATGTGAGACTGTGCTTGCTTTTTGTGCATGTTTGTTCATGTTTGAAAGGAAACCAAAAGCTACCAAAATGCAATGAAATGGATAAAGACTTAACATAGAGGTAAAATAGGATCCTCCATTGTTGACCCAGCAGATCCATTTAACACCAGAGAGAACAAGCTCTGTACAATAAAGCATACCATGTGGCATAGCTTTGAATTCATCATTAAAGAACCATGATTGTTAAAGACCAACTTAACATCCCCTTATAGTAAATCAAACTGATCCTACCTGCTCCTTACCAAGAAATACTGTAGCTACAACACATAACTCTCTGTAAAACATATTTAAACACATAAGAACACATGCACACACACACACACAAAACAGGGTGTCTGGGGGTCCTCCACCATTTGAATCCCATTTCTGCATTGTACATATATACATACATGCATACATAAATATATCCCCCCTGTCCTCAGTGGAAATTACACCCTATGGTATGCTTATATATCATTTTCAATAGATTACCTGACACTAGCTTTGTTTATTTATTCAGTCAGCAAATAGGGACAAATCTGCATTGCATGCTTCAATTCAATTCAATTCAATTTTATTTATAGTATCAATTCATAACAGGAGTTACCTCAAGACACTTTACAGATAGTGTAGGTCTAGAACGCACTCTATAATTTACAAGGACCCAACAGTTTAAGTAATTCTCCCAATTCCCTTCCTGTTTGACCTTAAACATTTTCCAATCCATTACACAAAAAAATGTCCACAACTAGGCCTTGAGGCCACTGTTGCTGTAAGAAAATACCATGCTAAATGCTGTCAAGTGATCCACACAGTAATCTGCTACACACTCAGTCCATCAGATTTCTCACTCCAATAAAATACTCCAACAATAAACAACATGGACATAACTGAACACACACCAGTCCACAAAAACATGTTTCTCATTACTCAATAATGTGTACCAGATTTTATTATCTATATTTCATCAGTGTTTTGCTGCACATGTACTTTTAGAAAGAAAATGAAATCAAATACATTGTTAATTCAAGTCAAGACAATTTTATTTACATAGCAAAAATCATATCACATCTTTATTTTACACTTTAAAAGCAGTTTCCACAATAATTGTACAGGTCATGTCTTAACGCAGTGCCAACTGAGCTGTGATTGGCTAGTACTAGATGCCTCAGTTATGCCACATTTAGAAATTTGAATTCAGCCAGGGCTGGAGGTGGAGGAGAGAGATAAGGGGACAGTAACGACTGCTGCTGACCACCAACGAGTTCACTCTTTAGCACAATTTCTGTAACCAGTGTACATGAAAACATGGCTTAATTAGCATAAGCTAACTAGCCAGTGGTTTCATCTAATAATGCGTTTTCTGAGGTCAAAGTCGGAAAGGGGGTGTCCCTGACCTCGGATTTTCGAGCACGCAACTCAGGCAAACACAGAGTAACATGGCTGCTCCATGCATCAGCAGTGGTGAAATCTATAGTAACATACAGATATATGCTCTTCTGTGCTATTTGTGACTCACTACATCGTTCACAGCGCTGTCCATATTCTATCTGTAAATAATGTTACGCTGTTTGTAAGCACAAAAACAATGGAATGCATTATAAACTGTGATGGAAAAACAATAAACACCGCTAGGCCAGAAAGACCTTTTTTTTTAATGCCAAATATTGTTTTTTCCTGTGTGTCAATGAACAAGGCAACAGTCTGTGGTTAGTTCACATGTCCCGCCCTCTTTGCTTGACATTTGCTGGAAGTAATGTAATGTTTTATGTAGAGTGAGCATAACATGAAAGGCCTTTAAAAAAAAAGGGACAAGTGCTTGTTTGTGAAACAAATAATGTAAAAGATATACTGTATATGTACAGTATATAACAAATTATTATAAAATAAAATAATATAACAGTAATATATCATGAAATGTGTGATTACATGGAAACACAGTGGAACACAGTCACTAGACACTACTGTCCGTTGGGTCTATTGAACATTATGTGCTGTTGTCATGTTGTCCTGTACCCCTCTTTTTAAAATATTTACAATTTTATATAAATACATATGTGCGTATATATTCAGATATTGTGTATACTTTATTGTTGTGATTTTTGTAAACATTTTGCAACTATTGTGATTTTTGATCATATATTACAAGGGTGGTATTGTTAGTGTACGTTTTTTGTGTCATCACATGACTGTGACATCAGCAAGATTAAGTCAATGTCATGCCTCTATCTTACAGGTTTGAAATTTTACCTTTCTTTCTAATAACGTTTCCAGTGTGCATATATTCTCCTTTTTTCCCTTTAAACAGATGAAAGTCTGCTTTCTCTTCCCATGACAAGTCCAAATGACTGCTGTCCCTTAACTTGGCAAATAATAACCTCACTGTTGTCCGTGGGTCAAATCAAACCCATTTACAAAGTTTCTATTTCAGAAATATGGGTTTAATTCAACCAAATTGCCCAAAAATAACATGATTGGTTCCATATAACGCTCTTTGCAAGTAAAATGAAGGATCCATAAACAAACTGAAATGATTTGAAAACAGTAATACCTGACTGAACTTTGATATCAGTCTGTGATAATCCATCAACATACGTTCTGTAAATCTTATCTAGTCAGTTAATTCAAAATTTGCTTCTGTTTTTGTTTTACTCAAACTAGGTATAATTTCATTTAATTAGGTGACCATGAATAAAAAAAAAGAGTGTAAAATTAGTGGTGATAAGTTGGAATGAAGTTGGCTAAGGCAATGTCACAAAAGAATTGGGTGATAATTTGTATGAGAAGACAACACAGGGTTAAATAGGCTTTCTATGCACACAGGACAATTTATACATTGGCTTCTTTTTACATTTCAGCTCCAAGGTGGGCCCATAAACATTACAGAGTGCAAATATGCATGGAGACGCTGGTGGAGATGCTCACACAAGTCTCTCCAAAATCACAAAACACCTTACATGTATACTGAGTTTGCCTCATTCACACTTCGCATTCTAAAAATACAACGTATGTGATTAAGACTGAGTCTAGTAAGGTAGCAGGTAATGTAGAGTGAGGCGGTTGTTATAGCGAATACAACCCCTTCAGGCAGATCAGGACCCCGACACAAAGCCTCGCTCTACATTATCCTGCTTATTACATGGCTACTTACCAAATAAATTAATAATTTGACACAAAATATTGATTTAAATGGGAGTTTATTGATTTAAATATGGCTTCCGCTAAAGAAAATAGTCCGTTCCATCTCTATGGTTGGAATTCTGCGTCCATGGCAACGTAAACTCTGTAGCTAGTTGTTTAATGCAACCCTTCCCGTCTATTACTCAACACCAGCTTACGGGCTGTGGTGGGATGCTGCCGTGGTGGACAAATTACCCAGCTGCTGTTTTAATCACTGCAATGGAAACTCCTTTTATTGTACTATACCTTATGGTAGTTAGATAAACCACCATTAACTGGAAAGGATGTTGTACTGTAAAAATAAATAAATCATAAATTCAACTAATAAAAATAGTCAACAACACTGACATCATATTTGGGGTATTACTGTATTGTATTGTGGGACTTCATGCTTCCTGGAGGTAAGCTTTTCCCCACTCAAAAACACAGCTGCCTCTCTTCCTAGGCTATTTAAAGGGTCAGTTTATTTAAAGTACTAATAAAATTACTATTTTATTACCTTCTGGTATCTACAGACCCAATAGGCCCATTGTAGACATAATAGGCAGTGCCAGCATATGAGTGTATTGATCAGGCTGATTGTACAGTTATAAGCACATCCTCTCTTTCTTTACTACATGTAGAATATGCATGTCAAAGTCATATGCTGGGCTGAATTTTCTGCACTTACGTATCTGAAGTCACTGTCAGTTAATATATTTAGCAGGTCACTGGGTGCTGCCAAGAAAGCTACAGGAAAACATGTAATAAACGGGCTAACCTCTGTAGGGGGTTCCGGGAAAGAAGGGGCATCATGCAGAGCAACATAGCTGGGGTCGCAGTGCTCTGTAGCAGCTAAACACATCTTCTAACTGCCACTGATACAGCCGAGCTGTAACCAAGGTCTGTCGCGTCCTGAAGCTCTGTAGCGCAGTGGCCGTTCTACACGGAGGTTAGGGAGGCCCGTGTAGACATGTCCCTGGCTACCCCTGTGGCCCCCCGTGCTGTCCAAATAAAATAATATGAAATGATGGCAGAAGGAATTTTTTAGTTTGCCTATAATCTGCATTTATTTTATAGACATATTTTATAAGTATTTTATTCATCAGTGTGATAGTCTGCATTTATCTTGTAGACATATTTTTTAAGTATTATTCATTTGTATGATTGCCATTACTGTTTGGTTAAAAAAATATATATATTTCAAGTATTTTATTCATTAGCATGATAGCATGACACAAACAGACGCATCTTTTTTTTTGAAAAGCAGAAGCTCGGGGATGGCACTAGGCGGGATGGCATGAGATGGGATGACATGACACGGAACGCTCCAGGCTGCAGCCATATGTCTTGAGTAGGGAGGGATGGTTAGGAAACGAATTGTAATGCATGCCCCTACGTTTTTTCTTCTAATATTTATCATGAAACGAGGAAGGGACATAGTGTCCTTTTTTTGACCCAGTAAACAAAAAAGGGAGAAAAACTGCAGATCAGGGAGTTGTGGAGCAGGAAGAGGGAGAGCCAGAGGAGTCGGTGGAGGTTGGAGAGAGGGCATGTGATAAAAGTGAGGGCTCAGACACAGAGAGTGATATTCCAGAGTGTGATGAGGATGAAGAAGAGGGGGGGGGGAAGAATACAAGGACGGAGAGATGAGCAGCAAGTGGATCCCTGGGGATCTAGTACTGCACCGTCAGGTTTGTGATGAAGGTTCTTACTATTTGCAAAGCAGTGCAATTACAATTTCATTGTAGGTCTACTGTGTGTCCCTAAAATGTTTTTTTGTGTCAATATGGCTCTGTTTCTTTTTTTACGTAAATACTTTTTAAATACATTTTAAATATACATGCTTATATACATGCATAAGTAAACACATGTTGTGCATACATGAATACATGTTTACTGTACATCTTTCTACAGATATCAACAAGTCTAAGAATGATGTACCAGTACAGCCCAACTGGAATGTATTCCCAACAATTTTGATGGGGGACAGAAGACGGAGCTTCGGACCAAGCTGCTATAATCTTCATGGCTTGAGTATTCTGTCATGATGGACTCTACATATTGCTACGCATGTAGACATTTTTAATTTTTTATGGCCTACCTTTCTTGCACCTGCACTCACTTGTACAATATATATGTGTACTGTATATAATTTTAAAGTCAAATAAAGTTTATAATCGCTAAATATCATTTGTTGCCACTTTTTTAATGTGCCACTCAGAACCACCCCAGAACCGTCACTGCTGTAGCGACTTAACCAACTAGCAACTGCCGCTCGGCATCATGCAGCTCGTAACCGGCCATGTAGCCAGCGTCACGTGACCAGCCAGTTTTGTACGATATCTTACGTTTTGATGTGCATACTTTTTTGTACAATATCAAACAGATTTGTTCATAAGAATGTGCTTTTGGCTGTAGGTTTTGTAGGTTAGTAGAATATTGGAATTTAATTTGTGATGCCAACAGTATATTTTAAGCACAAATTAGCAAAAGCTGTGACTTAGTACGCCCATGCATCCTTACGTTCATGCATTCACACACGCACACCAAACACTTGACCTCCATGCCAAATTTGAGCCTCCTAGGGCGTAAACTGTGACCACAAAAGGCTGGGGAAACCTTTTACAGCTACCAGAGCAAGCTATAGAGCTGCTGATCAAAATTCGACATCTCCTTTCAGAATCAGTGGCCAAAACATTAGAGCTAAATGAGAAGAACGCAGAAGTCTTTCACACACCGCAACCTAGAGATGATTTATGCTTCCATTAAACTGAGCAGTGCAGCACTCTGTCTTGTGAAATAATAATATTCAAAATAAACGATCTGTGACTGTTTTTGTTAGATTGTCAGGAAACAAGTCAGCCACAGAAAAACCTGTTTCTCTTCCATGACTGCAGTTCATGTCTAGACTGGATGAATCAAATGTTGTCTTCATGTTCAAATTTGTCTGAATGTGTAATTGTTGTATTTCATGTAGATGATCTGTGGTTTGTGAGATGTATTCTCTTGATAAATGAGATGTTGCGGTATTATCTGACACAGAGCTTGCTTTATCTTTCTGCTTTCTTCAGCTATATTTTACAGTGGCCAACAGGGCCAAGCGCTCTGCAACTTAACGAAACACAAGCAAATTAACAAAAGATCTTCATTAATTCGACAACACATTCGCAGCATTTAGCTAACGCGTTGCAAATACAGTACAAACAACACAATCAGTTACACAAACACACTGCAAATATAGAAACGAAGCAAAAAGAAAAGCACAACAAACAAAGAACTTTGATTGTGTTTTGTTGTTGCATTTGTTTTCGGGCATTGTGTGTTTTGTCTATTTGCATGTGTTTCATAAAGTTGCAGTTTGTTTGCCCACCGTAGTATTTCATATTTAAAACCACACTGTGAGTGTTTTCACATCACAGGTCTTTGGGATATTACAACCAAACTTTGAATCAACAACGGCAAATCTGTTTTCTATCCCTCCTCTGGCACGCTGCTGTGTATCTTATTGCAGAGAGTTCACAGTAACAAATTCTGTTTCCAATTTAATGAGTTTTGGAGAATCGATGAAATCTTCACCTCAACATCACTGTGGATTCAATTAAAAGCAGATGTATTGCTGAAGTTACACTTTTCTGTAAATGCTGTGCCTTATTGAGTGTAGATAATAATTCACAGCACATAAGTATTTTCTTATCAAACTATTCACTACATGAGTAATGGTATTATTGTAATTGCACAACAATCATCTTTCTGAGTTATACATCCGTTTTTCCATTCTGCGGGCATGACGCATGGAGTATTGCACAATGTGTACAAGCAATGTAGGGTAAGTTAGGATAAGACTTGCAGGCTTGTTCTGCGGAAGCGTCTCCAGGGGGGCCGCTCGGCTCCCTCGCTCACCACATGCTTGTTGGACGGAACTGCCGCTATTCCTGCCAAGACCCAGCTGGAGACCGTTTCCACATGGTCACAAAACTTCAGGGGAAAAGAAACTAAAAGTAGATGTTTGAACATGGAGCACAGCCTCAAAAGATAATAAAGGACAGCAGTGTTAGAGTCCGCTGGGATGAAGACAAGGAACAAAGTCACTGTTCATGTTTTTCTCACCATTGTTTTATTTAATATTGAACAAAATGTTTTTTAAAGACACAAACTATAACTGAAACTTTTGTACAGCACAGTACTGCACATTTGCACAGTGCAGGGATCATAAAGGTGCATTATTGCTTCATTCATCTCATCTCCAGGGCTAGCCCAAGATGAAAAATGCCTTAATTAAAACAAATTAACAAAAGAGAGAAATTGAAATACAATACACATTGTTATAGGTATTACAGTATGGAAAAGTCAAAAAAATATTTAAAAAAATACATTTCCTTTTGACACTGCAGACATAAAAAGGATTTACATATTCCGATGTTATTTCACCTTTTTAAATTAATTAAATGTAGTTCTCTCAGCAGCATTTGTGAATACTTAAAGAAAGATCCAGATCCCAAAGAGAGTTCACATTTTCAGTTCATTTTGGGGTCCCCACTCAACTTTTCTTTATTTCAATTTTTTTAAGATAATTTTTTGGGCATTTTTAGGCCTTTATTTTCACATGACAGATGAGAGGGGAGAAATGAGGGAATGACATGCAGCCCAGGGGGTGCTGTTGAGGAGTTAACCTCTATGAATGCGCACCTGCTCTACCAATTGAGTTAACCCGGGCACCTCCACCCAACTTTTATTATGTCATTTTACATCTTTCTACATCCATATTTGGGCCCTCAGATGAGTCTCATATCAAAAATCAGGGAGTGTATCCTTAAATACAATGAAATCGTCACGACCCAAAACCCAAAGAGAGTTGACAATTTCCGTTTGTTTGGGGGCCCCCTGGTGGATGAGGGCCCCTACGCAACCACTTAGTTTGCTCACACCTCCGGCTGCTCATTTCTCTTGTCTGCCCTTGATATTTTTCCCTTTTCATCTTTTGTTTCATGTGTTGCATTCATTTAGCACTTCAAAGGAAATATATGTGACTTCTGGAAAGTGGCTTTACTCAGTTACTTCTTACACATAAATTAATCACGCAACATGGAGCATGCTGTCAAAGCATGCATGCTGCAGGGGTAACTGAGTACATCCAGTGGTGGAGATAATCTGTTCCCCCCATTAATCCTTCCTTTGGCTCATACCAGGCCTGCAAACAGGGATTGTGCAACCAACAAGTCCAGCAGGTTGTGGTTAAAACGCAGTGATGAGTCGCACTTTCTTTGGTCAGTTAAAGTAAGTGATATATCTGAGAGTTCAACTGGAACCCAGGGTGCGTAGGTAGATGGACCCACAGGCGTTACCCCGGGGCATGTGTGCACCATCCAGTGGCGGTGGCCCCTGAGGGGCCCGTGGAGAGGGTAGGGAGCCGGCTGGGAGAGCTCTCTGATGAAGTCCACATACTTCTCCATGGTGTGTGTGGAATAATCCTGGTCTTCGTCCTCTGCGTTGCTCTCCTGCATCTCATTGATGGTGGGAAGTCTGTCCACCGTGGAGAGGAGGCACCTGGGCTTCATCCTGCAGAGAAATGCATGCCCTTTAATGCTGCTATTGTTATACGGTGATGTGAACATTAGATTAGATTAGATTAGATTCAACTTTATTGTCATTACACATGTACAGGTACAATGCAACGAAATACAGGTAATTAAAGGTGATTCTATCTTTTTTATCAAAAAGGATATCCTGTTCCTAACCCTAGATTTGGTTTATCAAAGGCGCTAGCAAAGCAACACAGGACAGAAGAAAAAAACAGCAGAGATGACAGATAGATCGGCTAAACAACTAAAAATGACAAGAAATAAACCAGTTTGCCATTTACCATATCTCTGCTATAGCAGTAATGGCAGAGTCAAATGGATTTAATCAGTGGGAAGAACCTGAAAGGGCAATTGTCAGAATTTGAGACAGAGTAGTTTGTAACGTAAAGATCCTCCCAAATAGTGACAAGTAGTGAATGGAATATTTTTTTATGGCGGCAGCATTCATTCCCCACACCCTGCCGCCAGCCTCCCATCAAAAGAATGTCTCTTTTAAAAGTGTTATTATTTGGAGATTTTTAGTTAGCTTTTTGATTATTTACTGTAATTTATATAAATCTAAATGGACCAGTTCTTTCAAGGAAAATGCATCTAAAAAAAATCAACAGCTGCTAAACTAAAGTAACTTCCTCAAAACATTGTAGGGAAGACTGGGGATAGTTGTAACATTTTTGACATTTCAGTCTGCATCTTTGAGACCTTTTAAACCAGTGGATTCAAAATGGGATACAAACTAGTTCCATGTGTCGGCTATTAAATGGTGTAGCGGTTATCTCTGCAGCCCAAAGAGAAAATGTGTCAGTCTCAGGGTGCTGCTTCTTCACATGTGTAATAAGGACTAAACAATGTTTAAGGTGAATCAGGTGATTCCAAACTTGTTCCTGATTGGAGAAATTGGATGTGTTACAACCTGACCCGTGTTACAAGTATCCCCGGTCTACCCTATCTATGTTTTTTCTATTTGTAACGTTTTACTTTCCAGAAACCTTCTTAATAGAATATTAACACAGACCTGACAAATAAAGCATTGCAATTTGTTTCTCCCAAAATGAGGATCTAAATGTCTTTTCAGAGCCCTCTTCATGTTGTCAGGAACATTTTGGTGCACAAATCCTGGTTGACAATTATTGAATCTAAAAACAATATAATTATTTTCTTGATTAATGGATTAGTTGTTTGGTCTATAAAATGTCAGAAAATGGTGAAAAATATTGCTCAGTGTTTCCCAAAGCCCAAGACGGCGTCCTCAAATGTCTTGTTTTTTCCACAACTCAAAGATATGCAGTCTACTGTCACAGAGGAGTGAAGAAATTAGAATATACTTACCTTTAAGAAGCTGGAATCAGAGAAGTTTTACTTTTAATAAAAATGACTCAAACCAATTCATCAATTATCAAAATATAAGTCCTCTAATTTATTAGTTGACAACTAATAGATTAATTGTTGTAGCTCTGACGTAAACTCCCCTTAGGTTGTTAAAACTCCAAAATACCAAAAAATAAATATGTAAATACAAAGAACCTGACCTTTATGGTGTCAAACATTGTCCTCTTTAGGAATATGTTTTTTACAAATGTCCATCCAAACACAGTCTTACCTAGAGGTGTCTCTGTGATTCTTCCTGATGAGAGTTAGTCTGGTGACAGCAATTCTTTCTCTGTGTCTTTCTACCTCTCTTTCTGCCACAGCTCCCTTGCTCCCTTGTTCTCCTCTCTATCACCCAGCAGTCTGTGGATGTCAACTGGGCTTTCGCTAAGGCTCTCAGCATGTACAGAACGCGTTACGGAGGTGTAAAGCAGCGAGCTCTGTTGGATGATAAGCCAAGCCAGGGAAGCTTTCATAATGCATTAGCCAGACTTGGCCAACACAACAGAGCCAATTATAGCCATCAGAGCCCAGTCAGGCTGTAATGGTGGATGTGGGTTGGGATGTGTTGTACAACACGAGGGGAACAGAGTGGTCAAGGGGTGCCGAGGTTATCGATGGGGAAATGTCATTATCTCCCATCCAGACAGCTTGTGGCTGCACAAGCTACAGCTGGAACTAGAATTGGAACTGGAATTAGTTTAATTTAGAAAAAGATTGTGGTTTGGGTTCAAATCAGATGCTACTTCACTTCTGGTTACGCACGTGATGCGAAACCTGACATGGCTCTGCTTGTTCTGTAAAGTTTTTTTATTTTCAAACAGGACTTGATCCTCGGTCTGTGTTTGTTTGACCCATCCCCCACCCCATCCTGCCTGCTCTTATACTTCTTATACATCTTATACATCTTCCCATCCTGGAAAGAATAATATAAGTTCTTAATAGATGTTCCTTACAGACAGGTGAGGAAACAAGTGCACAAACATAATAAATGCAATTGTGTCCACCTACACAGTCTACATGTAAATCTCAACACCATCATCAAAACGCCAAATGAGGAGACAGGCTTTTAAAAGACTGCTGTTTATGTCTCTGTGAAGCTGTTTTGGGGGATATCACTCATGTGTATTCCACCACCAGCCCTTCGGGAATGCTTTGTCTCACTGTTGGGGCTGAGTGCTTCAGCTGTTACAGTAAATTCACTTTAGTCACTGTCTAGGAACTGAATCATCTGACGTTCTCTCAGTGAAAGTCACTCTTGTTTTTACACCATTAATATATTTTACTGTCCACTATGATAGCCAAGACCAACATGCATCAACTGCACACCACTCTTTCTCAGGGTGAGACAGATGGTGAGTATTAGAAAGAAAGAAAGAAAGAAAGAAAGAAAGAAAGAAAGAAAGAAAGACTTTATAAAAACAAACACACAAACACAAATATGAGGCTGCCCTCCCTCAGTGGACGCAGAACAAAGATCATAAAGGTTACCTATTTCCAATCAGCC
The DNA here is from genome assembly GCA_026937815.1 of Etheostoma perlongum. Taxonomy (NCBI): domain Eukaryota; kingdom Metazoa; phylum Chordata; class Actinopteri; order Perciformes; family Percidae; genus Etheostoma; species Etheostoma perlongum. The sequence goes on from CM049372.1 coordinate 5,644,442, forward strand.
CCCATGGGTGGGCCTGGATTATATTAGCATTAGCTACTTGTCAACCAGCACCTGTACTGTAGGCACCAAAGCACTTTTCCTCTTCGTTCCCCCTACAGGTTGGGAGCGGAGTTTTCCATTACTGTTACCATTACCATTATTCTTGTGTCTCATTCAAACGAGTTAATGAACCACTGAAATGATTTTGGAAACATTATTTAAAGGTACAATTGAATCTTTGGTGTTGGATCGATTGATATTGAAATCAATCAATTTCAATAAATAAGGTATCTGTTGTATAACTGTGTTGCAAAGTGGGATGTAATAAATGACTAAAAATGGTGATCGTCTTACTATACACAGTAGCATTTTCTTTTATTGTGAATTTCTGATTGGCTGGGCCAGCTGTCAATGTGGGCAGGCCCAGCCCACAGATCTGAAAAATGCTCACATAAGTCTTTTGATCAAGCAGCAATTACAATCTATATTTACGTTTCTAGTGGCAGCCCCCTCTAGTGGGCACAGCAGTTATGACCGGAGCAGAGAGAAGGAAGTAAGGGGATGACGTATCGTAACGGCTGCGGATCAGCTCCACAGTGCGTTGCGCCGCGCCGCGCTTTGCCGTCTTTCAATACCCACCAGGTCTGGATTTGTTGCGGAACAGCTGCGCCCTTGACTGACAGCTGAAGTCTCGAGGACACACGAGATCTGGCGAATTCACGTAGAATAGAACCACAAAAACAACAACATTTTGTTTCCATCCAGAGGAGTAGAGGAAACATCTCTGTGCTGTGTTTTCAAGGTGAAGTGCAATATATAATATTGCTTTTTTGTCGCACATCACAGAGGCTTACATCTAAATTAGGCTGCCATTTAAGAAACAAATTCAATTAAAAGAGGATTGTATTAGATTACGATATACAAACATATATATAATAAACATTATAATCAATTTATTTCTTCATTTGTTTTTCATAGACTAAACACACGTAATGGAAGTGAAATTAATCCTGCCAACTTGCGAAAGACCAAAGCAGACTGCTTAGCAACACAATTTATGTGCTTAAGAAGAAACAAAGAAAATCAAATTAAAATTGAATCATAGCATCATATTATTTTGCATAGCGTTGAATCACATGGTGTTGAATCAAACTGCACTGCATTGCAATACAGGGGTGAATGGTATCATATTGCATTGGTAGTTGCTGCATATGTATCTTTAACGTATCAGACCAGAAAATGTAATGAGGAAACAGCTGGAAATGTTCAAGGAATGAACATTTTGCACTAAGTGCAACTTGCACAATAGGTTTACTTATTATTAAAACTATTTAAGTAGTTCCTAACTTTCTATATTTACTAATATTTCTATATTCTATATTCGTATTCTATCCTATTTATTCATTTATCCTATTGAAATATTTATTATTTCATAAACATTGTATCCTATTTTATGTATGTTCTGTATGTGTGCTGTGTGTATGATATTTTGCTGCTGTGACACTTTAATTTCCCATTTTTGGGATCAATAAAAATCTATTTATCCATATTTCTATCTATCCATCCATCCATCCATCCATCCATCTATCTATGTATCTAAATGGATTTTAAGGTGTGAAATGTCCAAAATGACTAAATCTAAGCCAAACAAGAGAAAACAATCCAAAACTAGAAGTATACTGTTGTATAAAACATATTTAGCAGTGTTAGTGTTGTTGGTGTTAAACAGTATTAGCAGACAAAGTAGCATTATTTTCTGAAATATTTATAATTAGAAAGGCTCCTTACAAAAATTCTGTGAGCAGCCTTTTATATACCCTCTGAATAAAGAAATCCATATGAATGTCTTTCTTTATTAAAATTCTTCCATAATCTTTTAAACCTAAAACTGTCACCGATTTTAACCACCAGTAATATGAATTTGTTTTAAAACAAGAACATTCATGAACAAAATACTATAACAAGAGATCTTCCTTGAGAAGTGACCTCCATGTCTGACCAGTATAGTCAACGCTCCACAAGAAGACTTTAAAAACAAAAATTGTTACAGTAATAAATGTCAGCCAAAATTGAGTCAGACATCAAGGAAATTATTAATGAATTAGTATTCTGCACCATCTAAATGATCTGCTAGCACTCAGTGAAAGTCACTCTCCATAGGAACCACCCAAGTTATTGTGTACAAACATCCTTCACAAGTCCTCTATGGTTTAGACATTTCATCCATGTCTCACTTTGCTGTTCTGTTACAGTTCCAGGAAGAATGTACATCAGTAACTGAGGAACTTCATTGGAATTGTTAGTGATAACTGGATGGGAAGCGGAGTTTCAACACTGTGATCATACATTTCCATCACCCTTGCTGTGGCTTCCATTTCACGGTGTGACTATGAAATGAGTGGTGGAAGTTCTTAGATCTTTCACTTAAGTAAAAGTAGTAAATACAATACAACAGTGTAGAAATACTCACATACTACAGTCAAAACCAGCATTAGTATCAAAATATACTCAAATAAAAGTATTAATTTTGCAGAATGACCCATTTCAGAATTAAATTTATTATATTACTGTGTACATCACAGTACACAGCAATGCAATAATTTAATGTTGCAGCTAGTTAAAAAGAAAGAATGACATTTATATAGTGCTAGCTTAACCTATAATAATATACTACCATGTAGTAACTGATTTGATTTTAGAATAATGATAAGTTTGCAGAGTCGTAAGTAACTTAAGTTATCAAAGAATGTGGTGGAGTAGAACTATAAAAAAGCATTAAATGGAAATGCACATTATTACATTCCATCTATCCATCTATCTATCTATCTATCTCTTCAATTGCATTCATGCCACTATATTGTTTCTGTTTAGAGTATGTATATATTAGTGTGTATATTTTGTTGTGGTTGTTTTTGAATGTGTAAGCACATTGTGAGCAAAGATGCTCCAAAGAAAAATTCCTCGTATGTGTCTTCGTACCTGGCAAATAAAGCTGATTCTGATTCTGATCTATCTATCTATCTATCTATCTATCTATCTATCTATCTATCTATCTATCTTGTTGTTATTTCATTGTTTTTTTAAATAAGAATGTTGCTGATATAGACACCCGCTGAGAGCTGGACTGCAGACACACACACACACAGATGCCTTGCTTTATAGTTAGATAATGGTAATATGTCACAGTTTTTCTCAATCACTTTGGCACAATCGTCAAATGACTATTAAACTCTCTCACGCTATGACTATTTTTATTAACATTAGGTCAGTTGGTCACATGACTATAGTCATTTACATTTGCTTTGGCACTAAATGCACTGAGTAAGCCTTGCGGATCAAAATAGTTTCCATTCATTTTCTGTTAAATCGTTTTACTCTCAAATGAAACTATGCACATGTTTATTGTGTAAATCCCTACATGCTCAATATAGACCAACAATCACAATAACCTGTCACACATGTACATGATAATTAATAGTTGTGTGCTATTGTTGTAAAAGCTTTCAGATGAACAGACTTAGTCTAGATGGGGAACAATTTAATTTCCTCACAATTTAGAGCAACTGTCCAACTGTCCATTCTGTCCAACTTAACTCACACTGTAACCAATCATACTGAATTTCACAGCTGCCTGTGCAAGAGGAAGGGGCATTAGAGTGTGGGGTGGTATGGTGAAGAGAAGAGGGAGATTTCATTTTATTAGGATGTCCATTAGCTGAAGCTGAACATAAGTTACTCTTCCTGGGGTCCACACAAAACATGACAACAGATAAGACATTTTCACATAAAGCAGGTCACAAAGTGTGGTGTGCGAATGTACCACGTGGTGTAAGGATTATGCAACTGAGTGTTGATTGTTGTTTATTTCAGTAAACAAGTTTGTTTTAGTAAATGTGCCAAATTGATTGTAAAAACATGTAAATATGGCAGCAAGTCCTCATTAAAATCTGGTTAAAATCATTAAAATCACAGTTAAGTTTCCATGAAAATAATTGGGAGAAATTTGCATTAACACTGATCTTTATGTCTGCAGCACTCTTTCCTCACTAAGACTGTTACCGCCGACAAATCCACTAAGAGTTGACCTCAGGGACACACAGCTAACTATATAACGGTGTACACTAAGCTGGCATGCTAATGTGCTATTTGAGGCCAATTCTTAGTCAACACAGCCCAACATAACCCTGAGATTGAGGCCAGAGCTGGAAATAGATGCTGCGGTGATTAAGAATAGACTGCGTGGCTCAGGTGCTGCAGCATTAAGGAGGACTGAGACGGGCTAATTTGCACCATGTCACCTGATCTAATGGTTGACCCCCTGATGACCTGGCTAATCTTGTTTTTTTTCCAGTAAGTTATTTAAGTAGGTAGGTACACTTTGACATTGATGATAGAATTTGTTCCTTTGCCACAAAACCGATGAATCAGATGGAATTACCAGCTGTTTTCTTACATTAGATGGATTACATAATTGTTGATAGCAGCAGAAGGCTATATTTCAGGTTGACATAAAAACACTTTTTATGAAATTCTTACCAAAAGGTTATAAAGCATGCTAACTAGAGGCTAAATCTGGCTTTTGTAGCCCTTAAAATTACAAGTCATTTGAGCAAAGTAAACAAACAAGATATAATGTGTTAATAAGTTAAAAAATAAATAAAGCTTTAGAAGTGCTGATAGGTGGATTTATTTTTTACTTTGGACAGAGCCAGGCTACCTGTTTCCCTGTGTTTCCAGTCTAACTGCAAAGCTAAGCTAACCAGCTGCTGGCTTTATAACTATGGGACAGATGAGAGCAGATTAAACTTCTCATCTAATGCTTAGCAAGAATAGAGAATAAGCCATTTTTCAAAAAATATCAAACTGTTCTCTTAATGTTTCAATTAAAAGCTTCTTCAATTGAAAGGCTATTATTTTCTTTTCTTCTATTGTGCTTCCACTTTTCCCATATACAAATGAGGCTAAATCAACATTTTTAACACCCCATCATCACCCCATAGTGTCCACTACAAATTTTTTAAATAACAAAACTCTAAGAGAAGTCACTTCATTTGTTTATTGAGGGGGATTTCATTATAAAGCCGTTTTAAAGCCTGATGACAGAAGACAAAAGATACTCTGCTTGGAGCAAAGTCTCTTATGCCATCAAACATGTTGGTTGGCATATAACATACTATAATACTCTAAAGGGCTAACAGGTTAAGTGACTTGGGCTGGATGCATCTCAAATACTGTACAACATTATAAACAACCTATGACTACATAAGGCATGATTAGCCTATATAACTAATTACCTCTACTGTAGGTGAAATATAGACATGACTTAAAAACTTGAATAATAATTTAAAAATATAAAATCACTATTTGTAAAAACTTTTTTTATTGAAACTGTCTGTCATGCTGGACTTCTGAGGACAAAGGAACAGGTGGTGGGACATCTGTAACACCACCTGTCCTTAATTTAGGAAGATACCCCTGAGAGGAAAGCAGAGGTACTTAAAGCTATCATGCGTAGTTTCTGTCTCCCTCAAGAGGAATTCTTTTTTGGGGCATTTATTCCCACAGGACAGATGAAGACATGAAAGGGGAGAGAGAGGGGAATTACATACAGCAAAGGGCCATAGGTCGGAGTCTGACCCGCGTCTGCTGCATCAAAGGGTAAACCTCTGTAAATGTGCGCCTGCTCTACCAGCTGAGTTAACCCCTGCCATGGTCCAATAGGAATTCTAAGCAATGACATCATAACTCTCCATGCATCCTCCAATCTACTGTATAACTGGATGGCTGCATAGTGCCCCCAACTGGTCAGAAGTGACTACCACACACTATTTTACCTCATCTGAGATGGGCGTCCTGATTAAATCATGCAAAGTGCAAACAAACAATCGACAGTTACTTTATTTTGGATTGTGTGTTTGTGTAGAAGAAGAAGAAAATAAGTCTCAAAACTCACAGAAACATTACTGAACCCCAGTATATAAACAGTAGGGTTGTGCAATATGGACCAGTTAAATGTCCATACACAGGATATATATATATATATATATATATACAGTGGGTACGGAAAGTATTCAGACCCCTTTAAATTTTTCACTCTTTGTTTCATTGCAGCCTTTTTCCAAAAATCAAAAAAGTTCATTTTATTTCTCAGTAATGTACACTCAGCAACCCATCTTGACAGAAAAAAACAGAAATTTAGAAATTTTTGCATATTTATTAAAAAACAAAAACTGAAATATCACATGGTCATATGTATTCAGACCCTTTGCCGTGACCCTCATATGTAACTCAGGTGCTGTCTATTTCTTCTGATCATCCTTGAGATGGTTCTACACCTTCATTGGAGTCCAGCTGTGTTTGATTATACTGATTGGACTTGATTAGGAAAGCCACACACCTGTCTATATAAGACCTTACAGCTCACAGTGCATGTCAGAGCAAATGACAATCATGAGGTCAAAGGAACTGCCTGAAGAGCTCAGAGACAGAATTGTGGCAAGGCACAGATCTGGTCAAGGTTACAAAAAAATTTCTGCTGCACTTAAGGTTCCTAAGAGCACAGTGGCCTCCATAATCCTCAAATGGAAGACGTTTGGGACGACCAGAACCCTTCCTAGAGCTGGCCGTCCGGCCAAACTGAGCTATCGGGGAGAAGAGCCTTGGTGAGAGAGGCAAAGAAGAACCCAATGGTCACTGTGGCTAAGCTCCAGAGATGCAGTCGGGAGATGGGAGAAAGTTGTAGTAAGTCAACCATCACTGCAGCAATCCACCAGTCGGGGCTTTATGGCAGAGTGGCCCGAAGGAAGCCTCTCCTCAGTGCAAGACACATGAAAGCCCGCATGGAGTTTGCTAAAAAACACCTGAAGGACTCCAAGATGGTGATAAATAAAATCCTCTGGTCTGATGAGACCAAGATAGAACTTTTGGCCTTAATTCTAAGCGGTATGTGTGGAGAAAACCAGGCACAGCTCATCACCTGTCCAATACAGTCTCAACAGTGAAGCATGGTGGTGGCAGCATCATGCTGTGGGGGTGTTTTTCAGCTGCAGGGACAGGACGACTGGTTGCAATCGAGGGAAAGATGAATGCGGCCAAGTACAGGGATATCCTGGACGAAAACCTTTTCCAGAGTGCTCTGGACCTCAGACTGAGCCAAAGGTTTACCTTCCAACAAGACAATGACCCTAAGCACACCGCTAAAATAACGAAGGAGTGGCTTCACAACAACTCTGTGGCTGTTCTTGAATGGCCCAGCCAGAGCCCTGACTTAAACCCAATTGAGCATCTCTGGAGAGACCTGAAAATGACTGTCCACCAACGTTTACCATCCAACCTGACAGAACTGGAGAGGATCTGCAAGGAGGAATGGCAGAGGATACCCAAATCCAGATGTGAGAAACTTGTTGCATCTTTCCCAAAACGACTCATGGCTGTATTAGATCAAAAGGGTGCTTCTACTAAATACTGAACAAAGGGTCTGAATACTTATGACCATGTGATATTTCAGTTTTTGTTTTTTAATAAATATGCAAAAATTTCTAAATTTCTGTTTTTTTCTGTCAAGATGGGTTGCTGAGTGTACATTACTGAGAAATAAAATGAACTTTTTTGATTTTTGGAAAAAGGCTGCAATGAAACAAAGAGTGAAAAATTTAAAGGGGTCTGAATACTTTCCGTACCCACTGTATATATATATATAGGGACTTACACTATGAACATGTGCATAGTTTCATTTGAGAGTTAAACGATTTAACAGAAAATGAATGGAAACTATTTTGATCCGCAAGGCTTACTCAGTGCATTTAGTGCCAAAGCAAATGTAAATGACTATAGTCATGTGACCAACTGACCTAATGTTAATAAAAATAGTCATAGTGTGAGAGAGTTTAATAGTCATTTGACGATTGTGCCAAAGTGATTGAGAAAAACTGTGACATATCACAATTATCTAACTATAAAGCAAGCACATGTGTGTGTGTTTGTGTGTGTGTGTGTGTGTGTGTGTGTGTGTGTATTTTCTACAAAGTGGGTTAAATGTTGTAAATGTCATGTAAAATGTAAAATGAAGACAGGAAAGATGTAGAGCTGCAAACATGAAAATGACTATTTATATTTAATAAATAGACTAAATAAAATAAAAGCAGGCCCATCTCTGAGAATGTTCCTCCAGCTGTTTTCAACAACAATTAGAGAGAGAGAGAGAGAGCTCATAGACGAAAGAGAGAGGGAGCGTGCAATCAGAATCAGAATCACTTTATTTGCCAAATGCATCAACAGACACACAGGAATATGAAATGGCAAAAATCACTTCCACAGAAGCTCGACAAACAAACAGTATATTATATGCGTGTAGCTGCATAAAGCATGCTTAACACAATTAAATAGTCAAATAGTCCAAAAATAAAATAGTGGTAGTGCTATATCAGGCTATATCAGCTATTCAGGAGGGAAATGGCTCTGGAAACAAACTATTTAGGCGACTTGAGGTCCTTGTCCTCATCACACTGTACCTTCTCCCGGAGGGAAGCAGCCTAAAAATGTCACTTGCTGGATGGGACTGATCAGCAGCAATTGTAGCTAGTTTGGTTAACTGCCTTGGGAAAAACATTTCTCTTAATAATGGAGGAACTGTTTTTCTCCCATTTCAGGTAGTTTGTAATGACAGGGCCTAGAAATTGGAAGGACTCCACTTGCTTAACAACAGAGCTCCTAATGGTGTGGGAGAGAGGAGGGGGCTCTGCAAAAGTCCATCACCAATGGGCTGAAGTGTATGAAAAGGATTAGAGAGGATTAGGGCCAATGTGTTATTTAAGTTATGAGTTTAAAGTCAGATTTTCTCTCAGAACTTTGACTTCATTCTTAGGTGACAGAATGTCACCAGCACAAACACTGGTACATTGCACTGGTGATCTTCCTTTCAATGGTCGCTTCAAAGTGATTCTGAATGATCATCTGCTCCACAGTGGAGAGCACAGGTATTGTAGCTGTGGCAATGCTAATGCTAATGCTAGGGTTGCAGGAATGAACTACGTCCATATGTACAGTATACAGTCCGTGATTCAAATAGACAGCTTGCAAATGATAACTGGCTTTATGGGGAGCGTTTGCCTGTTGTACTACTGCAGAGCAGAGATGGTGACAGAGAAGATCCTTTTTTTTATTGTGTAAAGAAACTGATACACTACTACATGATATAATGATAAATAACCACCTGAAACTGTGATGATGAATGACTCTTTAATTTGTTTGGAAACGTTCCTAAGAAAAGATACTTTTCATACACATTTAGGTTAAATGTGTGCTTGACTGAAATAGACTGTCCTGTGTTATTTGAAGATTTTGCATCCTTCACACAACCCCATTCTTCACACAAAACGAAGGAAAGCTTTGATCACTGTTGTAACTGTTCCAACCATCTGCAACGACAGAAGGAGCTAGAGTAGTTGCAAAAACTGAACATGACCAATACAGAAACGTATCAGGGTTTGTGCAAAAATGGCAAAAGCCATACTGTGTGGGTTGGAAAAATAAAATATATCATACATAGATCTACTTTTTACAAGCTGGTAGTGGATCATATAAAACAAGTCTTTATTTTCTCTCTCAACACCATAAACCAACCACCACATTTGTGGCATTTAAGGCAAAGTTCGATTTTTGGTTGGATGAAACAGAGATTATTTGAAATATCTGTTGTTTTGAGTGTGTAAGTGTATTTCTCACCTGTGTTGAATGCGGAAAGGCATGGATTGGTCCTGTCCCAAGACAACTCCGTAAAAAATCCCTGATAAAACCAGGAAGTATCAATCCATGTCCGCTGGTCCTGGAGTGAGACAGTGACACATTATCCTTTAATACAAGGTTTTGTTAGATTTATCGGATTTCTCATTTAATACTAAAAGGAATTAGTTGACTTTTTGGACATGTGCCTATTTGTGCTGAGAGTTTGATAAGAAGATTAGTATCACTCTCATGTCTGGGCCTTCATTGCAGGGTTTAAACCAGGAGGCAATTAGCTTTGTGTAGCACAAAGACAAAAACACAGGGAAAAGATACAGTGGCTACCAGCCTTATGCTAAGCCAAACTCCTCACTTAAATGCACTGATATGCATTCCATTTTCAGCAAGAAAGGGAAAATGTGTATTGCACAAAATGTCAGACTATTTCTTAAAATACTTTAAGAGCAACGGGACACCCAGTTTTATCTTGAAGAGCCCCCTTTCAATAAAAAAAAATATTAAAACTCAGTGCTGCTGTGTTAGAAGACAGCTGCCTACTCCTCATTGAACTCCTTTCCTGTCAGTTGGCTGGTTGATTTTGTTCTCATCTGGCTGTACTCCTGCAGATGTTAATCTGTCTCCCAGAAACATCACCTCTAATTTGGTGAACTCCAGTCGAAATCGACTTTCAAACTTGAGATCTCAACTTTCATGCAGGGAAAAAAATGAATATATATAATTGTTTTCCTCCATGTCAAAGTCAAGATCTCCCAAATAAAACTCAAGATATCCAAAAATCTTGGATATTCTCTGAGATGATAGTGGAAAATATATGAGAAAAACTCATATATTTAAATAAACTTAAATTTAAAGATTTCATCCCCATCCAGGACAATTATTTGCTATTAGAAAAACTCTCTACAGGATTCCCAAACTGTCTTGACGTGGAGAGCTCCTCTGTGATTAATGGGGTTAAAAGTGGTGAATGTGAAAAGCCATGACTGCCACAGCCTCTAATGTACCCACCTCCTCTAATGTACGTATATAATAATGCCTTCTTTCAGATCCTACCCAATGCCTAAGTATGCCACACATGCGCCAAGGAAGCCTGGCCACGGAATAACCAAAGGTGCGTTTAGAACACCCCTGATGCACCCAAACGCAAGAAGTGTTGCAAAAGTCGATGTGCGCAGACTCGCCACTGTGTGATGCGAGAGAGCACATTGCAGCAACAGATTCCAGAGGTTGTAATCACTGAGTTGTGGTTGTGATGAAAATGAACCCGAGGGGAAAAAAGTACCCAAGTAAATGCTGCACTACACGCTTGGTTGCAGAGACCGATTTGAGAAGCTGTGATCCCCGAGTTGTGGTTGTACTGGAAAAGTGACTAAAGTGAATAAAAATAGGAGTAAAGATTTTTTCTACAAGCTCTCAAATCAAATTCAACAAGTGTGCACATAGCGTCTACGCGCTTTCACATTTTGCACCATATTTACCTTCATAATTACCCCCTCCTGTGTCTCCACAATATATATTTTTTCCTACAATGGCCCTAATGTAATAATATTTCTCATTCTGAATGTATCTTTTTTCATATTTTCTTCAGTGCAAAGATATAAATTGACTTACAAACGTTGGAGTTCCTCACACAGATGGAAGGATAGCTACCAGCGTTGCATGGGGAATTGCTCCATGCCTCTGTGGAAAGAGAAGATAAAAAAAGGCCATGAAAATAAGAGCGTTATGCAGATAAAAGATCCTTGAAGTGTCTGAAAGCTTTGATTCATTGATGCATTCTGAAAATGAAGCCAATGTGTGTGATAAGCTAAATCTTTTTCAGAGTCACTATTAGGGCATTCAGTCCGATCACTCACTTTCTCTGAACACACCTCTTTTCGATTTAATCAAACATTTTGTTAATCTATACGGGCTTGTCCATGCTTTTACCTTCAGTAGACTACTATAACGTGTCTTTACAGGTCTCCCTAAAAAATCAATCAAACAGCTGCAGCTGATTCAGAACGCTGCTGCTGAGTCCTCACTAAGACCAAGACAGTGGATCACATCACTCCAGTTCTGAAATCTTTACACTGGCTTTCTGTCTCTCAAAGTATTGATTTCAAAATACTTCTGTTGGTTTTTAAAGCCAAAATACATTTCTGACCTGCTGCTACATTATGAACCATCCAGACCGCTCAGGTGGTCTGGGACAGGTCTGGTTCTGTCCCCAGAGTCAGAACTAAACAGGGAGAAACAGCGTTCTGTTTCTATGGTCCACATATCTGGAACAAACTCCCAGAAAACTACAGGTCTACTCCAAACTAGTTTAAATAGGAGTTATATCACTTTCAAATCAATCAGTTTATCCTCGTTGAAGCATATTGCTTTAGGATTACCATAGAAGCCTCCACTTTCCGTGTATTATGCCTCAAGTGGATGACCTAATGAAACGAGTCATCACTAAGATCTTGGATCATCTTAAAAACGAGCAGTCAAGTGTAAAGTTTCTGTCATGTGTTGATCGTAGTTATTGTGATCATAGTCTGGATCAACAGAAGTACATTTCCAGGATAAAGCCTGACATATGCGTGGCTCACATCCAGGATGTCCGCTATATGTGTGTTGCCATCCTCAAAATCCCTTGGCTACGGAAAACAACAACCTTCGAGCTAGCAAGCTACGTGCTGAAAATGGCAACTTTTAAAGAAAACTTGTGATTGTGCAAAAGGCAGGCCTGCTCAGTTCTTCTGGGGAATGATTGGAAAGATTTACAAAGAATATATTTACAACATATCCTCTCTAACTGGGATTGATTGGTGGGATTGTACAGAGATACACTGGTACGAGCAAATTGTGTTTAAAAATGTATCAGCTAATTTAAATAGCTCACGCATTGTGTGACCAGTGCACTTTATGTATGTGGCGTTTTCTTGCTGGGTGCAAATCTTCCATCAAAACAAGTTCCTTCCTGAGACTATTTTGAAATGGGTTGTGTGAAATGCTAACAATCCTGAGTGTTTTTCCTGCTATCCCAGAATGTACTCTATGTGTGGTGTAGCCAGACATTGTGACAGGTTAAAAGGAAAAAACTCATAGCCTATGTTGTACATTACACTACAAAGTATTAGTAAGTAAGTTCATAGTATGTGAGGATCTTAAAATATCTAAGGGTAAAAAGATCATGCATTCAGTACTAGTTCAAAGAGATTGATAAAATTTGTATAATTGTGTTAAAAAGGTCAAATCCGTCAAGCTCATTACATTAAAGTTCTCAGTGAGGAAACATAACCGTATCACTCTCGTGATTATTTCTTACCCCGCAGCGCTGTGGAGATAGGTCTGGCAATGCAAGACTAGTGTGGTCATAAAAGTGTCCACACAAAGACAGAAACATAGATTCCTGTACAAGAGGAAGAAAAACCTCATCAAACGTGGACTCTCGTATGGCACAGTTCGACTGGTGGAGGTGAAGAGGACACAGGGAGAAAGAGACACCTTAAAGTCTGACTTCCTGAAGGACACACTGTAAAGGTCCTGCGTAGAAATTAGATGGTGGTCAGATGTGAGTTTAAAACAAACAATGAGGATATTTTCCTAATTGAAACTAAACTTTGATATCAAAATGGATTCACACTATGTAAGGAATTAAAGTGATTAAAGTGAAACGATCCTAACAAAGTTCTCACTTGTCTGGCAAGAGCACTGGGCTTTATGCTGTGACAAAAGTGTGTGAATGAAACGTTAAGTGAAAAGGAAGTAGTTAAGTTAGTAACGTGCATTAATGGGATGAGGTTGCATGCAGAAGGAGAGGAGGAGGATAGAGGTTCTCAGTGCATCATGGGAAGTCCCCCCAGCAGTCTAGGCCCATAGCAGCATAACTAAGGGATGGTTAAGAACTCTCCTCAGCCAGCCCTAACTATAAGCTTTATCAAAGAGGAAAGTCTTAAGCCTACTCTTAAATGTGGAGACGGTGTCTGCCTCCAAACTGGAATCTGGTTCCACAGGAGAGGAGCCTGATAGCTGAACGCTCTGGCTCCCATTCTACTCTAGGAACCACAAGTACTCTGGTGGGGTAATGAGGTACTATGAGCTCTTTAAGATAAGATGGTGCCTGACCATGAAGCGCTTTGTACGTGAGAAGAATGATTTTAAATTCTATTCTGGATTTTACAGAAAGCCAATGCAGAAGCTAAAACAGGAGAGATGTGATCTCTTTTCCTGGTTCCTGTCAGAACACGTGCTGCAGCATTCTGGATCAGCCTGATAATAAAGAATTACAGTAATCCAGCCTAGAAGTAACAAATGCATGGACTAGTTTTTCTGCATCATTTTTAGACAGGATATTCCTGATTTTTACAATGTTATGTACTGTAGGTGAAAAAAAGCGGTCGTTGAAATTTGCTTAATGTGAGAATTAAATGACATGTTCAAAGATAACTCCAAGATTCCTCACAGTGGTGCTGGACACCAGGGTGATACCATCCAGAGTAACTATCTTTTTGGATAATGCGTCACGCCTATTTTCCTCTATTAATGACGAGTAGTACGCTACTCTGGCATTACAGAGGGCCTTATTATAAGTTTAAGACTATCTTGCCAAATTAAACGAGAATTTTCCAGTTTGGTGGAATGCCAATTCTTGCAATACAATGACACATATACATACATGTACAATAGTGGCTGTATGTGTGTCCTGCCCAATTTTATGTTTATTGTCCCCCCCATTTATTAGATGAAATTTACGCCCATGACTACTATAAAAGGTAACAATCCTATCCATCTGCTCATCAAAGCCACACTGTCAGGCCCACTGTCTCTGTGTAGCAGGGAGCTGCTGTGTTTCTCCCTCCTCCTCCTCCCCTGTGTGTGTGTGTGTGTGTGTGTGTGTGTGTGTGTGTGTGTGTGTGTGTGTGTGTGTGTGTGTGTGTGTGTGTGTGTGCGTGTGTGTGTGTGTGTGTGTGTGTGTGTGTGTGCATGTGTGTGTGTGTGTGTGTGTGTGTGTGGGTGTGTGTGTGTGTGTGTGTGTGTGTGTGTGTGTGTGTGTGTGTGTGTATGTGGTTAAACGCAGGAGTGGAGCCATGTGTGCAGAGTCAGGAGTCCAGATCGTAGACTATATTCTGCTGTCAGTCACGTTTAGCCGTTTTGTATTTCTGTTTGCTTTGTTGAGAATTGCTCTCTAAAGCCTGTCACTCTTGTGCTTGCAGTCTGCTGAACCGCTCTACTCCTGTCTCACACGGACCAAGGCTATAGGAATTTAATGCTCAGAATCCAATAAACAGATCCTTAACCTTGGGGTTTCTGTACAGAGTGTTGTTGAGTGTTTACCAGAGCCTGAGGCCAGGGGCCTGTTGCACTAAAGTAGAATGAAGATATCCAGGATAAGTGAAAAAGCGCAGCTTGTCTTAGTGTGATCCGCTCATCGCGGCGTTTGCCGAGCCAGGATGAACAGGTGAAGCTATGTCCAGCCAGGTGTAGATAGCTGGGATGAGAAGGTGAAGCTATGTCCAGCCAGGTGTAGATAGCCAGGATAAGTGCACATTCACAGCTTTCTCACATAGACCACGGTATCAATCACAGATTTACTGATGCAGAGATGGAGAAGACGCATGCGCCATATGTTTCACCCAATGAGCAGCAGCTTCTAATGGAAAGTAACGAGGAGGTGAAGCATATAATTTGCAGAAAGGGAAATATGACTGTATCAAATGGAGAGAAAAAGCCCAACACACTATAGCGGACCGACTGGATGTATAAGGATTTAAAAATATCTACTTAGACTACTAGTCACTAGACACATTTTTACAAAGTTGTAGGCTACACTGTGTTTTAATTGTTTTAATATGCTAGTTTCATGTGTTGGTTTTATTGCTGTATCTGTTTTTATGTGATAAATATGCTGGTTTTACTGAAAAGTGTCTTTGAGTATCCTACCATGTAAAGCATAATATAAATAAAATATATTATTATTCATCCTACTTTGCTTTAAAAGTGATTAGAGGGAATTAATGTTCCTTGGGAAATGGACCCTATGACTAGGCTTCATTTCAAACCCTTCACAACGCTAGAACATGTTTTACAACCCTATGCACAAATCTCTATAAGATATATCTAATTCTTTGCACAATTAATGTTCATACAGAACAATCACAAAGGGACAAAAACTAGAAAAAGAAGTAAGTGACTTCAATACACGCTGTGAGCATATGTAAAACAATATTCATGTTTTTTTAATTCTTCTGACAAGTGACCGCACCAAAATAAAAAGATGAAGAAGCATTGTGGTGTTCCCGGTGTGATGAATGTAAACTACACTACATACGTACTGTATATAGGCCACGTTATTGGTCCAGGGATGGGAGACTAATTGAGAAGGTTATGAAACCAATGTAAGCTATAATAAAAAAACATTAGGGCTACATATTAAGGAGTAACACAAACTGTCCTTTATTAGAGAAGGACAAGCAACAAGAACATGAAATCATGAATGTATTGGTCTCTGACCAGTCTGTTATTAATATCATATGGGAATATTGCTGCATTGTCCCACTTAATCTCCGGAGCGTCCTTATAAACCTGAAGCTGCACAGACCAGACACCGCGCTGCTCATCTCTACTTTTACAGAGAGAGTGGACACTGAAGCAATGCACAGGTCTGGCTGCGGGAAGCGCCCCCACACCAGGCAACTGGATGGTGTTGATAAGAACTTGAAATATTTAACTATTATCGGATTGGCCCTCGCAGCCTCAAAACACTACCGGCCCACCGGTAAAAGTCCAGACTCTCCCGATTGCAACAATCGGGAGAGTCTGGACAACTGCTATAGTAGGGTTTAAATCACACTCGTGACAAGTAATGCGTGTAAATAAAAATAAAGAAGAACACATTCAGAAGACAACGGAATAACTTAAACACGTTTATTTGGGATCAGAGCAGCAGCTGATTTGACACATGAGACTCCAGGATTAATCTTAGCCTGACTGTTAGCCTGCTCTGGACCAGGCTTGCCGCAAAGAATACATCTTCATGGTTACTTGGCTGGGTTTAATTTAATCTGGTTTTGTGCAACCGAGTCAAAGCTAAATTCATCCAGGATAACTTGAATATCCCAGCTTAATTCCTTATCCTGGTTTAGTGCAACAGGACCGTCTTGCCCTCTTTCACAAAGTAGTAGCAACGTCCCAGGAATACCATCCATCCATCGGGACACCTCATCTGGCTCAGTGTGTCAGGCTTTGGTGTTGGTGAAGTTGTAGTTGTTGTTGTTATAGTTGTTGTTGGTGTTGTTGGTGATGGAGAGGTAAATGTAATAGGAGGACAACAAAAAGTTGATGTTTCTGTACGGTATGGCGTTGTTGTTGGTGTTGTTGGCGTTGTTGTTGTTGGTGTTGTTGGCGTTGTTGTTGTTGGTGTTGTGGTTGGTGTTGTTGTTGTTGGTGTTGTTGTTGTTGGTGTTGTTGTTATTGGTGTTGTTGGCGTTGGTGTTGCTGTTGGGGTACAACAAAAAGTTGATGTTTCTGTACGGTATGGCGTTGTTGTTATTGGTGTTGTTGGCGTTGTTGTTGGCGTTGTTGTTGGTGTTGTTGGCATTGTTGTTGGTGTTGTTATTGGTGTTGTTGGCGTTGTTGGTGGTGTTGCTGTTGTTATTGGTGTTGTAGGCGTTGTTGTTGGTGTTGCTTTTGGGGTACAACAAAAAGTTGATGTTTCTGTACGGTATGGCGTTATTGTTGTTATTGGTGTTGTTGGCGTTGTTGGTGTTGTTGTTGTTATTGGTGTTGTTGGTGTTGTTGTTGTTATTGGTGTTGTTGGTGTTGTTGTTGTTATTGGTGTTGTTGGTGTTGTTGTTGGTGTTGTTATTGGTGTTGTTGGCATTGTTGTTGGTGTTGTTGGCGTTGTTGTTGGTGTTGTTGGTGTTGTTGTTGTTATTGGTGTTGTTGGTGTTGTTGTTGGTGTTGTTATTGGTGTTGTTGGTGTTGTTGGCGTTGTTGTTGGTGTTGTTGGTGATGGAGATGTAAGTGTAGTAGTGTCATTGTAAAGCCCTGTCCCTGCAGCAGTGGCTGGGGTAGTAACAGTGACAGCCTCTGCAGAAGGGGGCACTGTGAAGAAAAGAATTAAAGCCTTTATTTTCATCAAAAGATCATGTCGAACCTTCATACAAGATGTTTACATTCACATCGTCACACATCAACATGTCTTGCCAGTTTTTAAAATATAAATGCAATTAATATTAGTATGAAGCTAATATTAGGCTAATCCGAGGGAATAAGAGCTTTAGCGAAGGCTGCAGTTTACTACACTCTAAGAAAGACAAGAAAATTAAATTGGGACTTTCATTTAATTCCTATTGTGTCACAAAATAGGTTTTGCAATTTTGTTTTGTCTTGTGTTCTTAATGGAATAAAGGGTCAAAAGGGAAAAGTATTAAGAGAAATTTCACAGGTCAAGGTGTCTTCACTGTTGATTTGTTTCACTGTTTTAAGTTAATGAATGCAACATCTTTCCAAAAGTCAATGAGTAGTTGTGTTAAATAATCGTCCCTAGTGGGAGGGCTGTTTTAGGTGTGTCACCAAGCTAAATGGCTGTTCTACTAATGTCTGCCCTAATCAAGGTAACCAAGAACGTTAGCAAACTCCTTACACATCTGACCAGTAGCCTGTTCAGAGCGAAAGGGAACCTGATTTAACAACCTAGCTTTCCACTATTCTCAGTTATGACCTTAGAAAAATACATCTCTCTCTGAGTGCAAACACTTTAATTATACACAATTTTTACCTCTAGCTCAGTTTTCCTCCATGTTCTTTTAACTTTCTTTAAAGACCAATTTAATGCACTAATATCTCTGTTCATCAAAGGCCTAGCTTTAACATGAAATCTTCTTTCTTTTTTTCATAGGAGTAATTTTATCATCATATGTTGAAGGCATCTACTATTTCATCTACGGGATAATTAGAGATGTTTATTATATCTAGTGATTTCCAGTTGACATACCTGATGCAGCCCTGACAGAGAAAACAACACCAAGGAGAACTGATATGACAAGAGATGACTTCATGGTGATGAATGAAGCGCTCCTGCCATTAAAGAAAAATGATTCTCTCAGCTCTTGAAATTCACTTTATACCTTTTCATGAGGCGAAGACAAAAGCAAAACGGCTTACCTGGTTCCTGTGAATGAGAGGTGGTTTTCCACAGGGTGATCCAGGGCTTTATAGTCCCACATCACGTTAGCACATTTCAGTCTGATGTGTACTCAACATGCATGGGATAAACTAATCAGCATGTTTGCATTCAGATCTCAATCTATCAGTGTTTGTTCAAGTAGTTTCCAGTGCATCAGTTTAAATGCTTCTAGAATTTCCTCCGGGAAGACAGCCCCGGAAGAAACCCAAACCTTGGATTTGAGTTTGGTGTGCACTATTTTTGTGAATATGAGCAGTAATTAATATGTATTGTATGCTGGTATGGACATTCAAAAATCACCCAGGAATAAATTGGGGAAGGCTGTTCAAACCTGCGGAAAAATTGTTGGTAAGCAACAAGTAGACTTGTACCAACTATATCTGACCAGATTGGCACAGAAGGCAGACAAGGTTTGCATAGATACAACCCATCCACATTCAGTGGAGTACAAGCCGCTCCCTTCTGGTCGTAGATACAGATAACTACAGAACCAAACGAGCAAAAAAACTCATTAATTCCCATCGCAATAACCCAATCAAATAAGAAGTGGGTAGGGGTATGACTGGGGGAGGAATATATGTGCAGTAGTTTAATTTATTTATGTCATTAGGCCTTTTAGGGAAGAGCAACATACTTTTACTTTTTTTTTTACTTTATTCTGTTGATTGATGTGTGTATAAGGTATGTGTTAGATACATAGTGCTGTAGATGTCTGGTTCAATGCTTGTGTTCTGTCACTATGCCTGTACTCTACAACAAATTGCCTCTCTGGGACATTAAATGTCAATGTTTTCTAAGTCTAAGTGAGCACCAAGGACTGACAATACAAGTCATTGACCTAAAGAAGCACTGGCTGACTTTGGTTGCTGGGTAATGAAATAAATGAGCTGTTATTCCGTTAGTGAAGGTCAATAGTAAAGTCACTTATCCTTGAAGGTGCACCTCGTAGTATTTACCGTATTTGCTGTGTTTGATGTAGATAAAATGAAATAAATGGGCTGCTAATCAGCTAGTGAAAGTTACAAGTGAAGTCAGGCCACTTGTATATGTACAGTATATATATATATATACAGTCATTTTTGCAATATTTATACTCAATGGTACGTTTCATGCATTATATATACAGGATATAGTTAAATTATTGAAATGGCAAATGTCAAAAAAAAAAACAGCAGTTCAAAGCCGCACTAATCAGCATCATTTCTATAACCAATAGATCAACTTACTTAGTGTAAATTGAAAGCTGTCGTTCTTTAATAAGAACCCACGGACAAGTACGTAACTCTGCAGTTCCCCTCGACACAGGAGCATTTAAAGTCTTTCGGTCCATTGTTTTAGTTTTACCGCCTGTAACTTTACGGTTAAGGTTCAGTCGCTCATCAGTGTGTAAACCTGCGTTAGCCTAATTTACTTTTGGGGATATTCTTGGGGCAGTGGAAACAAGTTGTAAACAGAGTACTGACAAGTTATTACCTATTAAATGAATATGTCCAACAACCTGTCAAGCTCTGTTCTGGACTCCACCAACTCCTCAAGCAAAAGCTGGCCTTTACACAAGATAATAACTTCTATTTTTGAATCTTTAATGGTGTCAAAGAACAGACATCCTTTAAGAAAAACTAAAAAGTGGGGGATCTTAAATGTACAAAAGTAATGCTTTTTACTGGTGCTTTTCTTCACAGCTTTAAAGTCTTGAAATTGAAAGTCTTGACATTTTTTTAAATTTCTTAATTAAGAATTAAGAATGCATGATTTAATGAACCTCTAATAAAAATAAAAAAACACATTTGAGTATGCATCCACTCCATGTTTAATATACACTTAAGCAGGCCATTTAGGGGAAATAAAAAAAATCATTAGGAGACATCATAATGAGCTTTATTTTCTTTGGAATTGGGAAAATATTCATCCATTGGTCAGTTAACTGAAACCTGGATGAATAAAATTCTCAAAGCAACAATTCAGCAAATAAGGTTATTTATTCTTAACACATTCATTAGTTAGAAGGAAAACATGGGCACAAAGAAAAAAATCTGCAAAAAAGTCCATCAACTCCTGAGGTTTAGAATCCATTTCACATCCCTGCATAAACCACTCTATGATTCTTAATTAGGTAAATAAATACAAAAAAACAGAACACAATGTAACAATTGTTCCAGCTGTCCAACTGCAAATTTCATGACAAGAGGGAGGCAAATGACAACAAAAAAACAGAGCCCTGTGTCCTTTCACTTGCATTACAAATCCTGTATTAGTAGTTACAATGTCATTCCAGAAACAAACTGCAGAGTGAAGAGTTGCCCATGTATCAGAGAACAATTCACCCAGTGGTGACACAGACGGTTGTTTACAGTTCAAACATGTACCATACAGACTCTGCATCCAGTGTTAAAGTGCTCATGTTATGCTCTTTTTCAGGTTAATAGTTGTATTTAGAAGTTATATCAGAATAGGTTTATGTGGTTTAATTTTCTAAAAACCCCATATTATTTTTTAATCACACTGCTGCAACTCGTCTTCTCTTTGTTTTAGCTACAGAGTGAGGCATCACACACTCTTTGTTGGGAGTGGTAATGCACAGTACCTATAGGACTACTAGCCAATCAAAAACAGAGTGTGAGGGCATGCCCTGACATTACCTGGGTAAGGACTACTAGTCAATCAGAAGCAGAGTATGAGGGTGTGCCCTGACAGTACCTGGGTAAGGACTACTAGCCAGTCAGAAGCAGAGTATGAGGGTGTGCCCTGACAGTACCTGGGTAAGGACTACTAGCCAGTCAGAAGCAGAGTATGAGGGTGTGTCCTGACAGTACCTAGGTAAGGACTACTAGCCAGTCAGAAGCAGAGTATGAGGGCGTGCCATGCTAGCAGCTAGGTGAGCAGTGTAACGTGTGTCACAAAGTGACGCATGTTTGTTTCTGAAGGCTGGGCTACAATAGAGCTGTTTGGAGCGGTTTGTGAACATGTTTTCTGTTGGAGATGGTAAGTCACTTTGGGGGGGACTTTGTGTAAACCTTTTACATGCACAAAAAATATATAGAACACAATAAAGGAAAGGGAAAAAGCCAAAAAGCATAATATGAGCACTTTAAAGAAGGAAGGTAGGAAGACATGTGTTGTACCTGTTTCACACAGCTGTGAGCAGGAGAACACTGCATACAGGAGGCTAAAGCAGGAATCCTCCTTTTGATTTTTTTCTTTTTGATTTTAAAAAGGTAGCTTCATTCTATGAAGACCCAAAGGGTTCAATATTAATAATCGTATGAAGAAATACAGACGATATATAGAACCATGAAATTGTGAAATAATTATGATTTATCCTGTGGGAACTATTACATGTCATGCCATGTCATGTTCAAAATATTTCAGTCAGGACCAAAGCGGTGGGCCGACCGACTGCTGGCATACTTATATTGCAATCCCTAAAACAACGCTGCAAAGTTTATTGGATTTTATTACAATTGCATGGTTTGGATCTTGTCTGCATACATTCATACAATTCTTTATTTCATTATGCATTTTTCATTCATGTAATATTAAACACTTTCGGTCTCTATGAAATATATTCATTCTCCAGTTAATTCATTCTCCAGCCAATGAATATAAAGCCATTGCTTTCTTCAGACACGTTAATCCAGGGTTCTCCCTAGAGTACTGCAAGTCCGGTTGATGCCTAGCATTGGAACTTTTTATTTCAATTTAGTTTTAAAGCTTTAGTGCGTAACTTTTTGATATTAACAAACATACGTTACATGCAAGCCATTACCACATGAGTTGCTACAAAGCCAATTAAGAATATCAGCTCCACACAACTTTCTCTGGATTTCTCAGTGTGGCGGTGTTCAGAAGGTTGTGTCGTCCGGTGACTTTCCCACACAGAAACTCGAGTGAAGATATTTAACTCTTCTGAAGAGTCCATGATTTTTCAATCCTCCACGTCCTCCTTGGCTACTAACAACTGCGAAGGCTTGTATCATGTGGAAACAGCATCAATGTTGTTGCCATTACTTAGAATTCCTCATGGGGGAGACAGAACTACGCACTATAGCTTTAAGATGTTTTTTGCCCCTGACGGTTGAAAACATAGCCGTCAGCTTTTAGCACCGACTTAATGTTTGAATGTTTCCAGTGCAAGCACTTCACCATAAATAATTGCTATCTCCACTATCTCCATTACCTCTAATTGCATATACATCACTGGATTGAGGGCAATGATTGTAGGCTGTATACAGTAGTTCATAGATTGTTTAACCAAGACTGTATTACATTTTCTTAAACTAAAATAAATTATAATATTTGGACTTCCCTGCACAATCCCTGCTCAAAATAAGTTTGTCTCTGTTGCCTTGAAGAGCTGCCTGTGTTTAAGACTTGTGTACGCTTCACTGTTTTTTATGTTGTCCTGTAACAAGATATGTTGACATGGGCGAGGACTTGGTTCAATTTTCTATAATTTAGAAGTCATTTATTAAAAGGGAAAAATCTTTTGGCAATAAAATGAACCTCACGTTTCTATGATACATCTGACTGCTAAATTTTTCTTTGACTAAGCGTGCTTGCAGTGACCTTACTGGTATGCCAGGGCAATGACAATCAAACACGATAATTCATTTATTTATCGGATTCCATGTGTAAAAAGATTTTCTTTTAATATATTACATTATAATTTGTCTCTCTATTATAGATAGTGTGATTTGGTCCATTTGTACAATATGAGGATAGGATGTGTTAAAAGCTTTGGCAAAAGTCATGAAGATTCTCTGTTAAGAAGCTCAGAAAAATGAAAAACACAGATGTGACATTTGTGTTATCTTTTATCTGTGTGCGATGTAGCATTTAATAATGGTTTCTATTCTATTCTGTGCAGTCAAGATTTACCTAATAACCTGATGGCTGAAAGTTTCAGTTCAACCGTAATGGAAAAGAATGAGGACTTCAATCAGTTCTCCAATTAAACTTGTTCGAGAAGCCAGCGTTATTTACACATACTCTGTCATTGTACTAGCATGCAGGTACAAAATGAAACGCTGCTACCAAACAATCCATCATTTATCTGACCTCAACTCCTAGCGATAAATTCACTAAAGTTGGTGAAGAAGAATCATTGGTTCTGTTGCCCTGTCCAGTGCTTTTTGTAGAAATAGTTATATGAAGTCATTGTTTCCTATATATTTGTGCCACAGTGTGAACTTTAAGTGCAGACATATGGAAGCTGTAAATTTAAACTTTACGCAATGAAGTGACAATCTGAGACAAATTAAAGTAAAAGCATGAAAACTGAATCTGTGTGAGTGATCTACCTGTAGAAAGATAGTCCTATGACAAACAGGAAGTCCTGAACAGTAAGTCTACAACTGTTTCTGTTTTCATGCTTCTCTTCTTTCTGTGAGAAAGACAAAGTGCAAATAGAGAGCTTTCCACTGATTTATGGCTTTTCAAGGACGTTGAAGTTAAATCACTTCAAACAAAAAGCATTAAAACCAGCAAAAACACTTTAGCTCTGTGCCTCACACTTTCTATAAGCTATGAAAAATGTTATGACCAAGGTCTTGCAGCGTAGGCTGTCTCTTAAGATTTCCTTCTCATCTCTGATGTCCCTTCTGCTTCTTGTTCCTTGCAGGCGTCCTTATCGGCTGACTGGTACCCCGTTTTCCAGTGTCACAGGTGCTGTAGCTGCCGGTGGAGAAATGGGAGAGAAAAGCTCTGGTTCTCCCTCAATACTGGACTTGAATGGTCCGGCTTGGGAGAATTTCATAGGACTGACAGAAATAGATGAAGAAAAAAGAAATTATGGGAAATAAAAGATGGTTGAAATGAAAGAAGCTACATTAAAAAATACTGTTACTTCTCTATGGAAAACAAAGGCAAATGAAATGTATCTTGATGTGTGTGTTACCTGATGGGTGTGCGTGGGCTGCTGTTGTGACGGCGTACAGGTCGAGTTCTGGGTTCGAATGAGAAGCCTTCTTTTAGACTCTCAAGGACTGATGGAGCCACGTAGGTGAAACCCTGATGGAAAAAGAAAATTCCTTCACAGTCAATCATAGAAGGAAAGTTATACCATGTTACTAGCTCTCTCATCAAATTAGGTGTTTGTTTTTTTTAAATACAACATTAAAAAAGAGCACTGCAATGCACCAAAATAGGCATTGAAAAATTAGTGATTAACCATAGATGTGTTTGGCAAAGGACAAAAAAAACAAAATTAAAAAAAATCAGGAAACAATACGGCGCACCCGGCTCAAGCAAACAGCTAACACTTACCAGTCCCACCAGGATTTTGTGGACTTTATTTGAGATTGGGTGGGAGCTTTTGTAAACAATTGCAATAAAAGATCCAAAATATGTGTATGTTTGTTGCAGTGAAGTTGCGGGAGTTTTTTTTTTTTTGTATAGTCCTTAAAAAGAGAATAAAACTACTCTGGGCTGACCTTACCAAAAAGGCTCAGGAGGATGCAAATATGATATAATATGATAATGGATTTAAGACTTATTATTATTATTAATTTATTATTAATAATATGCTGCAGAGAGCCGACAAGATTGAAACAGCAGCTGCTTCAGTGAGATCACAGTAAAAAACGTTACAGCGTACACTGATGTTAAATGTATACAGGTTGGCAGAACGGTCTGAAATGTTTTGCATTGTCTTTCGCTATACGTTTGTTGATAAATGTGAGCTGTTCGAGTCACACACGTCTTGTTAAACAAGGAAATTAATATGGCCGCATACGTGTGACGTCAACCCGTTCTCATTCCCGCTTGGCCAGTGGCTCTCAGAGTGCACGTGGGACTGCTGGGATTGGCTGAAGTCGCTGGAAACTCCGGTTATTGGTCAAATTTGTGAAAAAGTTGCGGCGATTGGTCAAAATTGCGAGTCGCAACACAGTCACAGTGATTGGTTGAATTTGCTAAATCCTGGAGGGACTGACTTACAGCTAAAGTTAGTGTTGGCCACTACCTCTCTGCACTGCCGAAAATATTCTGCTACGTCGCTTCAACTTACATTGCCAAAAAACGTTGACAGCGGTGAGCGGTTATTATGTTTATGACCCGTGCCTTGCGCACAGATTTGCATGATTTACGAGTGACTGTCACTACTCGATGTAAGTTGCACATGCTTAGATTTAAATAGTTTACGCGGCATAACGTACTGAAATTTGTGAAATCCATGAAATAATAAACTTTTATTACAAACAATAACAGAAGATGGAAATCATTTAAAAAAAAAACGTAGCTATCTATGATTGATTGCTAACGTTACAGTGAGGGGAAAAAAGTATTTGATCCCCTGCTGATTTTGTACATTTGCCCACTGCCAAAGCAATGATCTGTCTATCATTTTAATGGTAGATCTATTTGAACAGTGAGAGACAGAATAACAACAAAAAAATCCAGAAAAACGCATGTCAAAACTGTTATAAATTGATTTGCATTTTAATGAGAGAAATATGTATTTGACCACTCTGCAAAACATGACTTAGTACTCGGTGGCAAAACCCTTGTTGGCAATCCCAGAGGGTAGACGTTTCTTGTAGTTGGCCACCAGGTTTGCACACATCTCAGGAGGGATTTTGTCCCACTCCTCTTTGCAGATCTTCAAGTCATTAAGGTTTTGAGGCTTGGCTAGATTAGATGATACTTTATTCATCCCCCATTGGGGAAATTCCTTTATTACAGCAGCAGCAGTTTCCTACAGTAAAAAACTCTAAACTTCAGATCCCTCCACAGATTTTCTATACAGATTTTAAGGTCTGGAGACCGGCTAGGCCACTCCAGGACCTTAATGTTCTTCTTGAGCCACTCCGTTGTTGCCTTGGCCGTGTGTTTTGGGTCATTGTCATGCTGGAATACCCATCCACAACCCATTTTCAATGCCCTGTGTGCTCCTAATCTCAGCTCGTTACCTGTGTAAAAGACATCTGGGAGCCAGAAATCTTTCTGATTGAGAGGGGGTCAAATACATATTTCTCTCATGAAAATGCAAATCAAGTTATAACATTTTTTGACATGCGTTTTTCTGGATTTTTTTGTTGTAATTCTGTCTCTCACTGTTCAAATAAATCTACCATTAAAATTATATTATATTATAATTGGGCAAACGTACAAAATCAGCAGGAGATCAAATACTTTTTCCTCCACTGTAGCTGAAAACGCCATTCAAGTGACAACCTTTGTTGTGTTTGATTGCTAACTCACTGCAGTGAACCAAATTCATTAAGTAGGTAAATTTTACTGTATTGAAATTACAGAAGTCTCTCGTTAGCATCTTGTAGGCTACTTGTCGCAAAGTGACGCATGCACAACTCACATCTGGACTCGACTTAAATCAGGAAGTGACAGAGCTTCCTTTTCAGGTGGGAAAATCCAGATTTCCGAAATAATCCAGAAGAATCACACCCCTAAATAACTATTTGTTTCCAGTAGACTGTGGCTTTCAGTATAAAGAAGAAGAGAATCTCACAGCAAAGGCCAGCTCTGCACTGTGGCTGAGTGTGGTATCGTCTGGACTGTCCACTGGTGTCTGTCTGGTAAATCTGGTGTCAAACTGGCTTACATCCTCGTCCGATTGCTAGAGACAGATGGGAAAACAGAGGTAGCCAAAAGGTTAAGTGTGTAAGTATGTATTGTGAACATGAAGAAGGTGTACAATAGGTGGTAGTTGAGAAGAAAGAACTTAAAAATAACAATATTTGCTGAATTGACTCTACTAACCCATAACCAGCATCCGAAAATCACCATGGCCAAACCCACTAGACACCATTTAAATAAACAACACTTTTAGCCTGTATAGAGCCATCATATTTTCACATGTAAATGAGTGAATTAAGGGTTTATTTCAACCAAACCAGAGTGATTGTTGGAAGAGTGGAAGGACGAACCAAGACGGCTTTTGATAGATTTATTTTGTTTCTCCCAGCTTTGAATTATGTATTTTTATGATGATAAAATTACGGTTTATTTAAATGGAGTCTGGCGGGTTTTGCAATGGCAATATTTCAGTTTCATAATAAACAAAAAGTATCTTGTCAACCTCTGTAGCGAGTTAGTGGTAAATAGCACCTTTTGTGGACATAAATTGACGGTGCGTATTTGGCCAGTACTTAATACTGGATCAATTTATTTTTTTTTGTGATTAATACATTTTATTTTTTAAAGATTATTTTTTGACGGCACCCCTTCATTTTTCCATCCTCTTAAAATAATCTGTCTCGCTATCATTACATTAGTCTTGAACCAGCTTATACTGGACCATTTTTAAAGACTGTTACCATCAGTCACTTAACACACAGAGATGTGGGAAACAGGATCCTGGATGATAAAATAATGGGCTCAAAATAACAACTGATATTGACCTACCAGTCGTGGCTTGTATGGCGGCTCCACTGCCTTGTTGAGCAGGTCAGTCCAATTGATATGCCTGAAGAACGGATGTTTCTGCAGTGGAATAAAATGCCTAATTTATATTTATATTGTTTATGAGATCTGGTTTTGCTTATAACTGGGCAGCATTTCAATTTTGTCACTTTCATTTCAATACTATATATTGTACATTATTTAACTGGCACTCAACACCTTGTCCGTCTTTCTCCACAGCCATTTATAACAGGCCAGTGCATCTATGTGAAATCTACATTGCTTTTAGACCTCCACTGGTGAAGATTGTTTTTAAATAACTAGAGGAGCAAAGGATGATTGATTAGTTGTCATCTTAATTGACACCTAATGAGACCAGCTATGTTATGATATAATAATAATAATAATAATAATAATAATAATACCACATACTAATAATCATATATATATATATATATATATATATATATATATATATATATATATATATATATATATATATATATATATATATATATATATATATATATATATATATATATAGCCAACAATTCTGGTAATTGTTTAATCGGTTTGAGTCCTTTTTTATAATGAAAAAGTTAAAATTCTCAGATTCCAGCTTCTCAAATGTTAATATGTTCTAGTGTCTTCTCTCCTCTGTGACAGTAAACTGAATATCTTTGAGCTCTGGACAAAACAAGACGTTTGAGGACATCATCTCGGGCTTTGGGACAAACTAATCCACATTTTTCAGCATTTTCTCACATTTTATAGACCAAACGACTAATCAATTGAGAAAAATTAATTGACAATTAAAATAATTGGTATTTGCAGCATGTTATTTATAACATCTTCATTATATCTTAGGTGCCTTTACATATGGATTTGGTGAACTTGGATTTGTACTAGCTTGTCCAGTCAGGGAACCCATGTTAACGCCAGGTAGAAAGCTAACATGGTCTATTGGAGAGTGAGTGTGATTGAAAAGGTTACTGCCGTTAGATACCTGGATTTCAGCACAATCCGCCTTACTGGAGCCAAGTCTTTGGGCTGGATTCTTCTTCAACAGCTGGAAAAAAAGAGCTGTGCATGTCACTATTAAGACTGATGATTGGGTGCACCAGAGTTTTGAAAATAATAAATCTCTTCTTTGAATATACAGAATAAATCTACTTTCATAACTTTGTTTTTAATGAGCAATCATACCAAGTAAATATCAAAACTAAAAGAAGAGAGCGACAGATTAATGAATCCATCACCACTGACTGTAATGCAATCAAAGTATCAAACTGTAGGTGATTTGGATCTACTTTATTTTTCATGTTAATGATAATGAATCCAATATTTGCTAGAATACTGGTGATACTCAAAACTAATATTAATATTCACATTTTAAATGTCAAATTAAAGAGAAATAAATAGTTAACTGTGTAGTTAACGTGTTATTAGTGTTTCCTAGTGTCCCTAGGCAACAGAAGCAACAGACGTGTGTGATGTTGCAACAGAAGCTTCTGCCTAACATTAACAAAAAACCAACAGGGAAGTTGTAGAGCGGCCTCTGGTGGACAAACTATGCAACGCCGAAGCTTATAACATGGTTGACAGTCCGTTTTTTTTTTTTTTATATTAATTTATCAGAATCATTTATTTGTCATTATAAAGGATTCTGATGAATAAATATTTAAAAAAATATATACTTTTTTTAAATCAGCCATTATAAATGGTGGAAAGCGGTCGCACAATAGCTGAAATGTTGCATAGCGTACAAACAGTGTTTAAACTTACCAACCAAATAAAATATTGACTTCTTTGGAAATAAGATTTTCCAGTTTTGATTTGTTTTTACAGTCATATTTTTTGGTAAAAGTGATCTTTCTACATGGCAAATAATTTACTAGTAAGTGTTGTAGAGTCATAGAAACAGTTATGACATGCATGCTGCTCATTCTGTGTAATTGAATCTAATTGAAAGGGGCATGTTCAAAATAATAACAGTGTTGTGTTCAATTAGTGAGGTGACTGATTCTGTGGAAGGAAGGAAAACGATGTTGTGCATGTTGGTTATAGTGCATTTCACAATGAAATACTCAGCAAATGGGTTGTTCTGAGGAACAGCGGACTTTGATTAAAAGTTGATTGGAGAGTGGAAAACATAAAGAAGTGCAGAAGTAAAGCAAAACCTTGAGACATTTTTCCATTTCTACAGTTAATGTTGGAGTTTGTAAAGAAAAATGCAAATACTGCTATTTTTTTGAACAGTCTAATATTCCTTTTTCTTCACTTTCAATTTTGGTCATGTTTTTAATTTGGAATTGAATGTGCAGTGTTCACAATGCATTGATGTTATGGAATTAAAATCTATTCTAAGGACTTTGAGCATTATTCACTTTTTTTCTTTTTCTTTTTTTTTTTTTTTAAATCAAAAGAAAGAATCAGAATTGTTCAAATCCTAATGATGCCCAACCCTAGTCCTTTTAGGAGTAGCTCAGTGTGTAGTAGGAGCAAGAGAGAGTGACAGTGGATGCGCTCAGAGCAGAGGCAACATTAGCAGTAAAGTTGTACAGTAGTAGTAAATGTACAGTGTAACCACGAGTGAGAAGGAACTTCAGCACTGAAGGCAAAACAAGTCTCCCCTGTGCCTACCGCCCATGGTATGGAAGCTGAAGAAGGAACAGTTAACACAGGCTGTGTGTTTTCACATTTCATATTAACTAATAAATAAAATCAAACTTCCTTCTACATAAATTAAACTTTGTTTTTGTTGCATTAGGTCGGCCTGCACAACATTTAAAAAAAAGAAATTTAGAAGCTATTTAAAATGTGCAGCAGTGAGAGAGGTGAAATATTTTTTTAGCAAACTATGTGAAGATTAACTGACACTCGTTTGATTGCATCATTTCCATTAGCAGTTGTTGAAAATAACAACATGGATTTATGTCTAGTTGTAAAGCCAAACACATTATTTGTAAGACAACTAATCATCAACTAAAATGTACAATTGTGACAGCCCTATCTATGAGTGACAAAACAATGTACAAAATGTTTCTCTGCCAATGTTACTTGAATTGCAAGAAAAGAACAAAACAATGATGTAACTCTAAATTTGTTCTAATTTGTGTCTGTGTGTGTCTGGTTTACAGACCTTCTTGATAAGGTCCCTGGCATCGATGGTCAGGTATGGGGGCAGATTGAGTTTACACTTCAAGATCTTATCGATGGTCTTCTTCCTGTTTCCAGCTGTGAATGGAGGCTGGAGGAGAATCACAGGAGGGAGTCAGTACTTAGTAAAGCAGATCACAACTACTGGTTTCCCTTATCTGTAATCAATCACAGCAGTAACCAGCATCTCTAATAAAGTATTACTTAACATTTTACAGTAACATTAGGCTTGGGGGACAGCAAAACATACCCGCAGACATTTACTAACCCTTTTAAAGTTTCTGTACTTGAGTTGTGTTAGTTTAAATTAATAATGTTGAACTTCTTTCTTTCTCCTTTCTTACAGCTAGCCAGTCTGTGTAATAGGGTGAGGGGTGGAGACCTCAAGCTCAACCAGCTACTCTTTCACAATAAAGAGAAGCAGATCAGGGTGATCTGGGCATCCAGTGCATCTGTCTCCCTTTAGAGGTACTTCGTGCATGAGCCTCCATGATTCCTCATAATTAATTACTATTCTTTCTCACAGTTCTAACTTACTGATCCGGTCATCATATCGTACATCAGGGCCCCAAGGCTCCACCAGTCTACTGCTCTGTTGTGACCTGACCTGGTCAGGATTTCTGGAGCCCTAGTAAACAAAAAGATACATAGAGAAAGGAGACACAAACACACACAAACACACAGTACAGAAATTAAGTTAGTTATCAGGGTAAAAAATGTGTTAGGATGTGTATGTGACAGGGCATTCAAAACATATTGATTAAAACTGCTATTTTAAAATTTCTGTATTAGAAATTGAACTACAAAACTTTGCATTATTGTTACAGAGTGTATAAATGATGTGTGTGTGTGTGGTGTTACCCACATGTACTCTATGGTGCCACAGAAGGTGTGTGTAACAGATCCATCATGAATCGATTCCTTACATAGGCCAAAGTCAGTTAGCTTGATGTGTCCTTCATAAAGAAAAAAAAACATAATACTATCACAGAATTATGTCTCAACAATGACGCAAAGGGAAACAGGAAACACGGTTCTCACAATCATTAGCCAATTTTAGGGTCATAGTTGACCAAATTAAAATATTCAAAAGTATTTTATAGAGTGATGAGATAAAAATTCAAAGGTCATACTTTAGAATAACAAAATCCTGGAAAAAAAAACTTCAATTTCAAAGCTGCAAAGTTGAATTAAAGATTTTAAGAGCCATATTTTAATTTCAATAAATCTAGATATGTTCCTATGGAAACACTTAGGAGCGTTAATTCAGCTACAAGGTCACATTTTATTTACTGGGTTTTACAAGTGATCCAGTTGATCAGTTTTTACCACAGATTGTATATAAAGCGTCTCCACTTCCTCCCACAGTACAACAGGGATGTCTCCCCCATACACCCGCACAACCAATCACAAGTCAATCCCAGTTGTCAATTCTGATGTTTCACCCCAGCATCAAATAACTCATAAAAAACAAAGTTATCAGAAAAATGAACACGTGAACAAACATCAGAATGATAAGAACTACCTGAAATGACTATAACCATCTTTGGGAAAAAATGTATTTGAGGTGTACTTTGAC
Source organism: Etheostoma perlongum (assembly GCA_026937815.1). NCBI lineage: Eukaryota > Metazoa > Chordata > Actinopteri > Perciformes > Percidae > Etheostoma > Etheostoma perlongum. The sequence goes on from CM049372.1 coordinate 5,677,414, forward strand.
TTTTGTTTGGGCTATGTCTACCATGGATGGGGTGGGATTTATGACCGATACTGCAGCCAGCCACCAGAGGGTGATTGGGACATTATGGCTTTACTTGCGAGGGTCTATGCTGTTTGTGCTCAAAAACAATTACACACTACACATGAATGACAAAAATGTCAGCACCCCCAACCAGTGCATGTGAGCCGAGTGGAGCAGTGAGAATTTCCAATCCTTGCTCACGGAGCAGTTTGGACCCTCAAGAGATAAAAGCTGTTTCCAGAGAAGTTAAAAATGAAATAAGGAAAGCCAAGTCTACGTTAAAAAATAAAACTAAAAACCCGTTTGGCAGTGTTGACCTCAGAGGAGCCTGGAGAGGTATAAAATCTATGGCATCCATTAATCAGTCTTCCTGTGAGCCCAAGCAGGTAATCAATAGAAATGGTGCAGACAGTGCTGACTTGGCTAATGTCTTTAATTCTCTTTTTTTCGTTTTAAAAAGGACAGATTTTGAAGATATTTGCCAACTGCAAGAGTCTTTGGTACCTCTCAAATACTTTGTGATATCCCAGGAAAGTGTCAACATTATTAAAGAAGGTGAATACTGGCCCTGACTATCCGTGGATGCACCCTGAAGTATTGTGCTGACCAGCTCAGTGGGGTTCACAACACTTTTTCAGATGTGTAAGGACTGGAGTCAGATACCAATAATATGGAAAACATCTACTATAATACTTCCGAAATCTAGCAAACCCAAATAACTGAATGATTTCTGACCAGTTGCATTGACTTAACATCACTTGTAATGAAAAATGTTGTGAAAACATTTTGTTGCCTGCCTCACTGATGGCAAACTTGATCCATTACAGTTTGCTAATCAAGCAGATAAAAAGGAGTGGACGATGTTATTTATTTTAGACATAAAGTGTATAAAACCTAGAAAAACCCAAATCTCATGCCAGAATTTGATTTCTTTATTTGATTTTTCTTCAGCTTTTAATAAGATGCAGCCTCATATTTTAATTGAGTGGCTTGCCTCTTATTTTAACTTACCTGATCAGATCTTATTAATGTTGTGAATGGTCACGGGTGAAATATTATCACCTCAGGGCTGTGTACTCCCCCCCCCCCCCTTGCTTTTCCCAGACAGCTGTAAGACTTCTGAAGAGGGCAGCTACCATGTGGAAATGTGAAATGTTCTGATGACACTGCCCTACTGTCTCTTCTTTAGTGGGCAGAATCAGGGCATGCCTGCATCTTATCAGCATTTTTTCCCTAAGGTGTGATGACAACTTCCTGGAACTTAATGTTACAAAAACTAAATAGTTAATTATTGATTTTAAGAGGAATAGTCTCAAGCTTCATTCCAGCATCATCCATGGTTGAAAACATTGACTCATAAATACGAGTCTAAATCATGAATTTGATAAAAATACAGAGTCAATTTTTAAATCAGGACAACAAAGAATACACTTGGTGCAGTCTGGTGGTGAAGTCTTTTTTTGTCTCTCAGTAAATTGTATGTAGCATTTATCATTCCTTTAATGGAAGTCCTTTAACTTTTTCATTTATTTGCTGGTTTCGTGGATTGCCTGCAAAAAGCAGGAGTAGCCTCATTAACGTTGTAAAGATCTGCTCTAAGATCACTGGACTTCAGTTACCAGACCTGAGCTCCCTCTGGAAGAAACAGGTAGTCCAGCAGGCTAAGAGAATCATGGGTAATTCTGGCCATGCTCGTTTCTTGTAGATTCTCTTTAATGCCATTAATGCTATCTTGTGCCCCACCCCCCATGTAAAACCATCAGATACTTGAATTCCTTCATTCCTGCCATTGAGCTCTTAAATGCTGCTGATGGCAGCAACCTGTAACATCCAGAGCTTGTAATTCTGGGGAAGCATAATGCTTTGATTTATGTATTTATTACTTCACTTAAAGTGGATTATTAGATTAGATTAGATTAGATTATACTTTATTCATCCCACAGCGGGGAAATTCCCTTGTTACAGCAGCATTTTCTACAATAAAAGCAAAACAAACAAACACAAGTAAACACACAAACAAACAGGTAAACAACAGACAATGAGCAGAAGGTATGGCTGAATGTAAAGTGGCGTCAAATAAAGGTATTGTAAAGCGGTTGCCATAGTACAGGAAACAATACTGCAGTGTAAGTGAGTGATGTTACAATTAAATTGAACATATAATTAAAATAATATAGCAAAAGTAGGTAACCATAATATAAATTATATTTACCTGTGACCATAAATAATATTGAAAAAGTAATTACTTGGTTGTATATTTATTATTTAGCAATCTGTGTGTGCTTTGCTGCTCTTGCCTGGTTTACCTATTTGTTGACCTGCTGCTAGTGACATGTTGGTTGACTGAATGATTGCGATGGGTTTATTCTGCTTTGTTTGTATTTCATGTGACTGGTTGACTGCAAAATTGAATTCCCCTTTAGGGATAAATAAAGTTGTTTGAATTGAATTGAACATTACCTTGGTGATTAAGCATGATGTTTTCAGGTTTGAGGTCCCGGTAAATAATCCCGTTGGAGTGGAGGTGACCTAGCGCCAAAGTGATTTCTCCTAGATAGAAACTACACACAGACATAGATGATGCAAGTTAGTTATATGAGAGAGGTGGCCTAAACTGCAAAAGTAGGACTAACTAGACATGAAACAATGCATCATGATCATGCTTCAAGGGATACTTTGCAGATTTCAATCCATAACGGGCCACACTATACAAGACCATGTCCAACAATATATCCATAATAGCGCAAATATTCAAACCGCAATTCCAATGAAGTTGGGACGTTGTTTAAAACGTAAATAAAAACAGAATACAATCATTTGCAAATCCTTTTCAACCTATATTCAATTGAATACACTACAAAGACAAGATATTTAATGTTTAACCTGATCAAGTTTGTTTATTGCAAATATTCACTCATTTTGAATTTGATGCCTTCAACAAGTTCCAAAAATGCATGCTAATCACTGTGTTATATCATCTTTTCTTTTAACAAAAATCAATACGCATTTGGGAACTGAGGATATTTATTGTTGCTTTGTAGGTGGAATTCTTTCCCATTCTTGCTTGATGTACGACTTCAGCTGCTTAACAGTCCGGGCTCGCCGTTGTCATATTTTGACCTTCATAATGTGTCAGTTTCCATGGGAGACAGGTCTGGACTACAGGCAGGCCCGTCTAGTACACGCGCTCTTTTACTCTGAAGCCACGCTGTTCTAACAAGTGAAGAATGTGGCTTAGCATTGTCTTGCTAAAAGAAGCAGGGACGTCCCTAAAAAAGATGTTGCTTGGATGGCAGCATATGTTGCTTCAAAACTTGTATGTGCCTTTCAGCATTTGTGGTGACTTCACAGATGTGCAGGTTACCCATGCCATGGGCACTAACACCCCCCCCACACCATCACAGAAGCTGGCTTTCGCACTTTGCGCTGATAACAATCTGAATGGTCTTTTTCCTTTTTGGCCCAGAAGACATGACGTCCATGATTTCCAAAAACAATTTCAAATGTGGACTCGTTAAACCATCTCAGATGAGCTCGGGCCCAGAGAAGCAGGCTGCGTTTCTGGGTGCTGTTGATCTATGGCTTTGCTTTGCATGGTAAAGTATTAACTTGCATTTGTAGATGTAGCAACCAACTGTGTTAACTGACATTGGTTTTCCAAAGTGTTCCTGAGCCCATGTGGTAATATCCTTTACATAATAATGTTGGTTTTTAATGCAATGCCGCCTGAGGGACCCAAGGTCACAGGCATTTGATGTTGGTTTTCAGCCTTGCCGCATACGTGCAGAGATTTCTACAGTTTCTCTAAATCTTTTGGTTATATTCTGTGTACTGTAGACAATGAAATCCCTAAATTCCTTGCAATTGTACTTTATGGAACTCAGCTGTTCACAAAGTGGTGAAACTCGCCCCATTCTCGCCTGTGAAAAACTGAGCCTTTTGGGGACAATAAAGTGTATCAGTTTGAACATTAAATATACTGTCTGTGTAGTGCATTCCATTAAATATAGGTTAAACATTATTTGTAAATCATTGTATTCTGTTTTTATTTACGTTTTACAGAACTTTCTAACTTCATTGGAATTTGTATGTCAACGAGACAAACAAGCCTGCTGCACCTTCCTCCTTCTCTAGCATTATATAAAATACAGAGGTGTTTTACCATGGAACAAATACCTACACCTGACATGCAGCTCATCCTCCCTACCTGTATACAAAAAAAAAAAACTAAAAGAAAAATTATGTTCAGTGTAGCGTCCTGACTGGCAACTATTGAAATGATTTACCAGCTTCAGCTTTTCTATCTAAATCTCCTGCTTTTTTCTGTAATCATATCATCAGTTTATTATTATTTATAGTCCTATTTTTATTGTAAATTATGTTCTAATGAACCGGTGAGGTTTCACTACAAATCTATATATCTCTAAGTATAAAAATACTAATTTGCAGCATTTGCTGGTTTTCCAGATTATTGTGAAAGCATTTACCCGGGGATATGTGTCCTTACCAAGCAGTGTCCTCCATGAAGATGCCTTCCTTCTCCAGCTGCATAAACAGCTCCCCTCCTAGTGATAAACCGTACAGATGGGTCAGTGGCATTAGATAATCTTCCTCCTATCCATCCCTCTTTTTCTCCCTCCACCTCTTCCCTTTCTATACCTTCAAACAACCGTATGGCTATAAATGCTAAAACCTAAGGTACTGTATCTCATAAATAGGTGTATGTGCACAAACACTGGTCCGTGGCATCTGTCTCTCGTATGTTTTTACCCTCCATATCCATCAGTTCCTCCCTTCGTGCCACTGTCTTACCAATCAGACACTCCAGTATGAGGTAGAGTTTTCCCCCAGTCTGGAAGGCGTAGAGCAGATCCACGATGAACGGGTGCCTCACCGTCTCCAGGATCTCCCGCTCTGCTCGTGTATGGGCCGTGTCTTTAGCATTACACACTATCTTTGCCTAAAGACCAATAAAAGACAAGTGGGCACAGTACAGCATTGAAAAAAGGCAAAAGGAGGGGAGACAAAAAAGGAGGAAAAATAGAGAGAAGGGAAGAGAATGAGAGGCAGGTGAAGCATGGTGTGGAGAGAAAAGCATGACGAAAACATGGAACTTCATGTTCCGTTTGTCCTACATTGTGTGTAAGGAGGAAAATGTGGACTGAGAAAAAGTACCTTTTTCAGGACCTTCATGGCAAATATTTTGCCCATCTGAGCACCCTGAACCTTCCTCACCTGGAAAACCTGAAAAAAGACATTTTGTTACCAGTTGTGACAGCAGTGAGCACTCACACGTGTGGGTGTACGATCCTGGCAGGCATCTAGTGTAGTTGGAACTACCGCAGAAGCGCATTTGCATACTTTGAGAATGTCTGTCTGTTTGTTTGTTGCCGCAATAGCGTCACAACTATGCAAGATGCAGTAACAAGACTTTACAGGTGCATAGTTGAGATGAATATTTAAGCAGTTTGAAAATAGGTGGGATCTGAGCAAGGGAGTCAGAAGTAGGGGGTAGAAAGTAAAGAAGGGGACATTGGCCTTCCCACACTTTACGACACTGGCACAACTTGGCGTCCCATCCCATCACAGGATGGTTTCTAGTTTTAATATGCAAAACATATCAATCAATTAATAACATGTAATCACGCAGTAAATTAAGTAAAAGTAAAAAATTTAAACAATACACAAATTGGAAGATCTGCGGTTTTATGTGGCCGGCTGTGGCTCAGTGGTATGTCGAAGTGCCCTTGGGCAAGACGCTGAACCCTGAGTTGTAAAATGTGTATTGAGGACAAATATGAGTATTGTGTGTATCTGATGAGCAGGTGGCACCTGAAAAAAGCTCTTTAAGTGGTTGTTGAGACTAGAAAAGTGCTATACAAGAACAGTACATTACATTACATCCCAGCTCATCTAGTCTGCATGTTGAAGTGTCCAAAGGCATGATGTTAAACCCCAAGTTGCTCCCAAAGGATGTTCAAATGTGCAAATCATGATTGGCACCTTGCATGGCAGCCTTGACCATCAGTGGTTGTATGTAGCATGTCGCTATTTACCATAAAAAGTAACTAAGATTAGGACTGTGCTGAAAGAGATATGTTATGTGGTGTTGAAACAGATGTGAATGAAACAATGAACATTATAGAATGCTGTGTTTTGGAATTACTTTTAGTAGTACTGTATTTATGAATAAAGATGTCACCTTAAAAACAGATGTCAAATGTGTACACCAGCTTGCACACCACGGTGCTCAATCACACACACACACCTTGCCATAGGCTCCTTTTCCCAACACAGTAAGCAGCTCAAAACAGTCAGGTCCAACTCTCTCACTGTCTCTGTTGACACTTTCACTGGTCAACTCCACCTCCTCTGTCTGCACACTGGGATAGCATGACACAGAAAAATTAGCAGTAATGCTATAAAAACCTTTGTACTATATCAGTATCCATTTTTTTTTAGATATATATAAATATAAACTTACTTATCTGGTTCTGTCACAGTGAAGTCACAGACATCATCCTACAGATGGGAAACAGCAAGATAATGAGTTTGAACAATGTTAGAAAATTAAGTCCATTTTCATAAAGGGCTACTTGTTAAAGGTTATAATGCAGCTCTGTGCCATCCTTGTGTGGGCAGTGTATTTAGATTATAACAGTTTTTGGCTTACCTCCCTCGCCACAGTGCACCGTTCATCTACACAAATTGCCCACACTGCTATGACACAGAGCTGGATTTAACTCAGCAAAATATCTTAATTTTTGTGTGTACCACAGCCAAATGTGCTTTAAAACACAGAGATGTATTCCACGTAGAACTAATGTGTTTGTGGCAATGTACCCAAGCTTGACTTTTATTAACATGTGTACATTGTGCACAGAGACAAGTATTATACAGTCAAAACATTTCTAAAGCAGAAACAACCTCTGATGAGGCAAATGATTTGTTTTCTCATTCCTGAGTATTTCAGGTAACTGATAAGCAGTAGTCTTATCAATGTCTGGGGGATACAGACCTCTGTATCACTGATGTCCTCAGTCTCCAAGTCTATGTCGAACACTCCTGCCATCCTGAAACAGAGATTGCAAAGTCAAACAAGTCTGTGTTTCATTCAACCACAGGCTCATTAACACGTAACCAATGAAGAATATAACATTTATTTTATCTTATTAGTGTATCATGCTGATCAAGGACAATTTAGTCTTTTCTATTTTACCACCTACGATTTTTTTTTCTAAGGATCTACTTAAGTTATAGGACCACAAACAAACAACTGACCCAGTGTTCCAAGAAACGTTGAAACATAACCTGCTGGTTGAGTTTTATGTTAAACATGTGGGTTTGCCTGAATTTAAAATAACACCCAAAACATAACGACAAGCCTAGCCTAGTTGCAGTTTACGTCCCAACTTCCCCCGTAACGTCACCCTAACCCTATCCTAACTTAACCACTCGAGTTCAAATGTCTAACCCCAGCCAATCGAGCTGATTCGTAGAACGGGTCTTGGCGTGGCCATAGTGGAATGTGGTACACTAAACTGCACGTATGCCAGCCTATAGCCTCTCCACCAAATAGTTAACATTACAGCTAACGTTACACCCTTCAGGTTAAACTGACATTGACAACAGTGTATCTGTACACAAGTTAAGTAGCTACGTCTCATAATCAAATCCTAAAATAGCTAGCTTAACTTTTCACAATCGCGTGCTAGCTCTTCGGGTTGATACCAAAACAACATGTTAGTGTAACCAATGTTTCATCAGACTGCTTTAAGTTTTCGTCCACAATTAGACTGGTTAAAACTGGCTGAAAACAGTAAATGTGAGCCAACATTACGTTGACAGCTGTTCTGACAGGTAGCGCGCTAACAAACATGCTAACGTTAATGCTAGCTGGGGTTTCACCTGTGAACGCTCCTTCATTCGGGGGTTCCTTATCCAGTACGCAGTAAAATAGTTTAAAAACCAAAGCAGTTTTTATACACTAACAGCTGCGACCGCCATTTCTTTTGTTATACTTATGTCAACTAACCAGCAACAATACACGAAACTATTTAGGTTCCCTTCATTCTTCTACTATATAGTCCGTAGTCTCCGGTCCAGATTGTTCCGAGTTGTCGCTTGTTGTCGCTGAGCGCACCGAGCGGACCTGTAACCGCTACGTCTTCTTCTTCTGTGTATTTTAACGGCGGTTTGCATCCATTGCGTTGCACTACCGCCAACTATTGGTGTCCCATTTCACCTACAGCTGCCAGCTAGTTACTCAGATTATAATCAGATACCTCCTGCCTTGTCCACCTTCTCCACATTCCAATCCAGTTCCCCTCAATCCTGCTCTTCTCATTCCCTCCATCATGATCGTTCTCTCTAACATAAAGTATATTTCCTACATTCAGTTAAAACATGTTGCACAGTTTATGTTTTTTGACATGTATTACACAACCCTGTTGGATGTTTCCCCATGAAAAAGCGTACTATTTAAATAATTATGCCTGATTCTAATTCTGATGAGGACAGTCTCCTCTTTCCTTTTTCCTCCTCCTCTCATTACATCAACAACAGCATTTTGGATGTTACATAAATGTCTTCCCTTTTGTTGTTGTTCCCAGGGCTGTTGCCACTTTTTTAATTTCCTTCCACACAATGCTCTTTCCTTCTGTTTTGTTATATATAATATAATAATATAATAACGGTGTCTATGTTTCCCCTCCTCATAGCTTGCTTGGCTAGCTTGTCCACCCTCTCATTACCCAAAATGCCTATGTGAGCTGAAACCAACATATATGCAATATTAATACCTAGTCTTCTTATTCCTGCATGTGCTGTCATGATTTCATAGAGCAAATCCTGTCGAGTAGATGTTTCTGATCTTAGACTGTACAGACTTTACAGACAAGGGCCTTCTTTGGTCTATAGTGTTCCACCCATTCCAGAGCCATCAACATAGCATGTAGAGAAACTGGTAACAAATTTGATGTTCTTCTACAGTCTTCCCCTCTGTAACTTGGGACTACAATAGCAGATCCAGTGTTTCCTGTTTCTGGATCCTTTGATCCATCTGGGAAGATTTGCACATTATATTTAATTTCTTCATATTCATAAAATTCACTCACCAGATCTACTCTCTTTACTCGCCTTTAATTAATTCCACATCCACTATCATATCAGCTACACAGGCACCACAGGCTATATTACAGTTTGAGCAAACTTAAGTCTCTTTCCATTGCATGCCCCATCCAACCAAAGCTCAATTTCTGTGCTCTTTCTCTCTCCCAGGAGTTCGGTACACTTTTTACTGGATGAGCCTCTTCATGTCCCCTCAAATTTATCCAGTAATTTGTCCTAAATTGACATCGACAGAGCTTTAATGGCATTTCTCCTGCTTTAAATTGCAAGGCGATGACGTTCTAACTGCCCCCATACACACTCAAAGCCTGAGTCTGAACCCCATCCAGGCCCTCAAGCACAGATTTGGCAGCTAACCTATATACTACAATTCTATAGTCCAGCCTTGACCTGATTATAGCTACATATACATTTATCTCATTGCTTCAAAGTCAGCTGCTCATTTTAGCCCTCATGACATTGATCACTTTTTTTATTGTTATTGTCACCTGTCTCACATGTTCTCTCCATATTAATTGAAAGTGCCCATATTATGAAAAAAAGCACTTTTTTCTGGGATTTAGGATGTTATTTTGTGTCTCTGGTGCTATCCATGCTGTTTTGAGTGAGATACGGTTTCTGAATGTCCTCTGCCTTTAGTCTCCGGGTGAGCTGTTCAAAATCTGCACGACTTTCTACGTCACTTCAGAGAACAGAACAGAGCCTTCAGCCGCTCGGCTCCCCAGCTCTGGAACTCACTCCCACCTGACCTCCGCAATATTGACTCTCTCCCCTTGTTCAAAACTAGACTCAAAACCAATCTGTTCCAGCTTGCTTATTTGTAAATACACTGTCCCTGTAATTTGTGTTTTGCCTTGTTTTGTTTTGTTTTTGCTTTATTTTGTTATAACTCCTTTCACTATTTTGTTCCCTGTATCTCCCTTTTTTTTTGTCTAAAGCGACCTTGAGTGATGAGAAAGGCGCTGTTAAATAAAATGTATTATTATTATTATTACTCTATGAAATATGATTGTTGTCAGGTGCTGACCAGGCCCCCAAGTGCACCGGGCTTTAAAGCCAATTTCACATGAAGTGGAATTGCAACTTCCGTGTTTGTCATGCCACGAGGCCCAAAAATTTTCCATAGACTTACATGTGAAAGAGAGGTCTGTAATTCAGCCGCAGCCCTTTTTTCCTCTTGGTACCAGTCTGCTGCTTCAGGAGACCCCTGGCCGCCGAAAGGCCTCCGTCTTCAGTTGAAAACAATGGAGTAGAAGCGCTGCTGGGTCCTGGTGTGTGTGTGTTATTGATCACATAGAGGTGCACATCACAAGCACAGTGCAAGGTGTCCTGTGCTTATTCCATCGCTTATTGTAGAATCTGGTCTCAAATGCAAGTCTTCTAGTTTGATCACATTTTTACATATATCTCACCTCACCCCTTACATTGTTCAGTTTGAACACACATCTTTTGCAGTTCTGTTATCAGGGTAAATGTGGCTTTAGATTACCAGGTATCTGTGGTTTTTAAGTTGAAGTCAGCCCACACCGGATGTTTTGAGACTATGCATTCAAACTTATGTGTTTATCCCTTTTTACTCATGTTAGTACAGTTCAGTGCTTTACATATGTAAAACTAAAACCATAAAATTAAGACAATAAAATGAGTGCATACAAAGATGATTAAAAGTAACTTAAAATAAAAGTGAAAAAATATAAAGCAATAAAAAAGATAAGACAGGAAAGATTATTTTTTATTTTTTAAACTAGGACTGTCAAAATGACATGCTCATTTAAAAAATAACCCTTCTACCACCGTACAAACATCATTATAGTACAGCTTTCTGTATAATGTATTTTAAGTTGTAAGTTATCAAACTAGAATATATAGCACAATACAGAAGAGGATATTGTATTGCATTTTCTTTATTTTCCACTTTATAACAAAGTGAAAGACAAAAATCAAAGTATTGCTGTAATACATTTCAAGCAAAAGATTGGCTTGAAAATAGTTTTTAAGTTAGCAGTTAGTTTAAATATGTTTAGCTCCCTCTGATTCTCAAGCAGGCTGGTCCAAATGCTTGAAGCTTAAAAAAAGGCAAACTTCTCTCATAGTGTTGGGATTTAAAATTTTATATGTGCTTAAACATTGTGGGTGATTTGCTTTATACATTCAAGCTAAAAGGTAAAAGGTAAAAAAATTTCAACATAAATGAAGACATGATGGTCATGCAATAAGTTTGTTGTTATAAGTATATAGTTTGTTGTTTGTTACATTAAGTTGTTTTGCAATACTTTTGTGTTTTATAATATAAGATGTTCTGGTACATTTTGTTATAACCCAGCTCTACAAATGTGTCAGAAGCTGAATTGATGATGTTAGAGACACCCTGTCTCTGGTTTCAGTCACCCTTTATGGCCCAACTGCTCTGTTGCTTTGCAAGTCCTGAGGGTCATAAACCCTCAGTCACATCCCAACTAAAAGATAAGGAATAAGCACAAGACCCCACCCTTTGTGAGATAATACTGGGGGTCTGAGAGCCAAAGAGTCAGACAAAGGAAGGGGAGAGCTGCGACAGCTTGATCCAGGTAACTTTGTCTCAGGATATCCTATGTAATAAATGAATTCACATTTCAACATCTGAGATTTTGACTACTAATTGAATAAACCCTGAGAATGGAGAAGGATTTAGCTTCAACAATAGCCAAAGTGAAAGTGGTAACAGATAAATAGACTGGTTCCAAATATAGAAGTGGGCCTTCAGTGGAAACAGGGGCTTGGCAGCTAAAACGGAAGTCTGTGGTCTGTTAGACCATAATGTCACAGACGGCAAGAAAATAAAGATCCAAGAAATGAAGTCTTACTGGATTATGACGATTCTTCTTGGTGAGTAATACAGTAAATGTACAATCATTTTGGCTAGACAGACGGAGAGTAAATCCTAAGGTATCTGAGGAAAATGTTTTCACTTAGATGGAGGTTGAGTCAGACATACTGTACATGAGACAGCGACTAATGATTGTAATGACACAATCGCAGCTTGATTTGTACTCTGGTGGTAGCAGAAGGATGGTTCTGTTTTATGTTGCCTCTTTGGTCAGTTCAAAAGTTAAATGGGAGCAAAGTGATGATAATGTAATTATTATAATCTTGTCTGAGAAAATAGATTACAATATGACTACAATATGACAAAATCACGGGAAGATATAAAAGTATAATAGCCTATAATTGGTAAAAAAACAAAGGTAGTGTAAAGAAAAGAACTGCAAAAAGGCCTTTTATATACACAGGTAAGTTTTAAGAAGAGATTTAAAGTCATGAATAGTAATGAGCTCAGGCAACACAACGTCAGACTGACTAGCTTTTGTAATTGGCCTTTTCTCAGGCGAGGAGAGTCAGGAGAAGGATTTTAAATTCAATCCTGGATTTTACAGGAAGCCAATGCAGAGAAGCTAATACAGGAGAAATATGATCTCTTTTCTTAGTTCTCGTCAGAACACACGCTGCCGCATTCTGGATCAGCTGGAGAGTCTTAAGGGACTTATTTGAGCATCCTGATAATAAGGAATTACAGTAGTCTAGCCTGGAAGTTACAAATGTAAGGACTAGTTTTTCAGTATTGTTTTTTGTAACAGTATGTTCCTAACGTTGGCAAAGTTACGAAGATGATAAAAGGCTGTTCTTGAAGTTAGTTTTAAGTTGGCATTAAAGGATAAATCCTGATCAAAATGACATGCAACAAAGGGTCACAGGTCGGACTCAAACCCCTGACCCGCTGCGTTGAGGAATAAACCTCTATATATGGGCATGCACTCTACCAACTGAGCTATCCGGGCAAGATTCTGCATTCATTTGCAGATATCTGAGTGTAAGAAGATCTATTTTATTTATTTATTTATCCACTTAAAGGCCACTTTTTTTTAAAGGTCCCCCATTTTGACATTTTAAGTCATTTCCTGATGATGTTGAGCAACCACACAATTCTTTACACGGGAACATTAAATTTTTTGCCTTTGTTCTTCTACACATTACACACACCGTATAAAAATACACACACATGCAAACAGGACCTATACACATGCATTAAATGGAGAGACGTGAGTGAGGGGGGCTGCCATCGTCAGGGGACTTGAATGGCAATCCTCCAATTCCCAGGCCTTTAGGAATTTCAAGGAAACAGAAGAGATATCCCCGGTGTCAGCCCTACTTTGTAATGTTGACAAAAGTTGTAAAAAGTAAAGATTATGAAGATTAAGCACAGCATTCATTGGTAAAGTTGATGTCCATTTGATCCACTTTAGGGTTTATCACCATGGCTAGTTTTTGGATGCCATTCGTGCCTGCGGCTGACGTCCAACATGTCCAGTACGGTTCAACAGTCACTCTTGGCTGTAACATCTCCTATCTTTATGATACAACGTGGCTAAGGCAGAACCCTGATCTCACCCCCACTGTAGTGCTCCGTGCCAGCCTCAGAGACGGACAACCAGTACAAGGTAGAGAGCACGATGTCAAATACTGATTAGAACAAATATGGTCCCAGGAAAAACTGAGCGCTAAACTCAACTGACCTGAAAATAAAAAATAAATAAAATAAATGAATAAATAAATAAAACTGGGAACCCAGAAGAGAAAAGATTGGGTTTTTGATATTAAGCCTTGGATGAATAGTAGCTTTTCACCTGACTCCTCTTAAGAGGTTGAGTATTCTGTCCTCAGGAGACACACATGCATGTTGAGCTTGGAAAAAGAGACAACTTTGCAAGTCCTAATGACAGAACATGGAGTATTATTTGGTATGCTTTTAACTGACTGCAAGTTTTTTTTAAGGGTTTCAGGTCAGCTCTCGTTTCTCAGTGGAGTTGATGCAAAGATCTCTGGCGCTGAAGATCACTAGCGTTGAGGAGAGAGACCTGGGGTTGTACTACTGTATTGGCAATGTGAACACACATTTAACAGTTGGGAGAGGGTCCATACTTCAAGGTAAGAGAATATATTTTGCATTGTGGTAACTATGTAGGCAGGCCTGGTTTCAAAATTGCTTGTAGGAAGTATAATGGCCTTCCCTCAAGGCTGCAGATTTCCCTGCATGTTCCTCACCTGTAGCCACCGTAGACTGCAAAAATAGGGGACGTCATTGGTTTGTGGACTGCATCTTCTTTTTTTTGCAACTGGATGTGTTGATTTTTGATGCGAGGGTGGAGCTAGGGAGGATGATGGGGCTAAGCCAGTGTTTATGGTTGCAATGACGAGCAAAAAGCTAAGGCGGAAAGTTGCCAATGTACAACCCTTCTAAAGGGAGTGATCCAGTGAAGATTTACAGTTGGCTAAACGCAGGCCTGTAAATGTCGACAGGGTTGGACTCCTGAAAGTTTCGAGCCAATTGGACAATGTACACTCAAGTTACACCCACTTCCTGTTTCAATGGCAAAATGCACAATATGGCCACCGCACAAAATGGCCACCGTTTCAATGGCGAAACATATAAAATGGGCGCTGCCAGCCATAGCCATTACCTATAACAAAAAGTCTTTCTTTTAATACTTTTTCATCTTTAACGTCTTAAGATGGCACAGACCAAATATGAAGTTGATTGGATCAAAACATCAAATCTCTAGGAGGTTTTTGTTAAAGTACAACATATGGAAATGGCCAAAATCACATTGATTTCAATTCAAAATGGCGGATTTCCTTTTGGGTTTTTATGGTATCGCTCCATTTACATTTTTTGTACGTCTTGGCATGCTTCATATGTGTACCATGTTTCGTGAGTCTGGAGGGATTCAATTCTTTTAACTTTGTAGGGGGCGCTAGCAAGCCATTTTTGTGATACTATTCCCGAAACCCTTAAAATACGTACATTCTCAGCAGAATTGACGCAACCACCAGTTTTGGTGAGTGTTTGAGTATGTTAAGCCCCTCAAAAAGGCGATTCATTTGCCGGAAGAAATAAGAATTCCTTCTGTCGGCGCTCGGGCCCTGATAATAATGCAAATAAGAGATGCGTTGTGTCAGAGCTGGTCCTAGTCTACCACACTGAAAGACTTGTCATAGAATGCAACATCATACAATGTTGGAATTTAAAATTTTATATGTGCTTAAACATTGTGGGTGATTTGCATTATACATTCAAGCTAAAAGGTAAAACCATTATTTCAACATAAATGAAGACATGTGGGTCATGCATTAAGTTTGTTGTTATAAATATATAGTTTGTTGTTTGTTACATTAAGTTGTTTTGCAATACTTCTGTTTTATAATATAAGATGTTCTGGTATATTTTGTTATAACCCAGCTCTACAAATGTGTCAGAAGCTGAATTGATGATGTTAGAGACACCCTGTCTCTGGTTTCAGTCACCCTTTATGGCCCAACTGCTCTGTTGCTTTGCAAGTCTCTGAGGGTCATAAACCCTCAGTCACATCCCAACTAAAAGATAAGGAATAAGCACAAGACCCCACCCTTTGTGAGATAATACTGGGGGTCTGAGAGCCAAAGAGTCAGACAAATTTGGGGGAGAGCCGTGTTAGGTTGACTCTGTATTTGTCTCTAGGATATCCTATGTAATAAAATGGATTCACATTTCAACATCTGAGATTTTGACTACTAATTGAATGAACCCTGAGAATGGAGCAGGATTTTAACTCCAACAACAACCAGAGGAGATACAGAGCTGCTGTTTTGCAGGAAAAGTGGGATTACATGAGTGTGTCAGTTTTTCAAAAAATCGAGTAACAGTCCTTTTTGCCTCAGCTTAATTTTCTCTCTCTCTCTGTATTTCCTCAGTTTCATCTCTAGGTTCCTCTTTGTTTCTCTTTCAACACTGGCACTGTGTGGGTGTGGGTTTTGGGCTGCTGATTATGGTGCTGGCTGTTTGCATCACCCACTGGAAAGCAAAGTCCAACAAGGAGACCACCAACAAGACTCCCACTGCTTCCAGCACCAAAGAAGACAACACCAACAGCAGCTAATGTGAGACCTTTTTTACAGCAGACAGACATGTAATGTTAAAAAGCTGCTTGATTATAATGATCCTAAACCCTGTTTTGTGAACCACACATGACCTCTTAGTCAACTAGACAAAAAAAAGAGACAAAATGAGGCATCACATCCTTTGTCCCACAAAGCACTCAGCTGCTTAAGAAGCTGTGAGCATGGTCTAAATTTGGCACTTTCTTAAATTTAAACTTGATGCCCTTTGTTGATTTCCCAAATTATGGTTTTAATGATGTTCATGATGATGCATACGTATGTTATATGGATGGATGGTTAGCCTCCACCGCCTTTAGCTTCCCGGCTAACCGCTAGCTTTGATTCAGTATCTTTGCTGTCTCAGCTAGCGGTTAGCCAAATTAACTGTTAGCTAAACTAACGTTAGCCTTCCGGTGGAGGCTAACAGCAGACCGCTACTGTGGAACAGATCGTGCAGTGCCATAAATCCTCGTACATCATGATTATCATCTGCGCGTGCGCAAGCATATTGCACATGCGCATAACGGATCGTGCAGGCAGGACGGATCGTGTACCGACAACATGTCTTCCTCAAGTTCATCTGGAACCTCCAAATCTCAAGTAAGTCTAGTAAGTCTGTTTGTCTGTGCTGTTAGCAGATGTTAGCACTGTTCTCCTAATACATCCATGGTTAGCACACGTCAGCTAACTGGCTTATTGTAGCTGAATCCCATTTCTATCTGCAGGGGATGTCAATCTATCGATAACTACCAACTGCCTGACTAACTGCCTAAAATGCATTTTCCCAGTTTTAGGAGATGTCAGTGAATGCGAAAAGTTACCACAGCCTGCTTCTATGGGAAAAAAATGGCAGAGATAAACAGACTTACTTGAGATTTTGAAGTTCCAGGTGACCTTGAGGAAAACACTGCAGAGCGGTTATTATTAGTAGTAGCATTGTAGTAACATTAGCATTGTAGCAATGACAACTGGCTTGTTGCTAGATATAACCAGGGTTCAAAATTAGCACCATACTAGCCAAATGGTGGTAGAATATGCAAGTGGATGGTAAAAATTGAACATTCACTAGCCATTTGATGGATGAAAAAGTTAATTTTGTGACTCGACACCAGTCCTATAATGTGAATAAGGAAATCAGAGAATTGTTTCAGATGATGTTTCCCAATTCTGATGTTTTTTGTTTTGTTTTTAATTTTGTGATATAAGTATTAAGTTTAATTTATAATGGTCTTAAATAGGCTTACATTTAACTTGGTGAAACATGCAGAAACCCTGGTAAATCAAGCAAGTCTCAAGTCTCAAATTGGTGACTTGAGTCAGACTCCAGTCCCCCACCTCTGATAATAATAATAATATGATTTGCAGCAGCAGTTGCCACCCCGACGTATTCTGTCTTGAAAATGATAAATAAACATATAAAGAAAAAATAAACAATAAAAAAAAAACCTGATCCTGGCCTGCACATGTATGGAGATGTTTTAGTTTGAGGGCATATTTCTGTCACTG
This sequence comes from Etheostoma perlongum, assembly GCA_026937815.1. Classification (NCBI taxonomy): domain Eukaryota; kingdom Metazoa; phylum Chordata; class Actinopteri; order Perciformes; family Percidae; genus Etheostoma; species Etheostoma perlongum. The sequence continues at coordinate 5,695,021 of CM049372.1, forward strand.
CAATCAAAAACACAGTTTGTCTTTTTTGCACTGCAAGTAAAAAGTTTTGCTTGTAAGTGAAAAGGTTTTGCCTGTGAGTCTGAATGCTTTGAGTCTAAAAGTTTTACAAGTCAAAAATATTCTAGATCAGACTTTCTATTGGTGGGTTTGACTGGGCATGGGCACACCCGCATTCTAGCGTTTTGCCACCCATGGCTGCAGCTCTGCTAGGCGTCAGCCCTGTTTTCCACCAACTGTGGAATGGCTACGGATCGACGCCGCTGCGTGTCGGCTGCGTGCTCTGCCATCCTTCACTACCCACCAGGTCATCATGCGATATAACAGGATGTAGTTTCTATAAACAGAACCACAAAACCTCTGACCTCTTGACGTCAGGCCTGTCTCCGCCCATTATGACATTTTCAAGGTGTAGCGCTGGGAAAGATGATCCCTCGTGAGCATGGTACATTTTTATTTTGAAAGTTAACCGGATGTTTATTTATTTATTATTTTACATTCAGCATCATTCAGCATGAATTAGATAATCAGCCTTGAAGCAAGACACCTAGCTAAGTTTCCACAGTAATGTTAAACATGCATGCACCGAAACAAAATGTAACTTAATAGAGAAGTGTTAAAATGTAGCGTGATGATACTTTTGAAAAACAGATTGATTGTGGCGGCACGAGAGTGGACAGAACAGAGAAGGTAGTGTCTAGGTGGAACTTGCCCCAAAAACACAGACAACGAGAAGGATTTTACTTACTGATTGCATTGTTATTGATACAATTAAGGACACTCAGGTACGTATACAACTTAACGGCAGCCCAGGCAAAACAGCAGCCCAGGCAAAACAGAGATAACAGCAGCCCAGGCAAAACAGAGGTAAAACAGCAGCCCAGGCAAAACAGAGGCAAAACAGCAGCCCAGGCAAAACAGTGGCAAAACGGCAGCCCAGGCAAGACAGCCGATCAGGCAAAACAGCAGGTCAGGCAAAATTTTAGGCTGAATCAAGCTGTCAGCTAGCAGTTAGCCTAAATAGTTGTTAGCTAAACTAGCGTCAGCTCCAGCTAAATTAAGACTTTACAGTAATAATAAAGACAAGTATTGAGTGATTGTATTTTAAATGAGCACAAGTAGAACTGACGTAACAACTATTATATATATAACACTGTTACGTTATAATATATATATATATATATATATATATATATAGATATATATTATATTTGAGGGTCTTTTACATTCTGTCTCAGCTAATGGTTAGCTAAACTAACGTCGTTAGCTTTCCGGTGGAGGCTAACAGCAGACCGTTACTGTGGAACAGATTGTGCAGTGCCGTAAATCCCTGGTAAATCCTAGTACATCAAGATTATCATCTGCGCGTGCGCGAACGAATTGCACATGCTCAAAACGGATCGTGCAGGCAGGACGGATCGTGTACCGACAGGGCGCATTCAAAGCCAATATCCCACAATGCAATGCAGGCATTTATATCAGAGAATCTGACTGCGATCCGCGGGTCTTTAAAGACAGTATTGCTTCAATGTACATATTTAATCAATGGCACTTTGATTTGCCAAAATACTATATAAAAACCTACAGTTCAGTGTTTAGAAATACATACTTGTACTGTTGTGAAAAACAAAAAATAAACTATTTACAAAGAGAAGCTTTTTTTATTTAATTTTCCTTATTATAGACTAAAGGGAAAAAAAACATGAGCATATGTAGGTGTGGGACTTTGTTTGATTTAACATCACACTGCATTATTAGTTGTATGACTTTTTTGAAATAATTATGGTAGGCCTTACATATTAATTATTATATTCAGAAAATGATCCTCATATGAATCACCATGGTTACAGCTTGTAGCCATTCTTTACATCCTCATCCTTTTCGAACTTAAGAAGGGACTAGTTTTAGTTTTCAGGAAATTAAAAGGATAAGCATATTGTTGCCAATGTTTTTGTTCACAGAGTAAGATGCATGTAGCTTTGTATGGGTGTGTGTTTTATTTTTAGCACACTTCTACCTCAGGCTATACTGCTCAGAGCCATGAGTACTTTTGCTTATTCTGCTGTAATAGAGACCTGTGTGTAGTGGTGCCATGCCAACAAGCTCATTCAACCATTTCCCAAACTGAGGAGTTGGTCCTGACGTGGGTCAGAGGGTATCAGAGTTCATAAATGATGAACCAATCAATGGGCTCTGCTCCTTGGTGTTCATATGGACAACACCTTTGGCTGGGAGGCCTGTGTTCAAAGTGTGTGTTATCATTTAGAGCAGACAGTCATGGTGAATCAGAGAGTTTATGTTATTCAAGGCTGCAATACAGAGCATATTCATATGTCAGAAAGCATGGCAATATCTAAAAACATATCATTTAAAGCTTGCTTGTCAGGTGACTGTCATGAGTCCAGGCAAGGACAAAAAAAATATGGCCTGATCCATCTTTATTCTCCATGACGATGAGGTCTTATCCTCTGGCAGAAGATAAAGGGTACCCCAATGTAAACATAGCATTTCTAAACCAGGCCTTTTTTGGACTTACCTCAATTAAAACTTTAAATAATGTTGCTTGAGGCTGCAAGGGTTATGTAGCTTCATGATATGACGTATAGGGTTGTGTGTTATTCTTCTTTTGGAATATGTGCAATAGATTGTGGCTATAATGTGCTTCAGTCTGGCTACAAAACTTTGTTTATGTTGTTTTTTTGTATGTCAGCTGTATGCAGAGATGGGAAGTAACGAAGTACAAATACTTCGTTCAATTTATTTTTTGGCAACTTTTTACTTTTACTCCTTACATTTTAACACGAATATCGGTACTTTCTACTCCTTACATTTTATAAAATTGGCTCGTTACTTTAGTTTTGTACAAAAAGGTCATCCATCAGGTGTAATTGTGAGTGCATGTCAGAGAATAGCGCGGACACGCGCCTCACTCCGCGAACGGGCGCGCACGGCACACGGAGAAAAAAGTGAGAGAAAAGAAAAAGAGACTAGTAGTGTGTTCCAAATCGCGCACTTCTGTTAGTGCACTTAACGGAAGTGCACTTTGTACACTACGTACTTACTTGCATAGTGCGTAAAATTTGACGGGAGAGTGTTGTCTCAAATCGCGCACTTCATTGATGTACTTACCGGAAATGACGATCACAACAGCTCATTCCTCCTCCTTCTTCTTCTGTGAAATTGTGAATTGCACCCAGACAGAAACATTCATACCGAAAACATACCGGTATGTTGATGTTCATACTTTTGCTCTTAAATAATTTTTTTAAAAACACCAAAAACTAGCCATTATGAGTTATTTCAGCAAAAGTGGAGTACTTAAAATTATGTCCAACTGACGTGTTAACTTCAAGAATAAATGTTTTAATTCTATTATTATAATAACTAATTCAATATTTTCGACTTGTTATACTGATGTATTTGCTTTGAGCTGCTGTAGTACAGATATTTCCCCTGTGTGGATTTCACATTTTAGAAGCTGGAACTAGTGACTTGATAAATGACTTAATTATTAATCTATTAATTACAGTGACAATACAAGAGTAAAAGCAGATAACATTAAACACATTCAGTCCAGTTTTATTTTAAAAGACGGTCCTGCGTTAATTCTACAGGCTCCAGACCCCAGGCAGTACTGCCGGGTTAACAATACGGTGCCATTGCTGGCACTGTATTTTGACGGGGAAAGTAACATGAGGATAGACTCTCTAGAGGATCCTTCCCCGGTCTGATGGCCATCCTCGGCACGGGGTCTGACCATGGCTGGGGACCTCCTACCGCGTGGTGTCCTCGTCTGTCCCTAACGATTATATAAATAAGATCAGGGCAGAAACAGCACTGTAATATACATTAACGTACTTTAACATGACTGCTAACGCTTGCAGCTTTGTGTAGCTATATTTACAAGATCATACATCTAACGCTGAAATCTTCTACAGCGGGCCGATAGTTTAACACAATAAACAATATACTACAACACATGTAACGTTAGCTTATACATTATTTGCCGTTTATGGTTAAACTGTGCCGCTGTTAGCTAGCTATGGTTAGCTTGCTAGCATGTCAAATTACGGTACCAATAAACGTTATAATTCGCGATAAAAATATCATTAAAAACTGTAAGATTAACCAAATATACAAATACAGGTACATAAAATGTTATAAGTATAGCAAAAAGACTCATGTTCAACTTACATTTGTATTCCTCTGTCGTCCTGGCTATCGCGTCTTCGGCCGCCATTAATTCAAGTTTTTCGACTGTTGTTAGCTCCGCCCCTTCCGCTACGTAGCCAAGATGGCAACCGTTGAGTGTGGAAAGTGTCCATCGATCCGCACTCAACTTTCGGGGGGTTTTGAGTACACCATCCGGGTATTTAAGTGTACTGCGTTTGACCGCACTTCGACAATGTGAGCGCACTATGTACTCAAAAAGTTAGTATTTAGTACAGAAGTGCGCGATTTGGAACACACTATGGCTGTCCAAAAGATAATTAGTTGAGATCGTGTGAGTCTTTGAGAACTGTAAGTCATATAACTGATGTTGTCGGTTCATTTATTCCTGTTGTTGTATTGGTCTGTAGTTCTGGCATATTTAAAAGATAGCTTGTTTGTGTTCTTCTCCTGTTAGCTAGGTTACACCTGTTAGCTAGGTTACACCTGTTAGCTAGGTAACACCTGTTAGCTAGGTTACACCTGTTAGCTAGGTAACACCTGTTAGCTAGGTTACACCTGTTACCTAGGTTACACCTGGCTGTTGATTCGATATAATGGCGATTGTTGAACGTCCTTGCTCATTAAGATAATGTAATTAATAGTGGGTTTATTGTTTTTATTTACTAGCATATATGATTCCTATGCATTGTGTATGGTAGCCTTTACAATGTTATTTATTTCTTTTATTACCACATACACACACACACAACCATAGCAGAGCTCGTCACGCCCATGTTACTGATGCTTGAATGTAATGAAGCATCAACAGAGAGAAGTTGTCTCCCTCTGTGTTTTAACAGACACACCTGGGGCCAAGTTGGAAACCAGAATCAGCTTTAAATCCAGTCCTAATCTAGTCCTCACTAACTTTAAAATAATTTCACTGGAGTTACCAATACCAAATTGAATCTAATTGGATGGGAACATACACAGACTTCTCACAAAATCCCACTTGAATTCATATCTTGCTACTTGGTCAGAATCTTATTAGTCCCAGTCCCTGTCACAATAAATAAGCTATATGTTTTAGGCCTACTGGCAGACAGCCATTTAAAATGTAGGTAATGACATATAAAGAGCCTTTTCTCCATGTCCACTGTAGTTTCTCAGCATGCTCTCTAGTAACATCTGTCTGGTGTCTGGTCCAGGTAGCTTTTCATTCATAAGCATGGCCGCGGGAACTAGGGGTGCGGAGGGTGCTGCAGCACCCCCTAACAAAAGGACAAACAACTACAACCATAATTCAACATAATAACAAAAACATTTATTTTTAATAAATTGATTATTAATATAAACCTAATCCCTTTCATTAGAAATTAAATGTAATACATTTTACACTTTTGTAAGTAAGCAATAAACACATAATTTGATTAGACTGTGCGGACCAGCTCTGTGGTGTGCTCAGGCACTTATTCAACCTGAGCCTGAGCCTGGAGAAGGTCCCAGCCCTGTGGAAGACCTCCTGTGTGGTCCCGATACCGAAGTCGCCGCGCCCCAGAGAGCCAAACCACTTCAGGCCTGTTGCCTTGACTTCTCACCTGATGAAGACCATGGAGAGGATCATCCTGCGTCACCTTCGACCCCTGGTGGGCACACAGCTGGACCCCCTTCAGTTTGCTTACCAGCCTGGGATTGGGGTGGACAACGCAGTAATCTACCTGCTGCACAGATCGCTGCTCCACCTGGAGGACAGCGGAGCACTGTGAGAGTAATGTTTTTCGACTTCTCCAGTGCTTTTAACACCATCCAGCCTTCGCTGCTCAAAGTGAAGATGGAGAGTGCTGGAGTGGACCAACACCTGGCTGCATGGACTACGGACTACCTCACCAACAGACCACAGTATGTGAGGCTCCATCACTGTGTGTCTGATGTGGTGCACTGCAGCACAGGTGCCCCTCAGGGTACGGTGCTCTCCCCCTTCCTTTTCACTCTCTATACCTCGGACTTCACGCACAACACCACCCACTGCCGCATCCAGAAGTTCTCTGATGACACTGCCGTTGTTGGTTGTGTTTCTGAAGGGAACAATCGGGAATACAGGACGGTCATCAGGGACTTTGTCAGCTGGTGTTAGCTTAACCAGCTTCAGCTTAACACCAGCAAAACAAAGGAGATGATCGTTGACTTCAGGAGGAAAACATCCCCTTTCTCACCGGTGAGCATCCAGGGATTGGACATTGAGGTAGTGGAGAGCTGCAAATTGCTGGGTGTTCACCTAAACAATAAACTGAACTGGACTGATAACACCATGCTCTATACAAGAAGGGCCAGAGTCACCTCCATCTGCTGAGGAGACTCAGGTCCTTTGGAGTGTGCAGGACTCTCCTCAGGACTTTCTATGACTCTGTGGTGGCCTCTGCCATCCTTTATGCGTGGTCTGCTGGAGGGGGGGCAGCTTGGACCGGGACAGGAGCTGACTCAATAGACTGATAAGGAGAGCGAGCTCTGTCCTGGACTGTTCTCTGGACCCCATAGAGAAAGTAGGGGAGAGGAGGATGTTAGCCAAGCTGACAGCCATCATGGACAACACCTCTCACCCCCTACATGACACTGTGGGGTCCCTGAGCAGCTCCTTCAGCAGAAGACTGATACCCCCGGTGTAAGAAGGAGAGGTACCGCAGGTCCTTCATCCCAGCCGTTGTCAGACTCTACAACACCTGCACTACCTGATAATGTTGTAGTTTCTGTTCCAGTTTTTCTCCCATCTACACCACACACTTTCTGTTTATCTTTAATATCGGTATTTATTAGGGATGAGCCGAGTACTCGGCTGAAACGAGTATCCGGTACGGATAAAGCACTTTTGCCGAGTACAAGTATTATACGAGTAATACGAGTCAATATCTGTGCTCGGATTGAATAAAAGTCCTCACCTGACCGCGCTGCGTTCTGTGATAGTCACAGCGCCCCCCTCCCCGCCTACACACACACGCTCCGCTCATTCACACACACACAGAACACGGAGAACTACGCTCTCTCTCTCTCTCCCCCTCTCTCCCTCTCTCTCTCTCTCTCAGTCAATCAGGTCCGCGGGTCTGTTCCGTTAACGTTTAGGGTTTCTTTAGCTTCAGGTTTGTTTTTAACTTCAGTTTGTAGTACTTACATAGTAACGAGTAGATTTCTGGTAAACGTGGGGTTTCAGACATGCTGCTTGGTTTAAATGCGACTCCCGTTGAGTCTCTGCCGTCGGAGATATTTTTTTTTTTTAACCGTCAGCTGGCTTCATTAAAGTCAATGCAGATCTGAGAAACAGCATCTGCCCCCTCTCTCTCTCTCTCTCTCTCTCTCTCTGTGTCTCTCTCTTGCTCACACACACACACACACACACACACACTCACACATACCTGGTGTGGAAATAAAAAAAGAACCAAAAACAAAAATCACACTGATCATAAAAAAAATTTAAAGTTAAAAAAAAGTTATATTGAGTATGAAAACTCTTGTTCATTACATTTTACTTCATAATTGCAACCGTATTTGTTGTTGCAAAACTTGTTCTGTTTATAATTTGTTTGTTACCATGACAACACCATTGATCTGAAGCTCGATGCTGTCATGTAAGTAGTTTTCTAATCAGCAATAAATATAACAATTTCTGATCAACCCATATCAATTGCATGCTTAAAATAACATACCGGTTAAAGCCCCGCCCATTTCAAGACAACCTGACCCACTTCTGGGTTAAATCTGACCACTTCCGGGATAGGCCCCGCCCAGTCCGAGTACGGATACGGATACAGATAATTCATGTGGTAAACAGATACGGATACAGATACAGATAATGCTGTACTCGCTCATCCCTAGTATTTATATTATTTTATTACAAGTACTTACTTTTAAATATTTATGGTCACAGGTTAATATAATTTAAATTATGCTACCGACTCTTGCTTCATTACTCTAATTACACATTCAATTTAATTTTAGCGTCACTTACACTGCAATATTGTTTCTTGTATCATGGCAACCGCACTTTAAAATACCTTTATTTGACGCCATTTTGCTTACTCAGTCTACCATATAATCATTGTCTATTGTTTGCCAGTATTTCTTGTGTGCTTACTTGTTGTGTGTTTTTGTTTTTTGCTGTTATTGAAAAAAATGCTTCTGCTGTAATAACAAAATTTCCCCGTTGTGGGATGAATAATATAATATAATAATCTAATCTAATCTAATCTAATCTAGAATGAATCTGCCGATTTTGCCAAAAGCAACTACCTTGTGGGAACTTTCCCGGTGGGTCAACAGTACAGATGTTCACTAGCCATGGCACAAAAGTGCGTTTTGGATTTCTTTATAAATCAACCACAGGCTAAAAAGCCTAAAAGATCGGAGGCAGAAAACTCAGCAACTGTAACCGAAAGAAGGAGCAGCACCTCTCCACCTCCACACTCCCAGAGCGACCTGCTAGCACCAGACCACCAGGCAGCTAATGTTGTTAGCCAAGCTAGCAGCACCTCTCCACCCCCACACTCCCAGAGCGACCTGCTAGCAACAGACCACCAGGCAGCTAATGTTGTTAGCCAAGCTAGCAGCACCTCTCCACCCCCACACTCCCAGAGCGACCTGCTAGCACCAGACCACCAGGCAGCTAATGTTGTTAGCCAAGCTAGCAGCACCTCTCCACCCCCACACTCCCAGAGCGACCTGCTAGCAACAGACCACCAGGCAGCTAATGTTGTTAGCCAAGCTAGCAGCACCTCTCCACCCCCACACTCCCAGAGCGACCTGCTAGCAACAGACCACCAGGCAGCTAATGTTGTTAGCCAAGCTAGCAGCACCTCTCCACCCCCACACTCCCAGAGCGACCTGCTAGCACCAGACCACCAGGCCGCTAATGTTGTTAGCCAAGCTAGCAGTACCTGTCCACCTCCACACTCCCAGAGCGACCTGCTAGCAACAGACCACCAGGCAGCTAATGTTGTTAGCCAAGCTAGCAGCACCTCTCCACCCCCACACTCCCAGAGCGACCTGCTAGCAACAGACCACCAGGCAGCTAATGTTGTTAGCCAAGCTAGCAGAACCTCTCCACCTCCACACTCCCAGAGCAACCTGCTAGCACCAGACCACCAGGCAGCTAATGTTGTTAGCCAAGCTAGCCGCGGAGGGAACCTTAACAACGTCAACTCAGTGCTGCAGCCTCAGGGTCACACTTGGTAGACGTTTTGGAGATGAGGAGTTTTTGTGTTATGACTGCAGCACAAGGTAAGAATGCTAGTTTATTATTATGCTGCCGCCGTGCAGTAAATCGGCATCAACTGTTCAGTAACAGTTGAACGGAAAGTTTACACGAATTATTGGAGATAATTGTGTTTTTTTACATGCGTGTAAAGCCTTCTAATTGGAAAACCAGAATGAGATTGCATCTATATTTAATTATCCTATATCCTACCTATATTTTAATTATCCTATATCCTACCTATATTTTAATTATCCTATTATTTAATTATTATTTATTAATTATACAGCCCATTATCTTTATGCCTTAAATTTGCTATTGCTGTGCTACAAAAACTCAAGGCTGCATTTCTCTATTTCAATGTTTGTGTCAGAACTGACTGGCTTGCTTCACTTTCATTTGATTTAAAATAATTCAGTGATGTGTTTATTCTGTGCCATTGTCGCAGCCGTGTGCCTGTATCCTGCGTTACCCGTCCCTAGTTGGTCCTGCCTTGTATTATATGGACTTTATTCTTGTAGCGGTAACGGTCTATTATTTTAAGGTGTTTCCATGTCAGTAGCCTATGGCAGGCTAATTATTGTCTTGGATAGGCTATTTATAATGAATTGAATCTCTATACAGTGAAATAAATTGTGATGGATGCAGTTAGGTGTGTGGTTGTTGACTTTGGCTGAAAACCTCACTGGAAATTTGTCAGCACCCCCAATTCAAAATATGTTCCCGTGGCTCTGTTCATAAGGCTACTTTTACTTTCATACTTGAAGTACATTTCTAAGCCTGTACTTTGTTACTTTTACTTGAGTAAAGAAGTTAAATCAGTACTTCTACTTTTACCAGAGTATTTTTTAACACAATTATCTGTACTACTTGAGTACGGGCAGTGAGTACTTTTGCCATCTCTGGCTGTATGATACAATAATATGTCAAGTGTTATGTGTGAACTATTTGAACTCAAAGCAAATATCCCAATGTGGACAATTAAGCATTGCCTGCAACATGATATGTAAAAAATTAAAATGTTGTCATAGAAATATAGCAAACATATCGTATTGTCCAAAGATTGTTTATACTACATCCTAATCTCGGGTAGGGAACCTACATGGCCAAGGCTGTCACTGCTCCGACTGTAGAACGCCTAATTTTCGGCATAAATATACCGCCCGAACAGGGACTTGAACCCTGGACCCTCAGATTAAAAGTCTGATGCTCTACCGACTGAGCTATCCGGGCTCAGGTAATACAGAGTAGCAGGCTCTTTTTTTGACATACTGTGATGTCTCAGTCGTTGTAAAGGGCTCAGTCCAATTCTCACGGACAAGCCATTTGCAACCGATCCTGGAAATCTTTATTCTACTTTCTTGCAAGAGGCCCCTGCTCTGTACAGTGATTTGATGTTTATATGTTGCTTAAATTAGTGTTTAAGAACAGAAGCGTGTTTCACAATCTATGTACATGAGAAAATAGGAAAAAAGTGATTAGGCCCCAGCGAGATTTGAACTCGCGACCCCTGGTTTACAAGACCAGTGCTCTAACCCCTGAGCTATGGAGCCCGTGCTGAAATGACGCGACGTCACATTTATCTAAATATTTGTTTCAGTGTAGACTATGTTTGATTTTCAAATGAAAAAATACCAGGACATTTTGCGATGTAGAACATGCGGGAATACGCTCCACCTTTATGTGAACCGACATTATCCTAAACAGAAATAAGCAAATAAGAATAAAAACTACCTGAACTGTCAATACGGTAACGTATGTAATCTAGCATTAATTGACACCATAATATTTAATACGCCCCCCCACCCGCAAAAAAACAACCCTGCCTGCAATGTATTCATGATTTCGATTGTAACGTGCTCAAAAATGTATGTGACATTTCCCATGTATCCACTAGGTGGCAGTATGTCACCACCTTCAAAAAGACAAGTGTCTGCTAATGCAAAGCAAACTTTACTCAGAGTAAAAGAACCTGTATGTGAATTTCAAAGTGGCCAAAGGAAAAATAATATAAAACTGTATTACGTACCATAAACAGAGCATCATATTTCACTTTCACAATGATGGCATAAACGATTATAGTCTATAAACAGACAAACTTCTGCCATGACATTTTTTGGGAGACCGCACGTTGGTTGTCAGCCCCCAAGCGGGTTACAGGGCGTGGTAAGGGGCCCCCACACTTTCCTCTGTAGCCTCACACCAAGGTTTCCCACGGCAAGGTAAAGATGGACGCGAAAGGATAGTCTCAGAATAAACATGGCAGAGTTCATTTCAACGTATCATGGATTTACCATGTTGCTACCCTTAAACCATTAGAGGGAATCTAGTTCCTCTGCATTTTATTATAAAGAGGAAATAAGTAAATTTGGCTTTGTGTGACCGGAGGGAGAGAAGAAAGAGCCATGGTGGAGTTTAGAGGACGGAAGGGTAACGTTAGATGTAATTCATGAAGACATCTGTGGCGAGCCTGGATTTTGTTCCAAGTGTCCTGGACTAGGAGAGTGGACTTAGAAGTTCATATCAACAGGTGAGTTTTTGATTTGTGCAGTGGTGGAAACAGCTATGAATACATAAACTAGCATATGGCCTAACCAAGTGTTCAAATACAATGTGAGCATCAGACTGCTGCAACGAATAACAACACGAAGTAGGCTATAACGCTGTAGTAAGAATGTGGAATGTGACAAACCTGAGATTAGTCAAATCGCTACAAATTCCTAACACATAACAACATCGCACTGGGCCCAAATTGGGCACATTGGACAGTATGTTACATTTGTTTGTGGTAACGTGATAAATCTCCAGTTCGTGTTTCGTGTTCCTGGGTCTCAGACCAGTTGAACCTGTTCTGAAATCACCCCGGTTGGAGAGGTAAACGTAACGTTAGGCCACTACTGAGGTTGCGCTGTTGGAAGCCACACTACTTTATCAACATTTCGCTATGCTACGCCCCAAAGAACAGAAGGAAAACACACTAACTGTTGTCCACAGTCTGCCGAGGCTGGTTCTGTCGGGATATCTAGCTCCCTCTCTCCAAGAAATAATAAGCGTTGTTTTTTAAGCGTATTTCTTCTGGCAATAATCCCACAAAACGTAAAAGGCCGTCGCTGGAAGTAAACGACTCGTCGGAGAAGCAATCCGTGTGTCCGGAGCAAGGACTAGCACATACAAACGACAATATTTAGGCCGCTTTATTGTCGGTTCACTTTTCGGCTGGTCTCACATCGTATTACGGTGTTATAACAAAGACAGTCTGAGTTGAGCAAGGACCGTGGTTTCCTTCTCCGCTTGGCCATGCGAGGGGCTCCAATCTACGAAGAAGAATGGTCCATCTTCTCCCGGCGTTAGCTCAACCACGGATCCATGTAAGATTGAAAGAATGGCTTTTTAAATGTAGGGAACACTCGGTCTGTATTCATTAATCACGAGGGAGAAAGACACATATATAATCATAGAGGGACAGATAAAAATGTAATATCGCAAAAGACTGTTTTGTTTGCATTATGTTTGCTGTGTGGTTGGCCTCTGCTTTGAGCAAGCAGGCTTTATTTTGACAAATAAATCTCTCACCGGCGGCTTAGCGATACTTCCAGCTAACAAATAAGTGTTTTCCTGGTATTTCATAATTCCTTTCCTCTCCAGGGCCAACAGTAACAACATGCTCCTGGCCTCTGTCGTGGTGGTGTGGGAATGGCTAAATGAACACGGACGGTGGCGGCCCTACAGCCCCGCCGTCTCCCACCAGATAGAGGCGGCCATCCGGAGCAGTGACCCCCGCGGAGGGAGCGTTGTACTCGGCCAGGTGGACAGCCGGCTCTCGCCGTACATCATAGATCTCCAGTCTATGCACCAGTTCAGACAGGACACAGGTAAGGAAGGCGCTTGCGACGATAAAGGGAGAGATTGCACTTTGCAAGGGTGTCACGTTTGGGCTTTTAGATGAGTGCTGGGCCATACAGCTCACCTTGTAACATTGGAGAGTGCTTTTACTGGCTTAGAATGGTATATTGGCAGCTTCGGGCTGTTTGCTGCTTATCATGGCCATGGCTTTTTGACAACCTGCATGCCTTAAGTCATCGTTGACTCCAAAACACCCCACTGCATAATACACTCTGAGGTGCTATACAAGATAGAGGTGTAATATCTTCTGCCTGGACACCTCAAATAAGAAATGCATTACTATGTGAGATTCAGGGAATATGCCCTGTGATACTGTTATGGGTGTTTCTCATATCAAAAGACCCCAACTTTAATTTCAAAGCATACAACTTTTTTGGGTGTCTGCAAAGTAAGACATCTGAGTATGTGCAGCTACATGGAAGTCTGGCTTTACCAGCTCTATACAGAGCTAAATCTGGGGACAACTGTGGTGAGTTTTGAGTAAAATGTGCACAAGAAAAATTAAGCTGTTTTCTAAGCTGGTCCAATGACGTGAAGGCACTGCTTAAAGTAGGATGGTGATTGCTTTGTGTTTTGGTTCACTACCTACATTGAGTTAGAGTTCGTTGAATTTTAGTAATGGCCATTGATAACTGATAGAAAGCTTTGTGTTAACAAATATAGGGATTCTGTCTACAAAATAAGCAAGGCTTTTTAGTTGAAATGGAAACAGGAAGACGCAGAAACGATCACTCCAGAACATGAGCCGTTTGTGGAGCTCCATGGGATGGCATGTCCTGTGTAAACAGCACAATTGGTTCACATGAACGGCGAAAGGAATAGGGTGGCGCTTGAGGGGCCAGTGTAAACCTGGTGTCAAGCTTTGTTAATAACTTGCACAAGACATTGTGGCACAGGCCTCTGTAGATGGTGGCTGAACTACGAGCTTGAAGTAGTCAACACTCTTTCTGTTCTCTTTCCCACTCTTTCTCTTTCACTCTTTCTCACCGTTTTTTAACTTTGCAAAAGTGATCTCTAATGTTTTTTGACGCCTTCTGGCAAAATGCCTCTTCTTTTCCCAGTGTGGTGGCTCCTTCGTTCTATGAAATTTAAAGCCATTTGACTTTCCCTGTGCTCTCTGCATGAGGAATAATACATACTGTATGTTTGTATAGGCAAACCTGCTCAGCCGTCCTTTATGGAATGGAATCAGAGGTGCTCTGCAATAACTTTTGAATCCTTCGCGCTGAATGGAAAAGACGTGATGACGTCATTCTTTGGCAGGAATATCCAGCTGGCAGACCATAAACCTAGTTTAGAAAAAAATAGATGACACGAAACGCAAAGGGCTTTGGTGTCTACACTTAGGGCGTCTTTTTGGTTTCACAGTGTGATTTAGCTAGCGCACTTAAGAACTTTCCATGACATATCCATGACTCATTTTTTCTTGCTCTAATGTTTTCTTTTTCTTCTTCTAAGGTACGTGGTTGCCTAACTTCCTGTAATTGGTCCGAAAGGCCGAACCATCCAAAAGTGTTTTCATACACACAAAAAAAAAACAGACCAAAGACCACCTCTTTTGATCGGACCAAAATTTGGTCTTTTTGGTTGAGGCACCTTTCTCACCTGCAATATTGGTTCGGACCAAACGGAAAAGTCCGGACCTAATTAGGTAGATTTAAAAGGCCCTTACTCTATGGATTTGCTATAAATACTTTTTAAAATTACAAGCACTGTGTAACTTCTGTCAGTTAGAAACAGAGAGTAAGTTTGTGTGTGTGTGTGGCGGTGTTGGGTTGAATTTCAACATTATGATGGTGTGGAACAGCTGCAAACAACCATTTAACCACTGAGTTAGCTGCGTTCTTTAGCCCTTATCCGCTAGCACCACACACGCACACACACACACACACACACACACACATAGCAGCTACACACTCCTGACACAAAGACATAGAGAGAGACCTTGGAATTGTGGAAAGAATGGAATCTTTCAAGTCCTAATGAGCAGAGAGTTCACTTTAGTTCTCCTCCCTCTGTAGCCCCCCTTCTTGTCCTTTCCCCCTTTCTCTATTTCTCTCACTCTCTTCCCCCTTTGCCTGGGGTCTCTCACCCTCTCCCCCCTTCATCTCCATCTCTCTTGTACAAGTGTTAAGTTTCATCAATAGGCAAAAGTCCCAAGGGCTTTTCGGTTTTTGCTTCGACTTGGGAGAGATAGAAAGATAGCTTATGTGCATGTTTGTGCAGTGGGGGTTGTAGAACGTGTGGGAGTGGTTGTTGGGAGTCTGTATTCTCTCTCTCTCCCTCTCTGTCCTTCGCTCCTCCACCATTGTTGGATTATGACGAACAGATGTGAGTTACTCCATTGTGGCTGTGAGACACACACACACTCACAAACACACACACACACACACAAGACTGAGGGTTTTAAGAAGCAGAGCAGACTTCGGAGGCACAAGGGAGGGGTGTTAGGTTTGGGGGTCGCCCGTTGTTACAAGTTCAGTAAAGTGGACGATGAAGGGAATGAAGAAATACAAAGAAGGAAAAAGAGAGCAGTCAAAGTTGGGTGCTAGTGGCCATTTGTACTCCACCACCTATTTTTGTTATATCAATTATAGCTAATTAACATTACTTTAGCGTGTTAATGAACTCTGTGTGGTCTAATATGGGTTCTATATATCCCGTAATATAGCCATGCGTCATGTTTACAGTAATCACTTACTCTGTGGACAGCTGTTTATTGGGTCCATTCTGCATTTTTCCCAGTCCCACTATATCGCTCCAAAAAACAGTAGAGAACTGCAGGATGCCTCACGTCCTCTGGCTGTTGAGTGATCACATCCTTCTTCTCCTTTCGTTCTATTTCCAAAGTACACAGCTTCTCTTTTGAAAACTCTGGTTTGTAGTGGTAGGCTTCTGGATCTTGACTGTCTGAGAAGTCTTCCTCTTCATCTCTCACAAAATCAAAATGTTCATCGCCATTCAATGTCTACTGTAGGAAAAATAGCCATCTATTCACACCGGGTATGTTGACGGAAGTTGGGGGGTTTGAGGTGCTGCGTGATCTCTGCGCCCATGTAGCAGTGCTTCGGCTGTGCTTCTACCCAATATAGTCCCAAGTTAATATCTGCCTAGGAAATCATCTTAATCTGCATTGCTATTTGTACTCATGAATATGTAGGCCTCAAGAAGTAATTAGTTTGTTGGTTCACTTGTCTCACAACATGCCAATGTGCAACATAGGATTCCATTCACTATGCTAAGCTAACTAGCTACGGCGCTGCCAGTGTTGCACCAAACTAAAACAATACATCCACTGAGACAAAAAAATGTGTTGGTCCACCTATCTACAGCTAGTGGAGATATGTGTATGATAAGCCCTATTTCAACAAACGGTGGCATGTTTCTTTCATATCGTATGCTGTCCATCTTCGCAGATCATCTTTTCAGGTTGTAGCTACCGGTTGCACAATCAATTCAATTCAATTTTATTTATAGTATTAATAACAAGAGTTATCTCAAGACACTTTACAGATAGAGCAGGTCTAGACCTTACTCCAGAATTTACAAGGACCAACAGTTCTAGTAGTTTCCTCCAGAGCAAGCAACAGTGTGACAGTGGCAAGGAAAAACTCCCCTTTGGGAAGAAACCTCGGACAGACCCAGGCTCTTTGTAAGCGGTGTCTGACGACTGGTTGGGGTTAGAATGAAGAGTGGCAATAACAGTCACAAAAAATAGTAGTTTGTAGTAGTTCTTTGTAGTAGTTTGTGACATAGCAGGGCACTGTGCAGCATTACAAGGCACAGCAGGACGTAGCTGGGCACAGCAGATCGTGGCAGGATGTAACATGGCATCGCAGGACGTGTAGCGGGACCATGGCGACAGCTGCAACCATGATTTTGGAGCCTCCCTGATCCGAGGAAACATGCTGGGAGAAAAAGAACACAAGGACTCCGGGGAATGACTCCCCAGAGCTAAGTCAGTAACAAGCATTTCTGGGACATGGATGCACACAAATGGAAAGATAGAAAGATAGAGGAGAGAGGAACTCAGTGTGTCGAAGGAAGTCCCAGCTGTCTAAAACTACTACAGCATAACTAAGAGAGACGGGGTAAAGAGAGGACCCTTGTCAGGCTAGAACTCTCCCCAACCGGATCAGGCTGTATCACCCTGCCTCCCTCTAGTTTTATTATATTATTGATTATATGATAGATAAATCTGACAACTATGACGAGAAGCAGGTGGGCCGGGTTAGGCGGATGCTGCGACTCCTCACTCCCTAACTATTTTCAATTCAATTTTAGAGGTGCTCAGTGCATCATGGGAAGTCCCCCAGCAGTCTAGGCCTATAGCGGCGTAACTATTGGATGGTTTAGGACTTTCCAGACCCAGCCCTAACTATAAGCTTTATCAAAGAGGAAAGTCTTAAGCCTACTCTTAAATGCCTCCTGACCCCAAACTGGTCATAAACCTTTCAAGATTTCTAGAAATGACTGCTGCTCCATCCCAAGTGGGATGAACGCCGTCTCTCCAAATCAGACCAGGTCTTCCCCAAAAAGACTGCCAGTGATCTATAAAGACCACATCATTATCTGGACACCACCTCGATAGCCAGCGGCAAAATGATGACATGCGGCTATAGATGTCATCACTGGTTAGATTTGGCAGGGGTCCAGAGAAAACTACGGCGTCCGACCTTGACAACATTGATCTTAGTGACCTCCATTTGGCGTAACCGGGAATCATTAACGCCAACGTGAATAACAATCTTAATGTATTCACGTTTATCCTTAGCCAGCAGTTTCAGATAAGACTCAACGTCGCCCGCTCTAGCCCCCGGGATGCACTTAACTATGGCTGCCGGCTTTGCTAACTTCACGTTTCTCACAATGGATCTACCGATAATCAGAGTTGCTTTCTCAGCGGGTGTGTCGCTGAGTGGGGAAAATCTGTTAGAAACGTGAACAGTCTGGTGGCGGTCCGTGGCCTTTGATATCTTACAACTATTTTTGCCACGAACACTCACCCAGCCACTATGTCCTGGCTAACTTAGGCTCAGGCCGGCCCGCACCGACTACGTTCAAAACAACTGTTATTTAACAAAAGTCACTGAAAGACGTAAAACAAATGCTTATGCCTTTGCCCCGTTGATGCGAGCTCTAAGCAAAGCAAATGTAGTTTAATTCACAACGCTTTTCTCAAGTTCCAGTCACTTAACCAGATATGGCTTACTGTCGCTAACAGCGAAGCTAAAGTACGGTAGCGTTAGCTACCAAGCGTTAAAAAACTGTTATTTAACGAAAGTCACTGAACATGTACTATGAGTGCTTAGGCAGAACTACTATAAGAATAAGTGTTTAGCGGACAGTTATCCGCTGTAATAGCATAACTAACAAATTGAACTAGTATTTAGTGAGCAGCAACACGCTACCAACACACAAGCACAGAAAACGGGAATGAGTCAGGTACGCTTACCGCAACAGGTCGTGGGGATTTTGATCTTTCAAAATCTGGATTTTGGCCCAGACAGTCTTACTGAGTTGCTGATGGGAAATTGGAGTCTATGAGAAGGATACCTGACTTATAACATTGACACGGAAGCCAGATGTACAAGTCTGTTCTTACAGTCAAATATCAAAGGACGTTTTAAATGCCTGCCATCTATACCCCTCCAGTCCTTATGGATCCTCCCATCATGCTGGTTCTGCCGGCACAGACAGTGGTGGTTGGAGGAGAGGGGTGTCCTCCTTGCCTTGAGCTTCTGAGTGTCACACTGTCAGCAAATGTCCCCTCTTAATCTCCTAATGAAAAGACTGACTTGTCATCAGTTCCTCTAAGGGACGTTTTTCCATCTCTGGGAGCATCTTTTTTTCTGCTCCTGCAGCATGTTGCTCCTCTCGTTCCAGCTGGTCCTGCTGAAGGAGACACATTCCCAGACCCCCACAATGCCCAGGGGCGTAAGGGTCATTGGGGAGGGGGGGGGGACTCCCCAGAGATGCAGAAGAGGGGTTGCATTGTGGTGACAAGAGAGCAGGAGGGAGTGGAACCAAACATTAACATAGACTACATTTACATGCACTCAACAAACCAGATTAATGGGATAAGGCAAGTTACGACAGGAAATTACACAACATGTTTACATGCGCTGGAGTAACTTACTGTAAAACCTGTGCTTGCATGATACATGATGCCAACCCCTTAGGGAAATATGTGGCTCTTTATCTGCTAAATGCTCCACTTTGTTCACTAGCTATTTTCATTTTCAATCAATTTGTCAACAATTACCGGTACTGACATTTTTCAATGAGAAATTGAGTTACCGTAGTATTGCACCATTTCACACATATAACAAGGACTATTTGAATTTACATAAATGATTGCAATTGCAAAACCGATTCTTCCTGGAGAGAGTTTTGTGTGAAATTTCTGTCTTTGACTGTTACTGTAAAGGAGGCCTATTATGCTCATTTTCAGCTTCATACTTGTATTTTGAGTTTCTACTAGAACATGTTTATGTGCTTTACTGTAATGTTAAAAACACTTTATTTTCTCATACTGCCCATGCCTGCTGCTCATGTAGTCGCCCTCTGTCTGAGATGCTCTGTTGGAGAACCTGTCTCTTTAAGCCCCCCTACCTGATAAAGCCTGACTGCTCTTATTGGTCAGATGTCCAGGTCTCCGCATCTGTCCTCTGCTTAATGATATAAAGGTAACAAGGCCTCGTTCATTGTACACAATTCTTTCTGCAGCATTAAAAAATAACTAGAACTGCACGCAGTTACAACGGGGTCCAAGCCTCCCCGCGCCAGTCGACCCCAGCGACCCGGAAAGCCCTCGAAAGTGGAACCCAAAGCGGGAGGGAAAACGTCGGGAAACATCGAGAGGCGCAGGTAACGGTACGGATTAATAGCGCAATGACCCAGAAAAACTCTGGTCTCCTAGGCTGGATACAAAAGCCTTGATAAAATGGCCCAAAATTGTCTACGTTGATCATAGCGCCCCCTAATGGCCTATCTTTACCAAATTTGGTACAGAGCCTCCGGGCGGCACGCCAAACAATCGTTACAGGTTTGGTGTCGATAGCCTTTATTGTGGCAGAGATATTGCAATTGCAAATATCCCATTTAAATGCATTGAGTGTTTTGACAAAACCAATAAATGTTGATTATAGCGCCCCCTAATGGCTCATCTTTACCAAATTTGGTACAGAGCATCGGAAAAGCATGTTCAACACTGCTCACAAGTGATATGTTGATACCTTTTAATTTGGCTGAGATATGATATGATATGTGTTTGGTAGCTTACTACAGAAACGTTTCTTGGTCGTCAAATGAGCAAACAATAACGTAGTAAAATTCTTTATGCAACTTTTTGTCAAGGCCATCTGCAGATGCTATACACCAGGTTTCGTGCAGATCTGTCGCACGGCCTAAGACAAGTTCGAAAAAGTTGGCTTCGCACTTGTCGCAATATTGCGAAATTAAATTTAATCAGAAATCGACGCGGGCTATATCATATGACTCATCTTGATGTAGTGAACATGTGGACATGAAGAGTTTAAATGTGAGATGTATAATGTAGGAGTTATAGGCAAAAACACGTTTGACGTCATTGTAGCGCCACCTAGTGTTCCACATGTGTAATATTCGGTAAGTCAGGTCAGCTACCCACTGTACATCTACCCTGTTAATTTCAAGTAATTCACTTTAGTGGAAGTGGTTAATCCAGACATTGGCCCATAGGCCACGCCCACTTGAAACAATCAGTACCCCACTGTAAGGACCACCTCAGGAGTTGGCCTAGATGGTATCCATCAAATTTTGTAAAATTTGGATGAGCGGTTCATGAGATATAAACTTTTTGTATCTGTAGCGCCCCCTAGTGGCCAATCTTTGTGAAATTTGTTTCAGAGCCTCAGAGGGTCATACCAAGTACTATTCTAAAGTTTGGTTTTGATAGCATTTATCTTGGCCGAGATATGACAAAGACGGTGTTTTTTGTAGCTAGCAACACAAATTTGTTTGCGCGTAATATGCGCAATTTTTATTCTTTTAAAAATCTTTATACAACTTTGTGTCAGGTCGGTCTGGAGATGCTACGTGCCAAGTGTCGTGCCGATCCATTGCACGGTCTAGGAGGAGTTCGAAAAAGTTGGTTTTCGATAAATCGCGATTTTTCACGCATAAAAGTCTAGGCGGAAATGGGCGTGGCCTATATTACGAGGCCAAACGCGTTTTTTCTGGTATAGCGCCACCTAGTGGTGGACGTGGGTAAATTTTTGCGGCTGAGGTCTTTGCGGGGTTTGGGACAAGTCCTGAAAATGGCGCATCGCCACCATGTACGGTTTAGGCTGCAGTATGGGTTTTATGCGGAGAAGAATAATGAAGAAGAATAAGGAAAGAAAACCTAGCGATTACAATAGGGTTCCACAGCCCTGCTGTGCGAACCGCGTACGCTTTGCGTTACAGCGGTCCACGCATCCTTCGGGCTTGGACCCCTAACCAGATCTTGAGCACTACTTCAGTACTACGGGGCTAATAGAGCAAGCTCACTAGAGACCTCAACTCGCATTTACAGAGCCCGCAAAACAGACCTTGTATAAAATTACATAGGTGATCGGCACTGCTTCAGCTATAAGGGGCCCATTGAGCAGGCGCACTAGAGACCTCCAACCTCTGTGTTGAAGCCTCCGCTTTAGGTCGCCACCTGATCTATCGTTCTGTCTCTTTTTCTATTCTCTTCCATCACCCTCTTCCTCTGCTTTTCTCTCACACAATCAGTGAAGCTGAAAATTGACTCTGAACCCCAAACTCAGGGGATTGGACTCTTTCAATATGATTCAAAGTAGAGACAAAGCCAGAGAGAGAGCTAAAGGGAGAAGGCGGCACTACAAAGAGGAGAGACAGGGCTAGCTTAACATGAGGCAGGGGTGGTACTATCCTGATCATGTGCACACCACATGCATGTGTATTGTGCCTTCAACTGGCTCAAGCAAAAGCCTTTTACAAACAATATATTTCAGGAGATTAATAAAATATATAGAATAAACTAACCCTTTACTCGAAGGCTTCTTTATTCAATTATTTTTTGTAGGAAAAGGAGACGTTTAATAACCGCATTAGCTTTCTGTGTTCCATATGATTGATTGTGGAACACCATTTCTTGTTTGGCAGAACTAACTTAGCTTAAAATTAGCGGACTGGATCCTGCCTGTTCAGTGTGTTTGGACACATCATAAATCACACAAAAATAGTGGCAAGGAAACCCAGAGAAAGGATGACGAAAGAGGTGGAGGGGTCAGAGCGCTTTGAGTTGTTGTGAAACTCTGCGTGTCAGGTTACAGGTTACTCTGGGGGGGACATCACTTCCTGGATGCTCTGCAACACATGCAATCAGTGGACGTATATGAAAAGCATGTCACAGCTGTGCTACTGTGTCAGACATCGTTGTTATTAACAACAACATAATGCCTTAGAATTTCTTAGTCCTCCGCACTTAAACTTACCCTAATTATAACACCCTCACACTTAAACCAGACTAATCACGTTTTGTTGCCTGTGAAACACACACACACATGCCTGTGGCTGATGAGTGTCATGTGATAGGGTTTAGAGGGGCTTGCAGAGAGGCAGAGATGCATAAAAAAATGGAAATGGTAAGAAAAAGTAGTACCAGAGAATGTGTTTTAGATAGATGTCAGCTGTGTTATTGGTCAGGAAGAGTTGGTCTTGGTGACTATAGGCCAGCTTGACCTTTTAGATAATTGGCAAGGTCATCCTCTCTCTTTCAGTCTCTATGTTCTTCTCTTATCTCTCTTCCTCCTCACTCCCAAACTCTCTTTACCTTTGGGAGAACGACCCCACTGCTTTTGATTTAGCTTCCTCTTTGATTTTCTGTTTTCTGCTTCAGTCTTTTTATCTCAATATCAGTTCCTCTTTTTTTGCGTGTTAAGATTTGCCACAAGGTCTTTTTGTTATGTCTTTTTCAGGGATGTGATTTTTATTTTAGACGTTTAACCTTGATGGAGACTCACATACTGAAAGTTTTGTCATTTCCTCAAACTGTTAATATTGTAAATTTGTGCCTGCTGAATGCATATAAGCAGAATTCCAATTCTCCTCAAGAAGCTGTTCATTCCCCCTGCTCCATTGTATTTATCAGATGATTGGTGCCCACACTCCGTCCACGCCGCCAGTGCCCAGAGAGCGAGCAGGCGCCTTTGTCTGCGTGTTCATCTGCGTGTAGTCTAAAATGTGAGCCTGGGTCAGTCTCGGGCATGCTTTGAACTCAAGCGGGAGATAAGGTGACGCTCCAACTTTAAAACATCCTCTCTGCGCGCTCAATCCAAAATACTCGTGCTCTGTTCACATGTTCTGATGCAAACCAATAGTCCTGCAATGTCCGCCTCTTACTAACAAATATGAGAAATTTGTACTAAGATTAGCATTAACATAGTATTTAACTAAAGAGATTTTCTTCATTCCTCCCAGCCCTAACTCGAAGGGAACAATGTTGTGAAAACCTGTTAGCATCTATCGATTTTCACCTCACAGTTAATGCATGCAAGCTCATTTGGTTGTGGTTGAGTGGTGTTGACGGAGACCTTCAGGCATATTTCTCACACGGACACAGCAGGCTGGTGGGAGAAGTAGAGGCTCTGAGGCTAATCAGGGTTTCCACAAGGTCTTTAAAAAAATGCAGGGCCTTAAAAAGTCTTAAATTTGCTGAAGTATTGTGTTCCAGATCTAAATGGATTCATGTCCATTTAACGCTACCTCGTAATGCTTTTTTTTTTATTCCGTGGTGTTGTAGTTCTTTCTTTCGCTAGACCAAATATAATTGACTGTATTATGAATATAAATGAGACCAACATGCAACTTATTTTGCAGCCAATCAGCTTTCGTGTTATTGGTGTGAGTCTCTTCTGGTTTGTACCACAGACATATTCTACAGCTATGGGGAAGTACAAGTTAAGCAATATTTGGCTTGAAAAATGAAGAAACAGTCTTAAAAAGTCTTAAATTGTACTTGGTGAAACCTGCAGAAATACCTGATAATACAGGTAAAGATTGAGTTCTAGTTGGTCTATAAGACATGTTTGTGCTGTAAAGCCATATGCAGTCATTCAAAATTACCTAATTGTGTCCAAAACACTTATGTGAATTGCAGTCTTGCACAAGGTTCTGCAGCAAAGGAGATTTAAAACCATGTAGATTCAATAATGTCTAGAACAGACTGAAATTATAAACAGAGAAGAAGAGGAAGTGTTGGCTCATGTTGGATGCTGGATTCCCCCACAGAGTCACTGCTGTTGAGGGTTTCATGAAAAGTGAGAGAAGCACTAACACCTTCCTGCATGAAGTATTACCCTAGCGCCTGCTGGTCAGTCTGCAGTGTGTGTGTGTGTGTGTGTGTGTGTGTGTGTGTGTGTGTGTGTGTGTGTGTGTGTGTGTGTGTGTGCGTGTGTGTGCGTGTGTGTGTGTGTGCGTGCGTGTGTAGGGAGGGGTCAGTGGTAGAGAGAACAATAAAGACCAGATGGCCAGTCTCTTTCTCCACCTGCCGTAGGCCTCTTTGTCCTCTCTCACCCTCGCATTTCACTCACTTTAACTTCTCTCACTGACGCTCATACACATTTATACATATTTCCCATGTTTACCTTGGCTTTTAGTTCTTTTCCACACACATCACAAACATTTATTTACCTTCCAGATGTGTACAGTTTATTCAGCTAAGTGTGTATGCTCTTGTTTTTGTTAAATGACTTTGAACTTTTGACCATGGGTTCATTAATTCTTTTTTAAACACAGTCTGACCAGTGCATAAAGCCAGTGTGGCCACACCCAGCCATACTGCACTTGATTCCAACTGTGACAGACATTTGAAAGCAGCAGCAGGCCTTGTGTTGATCCAGCTCTGACAGAAGAAGAATTTAGAAGGGGTGTGGTACTGTGAGAGAGCACCAGGATTAAGGCTTTTGATGTAAAGCTGTGTACAATGCACATGATGCACATCATTTGTGTGTAAACACAGTCCCACAGCTGTAACTGTCAGAGCCAATAACACCTGCTTTTATCGGATAAGTCCTGGTTAATTTGTAGACATGGGGCACACCCAAGCATACCTACATTCACATTAACACATGATTACACATACACACACACCCTCTCTCCTGTGCTTACTAGCTTATAGGGAGCACAGTTGAGGATGAATTTCTATCTTGGTTCCTCTTGAATTGTTGACCATGTTTCATTTTGTTGAACAGTTCAAAGGTCTGGCCTGCTTTTCCCTGGGTTGGAGAAACAACTGAGCCAATCATTTTTCTAAATCATATACATTCATATATAATCTACTGTGTATGACATTTGGGATGAAACTATCACACTTTCCACTAAAATACCCAATCTGACACCTCAACTCAGGGTGTCTTCTTATATTTATGTTACTAATCTGATACCAGTCATCTCCATTTCTAAGTATTTAATCTGGATAACAGGACCTCTCTGCATGGACTTCCCTGAGATTGCTTTGGCACTAAAAATAGAGCTGGTGTCCCGCCGTGACTGAATGAATGTAACTATGTTATAAAAACATAAATTGGCACGGTTCATCTGGATCAGTCATGTCATGGCCAATAACCTGCTTAATCAGGTCAGTATCAGAGCAGCTACCAGGACAGCATATAGAATTAGTGGATCCATAAATGATATATCAATCACATACAAAGCATTCTGATCCCAGGTGTTGATGCCATGTCAAAACAAAGACAGGTTGCCCTCTTTGCAGTCCAACACAGAGCGAAGTTAAAGCTTTAAACACATACAGAATACACAGATGCTAATTGAGCTTCTGGATGCTCAACTATCTTTCTCATAATGGCTCTTGCTTACATTATTCCTTTTAGTATTAGCATAATGAAGAGGTTATGAAAGAGTGCCCATGTGGTTTTGTCCTGTTTGACGCCACAGGAAGTCCATCGGGTTAACTAGTAAGATAAATCTACATAAATGATGAAGTGAAATTACGTAACATCAAAGTCTACACATCAAAGCATCTTTGGATTATTATTAATTACCAGCAATTAACCATGTAATCTTTGTTGTTGAAGCTTAATTTCTATTACTTTTTGCAAAGGCTTATTTTTAGTGATCCACCTATGCTCTGCTATGCCACGCTACAGCCTGTAACACCCTGCATACACCCTGCTTGCTGTAACATAGACTACAGAGGGATCTAATGGCATCATCTTTTTAGGGATTCCAGCAGCAAGTTTAATGAACTATAGACATAACAAGTAGTACAGTAGAGGATATCTCAGTTGGATTACGCACTCTCTATCTGTCTCTCTGTCCACAACAAACAAATGCAGCCCTGTCTATTCATTCAACTCCTTCCTTTTGATGTCTGTATTCTGATGCCACTCTGCCAATATCACCTCTTTGTACTAGTCTTTCTCTCACTCACTCTCAAACAAACACACACACACACACATGCCTTCCTCTCCGTGTCCTGGCATGGATTGAATAGCCTGTTTCCCCTGGAAACTGAGGTACTTTCTGTTTGGTTGGTTTAGGGACCCTCCTCCCGCCCCTCTGTCCCCCTGGGAGACAGAAACATTGTTGTGCTCTGGTTATTTATTTGTATTTTTAATTATTTATTCAATTGTGCTCAATGTTTGCATGCCTTCAGTCAGTGAAAGGTTGAATTGAAAGTAAAAACATATGTATGAATTTAAGTCAAATGGTGAAGTGGACAAAGTGCTTTAACTCACAGCCCCTTTGGTGGATATGTTCACCCACTCATCCAAGAATTTTAATAATCACCTTGCATCTAGTTGAAAAGGCTACATCATGGCTCTATGGATGTTACATAAGCAAATGGTCAAGTCCCTTTTTTAGACCCTTTCAATGTCTCCGTTCTTCCTGCTGGCAGGTTGTTTATTTATAGGTAGCCTAATGGAAATGCAACCGACTTACATTTTTCTAGGACTGAGCTATATGGAAATAAATATTGGTCTTACCAGAAATGTCACTTTAACTTCACTTCAACAAAATGTTATATCACGCTAGAAAACCAATTGTCATGTCAGAGGTTCTCTTAAGAGTCACTCAACAGTTGATTGTGATGCTCTCTGTCTTGACAAGCTGTATAGCTGAACCCTCAGCCATTTTAGCAAGGAGCTAACCCAAATCTCAAATGTTCAATCTGAATTACATGACAACGATTTCAACCAGAGAACATGTAACTTCATGTGTAAAAACTGATTTAAAGGTGCAGGTGTGTTTTACGGCTTAGTGGTTTGCATTAAGACTGACTTAATGCTTTGAAGTATTAAGTCATATTATTATTATATATGCATTACCCTCAAAATCCTGAATATGCCAAAGGCAACTATTCTTTAACAGTTTGCTACAAAGTGCTGGCTCACTTAAAGCAGTGAAATATTAACTGTTGAAGAACAGAAGCATTACTTATTTACTTTCTAGCTTAGATGTTTTGTGAGTCTGGTGATTTTATCTGATGCATGTGCATGTGGCTTCTCTGAACTACTGCACATGATTTCATTAAGTTTGTCCAAAGCCTCAGGCTTGTGCAGGAAGTAGTTCTTAACCCCTTATGATGCCTGAGCGCTGTCCTCGTAGCCATTTCCTAAATGTAGACCATTAAAGTAGACTATTAATTCAGTATAAAGGTCTATCCTTTGTTCTCACTTCATCTCTTGGTATATTGGCATTACTATATTTACTTTATTCTATTTGACATTAATACATTGTAATTGTTTTGTTTGTCATTTTTCATCATTTGTGAATCTGCACACGTGTTTGCATTTGCAAGTTTTACTGCATCCCTACCTTAGTAGCTTTGATTTGCTTCTGCCTTTTATCCGGTGGA
This sequence comes from Etheostoma perlongum, assembly GCA_026937815.1. Classification (NCBI taxonomy): domain Eukaryota; kingdom Metazoa; phylum Chordata; class Actinopteri; order Perciformes; family Percidae; genus Etheostoma; species Etheostoma perlongum. The sequence continues at coordinate 5,723,181 of CM049372.1, forward strand.
AAGGTTCTTAGTTAACTATTGTAGAAACTTATTGGGACAAGAAATTTAGGCATATTATTTTATTTTTCAGGAACCATCCGTCCGGTGCGGAGGAGTTTTTATGACCCAGCCTCAGCCCCGGGTCAGGGCTGGCAGTGGAGTGGGAAAACGATGCAGGTACGTGGACGGCCTACGACATGGAGGTGGCCATTGCCATCGAGAACGCCCACAGTCGGCAGCAGCCATGTCTTGATCTGACACCACTTGGCTTCTGCTACCTCATCGATTTTCAGAACATGACACAGGTGTGTTTAAATTCTTTATATGGCCATCAATGACAAAATCAACTTGAAACTTCTGACATACCTGTAATCATTTTACTAAATGGCTGATATTTAACTTTCAAGCTGCAGCATATGAGGGTTCATCAAAAATGTCATAAAAACATAAAATATGTTGTTCTGCCCTCCTGCAGGTGAACAGACAGAGCCAGAGGTGTCGGAGGCTGCAGAGACGTGCTGACATGGCCTACCCTCTAGTGTCCGGTCCTCTCCCAATACCAAAGGGAAGCGGTGCAGGAGGAGGCATAACAGGAGCCCTGCTGGGGGGTTGGCGTGTCAGGGGCAAGCTCTTTCTACTCCAATGGGAGCTTACCGGCTACTGGATTGGGCCAACCTTGTTCCTGCCAGCAGTGCATGCTGGTCCTTAGTGTAAAGACCAATACAGGAGGAGCAGGGATACAGACTCTAGGTAGACGCTCACTTACCATGCAGCGGCCTAAGAATTCAGCGGCCATTGTCTCTAAACCTCTGAGTCCATCTAAATCAGCCACTCTGGGGCGAGGACAGCAGCACAACTCCAACTCCAACTACTATCAGACACTGCCGCATGGTCTTGCCATCTCCAAAAACACCGCCTCTCCAAGAAGGAACGCCCAGCTGTTTGCTCAGTCGCTGGCTGCACTCACCGCTGGCACCTCCACTCTGGGTATCTCCCCGTCGTCCAACAGGCCGCCTCCGCCATCCCTCCCGCCTCCTCAGCCTCCATCATCCAACCCTAACTTGATCCCTCCATCCATTCTGGCCAAGCACTCCTCATCCTCAGCCAACGAATCAGTGCCAACCGCCACATTAATTACCCCTGCCAAAAGCGTGACCACACCCCCTTCTCCTGTGCCATCACCGTCGCCGATGGTGATGAAGCCGCAGCGCCCACCGATGTCCGCAGCAACAGTGTGCCATGCCCCGTTGCCACAGAGATCAAGCTTAGCCGGGCTGAGCCGACCAGCATTACAGAGGATTGCGATGGCCCAGTCCAGAGCACTCATAGCATCAGGGTGAGTAAAATAAACCATGGATGTGATTTTTCCAGAATTTTTGACTGGAAACCCTTCTTCTGGGCTACTATCAATATTAAAACAAATGAGATTCTGTAGCACCAACCTCCATGTATGTGTGACCTTAAAATTCTAAACACATATTCTAAGGCCTGTTACGTATGAACAAATATAGATTAATAAGAACTCAAAGAATCTTCATTAAAATGTGAGCAAGGCCAAACTGTTATGAGTATAAGTTATAAAATATTAAACTGACCTTGTAGCTATTAACTTTGTGTGTGTGTGTGTGTGTGTGTGTGTGTGCGTGCATGCGTGCGTGTGCCATTGGTGTGTGTCAAAAGTCAGCCGAGCCTTCTGTGTGTTGCTGATCTGTAAAGTGGCATCTGTAGAGCAGAGGGGGAGGGATGGAGGGGGGCTCTATAAGAGGAAAGGCGAGTGAGTGGGAAGGCCATGGGTCAGCAGTACCTCACTCTCTCTAAAGCTATTTTTTGCATAGACATTTATGCGGTTTGAGCAGGGGTCAACTCAGACTTCCAGTTCACTGCCTCACATTGTGTGGAGACCTCAGGAAACATGTGAACACACAAATTAAAAACACACACGCTGTATTGAATTTCACTTTATATGTTAGAAGTGGACGAACAAAAACTGTAAATGTGCAAACCCATAAGCCCTATTCTCTGAAACATGAGAATCTCACTATGGTGAACAATCATAGTGAGATGGGAAAACAACGCTTTAAAGATAAACCAGTCTTCTTATGTCTTTGGTTCACACCTCTAACACATAATATTCCAAGGCAATATTCCGACTAAGCTGCCTAATGAAAGTGAATATTTCACTATTATTCAGCCGTGCAAAAATAGGAAGTTTTCCCCTGGTGGCGGACTTGTTTGACCGGGCAAACACAGCCTCGCTCTTTCATTCCTTCAACCACCTTCTTGAACATGCCGCCGGTGTTTTCACGTATCCAAAAACTGTTGACATCCATGTCGTTGCTAACAATTAGAAGTAGGTGTGTTTTTCCTTCTGGCCAGAAATTTGGGCTTTTCTTTCGGGCAAGCATCTCTGCCTCACCCTGGTAGATTGTTGGCCATTTGGTGTGTTTAGTTGTAAACTGGAAACACAAATACAAAAAAAACATTTAACCAACTAACACTTTTGACCAGTTGCAGATGATGGTGAACTGGGGGATGGTGAATACGCTGTCTATCACAAGCTTGACATATGCAAACACAACAAAGTGCCAGCGTTTCCCCCTCTCCTCTCACACTGCTCTCCTCTTAGCCTAAATACTTCTAGGACCCTAGACCTCCTTCATCTTTTCCAATCATTCTCTAGCCCTCAACTTCCTCCTATTCTTCCCTGTCATCTCTTTTTTCATATTTTTCTCTGACGTGAGCTAAGACTTTCCAGCAAAGCCTCTCAACAACTCCCTCCATGTTACCTTTGTCTCTCCTATTTCTACCTGCAGCTTTGCAAATCTATGTTAAAATGTTATTTAAGCCATCTTACATCATGGCACTCATTTCTCATTCCAATGAAAAGAAATGAAAACGAAAAAATGTCCATGATGTCATACAGCAGTGATTAAAGCCATTTCATAAAAACTTTCCCTTTCATTGGTTCAAACAACAACAGCTATATGTTTCACCTTTCTTGTGAAACCTACATATTTATAGGAAGTGATGCTTTTCAATTCAAGTTTAGCACCAGAGACCAAAGAATGGGATTCTTGCTGAAAATCACTCTTAAACCAAAAGGTGGTTTTGAGATATAGACTTTGTCTGGTGTTCCCTGCCCTCCTCTCCTCCCTCCTCTCCCGTCGCGTCTCAGCAGTCTGGGCCCCTCAGAGCCTCATTGTTGGTCTCCACAGTAACCTTTGTTGGATTACCCAAGCCTGGGCTGCATTAGCAGCACAATGATGAGCCTCTGCTAGCTTCTCTTTTCCTTCCCCCTCTCTCTGCAACAACCTTCTTTTTCTACCATTTCTTAACTTTTCTCTTCTTGCTCTTTTGCATTATTTGTCTTTTTTTTTTAATTTCCTTGAGTTCTCACTTTTTTTTATCTCTCTGGCTCTGCTTCCTTTTAGCAGCCTGTAGAGTTTTGGGCTACTTTAAAAAGAACTTTCCCAGTTAGTAAAGATGCCTTACTTACAAGAACCTTATATCATTTATTAGGGTAGGTGGATTTTTGAGGTGGGTGCATGTGGTGGAATAGACCATCATATAATTACCAGTGCTGATCTTGTAGTATATTCATAATGGGAATATTTTTCATGTGGGGGAGAGGTAGACAATGATACCACTCCAGTCAGTATTGTTTACCAGACAATCACATTTCAGACAAGGGGAAGTGTGTGTGTGTGTGTGTGTGTGTGTGTGTGTGTGTGTGTGTCTCAGACTCAGACAGAACCCAATACAGCAGTGGATGGGAACGGGGTGGGGGTACAAGACAAAGAAACTAGTCAGCAATCTGTCAAAGATTGATCACACAGTGGTGCAAGAAATCAGGCCAACACCAGAGGGGGGGGGTGACAAACGTGCACACACACACTCCCACACACCGATGCCTGGCTGTGAAGGCATTTAACCAATGCGCACGCACACACATTGCCCTCCCGTCTCACACACAGTAAATACTGACTATCCCAACGGCAGATGCAGTGTAGAATATGTGCTCTCTCTAGCTCCAGAGGGGGATTATAGGAATGAAACAAAGAGAGTGAATGAGCGGGGGAATGGTGTTTTGAGGGGGGGGGACAGACTGCGTACTCAGGAAAAGCAAATTAAGCAGGAAGGAGTGTGAGAAAGAGAGAGCTCCATAAAGATAAGAAGACAAGAAAAGAGGAAGGAAGGAAGGACAGAGGAACATTCAGTGAGAATGTGTAGGCACCTGTTCCAGAATCAGTTTTATTGGCCAAGTAAGGTTGTAAACAAACAAGGAATTTTACTACAGTTTTTGTTACCTTAATGTACAGTACTTGTACAGAAATAGAGACTTTTGGTTCACCAACAAGTAAAACAAGTTTTATTTGAATCATATGTGGCCCATAGAGAGAGCAGTAACCACAGACAGGGGCAATTATTATCCATGTCACACATTCAAGGAAAATATGCAGAATGAAACCTTGGACAAAACTGAGCCTTGAATTAAAGAGAACAATAAAATAATGAGATAAGTTTAGAAGGTGAAAGCACACAGACAAATTTAACTTTGACAAATTCCCATACTAACTGTCTCGACTGTCTGACTGTTTTTGCTTTGTGTAACTGCTTGGTGATAAAACAGGTTTGTAGGTAATGTAATATCTTGTATAAACAGTATGACCAGCATGTGATCATTGGCATCTCAATGTTTCAGTGTTCAACTAGTTCAGCGGGTTTTTGGAGTTGGTTTTTATGTCTTTATTGGACAGCAGATCAGAGCAGGGTGACTTGCAACAATAGTTCTCAGCTGGACTCAAACTCCTCTGTTAAACGGTCAGCAGCTTTAACCTGTAGGCCTCCGACACCCCATGCAGCGGGCTTTTAAACCCCTTGAATAAACAAAATAAAGGAGAAATTGGATGTTCTAGTGCAGTGTCAGTTCAGAACGGGTCGGTTGATTGACCTGTGGTGCCCAAACGGCTATAGATTTATTATGTTTGGATATGAAACATATTGAATTATGTGTCATGTATATTATGAACTATTTTAACTCATTGTAACTCAAAATAACTGGAGTGCTTTAGACCCCAATGCACTACGAAATATGGCCCTCAACAGCATACTACTAACTGTGTACTTCTACTTTAGAGGAAAACTCTGCATTTACCTTGCAGAGAAATGTTACTGGTTACTTTCTGGATTCAGATTTGACTTGCAAAATTTTAACAATTAAAATATGATACATCATTATTCATTAGGAGGGCCAGTTCAGTTGTCAGGCTGCCATTGTAAATAGGAATTTGTTCTTAATGACTTGCCTGGTTAAATAAAAAAAACACACCTACTTAGAGGCTCTTTGCTGACGCCCTTAAGACAGAGAAAAAGAGGAAATAGATACAGATACAGGTTGAAAGGGATTACTTTTGTATTAGTTTATACATAGTTTTTTTTTTTAACATATGTGTACATCCTTCCCTGTTTATTGACAAGATAAACTCCCAGGTTGCATTTTAAATACAGTATCATTTTAGGAAATGTCACACAGTAACTCCACACGGTCTACCACTTTCTGTCACATCAAATTATTTTTCCCCAAAGCAGACAATGTTTCCTTACAGCGTGTGTGACCATAAGAATGTGTGCAGCTTTATCTGCATGTCAATATGTGTGTGAGAATGTGTGGGAGTGTGTTATTGTCTGTTGTCTAAATGAGTCCAGCTGATGTCCATCTGGGCTCGAGGGAATAGGAGCAGCACAGGGACAGAGGGAGTGTGTGATCTTGTGAGAAGCGGGCGGAGTGTAGGAGGGAGGGTTTGAGGTCGCAGGGGGTCAAGAGACTGGAGTCCCATTAAGGCGCCCCTACCAAGGCATGAATGGGATCTTCCTTTTTTTTATTTTTTTGAAGATTTTTGGCTGGACGGCTGGAAGGCTGTAAGGCCAGCCCTGTAAACATGAAAGTCTGAAGCTGAGTGACTGAAGTTTGGAGTAAGATCAATAGTCCTTCAGTGGAGAGAGGGTTAAGACAAAAGAAATTGTCTGTTGTTATTAGACCTCCCCAGGGTTGACAGTTACAAACCTTGATGGGACAGAATTAAGCCTAAACCAATTTTCTGCATCCACAACATGGCTGCATGGGTTCACGTGACATAAGTCTGTCCATGGTAACGGAGGTCTGTGTGCAACCCAAAGTGTATGACAAAATGTGTTAACATGCCTATGTAGACACCCAATAAATTATGGGTGTCTACATAGGCATGTGTGTGCATCCACTATCCATGTCCATTTTAAAATTAAATGTACATGAAAACAAGACAATTATGTAAGTGATTTGAAGATAGCTTTTTTTGTTCTGTAGCTCAGTTGTAGCAGTGTGGCTTGTGTGGGTTCTTTGTTAAGCTTTTTTCTGTAAAAATAGCACTACATTTCACACACAAACTCATTCTCAGATACTCTTAAACTCATCCACACTGGTGCAAACTTAGACACACACACCCAATGAGTCATTCACTTGCGTGTCGTCATGTGTCACTGAGTGGGGTTAAGTGAAAGCAGCTTAGTGCACTGCCAGAAAGCCTGTTAAAGCTAAACCAACAACAGGAAACAACAGATCATCACCACACTCTGTCCTTCTGCCTGCCACACCGCCTAAACTAGTCTGTTAGTACGAGTGATTATGTTTGCATTTAAATGAAGAGGGGCTTTGGTGCTTACCTTGCCCGGCAGCTGGATTCTCACAATAATCAATGTTGTCAATGCGTTTGTGTCCGAACAACCAGCAGTCCAAACAAATCAGCGTCCTGTCAGAAGCTACTGGCAGCTACAGGCATGGTTTAGGCGTGTGTGACGGCCATGACTGTTCATTCAAATAACAATGGCGGACATGATAGACAGATGGTTCATCCAATCAACTGTCAGGTTTTTTTTTTTTAAAGTGCCTGCCTTTTTCCAAACAGTTTCCAATGTTGATTCTCAGATGGTTCTGTGTAACAAACCATCTGGTTCATCATGTTACTTTGTTGCTTTCAATACCTCAGTTGGTAGCGTGGAGGATTGTAGTGGTGAATGCTAGTATTCTTAGGTAGTGGGTTCAAGTCCAGCTCAAAGGAGGTTTTATATGGACTGTCTTCAAAAGAGTTCTCTATGTAGGAGTGTGTGTTCCTTCTTGATTCTCATCTTCCATTACTCCCTAGATAGAGAGTTGATCTCTAAATTCACTTACATGGTAACAACGACGCACTCCTTTTTGGCCAGTCTCAGATGTGAGTCAATAGCAGATCACAGCTTGCAGACATCCTCAACCCTCAATCAGCAGTCATTTTATTATAGTGTGTCAGTGTGTGTGTGTGCGTGAATAGCCTCCAGGTCTATAAGTGTACTCTATGATGGACCTGCCACTGACCCCAGCTGAACAGCTGTGTTGGCACATACAGCTGTTAGCTTAGTAGTTTATCACCTGACTTTGACTGAACGCACACAGCCACATATATAACTATATACAGTATATAACCTGTAAGACTCGGACCATGGCCGTCAAAAGGCTCTGAATTAAAGAAAAAGTAAAGCGTGTTTTTCACTTAGAGAGGATGATGAAAATAAGGAAGTTGATGGGCTTTGTGACAAGGCAGGTAATCCACAGCAAGCAGCTGTAATACGTCAGTCTCTGTGAGATCACTGAGAAGATGGAAACTGTGGATTAGCTCTCATAAACACACAGTCAGCCGGGCATAGTCATCGATACACTCTCTTGTCGCCGAACCAATTAGTACACTGAGAAACAATGAGATACAAGCAGAGGAAGAGGATACATCACAGAGAGAGGAACACAGAGGAAGAACTCAGGCGCTTTGTGTATCTTCTGACAATTTCCTCTTTCATTTTTTTAAATCTTTTTCTGAAACTTGGTAGTAAAATTGTGACCTCAAAAAACCATCAGTTTTTTTTATACCTTAAGTGTATGGTAACCTTAAAGTATTTGCCTGCTTTTTATGTCTGATCTGACATTGTCACTGTAGGCCTGTACAAAACAGTTTGTTTGTTTTTCTTGCAGTGTGCCCACCGTCCCAGTGAAGAACCTCAATGGATCCAGTCCTGTTCACCCTGCATTGGCGGGTAAATACCACACACTCACTTACCACTGGTGAAAGATAGAAAAAGTTAAAATTATGATTAGTTTCTTCTGCAAATGTCAGAAGAAACCAGAGAGGAAGATCTTTTTTCTGTTCTAACCAAACTCAATTTCTCTGTTTAATTTCAGGGATCACAGGTATCCTAATGAGTGCTGCCGCTCTGCCGGTGTGTCTGACTAGACCTCCAAAACTGGTGCTACACCCTCCGCCTGTCAGCAAGAGCGACATCAAACCCGTGCCAGGCTTTGGCCACTGCTGCAGGAAGACCACCAAGAAACAGGCTCGCAAGGGTAAGCACTCAAGTCAAGACCAAGGACAGAAATACAGAAAAAGACAGTTTTAGCTCCACAAATGCATTAGTTTGATGGTTTCTGCCCTGGAAATGCATCAACTCTCAGCAGGTCTTAACAACCTGGACTGTTTATTGCCTTTCTTCCCCCTCCATCTGTTCCCTCTCCTTCCTGTCTACAGGTAAAACTCCAGAGGAGGTGGTAAAGAAGTACCTGCAGAAAGTAAAAAGTCCACCAGAGGAGGTATGAACAGCATTTCTAGCTATATATTTTATAGTGCCAACTCATGACACATAATGTTGGTTTCACATTACACAATATAGAATAATGGCTTTCCTTTTTCTTTACCTTTCCTTGTCTTATCTTAGGACTGTACCATCTGTATGGAGCCGTTGGGGGGTCCATCTGGTTATAAGGGTCCAGGAGTGGGGCCTGTGTCTCGGGCAGAGTCAGTCGGGCGACTAGCACAGTGTGGACACCAGTACCATTTCCAGTGTCTGGTGGCCATGTATAATAATGGCAACAAGGACGGCAGGTAGGTTAGAGACAGAGAGACCATTACTCTTCATTGTCTCTCAACTGTTTTGCAAATAAACAAAATGTATTTTCTCCCTCTCTTTGCAGTCTTCAGTGCCCCACCTGTAAAACCATCTACGGCGTAAAGACAGGCAACCAGCCGGCAGGGAAGATGGAGTACCACGTGATCCCTCACTCTCTACCAGGACATCCTGACTGCAAAACCATACGCATTATCTACAACATACCACCAGGCCTTCAGGTACTCAATAGAACTGGGCTGACAGTAGTGTCATTGATCATTAAGAGTCTTTACTAATAACAATCCTCTCCCTCTTCTTTCAGGGCCCAGAGCACCCAAACCCAGGGAAGCCATTCACTGCCAGAGGCTTTCCCCGACACTGCTATCTCCCAGACAGCGAGAGAGGACGCAAGGTAAACACAGACACCCTAGGCAGGAATGGATTGGCCATCTGGCCATTGGTACCGGGATATTTCTGTGGGCTGATTGGGCCACTTTTTTTTTCTTCGGCCCAAAGAGATAAGAGAGATCACATTATTGGCTAACTTGTATGTTTTTCATATAATGGTAAATGGTGTTAATTTCAGGCCCTGCTTGTATGTACATGTGCTGAAGGGGAATGCAAGAACTGTTGGTCTCCGGCTGATTGTGGTGGACTGGTGTGGGTCTCAAAGGTCCAGGTTTTGATTTTTTACCCCAGTCCAGCCCCGCCCATATGTACATTAATAAAGTTATTTTAAAATAAACCTTTTGTCCTGACCAGTCCTGGAATGTCATAATTTTAGGGGCAGAGACACAATGATTTAAAAATATACTTTTTTACAATATATGTTATGTGTACTATAATACTATACATAACACTTTTTCGGTGACTGGGTTAGAGCAACGCCAAAACCTTTTTCCCTTATCTTATTCGTTTTAATCCCCCCCAGGTACTGAGACTGCTCCTGGTAGCCTGGGACCGCAGGTTGATCTTCTCAGTTGGGACTTCGAGCACTACTGGAGAGTCTGACACCGTTATCTGGAACGAGGTACATACACCATAACATCAGACTGTAGTGTGTGATATATGCACATCACGTTTGTTGACACTGAAAGAAAAGAAAAAATCTTTTCCCTTTCTTCAAGGTCCACCATAAGACAGAGTTTGGCTCAAACCTGACAGGCCATGGCTTCCCCGACCCCGGACACCTCAACAACGTCCTGGAAGAGCTCCGAGCTCAGGGCATCACAGAGGATGACGGACTGATGGAAAAGTGAAAGGACAAGTGAGGAGCAGGCATTTGTGTGACAGCAGCAACAAGTGGAACAGAGAGCAGAGAAGGAGAGCATTGAAAGAAGAAGTCCTGGCCGAGACACACTCTCTCTGCCAGCACTTAAAAGGGGTGCAGGGGGACTTTTTGGGTTACAGAAGACATTGATTTTGTTTTACAGAGGGAACCACTTTTCAAGATGTTGATTGAGTCAATGCTGGGTTTGCCTGTCAGTACAAGTCAGCCCAAACGTTACCATTTTCAAGCAAGCACATCAATAGCAGTGGGAAAGAGTTTGAGAAAGCTGCAGCACAGAAAGAAAAGCAACTCAGAAAGAGGAGGAGGCTGAGAAACAAGCAGAAAGAATGATGGCACTCATGGTTTTAGGTTTTAGACCGCTAGGTACTAAATGGACAAGCAGGTACAAGTGAGAATGATGTGGTACTAATATTTAGGATGAACAAGTTCACTTTACTGAGAGAGAGTAACCAGGAACAGAAAGTACATTTTAAAGCAGTTCAATGAAAACTGGGAGAGAAGGGACAAAGAGAGAAAGAAGTTGGAGCAGTGGGGGAGGGGACAGGAGGAGAGAATGCAGGAATAATGTAGCAGAAAGAGACAAAGATGGTGTACGGATGTAGCGTAGGATAGGAGTAGAGTAAAATAACAATTGTATGGTACTTAACAGGTACATTGGCTATTATTTAAAACACAAGGAAACCAAGAGTGATGAAGGGAAAGTGTGACAACTGTTTGCTTTGTTCAAACCACCTGCTTGTTTGTGGTTGGAGTTTAGTGCTGTTGCTCCCTCTTGTGGTGGCACCGAAGAACTACACCTTAGCCTGCAACCTACTGGAACAATGTTGCTATGAGTTATCCACCTGTGTTACTTTTGACCATTGTTGCTATAATCCTCATTTAACGTCATTCCATACTTTACCTCCTTCTTTTGACTTGATGGGTGTCTATATGATCTCACCTCTGTATGTTTATGATTGTGTGTGTAATGACAAAAGACCAAACTAAGGCTTAGTCATTTGGGCCTATTTGGAGTCTTACTATTGAGGCAAGTTAACCTTAGATACACAGGTACTAGTATTTACTGATATATCTTTTTTGTCCATTTTTGACAGCTTTGAGACATCGTTTACAGGGATGTAAATGCTGTTGTATCCTGTTACAGTGTGGCACCAGTGAGAGTATGAGGGGTATGAGGGTATGAGGGTTGGGGAGGATGGAGAGGTCAAGAGTTACCCTAACATGCCTGGTCAAACACATAGTACTACTGAGGAGAAAAACCCTCAATATTCAAATGAATTCAAGTTGACAACTTGTCAAGGACACTGAGATTGGTATTCTCAGTGTGATGTTAGTAACTAGTACCCACAGTAAGCATTAAACAACACACTAAACAGGCATGTCAATTACTATCGTATGTGTAATCAGAGATACTTACAGTAATAAATACTATTTCCTCATTTTTACTTGAGAAGGTGAATTTCAAGTCCCAAAAACTAGTTTTAGACCAACTACAGGAAACATATCACAACAGGACTTGTCTGTGATTGGCTGGCATCACTTAGAAAATAGCTGAAATCTGTCCAATAAGGCCAGTTTGCTGCATCTAGCAAGAAGGCTGGGTTAACCTTATTAAAGTCAAATGAGCTGCTATGTAGGCCAATCAGTAATATGAGTTTTTCTGTAAGGATGTCACAATTCATGTGAGAATTTTAATGAAGTCAATAATTATTATTGTTGCTCTTTTGCAGCTTCATTAGACAAAATATTACGAAGAGCATTATTTTGCACCTGCACCATAGGAGCAATGTGTTAGGGAAAAGCCAACTTGTAAAGGATACACAATATGGGACCTTTAATTGATGACTGGTTGACCTTAGTTGGTATCAGTAGTATGATTCTTATCTCAACAACATTGAAAACAACTCTCCTCTTACCTCTACCTCTTCACACTGCCCAGTCTTTGAGTTGGGTCTGTAAATGGCCCCTTATCACAAAGTATGTGTGTCTGTGTGTGTGGGTGGGTGTGCGTCTCTGTCTGTCTGTGTGTGTTTGAGAAAGAGAATTTATACACTATATGGTATACTACCAACATGCTCCGAGTTTACGATATTGTTTCGGTACTCCATGGGAATCCTATCATCACATCATCCTTTAACTCTGATGATGATTGATGATGGTACTCCATTCTTTATTATGTTGTTTTATATGAAATGTAGTTACACCTTTGTTTTTTAATAGCATTTGTTTTCACACTATTAGAGAGTAAACTGCCTTTTCATACAGTATGTTTATGTTGTATTAATTATGCCTGTTTTCATTTGTTACATTTGGTTTACAAAGGCAGTATTGTTAAATACATTGTCTTTTTTCAATGTGTAAAGAAGTTAAGCTGATTTGTGTCATCTTTTCTTTGGAAAAGGAATTTGATGGTAGACTTTTATTTGAGTGTGAAATGTAATAAGTTCAATAGCAAGTCAAAACCTTATACACTTGTTCTTCTGTGAAGTAAATAATACTTTTATTTTCTACATATCATCTATCCTGCTACTGTTCTGTATTGATGTCCAAATGAAGACTGATGAAGCCCAATAGATGGCGCTCTCTGTTCAACAAGGTTGGAAAACACACTATTGCCATATTCAGTCTTTTCTGGAAACCAAAACGCTATCTAGTGGGGTCAACAAATACAACCCATGGCAAGCTTCATTTGGATATCACTACAGTTCTGCACTGAGCCTTTACCTGCCTACCAGAGCTCTCAACAGTTGGGACCCTGGAAGGTTTTGTAGCAGATGTGTTGATGGACATTATGGTCTTAGTATTATGTCCGCCCCTCTTTAAGCAGCTGAATGGTTCCAGTGCAGGTGGCATGATGAAAATTATTTTAAACATTTTGAAATACAATAAAATCACAATTTACTCCTGTGTTGTTGCAGTTGTCTTGCTCTGTTGGCCCTAAACACTGCATAATGACTCGGGAAAAGACATTTTGTATGATGAGTAAATCACCTGATTGTTGATTTTGATGTTTTTATTTCTAAAAAAAATGATCAAGACATTTAAATAAATGTTTTTATTCCTATTTCTCTTGACTTGATGAATTGAGTCTGATTTGGCCATGATTTGGTTATTGCAAGGTTAAAAAGTGTCCAATGAATTATTAACTTGCACCTTAAGCACTCTGGAAGACCATCAATAGTTTATTTAAAGGTTTTTAATCAATAGTGTGCAGTGTCTGCACACTATTTTCATTATTTTGTCAGCCTAATAGATGGCGCTGTCTACACAACAAAGGGTTCAAAACCCCCGAATTGCCATATACTCTTGATTCCTCGAGCCCTTTTCCTTAAACCAAGAGCGCAACAACAAATACCACTTAATGAAGCTTCATGTGGACATCACTCGGTTTAAGGTCCTTCCGTGATATTTTCTTCTTCTGTGTGGGTGGTGTAAGGAAAAAGGTGATCATACGTGCTGGTATGAAGAGAAAGGAAAAAGATCATCAGCAAAGGCTAGAGACAAAATCGTACAAACAAAGAACCATATACGTACCCCTTCGATAGCTCAGTTGGTAGAGCGGAGGACTGTAGGCGATTAAAGCAGTGATCCTTAGGTCGCTGGTTCAAATCCGGCTCGAAGGAGGTTGCTTTTTCCAACCGCAGCATATCTTCATGTCATTTTGAGCTGCATGGAATTGCACCCCGTTTTATAAGACTCAACAAATTATTACTCTACCCCGCTGCTCCAAATTTATCCGCCCTTCCACAATAAAAATAATTATAATAATAATAATATAATAATAATAATAATAGTATTGCTTAATAAGACTACTTTAAACTGCAGAAAAAATGTGAGGGAGGTGTGGACGGGGATGAAAGAGATGTGGGGGTAGAGGTAACATACACCAGGCAGCCGTAAGAGAGCAAACGGAGTCACCTTTTACATTAAAGGCCCTGACACACCAAGCCGACGGCGCGGATTTCATGTACCCCTTTAATCCCTCAATTCCTTAAGATGTTATGCAAGACAAACATTAGTTTCAAACACGTGATACGTTTTCATGTATTATATTAACCACACTGAAGCTTGAAAGTCAACTAAACAGTTGTAATAGACAACCTTAAAACGAAGTTCCCTGACCGGGAATCGAACCCGGGCCGCGGCGGTGAGAGCGCCGAATCCTAACCACTAGACCACCAGGGATGGGTGTTTAAGTCAATATCTATGTCTATCAGATTCCTAAAGGCTGCAAGTTTAATTGTATATATATATATATATATATATATATATATATATATATATATATATATATATATATATATAAATGTATTAATGAGATCAGATTATTAAGCACTAATAATGATACTTAATGAACATCTGTACATACACCATGACTGTTATGATTCTTAGTTGACTTAGTGTTATCATAAAAAACAATGTAGGCTAGCCTATAGACCTTAGGCAACCTTAGGCACGCAGTAGCTTTACCAATGCTACACTGGCAATAAGGAATTTTTGAAGTGTCCTCTCATCCGCATGCTAAATTACCCTTTTCACAGCCCTTACGCACCAAGACGAGAGCCGCTGACGACCGCTACCTAGCGATAGCTATCAGTAGTATACACAGATGTATTCCCCCTTCGATAGCTCAGTTGGTAGAGCGGAGGTAGGTCACTCTAACAAATATCCTTAGGTCGCTGATTCAAATCCGCCTCGAAGGAGCTTGCTTTATTTTTTTTTCCATAGCAGTTATATCATGTTTTCATTTTGAGCTGCACGGAATTACACCCCGTTTTATAAGACTCAAATTATTATCCACCCTCCAAAGATATCCGCCCTTCCATAATAATAATAATAATAATAATTATTATAACAATAATAATATTGCTCAATAAGACTACTTTAAATATCAACAAACGCTCAATGTATCTGCCCTAACTGCCTCTAAAGGAGAAACTGTAACATACACCAGGCAGCCGTGAGAGAGCAAACCGACTCACTGTTACATTAAAAGCCCTAGCATAGGAAACCCTTCGATAGCTCAGTTGGTAGAGCGGAGGACTGTAGATGATTATAACGGCTATCCTTAGGTCGCTGGTTCAAATCCGGCTCGAAGGAGGATACTTTTATCCATAGCTGTATCTTACTGTCATTTTGAGCTGTACGGGATTGTTCCCCATTTTATAAGACTCAACAAATCTACCCCGCTGCTCCAATTATATCCGCCCTTCCACAAAAAAATGCAACATAATAACAATACTTTAAATATCAACAAATGCTCAATGTATCTTCAGCCGATTGCCAAGTACCACATACGTTTTGCACATGTGTGCAAGGAAATAACATAGCCCCTATGTGCAATGTCAGAAAAAAAGGATGAAAGTTAGAGGTTTTGTGTACAGGAAGTTGAATGCACTCACAGAAAAGGATGCCTACCCTTCCCTCTATTGAGGAGTCATGGACTGGGCTCAAAGCTGCTAAATGGTATTTCACACTGGACCTGGCAAGTGGTTATTGGTAAGTGGAGATAGACCTCTCTGCCTTCACAACACCCTTCAGCCTGTACAAGTTTGAACAGATGACCTGTGCAACACCCCAGTCACGTTTCAAAGGCTGATGCAACGCTGCTTTGGAAACATGATGACTTACGGTTCACTTATCTGGATGACCTGGTGATGACCAGGTCATCCAGATATATCATCCAGATTTTCCCCTGATTTCAACAGTCATGTGCTCCACCTGGAGGAGCTTCAACAGCATGGACTGAAGTTCCAGCCCAAAAATCTTTTCTTGGCTTTGCTGACTATTATCAATGTTTCATACCTGCTTTCTCCAAGACTGCAACACCATTGAATGCCCTGACACATGGTAGCCTACTGCTGCACATGAGAAGAAGACCGCTCCCGTTGAGCTTGTCTTCAGAGTGCCAGCAAGCCTTCAACCAGTTGAAAGAAGCCCTAGTATGCACCTGTTCTGGCATATGCTGACTTCTCTCTCCTTTTTAGGCTGTATACAGCTGCCAGTTTGAGTGCCTGGGAGCAGTGCTAGCACAGGTACAGGGAGACAAGAGTGAGTAATTGTCTATGAGCTGCAGCCTACACCCGGCGGAGAGAGCAACAACCAGAACTACAGCACCTTTCACCTTTAAGCTGGAACTGCTGGCTCTCAAATGGGCAGTTACAGAAAAGTTTTAAGACTATCTGTAGTGCAAAGTTCACTATTTTCACAGAAAACAACCCTTTGGTGCACCTTTGTGCGCCCAGCTTAGAGCAGTGGAACAACAATGGGTGGCCCAATTGGCAAATTTCAAGTACACCCTCAACTACCGCTCAGGTACACAAAACAAAAAATGTTGATGTTGATTTAGATTGCCTGAACAAAAGATGGGTACACCGTCAGTGCATGCTGACCTGGTCATGGTTGAAGGAGACAGAAAATGAAGTGGTCCCACATCTACGCCCTCACTACCCCGTTGTGTCCCCCCCTCAGACACTTCAAGCACCCCCGCAGGTGCAATCTTCTTTGGACCAGCCTCTTCTCGGAGTGGACCATGCTGTCATCTATCAGTGGCAGCAAGCTCATTTGCATCTAGATGGCGTTGGCGGTGGTGAAAATCCCGTATATTAATTTCTCCAGTGCATTAAACATCATCCAGCCACTGCTACTAGGTGAAAAGCTGCTGCTGATGGGTGTCTGTGCGTCCACAGTCTCCTGGATCGCAGACAACCTGACAGGCAGACCACAGTTTGTCCATCTTGAAAGTGTTCTTTCTGATGTGGTGATGAGTGGTAGCCTACAGGTGTTCCACAGGGGAATGTCCAGTACAACTCATATTCTGAACACTTAAAGAAGTTTTCTGGTGACTCTGCATTTGTTGGGTGTATAAGGAATGAACTGGATGACACAGAACGCTGGTGGACAACTGAAATTGCCCAATTTGGGATCAATAAATTATATCTTATCTAATCTAATTTAATCTTTGTCTTCTATTTCCCATATATGATGAGGATGTCCCAAAGATTGCAGTAAACTGTAAATGAAAAATGGGTTGGGGAACTTTCCAGAAGGAAGTCCCATGTTTTTCTCTGTTGTTCTGATGAAGGCCATCTTGATAACTGTGTCCTTGACTGAGTCAGCCTCAATACACCTATCAAGTAATTGCCTCATACAGTCAGAGTTGCGGGAACAATATAATGTCCTTCCTTAATGTTGCAATCTTTGAGTCAGATATTCTTTTATTTGGATAAATAATTATTATAATTATTATTATTATTTGGCAAGTTAATGTGTTGTTTAAAGGTCCCATATGTTTTTATTCCTATTTCTCTTGACTTGATGAATTGAGTCTGATTTGGCCATGATTTGGTTATTGCAAGGTTAAAAAGTGTCCAATGAATTATTAACTTGCACCTTAAGCACTCTGGAAGACCATCAATAGTTTATTTAAAGGTTTTTAATCAATAGTGTGCAGTGTCTGCACACTATTTTCATTATTTTGTCAGCCTAATAGATGGCGCTGTCTACACAACAAAGGGTTCAAAACCCCCGAATTGCCATATACTCTTGATTCCTCGAGCCCTTTTCCTTAAACCAAGAGCGCAACAACAAATACCACTTAATGAAGCTTCATGTGGACATCACTCGGTTTAAGGTCCTTCCGTGATATTTTCTTCTTCTGTGTGGGTGGTGTAAGGAAAAAGGTGATCATACGTGCTGGTATGAAGAGAAAGGAAAAAAGATCATCAGCAAAGGCTAGAGACAAAATCGTACAAACAAAGAACCATATACGTACCCCTTCGATAGCTCAGTTGGTAGAGCGGAGGACTGTAGGCGATAAAAGCAGTGATCCTTAGGTCGCTGGTTCAAATCCGGCTCGAAGGAGGTTGCTTTTTCCAACCGCAGCATATCTTCATGTCATTTTGAGCTGCATGGAATTGCACCCCGTTTTATAAGACTCAACAAATTATTACTCTACCCCGCTGCTCCAAATTTATCCGCCCTTCCACAATAAAAATAATTATAATAATAATAATATAATAATAATAATAATAGTATTGCTTAATAAGACTACTTTAAACTGCAGAAAAAATGTGAGGGAGGTGTGGACGGGGATGAAAGAGATGTGGGGGTAGAGGTAACATACACCAGGCAGCCGTAAGAGAGCAAACGGAGTCACCTTTTACATTAAAGGCCCTGACACACCAAGCCGACGGCGCGGATTTCATGTACCCCTTTAATCCCTCAATTCCTTAAGATGTTATGCAAGACAAACATTAGTTTCAAACACGTGATACGTTTTCATGTATTATATTAACCACACTGAAGCTTGAAAGTCAACTAAACAGTTGTAATAGACAACCTTAAAACGAAGTTCCCTGACCGGGAATCGAACCCGGGCCGCGGCGGTGAGCGCCGAATCCTAACCACTAGACCACCAGGGATGGGTGTTTAAGTCAATATCTATGTCTATCAGATTCCTAAAGGCTGCAAGTTTAATTGTATATATATATATATATATATATATATATATATATATATATATATATATATATATATATATAAATGTATTAATGAGATCAGATTATTAAGCACTAATAATGATACTTAATGAACATCTGTACATACACCATGACTGTTATGATTCTTAGTTGACTTAGTGTTATCATAAAAAACAATGTAGGCTAGCCTATAGACCTTAGGCAACCTTAGGCACGCAGTAGCTTTACCAATGCTACACTGGCAATAAGGAATTTTTGAAGTGTCCTCTCATCCGCATGCTAAATTACCCTTTTCACAGCCCTTACGCACCAAGACGAGAGCCGCTGACGACCGCTACCTAGCGATAGCTATCAGTAGTATACACAGATGTATTCCCCTTCGATAGCTCAGTTGGTAGAGCGGAGGTAGGTCACTCTAACAAATATCCTTAGGTCGCTGATTCAAATCCGCCTCGAAGGAGCTTGCTTTATTTTTTTTTTTTCCATAGCAGTTATATCATGTTTTCATTTTGAGCTGCACGGAATTACACCCCGTTTTATAAGACTCAAATTATTATCCACCCTCCAAAGATATCCGCCCTTCCATAATAATAATAATAATAATAATTATTATAACAATAATAATATTGCTCAATAAGACTACTTTAAATATCAACAAACGCTCAATGTATCTGCCCTAACTGCCTCTAAAGGAGAAACTGTAACATACACCAGGCAGCCGTGAGAGAGCAAACCGACTCACTGTTACATTAAAAGCCCTAGCATAGGAAACCCTTCGATAGCTCAGTTGGTAGAGCGGAGGACTGTAGATGATTATAACGGCTATCCTTAGGTCGCTGGTTCAAATCCGGCTCGAAGGAGGATACTTTTATCCATAGCTGTATCTTACTGTCATTTTGAGCTGTGCGGGATTGTTCCCCATTTTATAAGACTCAACAAATCTACCCCGCTGCTCCAATTATATCCGCCCTTCCACAAAAAAAAAAAAAAATGCAACATAATAACAATACTTTAAATATCAACAAATGCTCAATGTATCTTCAGCCGATTGCCAAGTACCACATACGTTTTGCACATGTGTGCAAGGAAATAACATAGCCCCTATGTGCAATGTCAGAAAAAAAGGATGAAAGTTAGAGGTTTTGTGTACAGGAAGTTGAATGCACTCACAGAAAAGGATGCCTACCCTTCCCTCTATTGAGGAGTCATGGACTGGGCTCAAAGCTGCTAAATGGTATTTCACACTGGACCTGGCAAGTGGTTATTGGTAAGTGGAGATAGACCTCTCTGCCTTCACAACACCCTTCAGCCTGTACAAGTTTGAACAGATGACCTGTGCAACACCCCAGTCACGTTTCAAAGGCTGATGCAACGCTGCTTTGGAAACATGATGACTTACGGTTCACTTATCTGGATGACCTGGTGATGACCAGGTCATCCAGATATATCATCCAGATTTTCCCCTGATTTCAACAGTCATGTGCTCCACCTGGAGGAGCTTCAACAGCATGGACTGAAGTTCCAGCCCAAAAATCTTTTCTTGGCTTTGCTGACTATTATCAATGTTTCATACCTGCTTTCTCCAAGACTGCAACACCATTGAATGCCCTGACACATGGTAGCCTACTGCTGCACATGAGAAGACCGCTCCGTTGAGCTTGTCTTCAGAGTGCCAGCAAGCCTTCAACCAGTTGAAAGAAGCCCTAGTATGCACCTGTTCTGGCATATGCTGACTTCTCTCTCCTTTTTAGGCTGTATACAGCTGCCAGTTTGAGTGCCTGGGAGCAGTGCTAGCACAGGTACAGGGAGACAAGAGTGAGTAATTGTCTATGAGCTGCAGCCTACACCCGGCGGAGAGCAACAACCAGAACTACAGCACCTTTCACCTTTAAGCTGGAACTGCTGGCTCTCAAATGGGCAGTTACAGAAAAGTTTTAAGACTATCTGTAGTGCAAAGTTCACTATTTTCACAGAAAACAACCCTTTGGTGCACCTTTGTGCGCCCAGCTTAGAGCAGTGGAACAACAATGGGTGGCCCAATTGGCAAATTTCAAGTACACCCTCAACTACCGCTCAGGTACACAAAACAAAAAATGTTGATGTTGATTTAGATTGCCTGAACAAAAGATGGGTACACCGTCAGTGCATGCTGACCTGGTCATGGTTGAAGGAGACAGAAAATGAAGTGGTCCCACATCTACGCCCTCACTACCCCGTTGTGTCCCCCCCTCAGACACTTCAAGCACCCCGCAGGTGCAATCTTCCCAGACCCGTTGTGTCACCCCTCGACACTTCAAATCTTCCGCAGGTGCAATCTTCTTTTTTTTTTTTTTTTTTTTTTTTTTTTTTTTTTTTTTTTTTTTTTTTTTTTTTTTTTTTTTTTTTTTTTTTTTTTTTTTTTTTTTTTTTTTTTTTTTTTTTTTTTTTTTTTTTTTTTTTTTTTTTTTTTTTTTTTTTTTTTTTTTTTTTTTTTTTTTTTTTTTTTTTTTACCCAAGCAGTCCCCCCTCCAGACACGGACCAGCCTCTTCGGAGTGGACCATGCTGTCATCTATCAGTGGCAGCAAGCTCATTTGCATCTAGATGGCGTTGGCGGTGGTGAAAATCCCGTATATTAATTTCTCCAGTGCATTAAACATCATCCAGCCACTGCTACTAGGTGAAAAGCTGCTGCTGATGGGTGTCTGTGCGTCCACAGTCTCCTGGATCGCAGACAACCTGACAGGCAGACCACAGTTTGTCCATCTTGAAAGTGTTCTTTCTGATGTGGTGATGAGTGGTAGCCTACAGGTGTTCCACAGGGGAATGTCCAGTACAACTCATATTCTGAACACTTAAAGAAGTTTTCTGGTGACTCTGCATTTGTTGGGTGTATAAGGAATGAACTGGATGACACAGAACGCTGGTGGACAACTGAAATTGCCCAATTTGGGATCAATAAATTATATCTTATCTAATCTAATTTAATCTTTGTCTTCTATTTCCCATATATGATGAGGATGTCCCAAAGATTGCAGTAAACTGTAAATGAAAAATGGGTTGGGGAACTTTCCAGAAGGAAGTCCCATGTTTTTCTCTGTTGTTCTGATGAAGGCCATCTTGATAACTGTGTCCTTGACTGAGTCAGCCTCAATACACCTATCAAGTAATTGCCTCATACAGTCAGAGTTGCGGGAACAATATAATGTCCTTCCTTAATGTTGCAATCTTTGAGTCAGATATTCTTTTATTTGGATAAATAATTATTATAATTATTATTATTATTTGGCAAGTTAATGTGAAATGGATGGGTTAGATTGGAGACAAGTGCATTATAGTCTGCCGTATTAAATGGAAAATGCAAAGCACAATTCAATTACAGAGCATTCTATTATTTATTTCTCAATTAAAGAAAGAAATATGTTATTGACTTGTAATACTCAAGTAACTAATACTCTCCAACTCTGGGCAAAATCTGTATTTCTTTTCAAATAAATTAGGACTGCGCTTGAGGCCAAATGTGAAAAGCTGGCAAAGTTGCTAATGGCTAAATCGGAGGACCTTGAGTCGAGGAGCAGACAACATAATCTACGTTTTGTGGGCGTACCTAAAAACATGAAGGGGCCACAGGTCATGCCATTTCTTTGCCGAGACGCTGGGCATGGAAATCCCTAACGAGCCAGAGATGTTAGATCGGGCACATCGCCAAGCTTTCCGTCCAGCCTCAGGTCAAAATGCTCCCCCGAGACCCAAAGAGGTGTAAAGGTGCACCATTTCAGAGGGAAGTAGCCTGCAGGTGGCCAGGGAGTAGGGTCCACTCACCTACCACCGAAACGCAGTGCATATCTTCCCTGATTTTACTGTTGAGGTTGCTAACCGGAGGGAATCTGTTACCAATATCAAGTAGAAGCTCCGGGCTGCTGTTCCCTGTTATGCTCCAAATCTCATTCAATGGCAAAAAATACAGCTTTGTTACAGCGGAGGAGGCAGTGGGTTTTTACACGGAGACTATAGTCCCAACTGTCCGCGTGGATGGGGTAAATGATGCAAATGGATAACTTCTCACCAGCCTCTTGATGTCAGTCTCTTTATAGCTGCACACAGGCTGACCAATCTTACTATGTAGGCTCCTGATAATATCTGGGAAGTCATGTCACATGACCCCTATCCTGGCCTCTTTACACTGGCTGACTGTTATCCTATTCAAGATTCTTGTAATTGCATAAAGATCCATCAGTGGTCAGGCTCCGGCCTACATTAGTGATGTAGTCAGCAGGTTATTGAGGTCCTCTGATCAGGATTTACTGGCTGTTCCCTGTACTAAGCTGAAAATTAAAGATGATAGAGCTTTTTGAAACAGTTGTGGACTGTGGAACACATTGCCTTGTGGAACACAAGAGTGACAGCCTCTGCTGACATCTTTACAACGCAGCTAAAGACATACATGTATCTTCTTAGTCAGGTGTTTGTTTACCACATTATTGACTGTAATACTATGTATTTTATGCTAACTGTAATTTATTGTGCTTTTTATTATTATTGATTTGTTATGCTGTATTTATTTATTTGGCATGTGAAGCACTTTGTGACTTTGTCTGATTATACAAGTGCTATCTATCGAATAAACCCGGGAGGCTTCTGTGTGTGGTCTCGCTTTGAAATATCTCATGAACCGTTCATCCAATCTACTTCCAACTTGGTTTCCTGGGTACCCAATGAACTCGGGGTTTGGAATTTGGAGCAATTTGGACAGCGTTGGATATTCCTTGGTGAATGAAACTAAAAAACCCCGGAAAAAAGGTTGAGGAACAGACAGTGCTGCCACAACGCTGGCTCATCCTTGTCTACCCATCACATTAAATCTTAAATTCACTCAGGATTTCGCTAAGAGGAAACTAACTCAAAAGGTATTTTTTTGCTGACACTAGATCTAGGTGTAGGTATAGACAGTATATCGTATTAAGTTCATGTGAGCTGAAAATTCTTCCTTCTCACTCAGACTCACCCTCTATGCTCACCCTGGGTCCAGTTGTTCAAATGTTCTACTAACTTATAGACTAACACTAATAATATTATCCCATGAATCAAATGCATACATCAACATTAACATCAACTCTGTACTCGGTCCGGTTCTGGTGGTTGAACGCAGATACTTGCTGATTGTTCTCATTACGGGCCGGATGGGTGGCACATGGCGCACCGCCATCAGTCCATAAGGCAAATCTGTGATTACTCCACATTTTAATAGTGATATTTTGTGAGTAAATTCTGAATCTACCACATCTGTCAGGTAAATGTGGTAGTACGATTTTAGTAGTTGGAGTACACAGTCAATCAGCAGTAGGCTGTAGGCTGTAGGGCCTACACAGTGTGGTTGCTGAGTGCTTTGGAGTCCTTCTGTAAGTTCATTTCTACAATGGTTCTGGAGAAAGCTTCAAGCAGCAAAAATACCACAGGCCAAGTAATGGGCCCGTTTCAAACAGACACATTTGGAATGGGCACTGTACTAGTATAGATAAACTTTACTTATTTACTTACCACATGTTCATGCATAGCATTACTGTATCAACACCTATGTCTTAATGTATGGCTCCTTTTCAAGTTAAAGCCAATTCTTCCTGCACATCCATAGACGGTTAGAGTTTTTGTAATTCCCGTTTGGGCAGTAGGTTTAATAGAGTGTACCAGCAATACGTTTGCTGGGATATTTCACCACTTTATTGACTCAAATAAGATTGACTGATGTTATTGTTAAACCACCTAGACGGAAAAACAGTCCTGTCTTCCTGAAACACAACTCAATACTGACACATAAGGCAAAGTCCACACGTTTTATTGTCTGCTCTGTCACAACAAGGAAATGAATCAATGTGATTCAGTGTGCATATATATACATATCGGACAGAGACTCTAGGCATCACTCACCTGTCTGGTACCTGAAGAACACTTCACATTTACCTGCTTCTCTCTGTAAGTCATCATGCTTCAATGTTGCTTATTTTGCATTCATATCTTACTCTTACCTTTCAATGCTTCCAGTTTTCAGATCTGTGAGCATCCACCTTCCTCCGACCGTTCATTTCATCATGAAGATTCTGCTGGTCCTCTCTGTTCTCCTCTGTGCTGCTCTGTCCACCAGGGCTGCAACAGGTGAGACATATTACTGCTTTAAATCTGTGATTATTATCATTATTTCTCATTGTTGTTGTTTTAGCATTGTGCTGTTTTTGGTTTCTGTTGTGTTTTTATGTAAATGGCTGTGGAGTACATTTTAAACGCTACATAAAATGCACGTGTTGTTGTTACATTCAAATATCAGTTACCATTTCAATAACACATTTTAGACTATTGTGAAATGTAGACGATATTTATATTTTGTCTCTATTTATAAGGACAGACTGATGCCAGTCTGATGCAGGTTACTGTAAAACACTGATCTACAAGGACTATTTTTGCCGTTCTTTCCCTTCAGTTTTTCCAGCTGAGGCTGCCGCAGTACCACAGGAAAACAAACCTGCACCAAAATCAGGTATTGGCTTTATATTATATTATTATTATTATATTTATATTTATTGTTATGTATTTAAGAAACAAACAGTGGCACACAATTAGAGAAACGCATCCGAGGGCCAAAAAATTTATTTGCCTCTTTTTTCATCAAGCAATATCAATATTTAGTCAGTTGTTGTTTAAAGGTCCCATATCATGCTCATTTTCATGGTCATACTTGTATTTTGGAGTTCTAGAACATGTTTACATGCTTTAATGTAAAAAAAAAAAACTTTATTTTTCTCATACTGTCTGTCTTCACCCTTAAACGTCTGAAGCACTCTGTTTTAGCTCCTGTGATTTTACGACCCACTCCTGATAAAGCCCAGTCTGTTCTGATTGGTCAGTGTTTCCAGGTCTTCCACACCTGTTCTGTAGGTGTCTCTGCACCGTCATTGTGGCTAGGGAATGATTTTAACGGCACTGTAGCGACACTACCTATATAGTTGTGACTGACAGACATCATGACTGTATGGAAGTCCTGACGGCTCATTAAAGCCCCTCAACCTGGTTTATATAAATAAATATAAATCTTACTTTTTAAAGTTTAATGACAACTGTTTTAAAACACTATTTGGGATGAATTGATTTAACAGGGTCTTTAAAAGATTGGGTCTACCTTTGTAACTGTAAAACACTGATCTACAAGGACTGTCTTTGCCGTTCTTTCCTCTCAGTTGTTCCAGCTGAGGCAGCTGCAGTCCCACAGGAAAACAAACCTGCACCAAAATCAGGTATTGGAGCTTTTTGTTTGAAACTTTCCAAGTTTAACAGTCAGATTCCAGACCAGAACGTGGTCACGTCACTTCAGATACTGTTGCTGTAACGAGAAGCATTGTGTATCATCATTTTTTCTCAATTTCTTCTTGAATCATGAATGAAATTTCTATGTGAGCTGAAGGAAACATTTAATTTGGCGAATCAGTGAAGGGAACACCACAGTGCGACTGAACTTTCTAACCTAAATCATCATGTAGCAGTAAACCAATCTGCTGCTCTGTATCACCTGGAAACTCATACAGATATCAATGCTGCCACATTTTGGGATTCTTAGCACAGGAAAGTGATATCAATATGATAAAACTAATCCCTTACATTTTATACTTTCTATATTTCTATCCAGCTTTGTCTAAAATGACAAAACAATGTGAATTAAATCTTACACAAAGAATACATAAGTCAGTTTACCTTACAGACTAACTAACAATTACTTTCATGGTTGATTAATCTGTTGATTATTTTCTCATTTAATCAATCAATTAATCATTGTCAAAATGTTTTTCCACAACTCAGATATTCAGTTTCCTGACACAGAGGAGCAAAAAAAACAGAAAATATTCACATTTAAGCTGGAATCTGAGAATTTTTTTTTTTACTTTTCATCAACAATGATTCAAACCAATTCATTATTGCACCTCTAATACAGACCTGTTGTTGCTGGGTTTACAGAGATGGATGCTGATACTGATGTTGCTGACAGCAGAGAACCTGTTCAACCTCATGGTAAGAAAATCACATGATTTCACATTAACATCTGGAGCAAGAAGAAGAACTCAATTTAACTTCACATTCATTTCTGTCCTGAGATACTGAAGAAAATCACATAATGAGTAAAAAATATCATATTTAGTACTGATTGTAGTTATTGATTTCTTTCCTCATTGTTCCAGCCCGTTTTGATTTCTGCCTTGATGGTTGGCATAGTTTCCGTGGTAACTGCTACTACTTAGCCAATCAGGTTTCTTCCTGGAGCAATGCAGAGGTAATAACATAGTTTATTATTATTAACAGTACAGTTTAACATTGTTTTGAATTAAAAAAAATAAAAAAACCCTCCTCCTTTCCTCTTGTCCTGTCCTGCAGAGCTATTGTGCCCGCTTTGGTGGCAGTCTGGCTTCAGTCCACAACATCTTGGAGTATAATTTCCTCCAGCGTCTGGTAAAGACTGGGGGCCACACTTTTGCCTGGATTGGAGGTTACTATTTCCAGGTTTGTTCACATTTAAAAATAATTTATTTTAGAAGACCTTTGTTTCCCTCTGAGTGATTTCTAGACTGCAACGTATTCCTTTTTCTTTTGAAAGGGGAACTTCATTTTTCAATCTGGACCCATTTTTTTATGTTTTTGTGTCTAATTGACTAATGGGATGGGAGCAACAATCTTTGAAAATGGTCCATCTTAAGCAAGATTAACATTTATGGGCACTTGCGCACCTTCAGTTTCCATCCACTAAAAGTGACAGGCTCAGATTAATGTCTGACAACATTATGGAAAGGAACCTACAGAGGCTTTTTTGTTAGAATAACATCCTTTTTATTCATCATCCCCAAAATCGATATAGCCAATCCCACCAGCCTCCATTTAAATAAACAATAATTTTATCATTGTGAGACACACTTCATTTAATGTCTACAGAAATCAAATAAAACTGTTAAAGGCTGTCTTGGTTCATCTTTCACTGTTCCAACAATGCCCACTCTGTTTTAGCATTTATTTTAGCGAAAATATACCCATTTACATGTGGAAATATGCTGGCTCTATATACTCTAAAAGTATTGTTTATTTAAATAGAGTCTGGTGGGTTTGGCGATGGCGATTTTAAAGCTGTTTCCGGTTAAACAAATTGGTGCTTACTATTTAACAAGAAGGTCTATCTCTACAGGAATGCTTTCCATAATGTTGTCAGACACTTAGTAATAATCTGAGCCTGTCAGTAAATTAAAAACAACACTTTTAGTGGACGAAAGTGACGGTGCACATTTGTCCTCTTGGGTTACATTGCAGCCCGGTTCATGGCTGCCGGTTACAGTGCTCTCAATCAGTACCGGACCAGATGTTTTTGTTTACATTAGTCACATAGACAACAATGCATGGTTAAATAGGATCCTGTTTGAAAAAAAATACTCTTTATTAACATTTAACCTAATATTCAATCAAAGTAGATTAACACAGTTTGTGCATATTGTATTAAACTTAAATTACATTTTTAGGAAGTTTTCAGCTCATACGTTATAAATAGATTTTAGAAAACTGAAACATTCTTTGTGAAAATTGATGCAGTCTTTGGTTTTTCGTCAGAAATTCTCTAATTCTACACTAAAGGGTGTTTGAACTAAACACATACTGAAGGGGACTGTAACAATGATTTCCTTCAGGGTTTGTGGAGATGGGAAGATGGCTCAGTGTTTGACTATAGCAACCCGGGATCAATGAGCTCCACTTCCAGTTACCAGTGCCTACAGGTCAACTCTCAAAGTAAGAATAGAAAACCCACACAAAGTCAACAAACACTTCATTAAGCATTAATACAACTTGATTGACGTCATTGTGTTGATAGCATAGCTGATGATGCTGATATTTTTGCAGCATCCAAGGGCTGGTCCAATAACGGCTGCAGCACAAGCTACCCATTCGTCTGCCAGATAAATCCAACCTGCTAGGTGTCACAGTGTGTGCAGAGCTCCTCCTGACTTCTACAGATGATACTTAAGCAGCTGTTTGTTCTTTATACGACTGCATATCACTGTCATGATTTATGCTGGACACAAATCTTAATCCATGTCAGTCAAGTGGGGTTTTTAGCCTATGTATTTAACAATAGCAGTTTGGAATGTAAGGCAATTGTAGGGGTTGTGATTGTTGATTGTATTCGTTACATGTCATTTAGCTGACACTTTAATCCAAATCTGGAGCAACTATGGTTTAAGTGTGTTGCTAAGGGACACATTGGTTGATGTATCGCTGTAAGAATTAATCCCAGTTCTCCCACACCAAAGGCATGTGTCATATCCACTGTGCCATCATAACCCCATAATATACTGTATACTGTATTGCTTTATCCACCTAAAGAGTGTAATAAACTGTGTTCTTAAACTTTAAAAAAGAAATTTGTAAGTTGTTTTCCTTATAAAAAAGTTGGCTTGATGTGCTACATCCACCAAATGAGAGAAAACATACATCAAAGGTTGAAGGACATGAATAACACAGATGATGTTGGTCAATGTAAAAGATTATTTTGCATCTGAATAAAGGTTTAGTTTGTCGTAGTACCACTTAGTTTTTTGTGAAACCGCTCAGTTTATGTCATCTTGCACAATTTACGTCACCTAGCTTGCTGCTTGGCTTGGTCACTGGCTAAATAGCTAAGCTATATTCCACATGTAACATTATCCTGATGTGTTCTATTCAGCAATGCAAAAGAACGAACAACACTCGTTGCTTGAGTAGGTTGAGTTGGACATCACTTATGTGACTTTGGAGTGAGTAGTCTTTATACTGTAATTACATATTTTCACAGTCTTGTACTTCTACTTCTTTTAAATTGACAAACATCATATGTGTAATTCATGGAACTACAGTGGTGTGAAAAAGTGTTTGCCCCCTTCCTCATTTCCTGTTCCTTTGCATGTTTGTCACACTTAAGTGTTTCGGAACATCAAACCAATTTAAACAATAGTCAAGGACAACACAAGTAAACACAAAATGCAATTTGTTAATGAAAGTGTTTATTATTAAAGGAGAAAAAAAATCCAAACCATCATGGCCCTGTGTGAAAAAGTGATTGCCCCCCTTGTTAAAACATACTATAACTGTGGTTGTCCACACCTGAGTTCAATTTCTCTAGCCACACCCAGGCCTGATTATTGCCACACCTATTCACAATCAAGGCATCACTTAAATAGGAGCTGCTTGACACAGTAAGGTCCACCAGAAGATCCTTAAAAGCTACACATCATGTCGAGACCCAAAGAAATTAAGAAACAATTGAGAAAGAAAGTAATTGAGATCTATCAGTCTGGAAAGGGTTATAAAGCCATTGCCAAAGCTTTGGGAATCCAGCGAACCACAGTGAGAGCCATTATCCACAAATGGCGAAGACATGGAACAGTGGTGAACCTTCCCAGGAGTGGCCGGCCGCCCAAAATTACCCCAAGAGCGCAGCGATGACTCATCCAAGAGGTCACAAAAGACTCCACAACAACGTCCAAAGAACTGCAGGCCTCACTTGCCTCAGTTAAGGTCAGCGTTCATGCCTCCACCATCAGGAAAAGACTGGGCAAAAATGGCCTGCATGGCAGAGTTCCAAGGAGAAAACCACTGCTGAGCAAAAAAAACATCAAAGCTCGTCTTAATTTCTCCAGAACACATCTTGATGATCCCCAAGACTTTTGGGACAACATTCTGTGGAACGATGAGACAAAAGTGGAACTCTTTGGAAGGTGTGTGTCCAAGTATATCTGGCGTAGAAGGAACACTGCATTTCATAAAAAGAACATTATACCAACAGTAAAATATGGTGGTGGTAGGGTGATGGTCTGGGGCTGTTTTGCTGCTTCAGGACCTGGAAGACTTGCCGTGATAAAAGGAACTATGAATTCTGCTGTCTACCAAGAGATCCTGAAGGAGAATGTCCGACATCTGTTGTACTCAAGCTGAAACGAACTTGGGTTCTGCAGCAGGACAATGATCCTAAACACACCAGCAAGTCCACCACCGAATGGCTGAAGAAAAACAAAATGAAGACTTTGGAGTGGCCTAGCCAAAGTCCTGACCTGAATCCTATTGAGATGTTGTGGTATGACCTTAAAAAGGCCGTTCATGCTCGAAAACCCTCTAATGTAACTGAATTAGGACAATTCTGCAAAGATGAGTGGGCCAAAATTCCTCCAGGACGCTGTAAAAGCCTCATTGCACGTTATCGCAAACGCTTGGTTGCAGTTGTTGCTGCTAAGGGTGGCCCAACCAGTTATTAGGTTTAGGGGGCAATCACTTTTTCACACAGGGCCATGATGGTTTGGATTTTTTTCACCTTTGATAATAAACACCTTCATTTACAAATTGCATTTTGTGTTTACTTGTGTTGTCCTTGACTATTGTTTAAATTGGTTTGATGTTCTGAAACACTTAAGTGTGACAAACATACAAAGGGACAGGAAATGAGGAAGGGGGCAAACGCTTTTTCACACCACTGTATGTGCACAATTCAAAAAATATGATGCTCATGAAAAGGACCAGACTCCAGACCATAGTTTGTACATCTACAAAAAATAAATAATAAAGTGGCAATCCTTACGATTTTAGTCCTGGTTGATTTATTATTATTTGAGTTTAGCAGTCTGGAGTGTAGAAATAAAATGAGATTCATGGGACAATGGCTGGGGTATGCAGCAATGGTGTAGGGTAGGAGTGAATTAAGGGAGGATGTAGTTTTGCATTATGAGGAAGGAACTTGTTTTGGTGGAAAATGTACACCCCGCGAGGGAAAACACCACATACAATATTAAATGAAGTTAACTGTTGTCACAATACAGTAACGTAAGCTATTTAAATTAGTTAATACATGGTTAAACCATTTGCTCTTACCAGTGTATCGCTGTGTGTATTTCGTCCCCAGCACTGCTTCTCAAACTGTGGTACAAGTACCACTGGTGGTACGGGAACACCATCTAGTGGTACGAGAACTCCATCTAGTGGTACGAGAACTCCATCTAGTGGTAAGGGAACTCCATCTAGTGGTAAGGGAACTCCATCTAGTGGTAAGGGAACTCCATCTAGTGGTACGAGAACTCCATCTAGTGGTAAGGGAACTCCATCTAGTGGTACGAGAACTCCATCTTATTTTCAATAAC
Organism: Etheostoma perlongum; assembly: GCA_026937815.1. Classification (NCBI taxonomy): domain Eukaryota; kingdom Metazoa; phylum Chordata; class Actinopteri; order Perciformes; family Percidae; genus Etheostoma; species Etheostoma perlongum. The sequence continues at coordinate 5,755,029 of CM049372.1, forward strand.
AATAATTTAACGATGATCAGTTAAAAGTAATTTTAAAAAGTGTTTGTTTAAGTGCAAGATTTTTTTTGCCAACGTTACATTTACATTCATGCACGGAGTGCACTTACATCTGTGATTAATGACGAGCTTTGATGCAAGATACTATGAGCAGAGGTAAAATGAATGGTTCAAAAGCACTGCAATCATGGCTCCAAACAGGAACTACTGGGAAGAAAAATATGGATGAGGATGAGAATATTTCGAGCAGCCCTGTTGAAACTATAGTGGTTAACAGTGATGCTAGGCGCTACTTAATCAGCAGTAAAGTCCCCACAGAACCTGCTGTTAACAGCAAATGATGCAAAACAGTATATAGATATGACCTGTGGGCTGAAATATGTGCCAACAGAAACTGAATTTGAATAATTTAGGCTATATATGAATTTGAATTGCTAAACTTGAATAATTGCATAAAAACTGAATTTGAATAGTATAGTTTGAAATTAATTTCTTCGTTTAGAACTGAAATTTTATAAAATATGATCATCAATGAAAATTCAACTTTCTATATATCTTCACATTCAGTTCTCACAATTCAAATTCAGTTCACAAAATTAAAGTTACTGTGACAGACTCAATGGTTAATGATCCGTTATTTAATTTCATTGCGACATACTAGCTAATGAAAGTGGCAGATAGCCACATATTTAAAATGTCTTCCAGTTCCAGTGTTAAATATTCTCTAGAAATAAAAGTTTATTGATCTTTGAAAAGGTGTAAATTCATTATCATTAAATTAGATGAAAATGGTCTCAGAATGACAATATTATCATTTGATTGTTTTGAATTTCTGGGACAATCTATCGTCCAGCAAAATTTGTTATTGTGACAGTCCTAGTTTTTAGTAACTGTAGAAATATGCTAACTGCCTTGGTGTAGTAATACTGTAGTAGGAAAGAAGAATGTATAGAATGTATACAGCACACATCTTTGTCAATTCAGAGGTGTTTATTTGAACAGGCTGCTGGCCTGGTGAGTAATGAGTCTTTTATTGTCTTGTCAGGATAAAAGCCTTACAAACAATGGATGTTTCACACTTTAGTGACTTGTTGGAGACTTTAGTAAGAGTCTGTGGATATCTTGAAATACTGCTAGGACTAAGGACTAATGTCAGAGAAGAGTACTATATGTGTCTCTGCATCAAGAAATACTCAAGTCAGCATTCTTTAGTTCCATGTAGTTCCATGTTATGCTTTTCTTTTCTTCACAACCTTAAAGATTCGGGGCCTGTTCCAGTTTTCCATAGAGAGTCTACTGGAGTCTGTGGCATGCAAAAAGCCAGGGCTTAATCATCATGCTTATTCAATTAAACCTAGGGATCCAGTACGTTAGTTTGGTATTAATATGTGTGTTTACAGTACAAACATATTGTACTGTAAATCTCTCGGATTGTTTCAGCCGTCTGCAGCATACATACCCTGAACACACTACCAGTTGAGCCTGACACTCAAATTCTTCTTCTCCTGTCATCTACTCTAGTCTTCTTCTCCTGTCCTCTCTTCTTCTTCTCACACACATACTGTTAGCACAGTGTAATTGTTTTTTTAGTAATACTATATTGCTCATTTACACAAAACATTCTCATTTTCTCATCAAACATCCATGGGATAAAACATGTTTGTGTGTCTATCTGCGTCTTACTTTTTTTTATGTACAGTGTATAGACAGAGGTGTTCTTATATGTTTCACGTAGAACAGCAGCTGCCACTGGTGACAGACATTAGTGCCGGTTGTCTCACTGACGTCCTTGTCTTTGTATGTTAGCCAGTTGTCAGACATGTCCTGTGGTTTTGTGTCCCTGTGGCATTCGTCACAGATGTAATGGCCTGAGCGGAGAGGACACATTTCTTAATGGTACATCTGAAGAAACTGTTGATTCTTAAACGTTGAAATTTGTGGCGGCCAAATGCGACAACAAACTTACCAGCTTGAGCTGAGGAACACAAATGACTGACGATACTCATTTTACTAGCATGGACCACAACCATGTTTTAGTTAAAGATTTAATGAACCTGACGGAACTATGGTGATTGTTGATTTTACTCACTCGCAGCGTCAAGAATTCTGCGACGACGTCTCAGCACCACACTCGCCCTGATACTCCAGCTGGTTCTCCTATCGGGGAACAGGAGTGAGAAGCGGGTTTTGGTTTACATCTTGTTATGGATGATATCAAAATCTTGTTGACAAACATATTAATACAAATTCACATTTGGTGGAGCGCATGAGTGTTGGGGGGGGGGTTGTAAATCACACTAAACTGAGTAAATGAGCAGAGGTTAACCTAACCCTAACCCATGCGCCGCTTCCTTTTAAGTACTCCGGCAACCACCAAGTCCAGTGACAGGTCGATGTAGTCCTCCTCCCGGGTAGATTGCAAACCACATCTGCAGAATAAAGGGAACATTCAAATTAAAATACAGTCATAGATATCACACATCCCGATTGAGAGGTTTTCTACCACAACCATACATGGAAAAAAAGCAATTGCATTGCCAACATGGGAAATCTCTACACCCTATCTATAAAACTGTCTGTGACTGTGTATTCATACATATTGCAGGTCAACATCTGGAAGGTGATGTTAGCATCAACAGGGAGGGTGTAACTGTAGCCCTTGTTAAATGCAGGTCACTGGACACACACCTCAGCTGATTCAGAACACAGCTGAGGAACTCATGGGCGTCCTGCACAGAAACTTACAGGAACAAGAGTTTTTAGAAGGAGGACATTTTTACAAAAAGTGCAAAAGTATTTATCTAAAGATTCGTAAGGCACTGTGCTGTGTGTAAATAAAAAGCGTACTGTCGTCCCCAAACTCTGAGTTGAACTCAGCGACAGTCCTTTTAAAGGCTGTCGGTGCTGGTTCTTTCACTGCCTCGCTGGTAGTGAACCTGGCGAGTCCAACTTTTACAAACCCTCTGGAAAGAGCGTAAACAAAGAGGAAAAATGTATATACTTTTTAGTTTTCGTTAGTATGTTGACCTGCAAAGTTAGAGGAGAAACCAGAGTAAGAGTGTGTGAGGGTTTGTACTCGAGGAGCTCTGACTTGGGGAGAGAACTCCACACACTCTCCTGGTTGTAGATACCCTGAATGAAATTGGTTATCGTCAGGAGGCCTTGCAGAGTGGAGTTCATGTAGCATGTCTGTGCCAGGATGGGGAATCTTTAAACACAGAGGGAAAAAAGTCAGACTGGAGCTTTTTTTTATATATAATTTTTAAACCTGGAATAACTTTATATACAAGTCTAAGAACAATGTATGAGCATGCAGTGTACTGTAGCTTTACTCCAGATGTAGTGTAGAAAAGAAGTGACTAGTATTACTGTGTACCCCTATGGTTGGATTCTTATTATTAGGACTTGGGTTAATAGGAAAGACATGTCTTTTCAGAAAACATTAAAGTTTGGTTAAATAACAATGAACAGAGTGTAATTTAACATATGTTCTTTTTATTTGAGAACAAAGCGCAGAATTTTAAAATGAATCCATATGGAAGTTTTTAAGGAAGGAGCAGGTTGGATCACACACACAGATAGCACTCAAGGAATTGGAGCAAAATCAATATTTTACAGATTATGATTAGCTGAGAAATTCATTAAAAAAAAACAGTACAAGCATTTGTATGCTACACCGTTGTAGCCTTCAAAAGTCTGTTTAAGGCTTGTCCGAGTTTGTTATCTGTGAGGTTGAAACATCCACACAAGTCCAGGCTTCGATTTGCGGCATCCAAGAAAAGGTGCTCTTGAGCAAGGCTCCCCGCCTGTCCAGCAGTTGTGGCCCACTCACTCTGACTTCTCTGCATGTGCATGTTTATAGGACCTGAGCGTGTGTGTGTATTTCAGGCCTGTATGAAGTGTGTTCTAACAAACTGGGTTGTAAAAAAAGTTGTAATTTCATAACTGGGAATCTATGAAAATGAGCTTTTTATAAATTAAATTAAAATTAAATTAAATTATAGATATGACAGAAAATATGAAAAAGTATAATGGGTCACCTTGGTACACCTGATTTTGTAAATCAACACAAACTTAGTAATGGACTTAATACCAAGCACTCAAAGCCCAAGGTACATTGTGTGGCAATAAAAAAGTAATTACTTTACATTATAAGGGACTTAAAATGGGTCTTGCATTATGACCTCTAGTTAATACTGTGCTTACATTATCATTAACTTCCACATATGCCACCAGAGGTGTTACAGAAGAAATGAGATGCTGATGCACATGCATACAAAGTAACATTTGTTACTTCAAAAGCATGATCTGGCTTCAGACTAGAGCAGGATAACACATAATATCCATCCATTTCTATCAGGATTGATTTGGCTTTAATGAGCGTAAATTGAAACCATATTTCAAGTATACAACTGGTAATATACTGTTATTTGTACCTGCATCTATGCATCTATTGTGGGATTTATAAAGTATACATTATTATTATTAATAGTAAATGGGTATGGCCCCGCCTTTATAGAAGCACCAGCTCGGGCTCCTGGACATATTCCCAAGTGTATGTGCTTCTTCCTTTACACTAGCCATCACACACAGAGCTGTTGTGGCAGGTTAAGCTGAGTCATAAGCTGATGTATGACTGAAATTATTTTGAAAGAAATGTTTGAATCAGATCCAGGCTGCTGTCACGATGTACCAGTAAAGTGGTAGGTGTTGTTTGCATCAAGAGTCAGCTAATCTGAGTGAAACACTTCCAAAACATAAGGAAATGTAATCAGCTACACTGCAATATAGTGCCAATAATGAACATTAATTCCTTTTTAGGTCTCCCCCTCCATTGCTGCAAATGCACATATTCAGGTGCAACCTCTCACTTTACAAGGTTGATTATCCCATCATGCACAGTAAAATCCAAGAGACAAAATCCAACTTGATATCTGGAATATTTCCATGTAATGGCCATGAACAACACCTGTAAAGGCATTCATCCCATTACAGTACATGGGAATATGCTTCAGTCAGCTAAGAGATGTGTGTCCTCAGACAATGGTACATTCTGTTTCCAAGTTGATGCTTGATTCAACTTTTTGGAAAGTTGCTATAGACCAGAGATTGTAGTATTTGGTTTGGAAGGTCTTCTGGTTATTTTTGTCCAACAACATAACAGCACATTCATACTCATGTTCCTGTAGTTTGTGTTTTACAGACCAACAGAGCACAGAAACATTTTATCCATGAAAAAATAGTGACCTTTGACCTTTTAATAGGGACAGATGCTTAGACATAGATATGTGTGCAACAAATCTCCAATGTAAACACACACAGCATTTATAGCTATTGCTAATTTCCAATGCCCGTCTTAGAAGGGTCATGAAAACAAACATTAAACATTGCCACAATTTTAAATACATAAAGCACATAAACATACAAGACACCTACATCTGTAATGGTTGCACCATGTCACAGATGTAGAGTTACCTGTTCATGTAAAAACTTCCAGATGAGATGTAATGTAGTTGTTAAATCTTAACATGTTCAGGTCTCTCAGGACATGACAATGATATTATCTGGTTGGCCTTTTGCCCAATATTTTCAATGCATGATTTTAGAGTCTCTCTAATGGTTTAGTCACATGTAGACTTGCCTGCAGCCATGAGGTAGCACAATAACTGAGGTGTGAAAAAATCATTGCGTGCATGAATATTTTGGCAGAATCAAAAGGTTAGACCCTAATTAGTCTAAATAAATATAAGTTGGCTAATAAGAGAGGGTCCAGCATTACGCTGAGGTATTCTATGAGCTGATTGTTTATCATGAAATAAGAGGTAATAATAGTGGACAGATAAACTACAAACAAACCCATTTTTGGTATTGTTGCAATCTCCTGTATTCTATGTATTATATTATTACTCAATAGTACATGCATTTTAATAAAAGACACTTGAGTTTACTTGTATTGAAATGTCCTACACTGCACAATGTAGCTACATTGCTACATTGCCAAACTGCCATGAAGTTAGCTCTGACGAGTATGAGTAGTACAATATTACTAACTGATATGCGTTGAGTGCTTAGAAAGCTTTCAAATAACATGCTATCGATTCATGTTAACGATATGAGTAGCACAATATCTCATAGGATAGGTAAACCAAAGTTGTTCTTGTATCCTAAGTGTTATTGTCTGTTATATATTATTCAATGTTTAACCAATATGTGTAGGCTGTGTATGATCTACAATTTGCAAAAGATATTGCTAACATTTTTAACAAACTATTACGGCACACAGTTGTACTATAATGACATTTCAGTTTCACTTGAACTAGCTACCACTAGGGCCTACCTACCTACCTGGTAGGCTACTTAGTAACTTGACATGAAAGGAAATGAAACCACTTAATAGAGTGCGGATTTAAAACTTAAACTATTCATAACAGACTTGTGACAGCTGCAGTGATCTCTGGCTGGCGGGCTCAGCGAGAAAATGTTGATCACAAAACTGCCGATCCTACTCCCTTGCCATTCACTTGGCATTGTTGTTGCCAATAGGCCTACATTAGATTGCTTGCCTGTTTCTCATTGAACATAGATGTTTTCTTGCATCAATTATGTGTAGGTTGACTCTGAAATGTCATTAACATTATTAACACACTTAACATGCTATTTATTTAGCAGAAATTGAGGACTAACAGTAATTAGTTCACAAAATCAGTCAGGTTGTTCTGTTTTGGTCCTTGTAGGGAGAGTGGAAAGGAAGGACAGGTGGTAGACTGGACAGGAAGACAAGTGAAATAGATTTGGGCAAGAAAGGGCAGTGAGAAGAGAGTGAGAAACTAAGGGAGAGAAGAGTGAAGAGACATACTAAAAGAAATATAAGTGAACAGTGGAGGACAAGAAAAAGTTATAAGTGCATACAGTAAGGAAAGCTAGAAAGAAGACGCAATAATGTATTCTCATGTAAACTATGTCAGCACAGACATTTTGTAAATTGCTTAGAGTATTCCACCATAGGGGTTATTATATTAACTATATATAGATTTCAGACAATCCCACTTACAAATATGAACATAAACTTATATATATATACACACATACACATACACACACACACACACCCTGGTATGCTTCCTAGTGATATTATTACAAAAATAAGAAAAAACTATTCCACCTGTGTGCATGGTTAAAATTCTGAAGTGTAAAATAGTTCAGTCTACAGCACAAATATTTCCATCTGTAGATAAGAATAATCAAGTCTAACCTCTGAATTTCTTTTCAAAGTGCACCGGATGGAGGCATTTAAACATTATAATAGACAAAACTTTCTTATATGGGGGCATACCCATTGGTTTGTGACCCAGTGCAGTCCTAGGTCTAGTGACGCCCCTGGGACAGTGTCTCCATTTTAAGTTTACAAAGACAAAATCATTAGCTGTTTTGGAGGTATTTATATGTCTAAGCTGTAAATGTCCCTGGATTTTGTCTCAGAAATCTAGTCACCTTTGTTTAAAATGGTTAATGCAGTCCAAATTCAAAATACTGAAAGAGTTGTCTCCCACGGCCCCTCCTCCACAGCGTCAAAGTTCACAGAAGTTCTCAAGTTGAGAAAACCTAAACTAAGGTGACCAGATTTCTCAGACAAAATCCGGGGACATTTTCAGCTCAGAAGCGTATACCTCCAAAACACGTCATGTTTTTAATTTTTGTAAAACTTAAAACGGGGACACTAGACCTAGAGCTGAGTATTGGATACAATATAAACTATTGAGTAAGTATTTTCCTTTGACATTGATGCAGTATGAAACGAGATTGCTGCAGTCGGCAGCAGAGAAACAAGCTACAATGAAAGTTAATAAGATAATTGTCCAGCTTGTATTTATTATTTATATATATTATTTATTATATTGTATGTATAGCTCCTACATTAGGTCAATGCGGTGGGATCAGGGGAGAACTTGCTTGGACGCGTGTTCTGCATGCCAATAATCAATGTCCACACGTACAGTCTGCATTTCGGTGCTGTGACCCATTTATTTTCCCTTTGTCAAATTCAAACCTTAACACGTCTGGCACGAACTGATATGACACTGACACGCACTAACACGGTGAAAAGCTGTCTGCTTTCCCCGTTTCTCCACACACCTGTGTACCTGGGGCTGATTACCTTTATGCCTTTCAAGGCAATGTACCGCCACCCAGTGCTCAAACATAAAATTGCAGAATTTATACATGATATATACTGTATATTGTATTGCTTGTATTTAAAGTGCTCGTTTTGCCACTGACAGACTCAGATTAATATTCTAAAATTCTTACTATCTGACTATACCAAAGTAAATAAAAGCTTCTGACAGTGCTATAGCTAAATTTAGCTATAGCGTTCTAGTAGTTCCCTCCAGAGCAAGCAACAGTGGCGAGGAAAAACTTACTTTTAGGCAGAAACAACTATGACGAGAAGCAGGTGGGCCGGGTTAGGCGGACGCTGTGACTCCTCACTCCCTAACAATATTCAATTCAATTTTATTTATATAGTGCTAAATCACAACAACAGTTATCTCTTTGACTATAAGCTTTATCAAAGAGGAAAGTCTTAAGCCTACTCTTAAATGTGGAGACGGTGTCTGCCTCCTGAACCCAAAATGGAACCTGGTTCCACAGGAGAGGAGCCTGATAGCTGAACGCTCAGACTCAGAGTTTTAGAGACTCTAGGAACCACAAGTGACCCTGCATTCTGGGAGTAAAAAAACTACTTGGTTAAGTTTAGAAAAACGTAGTTCAGACGCAATTCAATTCCGGTTTAGCATGTGACACTGAAAATGCCATAGACCCATTAAGTTAAGAAACTCGCAGTTAACTTTTATTTTCAAATGAGACTTTATGAACCCGTGTCATGGGTGAAAGTCCTGTGTTTCTTTGACTAGTTTGATATGGCTCTGTTATACTTTGTCACATTACTTTCTGCTTTGCACCCGTCATACCCGTGCATTTACTATGTCCACAGTGAAGCATTAAGGAAATAGTTTGATGACTGTGGACACAGACATACAGCAGTTCCCAGTGTAGCAGTTATCTCCCATTTAACATTCCTCTATGTTACATGAGTTTAGAACTGTGTCTGACTGCCTCTACAGCCCAGCTCTGCAAACCACAAACACACGCACACACAAAAATTGCTACTGTGTATTATCTAGTGTAAGTAACAACAGTGCCACATGATGTTATGTGTAATCTCTTTATTGTCAGGAATGAGAAGGGAATTTGGTTCAAATAGTTTGGGCAGAACCATTTTTCTCCTCTTCAGATGAATAACTTTGCCTTGGGCTTGAAGAGCACCATTGCTTTGGCGTCCATCAGTTTCATATTGTCCTTGGCTCCAAGGACGGTCTGGTGGACTTCGTCAAACAGCTCCGTTCCTATAGCAGCCCGGACTCTGTCCCGCCACGCATTCAGCTTGGGTCTCCCCTCAAACACATCTAGACCAGAGCCCACAGGCTGGCAGTGAGAGAATCACAGAGAAGGACTGTTAATGTGGAACAAGCCAACTCTTCAGCCATCCCCTAACTTCTAACCTATATCCTTCCTTATTAATGCTGAAAGAGATCATTTTAAAACCAATGCCTTTTAGTATTAAGCAAATATTAACATACATGCTAATCTTTAACCTGTGGCAGTGTTTTAGAGACTGCATTTCAATCTGTTTTCTACAATTAGGTAGATATTGGCCTCACTTCATTCATGTTAAGCTACTGTTGGGGAATTTCAACTCAACTTTTTGTAAATGCCAAAAATAATGCAAAATATCCACTGTGTTTCCTCTATATTCTACAGCGTGGATTAAGATGAACTGCTGTGAGTCCATTAACGAGACAACTGTGGTCAGTTCACGTCTGTAACACAGGACAGTTGAGTGTGTTGTCTAAACTGCTCAAGTCTGTTGAAATGTTGTTGGTAGCCTAACCATGGATTTCCACCAACTGCGGAACGGATGCGGAGCGGCTCCGGAGCGTGTCGGTTCTGGATTTGTTGAGGAACGGCTGCAGCCATAACTGACAGCTGAAGTCTCGTGGCCCCTTGAGATATTGCAAATTCACATAGAATAGACCCACAAAAACAACAACAGTTTGTTTCCATCCAGAGGAGTAGAGGGGAAACAACTCTGTACTTTGTTTTCAATCTGAAGTGCAATGCATGATCCCCCATGAGCACGCTCAATTTTGTTTTGAAAATTAACCGGATGTTTTATTTGTTTCTGTGATCGACTTCCTGTCCCCCACTATCTGCCTGTGCTGAATTGCTGTGGAGCTCCAGGGGATCACCGGTGCTAGGACGGAGTCGGATTGCAGCCGCTCTGCAGTCAGTGGAAATACACACATTGACTTTAATGGAAACCTAGTGACTCCGCCGTCGTTCTGGAGCGGAGCCGCAGGTTCTCTATGAAGTATGCTGGAAATTATGTAAAGTAGTGTTTCTGCTCACCTGCATGATCTCCACAATGGCAACCAGGTCGGCCAAGGAGATGTGATCTCCTGCAATGAAGGGCCTATCCTGGAGGAACTTTTCTTCGATGAGTTTCAGTGAGTTGTTCAGGTCCTCCAAGGCTGCGTCCAGCTTGTCCTGCGGGACCTCCATGCCCAGACCCTTGGGAATCAAAACCTACAGCACAAACACAAGATTTAAATTTGAATCAACAGGAAGTACAGATTAAATAACACATTACACAACTTTATCAATGAGTTACAAAGTGTTGTTTAAATGTCTTGTTAAACACTTTTCAAGAGTAGACTCGGCAAGACTCAGTTTCCAAAACAAAAACCTACAAAATGATTTTGTTTCTACAAAAAGAATTTGTAGAAACTGCTGTGTTGTGCTTTTCCTTTCTTTCTATTTACCTTAATGAGAAACATGGTATGTATAGTGAGAAGAAAAATTAAAATAATACTTAAACACATTCTCTTTGGTGGATTATGTGTTTCCCAAATTACAGGAGATGTTTAGAATTAGTAATTAGAGCTACAAGAAAAACATAACTATGTTTCACAGGACCACCTGCTCCTGTGAGATTGCAGCCGTCTAGCTTCTGGCTCCCTTACAGTCATTATGGCGGAAGATAACAAAACCGAAAATGTATTCATCTTGTATTGTGCCTAACTTTAGTGGATCATTGCATATGGGGTATGGAATTAATGCTCTGGTTCAAAAAGAGACCAAACACAGGGTATAGCAGGGCACCTAGCAGGACCATGGCGACAGCTGCAACTATTAGATATGTGCCACCCTAATCCAGGAACAACTGCGGGGCGGGAAAACATAAGGGCTCTGGGTAATAATCTCCCCAGAGCTAAATTAGTAAACATTTTTGAGACATGAATGCACACAGATGAAAAGAGAGGAGAGAGGAGCTTAATGTGTGAAAAGAAGTCCCACAGCAGTCTAAAGCTATAACAGAATAACTTAAAGTAGCTCCATGGTAGACCTGAGCCAGTTCTATAAGGATAGAAGAGAAAGAGTGCTGTGTCTGCAGCAATACACCCTCCCCCGCCCGTCTAGGTGAATGCTGCAACTTCTCACTCCCTAACTATAAGTTTTATCAAAGAGGAGAGTTTTAAGTTTACTCTTAAATGTGGAGACGGTGTCTGCCTTCCGAACCCAGACTGGGAGCTGGTTCCCCAGGAGAGGAGCCTGATGGCTGAAGGTCCTGGCTCCCAATGTACTTTTCTAGGAATCACAAGTAACTCTGAATTCTGGGAGTGTTGTGCTATAGTGGGACGATAACATACTATGAGCTCTTTAAGATATGATGGTGCATGACCATTTAGAGTTTTGTAGGTCAGGAGAAGGATTTTTAATTCAATCCTGGATTTTACAGGAAGCCAATGCAGAGAAGCTTATACAGGAGAAATATGATCTCTTTTCTTAGTTCTTGTCAGAAAACGTGCTGCAGCATTCTGGATCAGCTGGAGAGTCTTAAGGGACTTATTTGAGCATTCTGATAATGAATTACAATAGTCCAGCCTGGCAGAAACAAATGCATGGACTGGTTTTTCAGCATCGTTTTGAGACAGGATCTTTCTAATTTTGGCAATGTTTCAAAGGTGAAAAAGACTGTTCTTGAGATTTGTTTTGAGTGGGCGTTATCCTGATCAAAAATAACTCCAAGAGGTTTTAAACATGGGGAACATGTGGTTAACATTAGTTGTGTTTCCATCAACGTATTTGTATGCACATTTTGAAGTATCTCAATAGAAAATGTAGATGGAAACGGCAAAATTCAAATTTGCAAAAAAGTCTTTAGGTTCGCTCGAGGTGGTTTTTGCCTTTCAATGAAGAGTAAATGTGCAAAATGGGAGATGGAAACAGCTTTGCCAAATAAATTGTGCTGTAGCAAACATGTAACCCACAAGGATATAGTCCATCGGATGAGGGAAGGTTCGGGATACCGGTCCCATCCAATGCAGAGTATACTTGTGGCAAAAGGTGCGTAGTGGAGTTGCAGTGCGCTATAGCCTGTGCATCAGCCACATTGGGTTAAATGAATAATTTGTTCAGCAGCTTGAACGGCATGGGCCTGCACATCGTGTATACACATCGGTGAACAGTTGTCTCACTGACACCAAATGTCTCTGCCACAAGCCTGTATTCTGCACAAGGGGCCAACTTGTACAATGCCACCTCTCTTCATTCAACCAAAGAACTTAGCTTCTAAACTCTTTAATTTAGCAAGATGGCAGTCTACAACCATGCCTAAAGTCAACTTGAGACAAAACTACGCTTTGCGTAGTGTAGTTTCTTCGCCCTAAACCAAAAACTCAGTTCGCTTAAAATTCGCTGGACAATTAGATTAATAATAATAACTTTAAATTTGTAATGCACTTTATATTTAAGCAAATCCTAAAGTGCTACATGATAAAACAGGTAAGTGCTAAAAATAAAAAACACATTGAGAGGATGAAAATAAAAAATAAAATAAAAAACAATAAGGAAAAGGGCAAGAGTTCAATAAAAGCTCTCCTAAAAAGGTGGGTTTTAAGGACACGTTTAAACTGAAACATGACTAGTGTGAACTCAAACAACTCTACCTAAAACTACTTAAATAGGTTTAGGGAAAAATTGTGGGTGGGGTAGAAAGAAGTACGTGTAACATAACTACAGTGGCAGCATGGTCTCCTGGGGGAACATCCCGTGTTGTTCAAGGGTCCTTTGTGTGGTATCCAATGCCGAGGGCTGTGACAAAGCAGTGTTTGGCACCCTGGGAAAGGAAACAGGCTGACTTTTCTATATAATGTCTACATTTTTGAGCCACAACAATAGCCAAAATGTGGTCTGCAACTGACCTTTGACTGCCTTTTGCTATAAAATCGGCAGAGATAATGACTGAGCAGATCATGTGTGCTTTTCCTGAAAGACAGCCAAGGAAACTAGAAAATATGCAGGATTTAACTTTATCACTTCTCCAGACAGAATGAGCAAAACAAAAGTCAGAGGGTTCAGCTTGTGAGCACATAATCTTCTTCTCTTCTGTTTTAACACTTTCCTCACCCTCATTTTAACCTTTGTGTTGTCTTCCCGTTGACCATTTGTTTTTCTGGGTCAAACTTTTGTTGGAATGTTTTTGTCACTTTATGACACCTGATGTTTTGAGCTTTTACCGATGTTTTTGTCAGTTTTTTCCAATTTTTTTTCTGTGCTTTTTTTAAATGTTTTTTATGCCAACGTTTTTGAAGCTTTTTCTGCCATTTGTGTCTCTTTTTTATGTTTTTTAATTAATTTATTTTACATTATGGTTGAAAGAAACCCAATTTTCTGAAATAGAAAATAGGTCAAATTTGACCCGAGAACAATAGGAGGGTTAAAGCCAGTGGAGATTTAAACTCAGGACATTACAATCATAAGCCTTTAGAATTCCACTTCTCTTCTCATGAGACATAATAGTTTTAAATGTTTTCATGCAATAATGCATTTTCAACAGATATATTTGGATTTTACACATTAAATCCACATTCCCTCGTAAGGAGTATGATTCAGCCTGTATAAACAATGCTGTGATGGAAGGAGCTTTATTTAGATGACCTATTGATGTCATCAGGATGAGCTCAGATTGGGCAGAATGTCTGTGCGACAAACTGAAGGTGTCCAAAAATGTCCAAATGATCACATTGGCAGACTTTTCCCTCCCTTTCTGCTCTCTGTGTTACCGTTGTCACTCCCCGATGTGAGTCGAGTGCAGATTTGAGTCACGCATGCTCAGATTTAAACAGTTTACGGCATAACGTGTCATACTGAAATTTGATAAACTTTTCTCATTACAAATAACAGAAAATGGAAACAATTTCAAAAATGTTTTAGCTATTTTGGTTGTTTGATTGCTAACGTTAACTCAAAAGACCAGTGAAGTGACAGTCTTTGTGTTTGATTGCTAACTTGTAGCGAGCAGTGAACGGACTTCGTTAAGTAGGTTCATCCTTACTGTATTGACACTAAAGAAGTCTCATTAGCATCTTGTTTGCTACTTGTCACAAAGTGACACATGCATGATTCAAATCTGCCCTCAACTCACACCGTTCTCAAAATCCCTTCGCTACAGGAAACCAGAACAAACTTCGAGCTTGCAATTTAGTTGAAAATTTACTGAAAATTGCAAGTTTTTACAAAAATTTGGATTGTGCAATAAGGCAGAGGTTTCTCAATGTTCCATGCAAAACTCTTCTGTTGATGTGAGAGAATAATCTCCATTCTTTAGTTTTTGGACATTTACAGGAAGCAAAGCACATTTAATATCACACAGAGGAGTATGAAAAGAAAATGAAATAGGATACACAACCTTCTTTGAAATCCCCTGCTTTATAGTCAATTTAAAAATAAAATGGAACTATAATTTACTTACTTACTTGAAGGAACTTGTTTTTAATGTTGTTTTAGTCGTGCAACAGAAAATAGAATGCAGGTTTAAGGCCCTTCCACATTGGCTTCACTTTTCAGACCTGGAAGTTGCAGCTCTGCCCTGACATATCTAACTGCACACACCAGCAGAACAATGGAAAGCAGCAGGAAACCTCCATTTAACTTAGAATAACACATTACTCCTCAATCTTTCTGTCTGGAGGTAAAGCCACACTTTTACAAATAGGAGACCACCACAGCTGTCAGTGAACATACCCGCAGCCAGAACATCTTGGATCCATGCACACGGATAGCAGTGTGCTGCCACGACAGATACTCGTTGATGCGAGCACGCTGCTGCAGGTCAGCTGGGTACCAGAAGTCTGGAGTCTTAAACTTATCTGCCAGATACAGCAGGATGGCAATGCTGCAGAGGCAAACATAACTAATGACTACCACACAGGACACATGGGTTTATACAGGGGAATTACCCTTTAAAGACAGATGTTGAAGAACATTTAAATAATTACCTTTCAGCCAGGCAGAAGTCTCCATCTCGCAGAGCAGGTACTTTTTTTATCAAGCTTATCTTCTGAAACTCATCTTCATACTGTTCACCTGGAACCAACAAATGACAAGTAATGTTGCACAACAACAACAAAAATGTCTTTCTTATTATTTTAAGCATCTAATGACTGGGTTATGAATGGGGTTAAGGCATCAAAATATTTTCTGTGGCAATACTGTCCTATAGACAGACGCCAAGTATCGATATTTTGTATATATAAATTGCACGTGAGCATTTATCTTTTTGATGCAAGAATAATAAAATCAATTACTTTTTTAGTCCACTACTAAGTAATAGCTCCTCCCACAAGTTTTGCTCAATTGACACCAAAATTGCTCCACTGTATCTTCAGACTGTCCTGCACAAACAATCCAGCCTAGTTTTTTGAATTATTGTTATTTAAATTGAGCCTGTAGTGCATGAAACAACCACTGCAAATTCTTGCTTGATATGTCAAATGTTCATGAAAATAAATGACAACATTTTGATCTCATGGTAGATGTAGTGTGGTAAATCTCAGAGTTTTATCTCAAAAACAGATTTTATTTTTGATCATTTTTGATAACAATATTATTCTCATGCATGCAAGCTATTGCAGTCAATGGGAAAGAGCACTCAATGTTTGGGGGGGGGGGAATCACAGACATTATGTTAACCCTCATGTTATCCTTCAGTTCAGTTCAGTTCAAGACCTGTATTTGTCCCCGAGGGGTGATTCATTTTGCTGCAGTAGCAAAGAAATTGACACACAGTACATAACAAGGACGACAACATCAATTAAAAATACAGACCAAATGGGGAAATAAATACCACATTAAAAGTTTAAGTCCCAGTGTCCTCGGGTCAAATGGACCTGTTTTCCTATATCAATGTTCTTTTTAACTACCCAATTGTAATTACCCAAAATAACATAATTGGTTCCACACAACGCTCTTTGGCAAGTACAAATTAATTATTTGTAATTCACTTTAGGGCGTCTTATTCAATTTTATAGCATTTGAAAAAAAATTGAAGTGATTTTGAAATAGTATTGAGTAAAAGTTGACATATTCCAGTCTGTGATTAACATCCATTCCTTTAATTTTAGTCTAAATAATTCCTAATTTCTCTCAAACATTAGGTATAATTTCCTATAAATTAGGTTTATTGACCATAAATTCCAAAAATAACTGTAAAACTTAAGTTAGTAAGTTAGTGTTATGAAGTGTTGAAAACGTCAAAAAAGTGACAAACGTTAAAAAAAAAAAGGGACAAAAACGTAAGAAAACGTTAAAAACATCGATAGAAAGCGTCAACAATAGTGTTAATTTTCAATTTTGACGGGACGACAACACGAGGGTTCAGATGAAGATACTCTACAGCGCTGTAGAGGTCTGGCAATGGGAGACTAAGAAGTAGGCCTATCCTAGACACTATTTCAGAATGTTGTCTTGAAAACTGACATTTCGACACTAAACTCAACACGATCGTTAATCTGGCATCTCAGGTTGGGAGTTCCGGTATCGGGTGAGACAGAAAAACATGCTCATACCACTCAGGCATTGCGGTGTGTGGATTAGAGACTTGTATTTCTCATTTCTCTTCCTCCTTCCTTCTTCTTCCTCAGAACGCCTGGCCCTGACTCACAGCTGCGCAACACGCTTAACTCTACTTGGATAAGAAACTTCCTGAAACTGAAAACGGAAAGTGAAGAATCACAATAGAAAATTCAAATTAATTAATTCAAATTCTACCCATCGTTATCAATTTCACACATGTATCTCCATTACAAGTTACAACAATCATCCCCTTAAGTAATGTTTTTCAATCCAGAAAAACATGGAGACATGATTAGAAAACCTGAGAACTAAACGGATGCTGCCATCAGCACTGTATTAACCCTGTTAAGAACAAACAGCCTTCTAAATAACGTCGGTCTAGTATTTAGCAGGCTGTGGAAATGCCAGTTTCCCTGTCTTGATCCGTTAGTTTCCCATAGGCAGTATCAACTTAACTCACCGTGCATCAGCGTCACCTTCTTGAATTCAAAGGGGATGTTGTTCTTCTTAGCGAAGATATACACTGAGCGGCAGGGCTGAGATAAAAGGTCCAGGTACAGCTCTAACGCCATCGCTGCTTCTTGACTGCTCTCTCGTCGACTTTCTGGAGTTACCAACGCTCCTTTATTTAACTAAGGTGGTCATGAGAGACGAGTTCAGGGTGGGAGCCAAGCCCCGCCCCTTTACTGGCCAGCCTCTCTATCGAAGGCGTTATCGCTACTTTTCACAATATTACAAAAGTATATGGATGCAGCCTGGAGCGTCCCATGTCATCCGTCCCGTCTCATGCGGTCTCGTCTCATGCGGAAGTGTGTCCAACGGCAAAGTCAGAGGGTCAAAAATACGAAATCGCGAATAATTTTCCAGACGGGTAAATTCGGGACCACATTTGTTGCAATCAATTGAAAAACGTTAAAAACTGTTAAAGTAACAATTTTGCCATACACATAGTTTGCTGATTTCTGAATGTTATGGTTGTGTTGACAAGATAAATGTCTGGAATAAAATAAGACTGCGTCAACTATCATGCTAATTAATAAAATACTTTTAATATATAGCCTATATATTTTTTTAAACTAAACAATAACGGCAATCATACAAATGAATTAAATACTTTTAAAAAATATGTCTACAAGATAAATGCAGACTATCATACTGATGAAAAAAAACACTTAAAATATATGTTCGTCTATAAAATAAATGCAGATTATAGGCAAATTAAAAAAATCCTTCTGCCATCCCCGAGGTTCTACTTTTCAAAATAAAAACTTGCATCTGGATTAAAATACAATCTCTCTTACTTTTCAAAGTAAAAGCTCGCATCAGCTATCATGCTAAAGAATAAAATATTTGGTGTTTTTTTTAATATTTAAAAATATATGTACGTCTCTAAAATAAATGCAGATTATAGGCAAACAAAAAAACTTGCAGCTATAGAAGGATTTACTCTTCCGACAGAGGTCAAGCATTTGTTTTTGTTTTTAATTTTTTTACCCCTTTCATACAATACAACACAAAATACAATAGAACCGCTGGCGCGGAAGTGGAAGAACAATACAATCGCAATCTGGCCCAATGCCGTGGCAGCAGAGATTTTATTTATTTTTATTTTATTAATTCAGGATACGCAGTCGAATGCAGGACGGTCCCAGAGACCCGAAGGCCGAGGCCGCGGTAGTAGAAAAATACAACCGCATTCTGCCCCGGGTCCCAGAGACCCGACAGCCGAGGCCCCGGGTCTCAGAGACCCAACAGCATTCGGCCCCGGGTCTCAGAGAGCCGACAGCCGAGGCCCCGGGTCTCAGAGACCCAACAGCATTCTGCCCAGGGTCTCAGAGACCCGACAGCATTCGGCCCCCGGGTCTCAGAGAGCCGACAGCCGAGGCAGCGCCGCTCTTTGAATGAATTGTTTTTTTCTACCAGCCATGATGCCAGTATGGTCAAATTAAAATGAATATAAAATACAGACATCAAATTAGTAAATTATATGTTCATGGTTACCCTGCATAACCAATTATAAACTGGGATCTATCTGCTGTTGACATTGTAGTTTTGATTGTCAGAAATTCTAATTGCCAAATTGCATTAAACGCTGCAGAAAATCACCATCTACATAAACAGCATCTCTAGATTTTAACCACATCTGTGTTTACTAAAAAGCTTGATGTAGAAAATGTCCTTTACAAAAGAGGAAGCAGTTCTTTCTTTCCATCAAAATGGAATGATTTCAATTTACTTTTTATTTAATAAAAAGCACTCTAAAATAAGGCCATTAAGTCAAAGTAATTAATTAATTAATGGTGTTTTTCAAATATATTATTCTTTGAACATTATTTGAAGGATAAGCTGAATGAATCTATTCAAATGAACCTGCTTTATGTAATAAAGAAGAAAAAAATACATGTATTATTCTAATAGTTTTTACAGCTGATTGTATTCAAATCCATGAACTTGCTTCAATCTCATCAAGAAACTAAACAGTCCATCCAAACCTGATGGGGCAAACTGACTAAACAACAGGTTTAGGAATTTCTGTTCACTACCCTCAAACTTCCATTTAGCCCGTAGTGTGTGTTTTGTGTTAGTTGAGTGGTTGGATTGGATTAAACAGAGAGTCAAACTCTCATTTGTTTTCTTCAATAACACGTAATACAAGTGATGGTTACAAAAGCAACACAAATAGAAGTTATTAACATTGTGTTTTACAGCTTTAAGAACCGCAAATGTGTAAAATACTGGCCAGACAGTGCACCTGGATATGAAACATACAGTACTTGTAAATGAATTAATCTTTACTTCAATGTGTGATTCATACTGATCTAGTGTCTTCTTCTTCTTTTAGGATTTAGATTGTGAAATGTATTAGCACAACGTCTTTCACAAGAAGCTCATGACGGTTCCCTTCTTCCCGACCTGGTGAGGCTGTAGCGCGTGGAACACAATAACAATCCTGGGAATCAGAACAAAGCTGTCAATCATTTATCACGATTAGTTTAAGTTATGATTCATCACTTCCTGCCATACTCCCTTTGGAGTAACACAGTGAGTCTGTCGTGTCTTGCATGCAAATGTGTGTAGTAGTTTTGACCAAGACAGTCCATTTTGCAAGACTGAGTTCTGCCATTCTACAAACCAAAAGAGTGTAGCCAGATTAGAAACTAAAAATGATAATGGAGGTAAAGACCAGGACAAGGACACATACTGTAGTCCATCTGAGACATGTATCATTTAGTAATAAGTGTGTAAGATTATTCTGATGTCTATTGTTAATTGAAAAGCCAACTCAAGTTTAACATGAAAGCAAACATAATCAATAACTACATTTAGGGCTAAAAAGAAAAAAAAAACAACAACAAAAAACAGATAGAAAGTAAGATACTAATCCGGTCTCTCTCCAGACTCTAATACGTTGGAATAAATCATGGTGATTGAAAGTAGTCCTAGGAAAACATTTTAATTAAGCACAGGTCTTGCTATTAAACAACAGTTCTGCCCTCACATTGCTATGCAGGCAGAGCTCACCTTTCTTCAGCCAACCCAAGTTCTCTGGTCAGAAAATCAAAGAGCTTGGCACTGTGCTCCTTGTTCTTGTCAGCAGTGTCAGTCACACCGATAGCAGACACTGACAGCATCACACACGAAGAGCTGGAGCCAGCAATCAGCATTGGCAACCCAGGTTTCACCACCACATTCATCCTCTGAAACACGACCACCATGTTAAATATGGTTCAACATAACAGAGAGGGAAGAGTGAGTGGAAATACACAAAATCTATATCAACAAAGACAAAGTGAGCACATTATCCCAGCACTAGGTCAGAGTTCATTCTCCTGTGTGTCAAAGCCTGCCCAGAACAGAGTAACTGATCTTCTGTCTTCATTTTTATAGACATGCAGCGTGGATATTTTCCCAAAGACAGTAAATGCAGATATAATACCGTTTTTATGGCAGATACAATCTTTCTTGTCTGTTTGTATGGTTGCAAGCCATCTATGCACATGCAACAGATTTGTTAATAACAAATGCAAAGTTTGTTGCATGGTAAAAGAAAAAGGCTGGGGTGCGATAGAATCAATAACTAACTGTAATGGTTAAGTGGCGTTTGTGGCAAATAAATGTAAAGAAACTACATAAGAAACCTAAAGCGTCTTATACAGAAATGCATGTGGATATATTGACATTATTATGCAACAGTGAAGGACAGGATTAACGTAAAGCAAATGTGCTGCTTTTATGGATACGCACCAAAATGAAGTGGAGCAGCTTTGACATGCAGGTCGGAACCTTGTATAACCTTATACCGTAATATATAGTCTATGGTTATAACCTTATACCGTAATATACAGCCTATGGTTATAACCTTATACCGTAATATACAGTCTATGGTTATAACCTTAGACCGTAATATACAGTCTATGGTTATAACCTTAGACCGTAATATACAGTCTATGGTTATAACCTTATACCGTAATATACAGTCTATGGTTATAACCTTATACCGTTAGCTGGATATGTAGCCTACTCACTTCCACTGGTTTTTCCAGAGCAGCTGCGGCGCAGGAGCTCAGCTTCTTCAGAAATTCTTCTGAAAATGAGCTGGCTGGTAAATTACTCTGTAACTCGATTAAAGGCATGTTTAAGTCTACAGGAATTTAGTCTGCTAACAAGTTTGCATGGAGGACGAGTGGCAAACAGCCACGGAACCTCCGTAGCCTACTTTTTCCGGTTGTAACTTTCAAAATAAGTCCTAGAAATTAGAACGATAAGCCAAATTTCCACTGCTTCTGTGTTTTCCTATTTTGTAGTGCAGGGTGGCATTTATATTTTCAAATTTAAGACCATAGACTGTTTTTTTGTGCTGAAGAATTGGAAGTGAGTTTAACAATCTTTTTACAGTCTTGATAACAATCAGCCTTACATTAGTCATAGGATAAAAAACTCTCTCCTAACATAAAACACCAATTATCAATTTTAGTATAAAAAAATATGAAAATTTATTAATTTCCGAATTTGCAACCATAGACCATACAGTCTATGTTTGCAACCCAATTTGTTTTCGCCAATTTAGTTTTATTTTGAAAGCAGAACCGGATGTAGCTATGTGCAGTCAATAGATTAACCAAGGCATAGACATAATAAAGAGTAGACGCCGCATCTACCGCTACTGCCTATTGGCGCTGACGAGATTTGGGGCCGCCATCTTGGACCGGTCACCCGCTCCACTCAGCGTAATGTGTTTGGCAGGTGCAATGAGCTGTCAGCGCGTTTAATTAATCAATCTCACTGAATACCCAACTGGTTTTCATGTTTTTTTTTGCTACAAAGGTCATACATGTAGCTATGATACAGGACACATGATTAGGCGTATTTTAATATTCATAGTGTGCTTAACAGTAATAGAATATTCTGATATGATATAAATTCACCAGACGTCCGAGATCAAAACTGGAAACATAATCCCCGAAAAGGGAGAGCAACGGGGATATTTCCAGTTTGACTATAAATCTGATTGAAAAACCTAATGTGTCTTTAAAAAAAAGAACAAAGACAGAGGTAGTTTTTCTTCTGTATTTAGTCAGGGGACAAAAACGGGGGGACAGTCCCGTAAAGTCAGATATTTAAGTACAAGAAACAATATGATTATATTATTAGAGTCTACTTGAAGCTTTTTATATTTGTCTCTCTCTCTGTCACACACGCAAACACACGCAAGCTCACACACACACACACGCACAGTACTACCACGTTGTTCTGCATCAATTGCCTCCCAGACCTTGACATTTAGCAGCCCCACTCCCCCACACACACACACACACACACACACACACACACTAGGGTTGCACAACATTGACAAAATGTGATATTGCAACATCGATATGAATTCCGATATTTTTAAACATATATAAAATTACAAAATAGATTCATAACAAATTAAACAAGTTTTCTTACAACACAAGGTTTATTTTAACTGAAAGTTATATTGGACTGGTCCAACATGAATAACTAAGGACCATGTCTACAGAACAGGACGGGTTCTACTGGTTGGACAGTATAAAATATATAAATAAAGTTATAATATAAATAACTAAGGACCATGTCTACAAAACAGGACGGGTTCTACTGGTTGGACAGTATACAATACATAAATAAAGTTAACAGGACAGCTCCACAAAATAAACTAAATATTGCATACTTATTATTGACTTTCGATATATTTGATAAATGACCAGCTGTCTCAGCTCTTATTACATAAGTATTTGGACAGATACACACCTCTTTTATGTTGTGTTGACTCTGTACTCAAGCACATTGCTATTGAAAAGGCTATATAATTATATATATCTCTATCTATCTATCTTATAAGAGTAACGTGCAAGTCTTATCAAACAAATCCCAACTAAACCAGAGACAATCCCAATGTAATAACCACACAAGCATACATTAGTGCTGCTTTTGGAACTTAACTTATGTAGCAATTTTCAAAACACAGATAGGCCTACAAAATGCTTCACAGAACCCAAAGTGAAAGAGATAAGATAAAAAAAAATCCGCCGATCTGAGCAGGAATATGCTGCACAGTGCTCTGGCATCTTGTATCTTCTGCTGCCAAGTAACGAGTATGACCGGTCCAAGATGGCGGCTGGATTTCTCGCGCTCAGCAGCCAATGCGGCGTCTACTCTTTATTATGTCTATGAACCAAGGGGGGTAAGTCTCTCTGTCACTCCCATAGACTGTATATATATATATATATATATATATATATATATATATATATATTGTATTGTCGTGTTATACAGTCTATGGTCAATCCCCAATGTAAGTAAAGTGCAGATTTGAGTCGCGCATGCATCACTTTGCCATGAGTGAAGCTGTGAGTTAGTTGCGCATGCGTCATTTTGCGACAAGTAGCATACAAGATGCTAACAAGAGACTTCTGCAATGTCAAAAAAATGTTGATTTCTTAAAACATCCCGTCTTTAATGTCTTTCTAAATGATATAATTCTGTATAAACAGTCCCTGAAATGTAGCAAAACAAAAAAGCCCTACTTTTTTTTATGAATACTTATGCAAACACATTCCTTAGTGTCTACTGCTAAGTCCCTTGGTCTCTTTTCCCTTTATTTATTTTTTGAAAATGTATCAATGTTGTACTTCAACATTCAATTCATGCTGTTGCATTGACTGCATACAGTGAGGAAAATAAGTATTTGAACACCCTGCTATTTTGCAAGCTCTCCCACTTAGAAATCATGGAGGGGTCTGAAATTGTTATCGTACAGTAGGTGCATGTCCACTGAGAGAGACATAATCTAAAAAAACAAATCCAGAAATCACAATGTATGATTTTTTAACTATTTATTTGTATGATACAGCTGCAAATAAGTATTTGAACACCTGAGAAAATCAATGTTCACACAGATCCACACAGATCTTCTCTAGATCAGTCAGTGTCAGTGTTTCTGGGCTGTCGCTGACAAACACGGAGTTTGAGCTCCCTCCAAAGATTCTCTATTGGGTTTAGGTCTGGAGACTGGCTAGGCCACGCCAGAACCTTGATCTGCTTCTTACAGAGCCACTCCTTGGTTCTCCTGGCTGTGTGCTTCGGGTCATTGCCATCCTCGATCCATCTTCAATGCTCTAACTGAGGGAAGGAGGTTGTTCTCCAAATTCTTGTAATACATGGCCCCGGTCATCCTCTCCTTAATACAATGCAGTCGCCCTGTCCCATGTGCAGAAAAACACCCCCAAAGCATGATGCTACCACCCCCATGCTTTACAGTAAGGATGGTGTTCTTGGGATGGTACTCATCATTCTTCTTCCTCCAAACACGGTTAGTGGAATTATAACCAAAAAGTTCTATTTTGGTCTCATCTGACCACATGACTTTCTCCCATGACTCCTCTGGATCATCAAAATTGTCATTGGCAAACTTAAGATGGCCTTGACATGTGCTGGTTTAAGCAGGGGAACCTTCCGTGCCATGCATGATTTCAAACCATGACGTCTTAGTGTATTACCAACAGTAACCTTGGAAACGGTGGTCCCAGCTCTTTTCAGGTCATTGACCAGCTCCTCCCGTGTAGTTCTGGGCTGATTTCTCACCTTTCTTAGGATCATTGAGACCCCACGAGGTGAGATCTTGCATGGAGCCCCAGTCCGAGGGAGATTGACAGTCATGTTTAGCTTCTTCCATTTTCTAATGATTGCTCCAACAGTGGACCTTTTTTTCACCAAGCTGCTTGGCAATTTCCCCGTAGCCCTTTCCAGCCTTGTGGATGTGTACAATTTTGTCTCTAGTGTCTTTGGACAGCTCTTTGGTCTTGGCCATGTTAGTAGTTGGATTCTTACTGATATAGGGAGGACAGGTGTCTTTATGCAGCTAACGACCTCAAACAGGTACATCTAATTTAGGATAATAAATGGAGTGGAGGTGGACATTTTGAAGGCAGACTAACAGGTCTTTGAGGGTCAGAATTGAAGCTGACAGACAGGTGTTCAAATACGTATTTGCAGCTGTATCATACAAATAAATAGTTAAAAAATCTTACATTGTGATTTCTGGATTTATTTTTAGATTATGTCTCTCACAGTGGACATGCACCTACGATGACAATTTCAGACCCCTCCATGATTTCTAAGTGGGAGAACTTGCAAAATAGCAGGGTGTTCAAATACGTATTTGCAGCTGTATCATACAAATAAATAGTTAAAAAATCTTACATTGTGATTTCTGGATTTATTTTTAGATTATGTCTCTCACAGTGGACATGCACCTACGATGACAATTTCAGACCCCTCCATGATTTCTAAGTGGGAGAACTTGCAAAATAGCAGGGTGTTCAAATACTTATTTTCCTCACTGTATGTTTGCAATGTGCCTTGTATGTTTGATTTGAATCTTTAATAAAAATAATTTAAAAAACTTCTGTAATGTCAATACAGTAAAAATGGACCTACTTAATGAAGTCGGTTCACTGCTGGCTACAAGTTAGCAATCAAACACAACAAAGGTTGTCAGTTGAATGGCGTTTTGAGCTAACGTTAGCAATCAAACAATTATAGATAGCTAAAACGATTTTGAAATGATTCCCATCTTCTGTTATTGTTTTTAATGAGAGTTCACAAATTTCAGTATGACAGTTATGTCATAAACAGTTTAAATCTGAGCATGCGCAACTCACATCTGCACTTGCCCAGTGCCAATCTGACTCGAGACTCATCTGGTATGGCGTGTTATGCCGTAAAGCGTTTACATCTGAGCATGCGCGACTCAAATCTGCACTCTCCACACATTGGGGAATGGCACTCTCCTCTCTAAGCGAAGCTCCCTATGGCGCCATTTTGATGCTACCAAGCAATCACCCGGATTTAGCATTCCATTGACCATCATTCATTTTGGCGCCACTTTGACAGCGAATAACTACATCTGGGGCCTGTTGCACAAAAGTAGAATAAAGATATCCAGGATAAGTGAAAAAGCGCAGCTTGTCTTAGTGTGATCCGCTCATCGCGGCTTAATCGGTTGCACGTTTGCCGAGCCAGGATGAACAGGTGAAGCTATGTTAAGCCAGGTGTAGATAGCTGGGATGAGAAGGTGAAGCTATGTCCAGCCCGGTGTAGATAGCCAGGATAAGTGCACGTTCACGGCTTTCTCAAATAGACCACGGTATCGATCACAGATTTACTGATGCAGAGATGGAGAAGACGCATGCGCCATATGTTTCACCCAATGAGCAGCAGCTTCTAATGGAAAGTAACGAGGAGGGGAAGAATATAGTATGCAAAAAGGGAAATACGGCTGTTGTCAAACGGAGAGAAAAAGCCCAACATAGCAGACCGACTGAATGTGTGAGGGTTTAAAAATATCTCCTTAGCCTATAGTCACTCCACTTTTTTTTTTACAAAGTTGTAGGCTACACTGTGTTTTAATTGCTTTTTTTAATTTGTTTTAATTTGTTTTTATTTGATAAATATGCTGGTTTTACTGTAAAGTGTCTTTGAGTATCCTACCATGTAAAGCATAATATAAATAAAATGTATTATTATTTAGCCTTTGCCTTAAAAGTGAGCAGAGGGAATTAATGTTCCTCGGGAAATGGACCCTATGACTAGGCTTAATTTCAAACCCTTATTCACAACGCGAGAACATGTTTTTCAACCATATGCACAAATCTCTATAAGATATATCTAATTCTTACAATTTTTTACAAATTTGTACAATTAATGTTCATACAGAACATACAGAAAGGGAGAACAACTAGAAAAAGAAGTAAGTGACTTCAATACACGCTGTGAGCATATGTAAAACAATTTTTATGGTTTATTCTTCTGACAAGTGACCACACCAAAATGAAAAGATGAAGAAGCATTGTGGTGTTCCCGGTGTGATGAATGTAAACTAGCCTACACTACATACGTACTGTATATAGGCCACGTTATTGGTCCAGGGATGGGAGACTAATTGAGAAGGTTATGAAACCAATGTAAGCTATAATAAAAAAAAACATTAGGCCTACATATTAAGGAGTAACACAAACTGTCCATTATTAGAGGATAAGCAACAAGAAAATGAAATCATGAATGTATTGGTCTCTGACCAGTCTGCCATTATTATCATCTGGAAATATTTCTACATTAATATCGTCACACTTAATCTTCGGAGCGCGTCCTGTATAAACCTGAAGCTGAGACCACGGACGCTGCGCTGCTCATCTCTACTTTTACAGAGAGAGTGGACACTGACGCAACTCGCAGGTCTGCAGGCAGGCAGCAGCCACCGGGCAGCAGCCGCACGCCAGGCAGCCTCAAAACACCACCGTCCCACCGGGAAAAGTCCCACTCCGCATCTGGGTGCCAGTGCAACCATTTCTAACCATCTCAACAGCTGTAGTAGGATTTAAATCAAACTTGCGACAACAATAGTGACAAGAATGCTACTGCATTTTCAGACGACAACGGAATAACTGTTAAACATGTGTATTTCGGCTCAGACGGCAGCCGATTTGACACACGAGACTCCAGGATTAGTCTTAGCCTGGCTGTTAGCCTAAGGTGACCAAATTTCTCAGACAAAATCCGGGGACATTTTCAGCTCAGAAGCGTATATATCTCCAAAACACGTCATGTTTTAATCTGTAAAACTTAAAACGGGGACACTAGACCTAGAGCTGTTCTCATTAGGGGCTGAGCCCCCCCCAAGGTCTGATCCTAGACTCAACCCTGCTGCTACTTCATACTGCACTACACCTCAGAGGGGAATGTTTCAAGATAAAAAGTCGTAATATTTCATAATGTTGTCATTACTGAACTACATTTATCTGACAGCTTTTGCTTTATTGCTTCAGGCTTGTTTCTGCAACAGCTCATTGAGTATCAGATACAATATAAACTCTTGAGGAAAGATTTTTCTTTGACATTGATGCAGTATGAAATGAGATCGCTGCAGTTGGCAGCAGAGAAACAAGCTACAATGGAAGTTAATGGGATAATTGTCCAGTTTGTATTTACGTTCATAGAACTTCTCGTTTTGCTGCTGACAGACTCAGATTAATATTCTAAGTGTCTGACAACATTATGGAAAGGATTGGAGGTCGACCTTTCTGTTAAAGATCAAGATCTTTTTTTTTTTTAAACATAAAAGTCCGCGAAATTGCGTTCGCTAAACCCACCAGACTCCATGTAAATTATCATGTAAATTAGTGATTTTAGCATCGTAAAATACGACTTTCTAAAACATCTGAGTTCTGAGCAGCGCTGGCTCTGGCTGTCTTGATCCTGCGTGTGTGTAGGGTGTGCGATTATCGGCTACGTTTGGTCAGTGTTTTCTTTCTTTCATTCCAATTTCGGGTGGGTCAGTCACAGTAAAAACCGGGGACATTTCCGGGGACAGCAGGCTTCAGAGTCACCCTAATCTCCAGCCATGGGGACTTGTTCTCCTCTGCTGGTCCACTTCCTTCATTATAAAGAAATGACTGGCTGTTAAATAAATGAGAAATTGGAATTATAATAAATATTACAGTAAAGGTCAATTTATGGCTGAAAACCTGACATGACAGAAATAAAGACAACACACGTTGACAGAAAGTACAAGTAGATAGCAGCTATTTATTTAAGGTTTATCACTGTACAACCCAAAAACATTTCATACATCAATCAACAAAACCAATCAGGTATCTCACTGCCTGAGGTACAGGTACACGGTTCACATTTAAGTGTTATGTGGTCATGTCTAAAGTATGTTTCATTAGTGAAATATGTCCGTCATGACAGCTGACACCCATTCTTCACACCAGTGATGTCACACCTACAGAATAACAGATAAAAGAGGTCAACTTGGGACATACTAAAATCTTATGTTTTAAACATATGTTCAAGGAGATGCTGTAGCTCCTTATGAGAAGTTGCCATATCAAACATCATAAAAGTTTATGTAATATGCCAGGATATCCAAATGTAGTTAAAGTGTGTTACATTAATTATTTTATACAAAACAAAACCGGTGCTTTATGTTAAGATAACAATTTTCGATAGGTGCTCATGGCTTGCTGTGAGCAGTGCTGTATTATGTGGCTACAGACTCACCGTGGGAGTACTTGCACTGTTTGAGTGCCTCATTGAAGCTCACATAAACTCAGGTCAGTCTGGTTGGTGGCACAGTCCAGGAACTGTTTGACCTCAAAGTGGCAGGGGCCTGTCTGGGCTGGAGCAGGCCGGGGGGGGCTCCTGGAAAGACACAAGCAAATTAAAGGAGGTCAGCTTCGGTTTGGTCACATAGTCTAGATGTTATTTTCAAATCAACAGATAAATCTAAAATGTCTATGTAGGATATTACCAAACATGTTCCTGTTCTTACATCACAACTTCTGCTGTTGCTACGTAGAAACAACTGAGCCTGAGTCATCAAAGCAGCTGCTGTTAAATGTTTCAGTTCATGCTAGCTGTTGAGCCCTGGATATCCAAAATCTAAGACAATAGTTAGCCACATATAGATATAATATTGATATATTGCCCGGCCCTAAAAAGTCCAATTATTTTGTTATTCAACAGTTTTTAGTATGAAGCAGCAAATTCAGGAAATGTGATGAATGGTTCTTCATCAGCTGTAACTTAACATTACTCCTATAAGTGAACATGACATGTAAAATAAATCAGATATAGAAACTAAACAAACTACAGATTCAGAAGCTACAAACATTCTGAGTGCTGAACTTTTAAAAAAAATTTTCTCCTGGCACTCGCTGGTAGACATACTTATTTTTAGATTCATCATAAAATGTACACACCGTTGTGCACAGCAACTTTGAACTTTTTTTTAGCTCTTACGTAAATTATTTTGGGGTACAATAGTTGAGGAGAAAGGTAAAAGCAGCATTAGTTCTTGAAATAATAAATAAAAAGGTGTAGAAAATTCTGCTTTTGAACAATTGCAGACAGGGGAGAGGGAAAAACACAAAGACAAAGTCAGACTCAAACAAACACAGAAGTGCAAGATCTCCAAATACAGTGACGACCTATTTGATGTGCTTAGTTTTCCAGCCATCCTAATCCTATATCTGATTATACTCTACCTCTTACCTGGTACGATGGCTTGGCTGGCTCTGAACTGCTGCTGCTGCCACTAAATGCTCCAGTGAGGGCGCTGCCAACAACATGGCCCACAGCCGAGCCTACTGCCACCCCAGCAGCTGTGGTAGCCATCTGGGCCATGAGCCCAGGACCCTGGGACTGAGCTGGAGCCGGGGCCAGGGCAGCAGGAGGTGGATGGGCGGGGGCCGGAGCATGGGTTAGAGTTGAGCTACAAAAAGAGCGATAAAACAGTAAATCTCTTGTAGGACAAAGTGACACTTTTGAAAGCCCTTGTGCCCTTATAAAACACATCTATGGCATAGGGCTTAGTGGTGTAAAGGACCACGGAGCAACACTCACAGTTCAGAATGCATGTAAACCACGACTTCATTGCAAAGTTTAATCATAATAATAGTGTGTGTAAAAAACTTTTTCTGTTGTTGTAACTTAAAGAAAGCTGATAAATCTCTATGAAGGGTTGCCGTGAAAAGATACAGGCAACAAAATGTTCTCTTCATGTGAACATTGCATGTTTTCCTTGGATTAAGGAGGCTCCAAAATGCATCCTGCTGAACCCTGCTGCGTCCTGCTATGACATGAACTACTACTACCACCATTTTTTAGTCTCTGTACATCAGACACCGCCTATCAAGAGACTGGGAGTAAATCCTCGCCACTGCGCATGGTCGCACTGGCGTACCATGCTTGCTCTTCTCTTGGGGGACTTACTAGAATTGTTGGGACTTTATAAATTATCTATAAAATGTCTCAAGATAAATGTTATGATTTGATACTATAAATACAATTGAATGTTAAAATCTGGTGCTTATATGGCACCGGTGCCTTAATGAGCAGTATCTAATGCAGATTGCCTCATTTCGATGCCACTTAAATGTCTGCGCTGCTCCAAAACCAACGTTGCCGGCAACAGAAGCATCGCTGCAAGCATTAAACTTGGCATTGTTAGCTAGACAACAGCCTACTGTTAGCTAGTAGCTGGATTAAACACAGCTAAAATACTGTTCGCTAAACTGGAAACGGTGTGTGGAAACGGAAAATTGGTGTGTCTGTATTTCACTGCAGAGGATTCCAACACTAAGGCTATGAGTTAAAAGACACAAACTACTAAACTAGCACTTGGTCACTGCTGTTGTCAACCTCCTTTCCACAGCTATATCAGAATTGTAGATTATGAAATGTATGAATTGTACCTTCATACAATGCACTGCAATAGAAATATGTATCTTTTATCAGTCGGGGCTGCAGGGAAAATGTGTGCCTATTTGTTTAGTCTATAAAATAAGGACAAATATCTATCACAGGATACAAGACAGTGATGCTTTCAAATTGCTAAAAGTCCCAGGGGACCTGTTTATAATAAATGTTATAATTCTTGCAGAATGCTCACATAAGGGAAGTAGGAAGCAGCAAATGATGATGACTGTTAATTGATCAATTCCTCAGACAAAAAAAAGACAACCCACATGGGAAGAGGTCATGACTGACTAAATGAATAATTGACTAATTGTCTTCTCAGGATCACTTGTCCAGATGGCATTAACTAACTGAGTTAAGCCGTAGTGCCAATAGCGAAAGGTAAACCAAGCAGGTATGATGTAACCTAAACCAGATTGTTAACACATGATTTGTAAGTAATAACTTATAAGTGGGCACTGCGAAGGTGCCCTTGAGCAAAGCACCAAATCCCAACTGCTCGGGGCACCTGTAATGGGCAGCCTCCTCACTCTGACATCTCTCCATTAGTGCATTCAGATCCTGGGCATGTGTGTGTATTTCAGTCCTATGATGTGTGTTACAACAAAAGGGAAACAATGTAATTCCCCATATTAGGATCAATAAAGTATACTCTTGTTTAAATCTACCACCCCAACTGACATTTACTTGCTACATTATAACTAAACAAAGCACAAATATATTTAGGCAAACATTACACTGTGGAACTACACTATTTTTGTTACACTCCCAATCACAACTCAAGCAAAACACTTGTCAATGCACTGTAGTCATTAACTGTGTGTGTCATGTTGGAGGACAACTGAATAAGCACACGGAAATATGAGCCTTCCCAACTCCTCTCCACTAAAAAGCATCTCTATTTTGACTTGCCTATTGTGACCTTCCTAAGACCTTACCTCACTTCAGACTCGACATGGCACCGGTGACTAATGACGCAAAGAAGTCTAAATGAATTCCGGCGCTTCAAATTGGACACCTGAGACTATCTGCAATAGCCCAACACCACTGACTGAGTCCGTTAGAAGTTATTGTAACTGTTATTTACCTGGCTGGAGCTGAGGAGCGGCTGCGGCTTCCTCTGGCCATCTCTGAGACGACACAGAACTAAAGAACGGGAGCTTTCTCGTTGCTTCTAGAAAGTTATTGCCTAACAGACTGCACACCTTTGGTCAGCTGGTGCTCACGCACGTGTCACTGGTCTCTGACCTTGTTATTCTGCCCGTTGCCGGCGGCTACCTGCAAATGTCGCGATATGTAACGAGATTGTTTGTACTGTGGGTTGAGCATTGCAACTGTGGGCATACCTCCACCTGCTGGACTGGAGTGCATGGCTCTTCACCACAGACATGCCTGTAGTTTAATATCTGTCTGATCCTGTGAATTAGATACTGTAATCCCAAATGTGCCCTCACAACCAGAGATACCTCAGTATATACCAAAACCTTTGAGTAATTATTATCGTATTGTATTATTAGTCTATGTATTTTCATATTGCAGCCACCCCTAATTAAATAACAATACTGTAATATAACAATGACAGGCGGCATTCAGCATTTGAGTAGGCTACTTTTACTTTTTAGAGATGATTTAGTAGGCTACTTTAGCTCTTAATACGTATGTAATTTTTCTTAAATACGCTTTTAAACAAAGTACCATGCTTTTACTTGTAATGGACCTTAAATTTAAAAAAAAAAAGAGGAAGGTTAAGCTACTTCTTCCATCACTAGACATATGATAACTGTCCTTACTATTAGGGCTGTATTTATTTTCTGCAGTCACAATTAAGTTTACTGTTTGTGTTGTTTTCACCGATGCAAGTATAGACTGTAATGTATCGATCATGCATATATATATATATATATACACACTCACCGGCCACTTTATTAGGTACACCTGTCCAACTGCTCGTTAACACTTAATTTCTAAGCAGCCAATCACATGGCGGCAACTCAGTGCATTTAGGCATGTAGACATGGTCAAGACAATCTCCTGCAGTTCAAACCGAGCATCAGTATGGGGAAGAAAGGTGATTTGAGTGACTTTGAACGTGGCATGATTGTTGGTGCCAGAAGGGCTGGTCTGAGTATTTCAGAAACTGCTAATCTACTGGGATTTTCACGCACAACCATCTCTAGGGTTTACAGAGAATGGTCCGAAAAAGAAAAAACATCCAGTGAGCGGCAGTTCTGTGGGCGGAAATGCCTTGTTGATGCCAGAGGTCAGAGGAGAATGGCCAGACTGGTTCGAGCTGATAGGAGGGCAACAGTGACTCAAATTACCACCCGTTACAACCAAGGTGGGCAGAAGAGCATCTCTGAACGCACAGTACGTCAAACTTTGAGGCAGATGGGCTACAGCAGCAGAAGACCACACCGGGTGCCACTCCTTTCAGCTAAGAACAGGAAAGTGAGGCTACAATTTGCACAAGCTCATCGAAATTGGACAATAGAAGATTGGAAAACGTTGCCTGGTCTGATGAGTCGATTTCTGCTGCGACGTTCGGATGGTAGGGTCAGAATTTGGCGTCTACAACATGAAAGCATGGATCCATCCTGCCTTGTATCAACGGTTCAGGCTGGTGGTGGTGGTGTCATGGTGTGGGGAATATTTTCTTGGCACTCTTTGGGCCCCTTGGTACCAATTTACCATCGTTGCAACGCCACAGCCTACCTGAGTATTGTTGCTGACCATGTCCATCCCTTTATGACCACAATGTACCCAACTTCTGATGGCTACTTTCAGCAGGATAATGCGCCATGTCATAAAGCTGGAATCATCTCAGACTGGTTTCTTGAACATGACAATGAGTTCGCTGTGCTCAAATGGCCTCCACAGTCACCAGATCTCAATCCAATAGAGCATCTTTGGGATGTGGTGGAACGGGAAATTCGCATCATGGATGTGCAGCCGACAAATCTGCGGCAACTGTGTGATGCCATCATGTCAATATGGACCAAACTCCCTGAGGAATGCTTCCAGCACCTTGTTGAATCTATGCCACGAAGAATTGAGGCAGTTCTGAAGGCAAAAGGGGGTCCAACCCGTTACTAGCATGGGGTACCTAATAAAGTGGCCGGTGAGTGTGTGTATGTGTATATGTGTATATGTATATATGTATATATATATATATATATATATATATATATATATATATATATATATATATATATATATATATATATATATATATATATATATATATATGTGTATATATATATATATATATATATGTGTGTGTGTGTGTATATATATATATATATTACACATACTGTATATATGCTGTTTCTCTCCCTCTCCTTCTCACTCTTCCTCTCCTTGCAGTTCTGTAAGCTACTCACTGTAATGATCTCCCAGTAACTATTTCCTGTCGTTCTTTTTTTTCTGTGGCTATAACAGCAAAATGTTCCCAGCTGGAACACTGTTGCAAATTCAACATAGAGGATTGTGATGTTTATTGCCACTTCAGTAGGCCTAATATCTGCTGCACACATGGCTAAGTTAACTATTAGGACTTTCTGCCAATAGTCTATTTTAACCCAAATTGTGATCTTTTCAGAAACCTTACCTTAGTTTTCTTGCCTAAACCAGTGGTCCCCATACTTTTTTCTTGTCAAGGGCCGGCAACAAATTAGACCAATCAACCAGTATTTGAAAAGATATCTCTCCCTACAGCCCCCCATGCCCCATCTGATAGGGTTTTTTTCTTTTAGATGTTTTACAGTAAGTGTATGAAACCCATGACCAAAATAGTCATACATTCTGTTACTGTGCTATGGATGGAATTATAGTGAAAATAAATGAGTGCCCTTTGTGCCTTTGACCCCCTAGAACCTCCTCAGCGACTTCTGGGAGGCCAACTGAGTCCACTTCTATTGCCCGCAGATTTCTTGCAGAGACAGAGTGAGACAGAGTGAGAGTAGCCTATAGGCCCAGATGAGAGGCTGAATACACTTAAATTTATTTTCACCGGCCATTATGACCAGAGATTAATCCAGGAAGTTATCTCTGGTCGTGTAGCAAACTGGGTGTGCCTATAATGGGTCCAGTGACCCTCGTCCTCGGTCTACTCTACTGCATGGCAGGTCCGCTCCCGAACAGAGGGGGCGCTGTACTGTAGTTCATACTGGAAAAATACCATACTGTGCAGCCAGCCGTCATATCAACAAAGACTCTGCAGCCTGCCCACGTTTTTCTCCGTTATATTGGAAAAAGTAAAAAGAAAAACACAGGCCTAGTTATGAATTTCAGGTAGCGCTGCAACGTGTTAGAACTACCAGTGTCTTTTTAGAAGAAAAAAGTCTGTTCACTCGATCAAAAAAAACGTAAGCGTTTCAAGCTCACTGTGACAATGTCGACTGCCGTGGACTTCCATTCTCAGATTGCCTCCATCATGGAGGTGCTGGCTAACGCGGCCGTTGCAGAAATTTGTAAAGTTGTGGACGACGGATACGCGGTGGTTCACCTGGAGATGTCCCGGAGTCAGAAGGAGAACGAGGTTCTGCGCAGGAAAATCAAACTGCTGGAGCTGCACGTCGCCAGGTACCGAGCGGAGAGAGTGAAGGGACCGGAGGGCTCTGTCTGCAGCCGCTTTGCCGGGGTCCGCCTCCTCAACCGGCAGAATAGGGCCTCACTGGCAGGTAGCTTTGGAACGTTCACAGCACTGTTAAATAGTGTTTAGATAATGAAATGGTATTTATTTAGAAGCGGGCTGGTTGGTTAGTTAGCTAACGCTAGCTTGCTAATTCCACTAAGCGGCCATTCTACATAAATAAGCCGGTGTTATGTGCCTTCTGGTTTTTCCCCCTCCTGGTCTCCGAGCCTGTCCAGATGCCGTGTAAACCTCAACGGCTAACCACGTCGACAGATTCGCTACAAATTCATATACATTTTACTGGCCTTTGCATGTCGCACCTCAATATATACTGAATTGAACAGAGTATCTGAGCACGACACTACAATAACAATGTACAGCGGGAAAATTGTGTTTTAAAAGAAATTACGATGATCTGTGTCGCGCTGGGTTCGAACCCTCTTCAGCAAAAATAATAGCACGGGAGTCCACTACACCATCACACCATCCACTACACCATCACACTGTCCACTACACCATCCACTACACATCACACTGTCCACTACACCATCACATCATTCACATCACCATCACACTGTCCACTGGACATCACACCATCCACTACACCATCACACTGTCCACTACACCATCGCACCATCCATCACACTGTGC
Source organism: Etheostoma perlongum (assembly GCA_026937815.1). NCBI lineage: Eukaryota > Metazoa > Chordata > Actinopteri > Perciformes > Percidae > Etheostoma > Etheostoma perlongum. Next base: position 5,792,068 of record CM049372.1, read on the forward strand.
ACTACACCATCACACCATCCACTACACCATCACATCATCCAGTACACCATCACACTGTCCACTACACATCACACTGTCCACTACACCATCACACCATCCACTACACCATTACACCATCCACTACACCATCACACCATCCACTACACCATCACATCATCCAGTACACCATCACACTGTCCACTACACCATCACACCATCCACTACACCATCACACCGTCCACTACACCATCACACTGTCCACTACACCATCACACTGTCCACTACACCATCACACTGTCCACTACACCATCACACTATCCACTACACCATCACATCATTCACTACACCATCACACTGTCCACTACACCATCACATCATTCACTACACCATCACATCATTCACTACACCATCACACTGTCCACTACACCATCACACCATCCACTACACCATCACACTGTCCACTACACCATCACACCATCCACTACACCATCACACTGTCCAATCACACCATCCACTACACCATCACACTGTCCACTACACCATCACACCATCCACTACACCATCACATCATCCAGTACAGCATCACACTGTCCACTACACATCACACTGTCCACTACACCATCACACCATCCACTACACCATCACATCATCTAGTACACAGCACATCATCCAGTACACCATCACACTGTCCACTACACCATCACACTGTCCACTACACCATCACACTGTCCACTACACCATCACATCATTCACTACACCATCACACTGTCCACTACACCATCACACCATCCACTACACATCACACTGTCCACTACACCATCACATCATTCACATCACCATCACACTGTCCACTACACCATCACATCATCCACTACACCATCACACTGTCCACTGGACATCACACCATCCACTACACCATCACACTGTCCACTACACCATCACACCATCCATCACACTGTCCACTACACCATCACACCATCCACTACACCATCACACTATCCACTACACCATCACACTGTCCACTACACCATCACACCATCCACTACACCATCACATCATCCAGTACACCATCACACTGTCCACTACACATCACACTGTCCACTACACATCACACCATCCACTACACCATCACACCATCCACTACACCATCACACTGTCCACTACACCATCACACTGTCCACTACACCATCACACCGTCCACTACACCATCACACCGTCCACTACACCATCACACCGTCCACTACACCATCACACCGCCCACTACACCATCACACCGTCCACTACACCATCACACCATCCACTACACCATCACACTGTCGACTACACCATCACATCATTCACTACACCATCACACTGTCCACTACACCATCACACCATCCACTACACATCACACTGTCCACTACACCATCACATCATTCACATCACCATCACATCATCCACTACACCATCACACTGTCCACTGGACATCACACCATCCACTACACCATCACACTGTCCACTACACCATCACACCATCCATCACACTGTCCACTACACCATCACACCATCCACTACACCATCACACTGTCCACTACACCATCACACTGTCCACTACACCATCACACCATCCACTACACCATCACATCATCCAGTACACCATCACACTGTCCACTACACATCACACTGTCCACTACACATCACACCATCCACTACACCATCACACCATCCACTACACCATCACATCATCCAGTACACCATCACACTGTCCACTACACCATCACACTGTCCACTACACCATCACACCGTCCACTACACCATCACACCGTCCACTACACCATCACACCGCCCACTACACCATCACACCGTCCACTACACCATCACACCATCCACTACACCATCACACTGTCGACTACACCATCACATCATTCACTACACCATCACACTGTCCACTACACCATCACCCTGTCCACTACACATCACACTGTCCACTACACCATCACACCATCCACTACACCATCACATCATCCAGTACACATCACATCATCCAGTACACCATCACACTGTCCACTACACCATCACACTGTCCACTACACCATCACATCATTCACTACACCATCACACTGTCCACTACACCATCACACCGTCCACTACACCATCACATCATTCACAGCACTGCTGAAAAAAACTTTGCTTTCTCTCAGTAGAAGAAGAATCACAATTTAACATAGCAAACCGAAACAACTTGTTACCTTGATTTAAGCGTAACTTCATAATTAAATCGTGCACTATAACCTCCTGCTACACCTCTGCGCTATCCATGTGCAAGGACTCGTCATAAATGACACCAGGCAGCACACGGTTTGTGAAACAATCGGTCTAAAACAACTGGTTACCTTGGGCTGGAAACGCGTGATCCCGAGGCTCTCAATCAGCTACAACAACAAGTTTCTTGGATTTATGAGAAGAAGCAATATTTCTATTGACCTGCCTCAAATGCATACATCTATATTTCTAATAGCCTACAACGTTATATTTACAACGGAAGACACGCATTTGAAACCCCTACAATACAAAGTTCTGTTTAAGAAATGTTAATAGTTTGTGCCCAACCATTTTGAATTGTTGGTGTTGTAGTGTAGGCTATTTTATGTCACCTACGCACCCAGATATCTGCAGATATCAGCAAATCAGACAAAAATGCAAACACAATGAAGTAAGATTCCAATGTTTCTTTATTGCAATGAATTCATTGTGTTTGCATTTTTGTCCAAACGTTACTTGAACGTAAAAGGTTCTGTCTGTGTGAAGTATCGGGAGCACTCATTAGTCATTACACAAAATGTTGTTAAACAACGTTCACCTTTCGTCTTACACCACTTTTAAAAGCGATTTGCTGATATCTGGGTGTGTAGGTGACATAAAATAGCCTACACTACAACACCAACAATTCAAAAGGTTGGGCACAAACTATTAATGTGAAACTCCAACATCAATACAATTTAATCAGCATTGTATTGTCTTAGCCCAGACTAATGGCGGTTTTCCATTGATGATAACAACTCGACTCGCCTTGACTCGCCTTTACTCGGTTCGACCCATTCTCCGTCGGTTTTCCATTGCAGATTGAGTAACGCCTCAGCGTGGCTGGTTACCATAGCTACGCGTGATGACGTAATTTTCAACGTGATTCACAACAGCACGTCGGCTACTCGCCAATGTTTTGTTTCAAAAGCAGCTAAAGGAAGCAACTAAAATCACCGCTAAAAAAAGCAGGAGTTTGGGAATTCCTACGGTGTTCAGACGTTGACATGACTGTTGTTCGCCGACACGAAAGGGTAAGTTAAGTTTCCTGGTAACGTTAGCTAACATTTGCATGTGTTATGGGCCCCGGTCACTATTTGCTATACGCTATATAACGTACATGAACTTTAGCAACCATGATTACATACGAAAATATGTATGCTGTGTACCGTTTGTGTTTCAGAGCATTAACGCTTTGCAAAACCGCCGCCGCAGACCGTCTGGTGGGCGATGTTCGACTGGTGAAATCTCTGGTTCTGACCTGCTGGGCTTCGTATAATCTTTATGAGAGTCATGGCTTATGACAACGACTGGGATGCATCTGGGACAGCAGAGCCGGGGGGGGACACTGTCACAGGGTGCAGAGGAAGAAGACGGACGGGAGAGTTTGATGCGCTACTTGAATAGCTAAATAAAAACTTTTCTTTGATATATTGTCTTGTTTTTTTAAAGTAACAGTGTGCAATATTGGAAACGACATGCAAAAGCCCCTAATATATAGCCCTTAATATTGAACAGTTAAAGTGAGAATAGTGCAGAGAGTAGATAATCTGTCGGTGTCTGGCTAGAATATATTTTTTTAAATGTCCCGTTTGTTCCGGACACACACTCCGCACTCTTGTCTGCTAACAATGCAGCGATCCGACCAACCAGCAGTCTGCAGGTTTCCACGTCACCTTTTGGTATCGCATCAGCTCGCTTAGAACCTCGACTGAGGTAGTACTAAAAAAAGTACCTGGTAGCAGGTCCCAGGGACTTTTTTTCGGAATGGAAAACCAAAAAAGGCGAGTAGAGTAGAGGCGAGTCGAGTAGATACCACGCAGTGGAAAACCGCCATAAGACCCCAGGAGACAGCAGGCCCCCTCCTGGTGTTGTAGCAGGAAGTTCCTTTCCATATGTTAAATGCCAGACTTGACCAGATCAATTCTTTACAGTCAGAGAAATAGAGGGAGAAGGTGAGGAACAAATGGCCATCTTGACCTCTTCACAGACAAAATGCATATTAATCCCATCCTGGCTGCATCATACATAGTTTATAACTTTTTTATAACTCAACAATAGCCTAATTTATGTAACATTTTATACCTAAAAACATGGCGAAAATTGATTATTTTATTAACACCATATTCTGATTAATGCAGTGATAAAAGGATAGGCTACATCTAAAATAAAAACTCCCTCTGTAAAACCCTTTGACTCAAATCTGTCAACAAAATAAAAAGAATTTGGAGTCTGACTTCGACTTTGTGTATGTTTTTTTCTAGGCATAGTGACATCAAATTACATGTACGTATATCTGGATTTTTTTTTCTTCATTATGGATATAGATATACTATTAACAATTGGATTGTAGATATCTGAAATTGTAGTGTTTCCTAATAATTATATTGCAGATATTCAGACATTCAATAACATAAGATTGACTTTACTGAACCCACACTGGATCAAACTCCTGCCACTTCAAGTCAACTTTATTTGTCAATTCTATAATATGTGCCAGACATACAGAACAATTGAAAATATGTTTATCTCCGACCCACGGTGCATGCACTTGTCTTATCTGGATGAATGAGTAGGCATAATGAATAGTAAACAATGTTATTGTGTTGAGCCAGTAGCTTTTAACTTAACACAACTACGTAGCCTACAGAAATATAATACATTTCTATTTTAATTGCCTATAGATGTAGCCTCCCACAAGTTAATCTGAGCGGATCACATTTTGCCACAGCAGACAGCTGTCTTCAAGCTGCATTCAGATGAGTGTAACACCTCATTTAGCTTATGTTCAACTTACAGACTGTTTTGAAGTATAAACAGATCTCAATACACTCATGCTGTACTGCCATTGAATTAATGTGATGTCTTTGCAAGAACGAAGACTGACAACATGGGTGGCTGTGTCGATGCCTGCTCACAACTGGCTACTCCAAACGCAGTGTTTTCCCAAAAGTTTTCCGTTATCACTGTTATATTTGTAGCCTGTCATTCCGTTACTAATCTGACTTCAAGTCGATTTGAGATGCTTTCATACAGAGATAAGTGAAACATACTTTCTGAGGTGTTCGCACATGTAATGCATTGTTGGAAATAGCTGTGGCAACGACTCATGCCAGATTAACTTGTAACTTTGATCCCGTTGATTGTGTTTTATATTTAATTCTACGGATGTGCATCATGTTGTGCTGCAAGGTTCTCATATCGTGTTCTACAAGCTCTCACATCTTGCACCATATTTACCTTGTTAATGTGTTTTTCAACCTGGACCCCATTACCCCATGTATTTGTGTCTAATAGATTGATGTGAACAAAAATCTTTGAATTTGGTCCAGTACTGAGCGAGATCGCAGCGACAGGCCAGTGTGAACGGAGCTGTAATGTAACCTAATGGGGCAATTGTACACCCTCGAGTTTTGTCCACTAAAAGCGATTGTTCTCTCCACAGACAGGCTCACTTTGTAATTAAAAGTGTCTGACAACATTATAGATCTCACAAGGTGACTTCTTGTGCGGTGACAGCGGTGTGGAGAGTGGAACGTGAAATTATAGGTACAATTTAACCAAGTATTCTCCTTCTATTGTTCCACAGGCCCCTCTCTGCAAGGCAGGACCAGGTTTTTGAACCGAGACCCGGGGACTCCGCAGTCTGTGCAGAAGATCCAGCCTATCAACCCGGACCAGGATTCTGACCAGGAGGTCGTCACCACCACCAAAACTGAGGTAGTTATTCCACAGCTTACAAAAAATAAAGAAAAGTAACAGGACCTTGTTTTTTTGGAGGAATTTCATTTGGAACATTTGATGTCTATCTTTAGTTTGGCCCATGTCCTATCCGGTAACATGCAAGGGGCAGAGTTTATGACCTACAGACCCAAAGCGGATCGCGTCATACTCTGAAAGTCTCGCCCAGCCGAGGGGAAAACAACTCTCCGTTGACTTGTATTGTGTGAAGAACCCTCCTCGTCAATTTCTTTTGCTAGCAAACAATAGAAAAGTGTTTTAAAGCTGCTTTGTGGTGATTATCACTACTAACAGGGTAAATAACCTATGACTTAAGTTTGTATAAGCTGCCGACCCAAAAAACTGAGCTTTACTAAAGACAAAAGTGGATACAGGTGTGAGTAATCAGCAGGGAGAATGGGAATGCTGTGGAAACCAAGCCGGAGCTGGAAATGACGTCACGCCCGAGTTGAATGAATGCGTTCCATTTACAAGTCCGATTTTTCATTGTGGGGTAGCTCTAGCCAGGTTAGCCATTGTTAGCAATACCAGTTGATAATGCTGATGGTGCTAATAACTGTATGTGACTACAGTTTTCACTACTGTCGATGCTCAGAGCAGCCATATTGGATTTTTAGCTCGAGGTACTGCAAGGTTTTCCAAGTGCCGTGCTCAGAAAGCCGAGGTCAGGGGGAGTTTCCGACTTTGACCTTGAAATATCCGACTTCCGAATACAAATGTGCAGCAAGCATTTTGTTACCAAGTCAAATATCCATATGTCAGTTTTAGCCTAACTATACAGTGAGGAAAATAAGTATTTGAACACCCTGTTATTTTGCATGTTCTCCCACTCCAAATCATGGAGGGGTCTGAAATTGTCATCGTAGGTGCATGTCCACTGTGAGAGACATAATCTATAAAAAAGAATATCCAGAAATCACAATGTATGATTTTTGTACTATTTATTTGTATGATACAGCTGCAAATAAGTATTTGAACACCTGTCTATCAGCTACAATTCTGACCCTCAAAGACCTGTTAGTCTGCCTTCAAAATGTCAACCTCCACTCCATTTATTATCCTAAATTAGGTGTACCTGTTTGAGGTCGTTAGCTGCATAAAGACACCTGTCCACCCCATACAATCAGTAAGAATCCAACTACTAACATGGCCAAGACCAAAGAGCTGTCCAAAGACACTAGAGACAAAATTGTACACCTCCACAAGGCTGGAAAGGGCTACAGGGAAATTGCCAAGCAGCTTGGTGAAAAAAGGTCCATTGTTGGAGCAATCATTAGAAAATGGAAGAAGCTAAACATGACTGTCAATCTCCCTCGGACCGGGGCTCCATGCAAGATCTCACCTCGTGGGGTCTCAATGATCCTAAGAAAGGTGAGAAATCAGCCCAGAACTACACAGGAGGAGCTGGTCAATGACCTGAAAAGAGCTGGGACCACCGTTTCCAAGGATACTGTTGGTAATACACTAAGACGTCATGGTTTGAAATCATGCATGGCACGGAAGGTTCCCCTGCTTAAACCAGCACATGTCAAGGCCCGTCTTAAGTTTGCCAATTACCATTTGGATGATCCAGAGGAGTCATGGGAGAAAGTCATGTGGTCAGATGAGACCAGAATAGAACTTTTTGGTCATAATTCCACTAACCGTGTTTGGAGGAAGAAGAATGATGAGTACCATCCCCAGAACACCATCCCTACTGTGAAGCATGGGGGGTTTTTCTGCACATGGGACAGGGCGACTGCACTGTATTAAGGAGAGGATGACCGGGGCCATGTATTGCGAGATTTTGGGGAACAACCTCCTTCCCTCAGTTAGAGCATTGTTTCTCAGCGACAGCCCAGAAACCTGACTGATCTAGAGAAGATCTGTGTGGAGGAGTCGACCAAAATCCCTTCTGCAGTGTGTGCAAACCTGGTGAATAACTATAGGAAACGTTTGACCTCTGGAATTGCAAACAAAGGCTACTGTACAAAATATTAACATTGATGTCTCCCCCCCCCCTATATTGGTGGGCACTTCACGACCAATGAAAATACATAATTAAAAAATGAAGAAAACAACATGTTGCTTTTGTAATTTGAAATTGAATTAAAAAAAAAAAACTGTTACATATTAAAAGGTGACACTCAGAAACAATTGTGGACAGGGCATGACATTAGCACCCGCCATCCCGCCAAATGCGGGTAGATTTCGGCAGCGGCGGGTAACAAAGTCACTTTCACTAGCCACTTTGGCGGGTAGCATGCCTTTATATTGTAACACTGGTGGAGGGAGTAGCCTACTGTGCCACAACACAGGAATACAGCTGTGACCCAGTGGGCTATGGCCGGAGTATGGCAGCCAGTACTGCACACCAGACCAGCAAGCCGCTGCGATTCCTTAAAATATCCCCTGAGTTCTGTTCAGTGTGTGCGCATGCAACATCGCAAACCCAGGTGACGGTTGTGTGTGTACAGGTCATTGACTATAAGGTATAGGTTTGTACTAAGAAGTACAGAGCAAGTGTGCAGCAGGACAATTTAGCAGGACATTTGGTCTGTGTGCTCCGCTTCCTGTCACAGATGGTGCATGCCGGCTGCTAAGTGACACAGTGCTCCAAATCACTTTCAACTACTCTTTTGAGAGACCAGTTGATCAATTCCAGTTCAAAAGTTTCCCAGGAAAACAGCAGGCAGTGGGGACAGAGAAAAAGAAAGTCTCCACACAACAAAGTAGACAAAAATAGGAGTTGGGAGGGGAGAGTAGGAGAGCACGACTGCACTTGAGTAAGTAAAAGAGCTAGAATAACAGAGAGCTACTGGAGAGGCAGCCGTCTTCCACAGCGCCTACATGATGAAAAAGATGTTTACAGTGTTCATTTACATTTAAAAGTTAATTGTAGCAAACCTTAGTCAACTATTCAAATAAAATGTCATTTTTCACAAAATAGAGACTAGTGAAGATGCTGAGTGGCTAGTAGCTGTGGCTCGTGAGCAAAAAAGTAAATGTCAAGTCTTGTGACAGAGAAATTCGTTTTTTATATGTTCCTTATTAGACAATTCTCTGTAGTAGTGTCTTAGAATATTATATCTTGCATGCTTAAATTTATACATTCATATTCATATCATAATCACTGCTTTCATGCTTATCATATATTCATATCTTGCTTGACGTATATTCATACATGCTTTTATATTTTATAATCTTATATGCACATTTAACCAACTATGTTTTCCTTAAAGCACCGCCATGAAGTCTACTCTGTTGTAAATCCTTTAGATAGTTAGTTTCGAGGTCAGGCACTCTGCCCTCCTTTTTCTGTGTAGATAGACTCAACAACTGTAAATCTTTGTGTGTGTGTGCTTCAATAAAAAGCCTATGTTTTTGTAACTAGGTGTCTGTTCCGCGGAAGCAACTCTGGCAGGCAGATTGCAGTCACGGATCTGGCCCTTTTGCAAAAGCTTTTCAACTACACATTTTGCCGTCTGCGTCTCGTTTCTTTGCTTGACCATGTTTATTTAGTAAGATAAAGTGTCCTGAACCTGACATTTTCTGGTGCCGAAACCCGGGAGTCAACAGCCGAGGAGTCCAGGACCGCGCTCGATCAAGGCCAGAGGAACTGTTAACAGCCGTCCACCTCTTCGCGGGGACGGGGCCCTAGATTGGTCGGTGCCGCCCTGCATTCACTCGGTGACGACTCCCCATGGTCGAAGCAGCGGACAGAGACGGTGAGTGTGGCAGTTCTGAGTTTCTCATGTAAAAAAAGAGGTGCACGGAGTTTTTGCTAGTTAGGGTTTGTACTGAGGATGTGACAAATCTGAAAGTAGTGATTATAGTAGCCCCGCTGTCTGGGACTATATTGGGTCTGTTACTCTGTTTACCTGTGTGTACATATACAAACGCTTGACGTAACGGCTGTGTGTCTTACGGTCTGGGACTTTATTGAGTGATTTGTTGTGGATGCTGGGAGCAGGTGCGGACTCGAAGCCGGGTTGTTGTGGTTAATACTTTCCGTCTGGGACATAGCTAGTTTAAACAGGGAGCTATCAGTTGGTTCTGACTAGTTCCGGGACGTCCGAGCGACAGGTTTCCTCCAGCGGGGAGACCAGGGGTGTCTAGAATGCCATCCTGATTGGTTTCGGGACGGCAAGGGTGATCACCGGCTTTTTGTTTCCCGACACGCCGTGGGTGTGTTTGCACAGCGGTCGTCAGTCGGAAGCGCTGTGTGTTCACAGCGAGGCAGTGTTTGTTTGTTTGTGTATTGTAGCAGTGCACTGTTTGCTATGTGTTTTGTGTTCTATGTTGTGTTTCACTATTACGCTATGTGTGCTGACTCATAGTGGGTAGCGGATTTGTGTTTGTTTCCCGACGCTCCGTGTGTGTGTTTACACAGCGGGTGTCCGTCGGAAGCGCTGGGTGTTTCTCCCGTAGCGAGTTTGTGTTTGTTTCCTGACGCTGGTCAGAAGCGCTGGGTGTTTTTCCCGTAGCGAGTTAGTGTTTGTTTCCTGACGCTGGTCAGAAGCGCTGGGTGTTTCTCCCGTAGCGAGTTAGTGTTTGTTTCCTGACGCTGGTCAGAAGCGCTGGGTGTTTTTCCCGTAGCGAGTTTGTGTTTGTTTCCTGACGCTCCGTGTGTGTGTTTACACAGCGGGTGTCCGTCGGAAGCGCTGGGTGTTTTTCCCGTAGCGAGTTAGTGTTTGTTTGTAACAATTTGTTTGTTTGTTTGCTGGTTTGGTTGTGAGACAATAAGAGTGTTGCTTCACACCAGGTTTATTGTGATAACTTGTGGTTCTTTGTGAGACTTTGCTTAGGACAGGGACACAGGTTGGTGTAGAGGTGATTTGTGAAGTTTTATTGTCGCAGTGTTTTATTGTGGAAATTGTGTGATTTGAGAAATAGAGCAGGACAGATGGGTAAAAACCAAAGTACCGCTGTACCTAGCTAAAGATGTAAAATTCCTGGAAAAAACCTTCCCAGGAAGTGTGGAATTTGTGAAAGATTGGACAAAGAAATACGGCTTTGATTGTAAATTTAGAATGACGTCTGTTACTAGTTTATTACAGCGATTACAGGTGGAGGAGAGAGTTGCTATTTGGGAGAAAAAGAGACGGAGGATACAGGAGAGCTGTGTGCTGCAGGAATGTGGAGAGCAGGCAGGCAGGCAAGAGAGAGACAGAGACAGATAAGGGAAACTACAGAGACAACTTTTTTCCCTTGTTCTCTGTTTGCGCCTTTTTATTTGGAATATAACGAAAACCAAGCATAAATCAAATCTGAAAATGGGGGATTCACTCAAAATTGGATTGAACATTGGGTTGGATTGATTGGAAAATTGGATGGGAACAGTCAGAACTGGAAACAACGGAGCCTGGGGCGCCCTTAAATAAAGGTGAGCAGAACCTGTTGGGAATCGAATCTGCACATTGGTGAAATCTAAATTAAGGCAATGATGTTTCCATGGTCTGACTGATAAAAATTGGAGTGATCCAGTGGGGTTAATTATGCTACGTGTTGTTGAAGAGTAAAGAGTAGCCAAACAGCAGGTTTGGTGAGAAGCAGTGTGTATTTTGTCTGAGAGACAGACTACATACATGGAAGAGGCAATGTGTTAAAATTTCTGAACGCAGAACCTCTTAAAGCATGAACATTGCTGAAATTTCTTAGCAAATGAATGTGTTAAAATTTCTGAACGCAGAACCTCTTAAAATATGAGTAGTGTTAAAATTCCTTAGCAAATTCTATGAGGAGTAATGCATGTATACATGATTACAATCACAATTATATGAGGGTGTCTGACGAATCACATACATTGATTACTGAGTTGGGACCAGATCCCTATAGATTACAGGTTGACTTATTGGTAAAAGAAAAGAAGAAAAAAAAACAATGAGTCAGAGAGCTAGTGAAAGAAATTAGGAAAAAGTAATGGAAGAATATAAAACAGTTGATTGATACTAATTCCAAAATTGTTAGATTTAAGGAAAATAAGTAAAAAAGGGTACGTGCATGTACGTGTGTATGTGTATGTATATATATATATGGAGATATATGTATGCATATATATACATATTTGAAATTGCTCAAGAAGAATGAGCCAGAGTACATGGATTGCCGCTGTTATGGGAAGACTAAGTTTATTTTTTGTTTTTTTTAATTTTCAATGGGAATTCGAATTCAATTATTTTATTTCCAGTATGTTTTTTTTAACAAGTCAAAAGGTTGAGGTGCTTAGTCATGGAGGGAGCATGAGCAACCTGGTCACAAATACAGACAGACAACTGAACATTCAGAGTAAACCTGGGGTTGTATATGTGTAGAGATGAATTTGTTTTTGATTAAGGTACAATTACGTTAACAGCCGCTAGATTTGTAAAAACATTGTTGAAATAGTTTAAAATGCCGGACTGCAGTGGGAACACGTGGAGAGGTCAGTGTCAGTCTGTGCTTATGATTCATATCTCGAGCTAGCTAGCCTTGGTCAACAAGATTTCAAGAGTTATAGGAGGCAGTTTGCTAGGCATGTAATATAATTTTGACTGACACACAACAGGTCACAGCATGCATCATAGTTTGGCATTGTTAACAGTAATTTCACTATTTCACCGTCAAATTTCTGAAAAAAAACAACTATTGTGTTAGTGCCAAAATAAGACCAGATTGCTCCAGTTAAGTGCCACACGTTTCACTAGCAAACACATATGATGTGAGATGGAAAGATTTGGGAGAAGTGGCACTCAAAGTTCAAAGAGCAGATGATTAAGGGCCAGTTGATGACCCAGGGTTGGCATACAGCCCCTCCAGTGAAACGTACAGATATCAACAGGGGTGGGAGGTGCTTACCACACCCAACCTATGCAAAACTGACCAATGATTTACGTCCATAGGTCTGAGTGAGAGAGATGTACAGGACCTAGCAGGGGTCCTTTAATGTTTATGGACTAAAGGGCCTGCCTATGTAGGCCTGATAAAAGCTGCCCAGAAACAAAAACAAGGCCAGACTGGCAGCCCAGGGTGAGACAATGTCCACTAAAACCAGAGGCAGAGAGAGACATTGCACCTGTAATTAGAGAGTTACTAGAAGCAGGACTAATCAGAGAATGCCCCGACTAGCCATGTGATACACCACTATTCCCAGAAAAAAAGGCTGATAAGGTTCATTGGCGCTTGATTCGAGATATAAGACAAGTAACTGAGGCCTGTAATGGGAAATTCATATAGACAAGATTTTCTTTTAGTTAATTTTTCGTTTATTAAGTGGATCTACATTGAAGGTGCCTCTGAAACATGTGCCATAGATCCTTGAATAGGGCCTCCGGCGTCTAGAGACAGCTAGTGTTGTTATGGCTTTGCGATTTATCACTGTGAGCAAATAGGCAACAAAAAGCTGGCGCCTTGAGAGATATGCAACGGTCAGCTTGCCCAAACTGTAGGTTAATGCCTGAACCAATCTACAGACGAGATAAATTTAAGCATGCAAGATATAATATTCTAAGACACTACTACTACTAAGACAACTCTCCCAAAACCGAGAAAGATGTATGGCTGGCGGACGGTGCAACTTGTGTTGTTAGCCTATATCAGAGAGATGACAAGCCCTGCTTGTCTGAAATTTGTATTTTATGGTAGCTGGGTGGGCCATGGCGAAGAGCCATGTCCCAACAGCGGGGGAATGGTACAGAATAAGGTGTTTCACACCTTCAAGGGATTAAATTCTTACTTAAAAAATTAATCCGCAGGGAAATGTAAGACCAAAGAGAGGGAAATGCCCACAAGGGTCACATCCGAGATCCTACACATGGATTTCATAGAGCTAAAGCAGATGCCATTACTGTAGCCAAAACACTCGCTAAAACGGTAATACCCCAGTATGGCATCCTAAGAATGATTTGGAGTGATTATGGCCCACATTTTGTAAATGAGACAGTAACAGTAACATTGCTAGGATAACACCTAGGCATAGAACTGAAGAGACACTGTTCCTACCACCCCCAAAGTGCCGGATTGGTCGAGAGGACTAACGGCACAGTAAGAAATAGGCTAAAGAAAATTATGGATCAGACAGGAAAGCCATGGCCAGAGTGTCTTCCCCTAGTAGAGGTGTACATGAGAATTACACCAAACACGGCAGGACTGACACCTTTTGAAGTGGTTCACGGCAGGCCGTTTATTTTACCTTTGTGGGAAGGGGTCCCCTGGGCAGAGAAAAGTGATGATCCAGGAGCCCTTTTGTGGATGTGCAAAGTGTTTAGAGATAGGACTGTTCAAAGTGCATGTAATCTGCCTATCTCTCCCCCTCTGTCTCCCCAGGTGGGGAGACTCCAGCCAGATGACCAAGTGCTGATGAAAGTGATAAAGAGGAAGTGCTGGTCATCACCAAAGTGGGAGGGGCCGTACACTGTGCTCATCACCACGCCCACAGCTGTAAAGATTGCTGAACGATCCACGTGGGTTCACCAAAGTCACTGTAAAAAGATCATTCCATTCCCACACCCCGAATAGGCTGGAGGGCGGGCGGTATCAAAACCTTTGCCTGCTGAAGAAAGAAGAAACCAACTGAGACTTTATACTCCAGCTATGGGTGAACTAAAGGGATGGGTTTGTTCTGTCCTACTGGTCCTCTGCATGTCGCTGACAGCGACTAAGGGGCCACAACAACAGGTTTCACATGGAAACCGTATGCTCATCGACGAAGCCATGAAAGACTATGATGTGGTTTATAATTCGTCCTTTGATTTGAACCTTTGGTATTGCTATGCTAAATATGTAACCAGATCTGAGAATCCCAAAAACTGTTATGTATGCACACGTATGCCAATTTCCGCCCACAACCCGTAGGTGGTCCCGAAACCCGTCGACGCCAGCACCATCTTCCTACACGCGCTACCCTCCGCCTTAACACCCACTCTGTTGAAAAAGACCCTGAATTGGCAAATGGTCCCGCCATTGACTGTATGCAAATTGGACTTCACCAAGTCTGTAGGTAATACGACTTGTGTGCCATATTTCCAGGCCCCTGATGCATTGAGAACATATGGCCAGCTAGGAGTCAATTGGCTGTGTGGCTCCTACATGTCCCTAGATTTACCGGTGGGTTGGGAGGGTCATTGCGCTCTAGAACCGGCAGGTCATTAACACATGGTAACGCTCCGCCACCACCCACGTGCGAGACGTAGTGCTTTGGAACGCCATGACAGCGTAAGGGGGATCGGATGTCCCCAAAGGTCACGAGCTGTGGTCAGATGGCCAGAAAGTTTTGCATGCACTTTGCCCGTGGGTAGGGGTGGGTAAAGTTGAGCTGAGAATGGAAACAATCAGTTACCGAGTAGGGCTGTTCATGAATTCAACCGTAACAGCCCTGTCAAAAATACGCGAAGAATTGACCGCTATAAGATTGATCGCCCTACAAAATAGGCTGGTGTTAGACCAGTTGACGGCATCACAAGGTGGTGTGTGTGCGCTCATTGGTACTACGTGTTGCACTTTTATCCCAGATAATGACAAAGATGCAGGTGTCATTCAGAAAGCCATTTTTAATTTGACTGCACTTGAGAGATGCTGCTGAGGCAGACAATGTAGTTAGCGGAGATTTCCTCTCCTGGTTAACTTCAGGACCTTGGTATGGATTATTGCTTAGAATTGTTACTTTCCTTGTAGCAGTACTTGTAATAATTTTTGACCAACTATGCACATGTCCAGTTTCATCAGCTCTCTGCTAAATCTGATAAGTAATGATAAATGTGTCCCAAGCCCACACAATGATGTATTAAAGCACACATAAACCTTTGAACTCATCTTGGCCAAAAGGGTGATCGCTCCCTAAGGGAGGGTCGAGAAGGAATTTTTCCTTTCTAACAGACGGAAAGGGTTTTTTGCCTTCTCCCTGATGAAGAGTAAACAAGTATCCTATCCTGTGTGTGCATGTGATGATGTAATTATTGAAAACCGCAACCCGGAGTCATAATTGCTGATGTTTGTTAAATGTACAACAGGAGGGAAATGACAGAGAAATTCGTTTTTTATATGTTCCTTATTAGACAATTCTCTGTAGTAGTGTCTTAGAATATTATATCTTGCATGCTTAAATTTATACATTCATATTCATATCATAATCACTGCTTTCATGCTTATCATATATTCATATCTTGCTTGACGTATATTCATACATGCTTTTATATTTTATAATCTTATATGCACATTTAACCAACTATGTTTTCCTTAAAGCACCGCCATGAAGTCTACTCTGTTGTAAATCCTTTAGATAGTTAGTTTCGAGGTCAGGCACTCTGCCCTCCTTTTTCTGTGTAGATAGACTCAACAACTGTAAATCTTTGTGTGTGTGTGCTTCAATAAAAAGCCTATGTTTTTGTAACTAGGTGTCTGTTCCGCGGAAGCAACTCTGGCAGGCAGATTGCAGTCACGGATCTGGCCCTTTTGCAAAAGCTTTTCAACTACACATTTTGCCGTCTGCGTCTCGTTTCTTTGCTTGACCATGTTTATTTAGTAAGATAAAGTGTCCTGAACCTGACATTTTCTGGTTGTTAACATAAATGAAGACAACTGTCTGCCTAGATAACCCAAGCCAATGAAGCAGATGTGAGCTTCATTGCTCAGGAAAAAATGTTGGAACAATTCCTCTGAAAAGGAAATTAATTCTTTATAATTAATTAATTAATATTCTGATACTTATGATGATTTTGAAATTTTGTTATTGAACTGAAAATATGAAATGAACTTCTGTTTCGTGTATGAACTGAACATACTTACATAGTTCGAAAATCCCCCCCAAAATGTAATATATGTTTTAGACCGAAACACACATATAAAGAAATAGATATATGGACTTTCATTTAGAAGAAAAAATAAAATACTATTTGATACTTTTTTTATGTAACAGATGGGTGTGAAAAAATAATTTGATATTGTGTTCATAGATAACAATAATTGTCAAGTTTTTGTGTTGGAAACATCTTATTTTTCAATCTGAACGTAACCTGGAATATTAGTATTCAAATAAGGGCAAAACCGGGAATATTATGTGCATAGTTTAAAACTATGGACAGCAGCGCTATTATTGTAATTGTATTACAATAGGATTTTTGTTGGCAGGAACTATTTATTCTCATTGTCCTCTCAGTCAGCAGAACCTGAGGAGGAGGTGGGGGAGCTGCTAATTGTCAAGGTGGAGGGAACGATGGAGACCGGAACCACCAACCACGAGGTGCCAGTAGACGCCTGCCCTGGCAGCAGAGGAGACGCCCACACCGCCACATCACTCCCCGCTGCCGCGCCAGACGCCAGACGCCTCAGCGAAACGGAGGTCAGTGGATCTGACATCACCTTTGTTGTCGACAGAACAGCTGAAACTGACAGCAGCAGCAGTGACACAACCCACAGTTCCCAGCTGGAGCTAGCAGGAAGTGATGTCAGAGCATGGGAGAGGGAGCCGCTGAACTCAGACGCTAGCATGACGCCAAGCTGGGACTCCTTGCCAGCTTCTTGTGTTGATGCAATGGACGGCAGGAGCGATAACAAGGCGGCATTAGACACCTCTGAGTCCTCCCTGTCAGATGTGATAGTCATTGGTGGAGGGGGGGGGTGTCACAGCAGTGGGAGTTGTCAGCTGTAGACCAGACACAAAAAGAAGCAGGCAGAGGCAGACATGAAAACACTACATCAACCATGATTCAGTGTGCTGGGCTGGAATCAGCAGGACACGGGTCGGTGCAGGTGCAGTCCTCTCTGCAGGCGTGGTCTGTTCTCCCTCGCGATGACACTCCAAGAACATCCAGTGGAGCAACTACTGTGAGCATCAACTCCTCCGTGAGCCACCAATTCAATTCAATTCACAGCACCCAAAGCCACCACAAGCCCTTCTCCAGCAGCTTCCACCTAGCTTTCTACCACGCCGTCACCATGGAGCGCCCGTACGGCTGCACCAGCTGCACCAAGCGCTTCTTCCAGGAGTCAGACCTGCAGAAGCACATGGCCAGGCACACCAGGGAGAAGCCCTTCACCTGCACGCTGTGTGGCAAGAGCTTCGTGTGCCAGAGCCAGCTGGAGATCCACCACAACGTGCACACCGGGGAGAGGCCCTTCAGCTGCTCTGTCTGCAACCGACGCTTCTCCCATCCCAGCAACCTCAAGAGGCACCAGAAGATCCAGCACTTAACACAAAGACCAGATCTCCCCCAGCACTGCCGCACCAAAGATTTACAGCCAGGGGTTATCACTGAAGAGGGCTAGACAAGGCTTTTTCTACACAATGCTGTTTTACTACAGCTGCAGTTTCACTTTTAAACACTGAGGGTTATTAAGCACTTCATTTTTTATAAAGCTGCCTTATGATGATAAGAAATTTACTCTTTGCTCACTAGAGCAAAAGAGTAAATTAGGGCACAGTGCAGAGCTCACTCGCTGAAGCAATGCTCAGTGCAGGTATAGCTTACTTCATCATAAACAGCTAAGCTAAGTTAATTAGCCTGGATGCCAGCCAAATTTAGCCCCGCCCACACCATGAGTTTGGGAAGTTCGGTCTGGACTTGATCCGTTGTGGACCAATTATGCTCAAACCAGAGCTGTTCGGACCAATCAGATTGTCAGGGCGGGCTTTATACAATGATGGACAGATGATTACCAGTAACGTAATCAACCACGTCATCAAAGAGTGCTTGGGTTGAATTTGTTTACAATAAAGACGGCTGCCACTGGAGAATTGAGATGTGTAGGGAGGAATCTACAAGAATATGAGTGCTTTTAGTGCACTGAGAATATTGGTATCAGGCTTTTTTAGATTTTTATTATCTATTTAATAAAGATTTGACTGAAAGAGGAGTTTTCTTATCATTTTCCAGTAAGAAGTGTGTTCTGTTTTCTAATGAGAGGTAGAATTCTATAGTTGTCTAATGAGAATTTGTTCTTTCCTCATTTAACCAAGTATGGTACAGTGATGATACTGTCTACCAAATGAAATAAAGATTATACATACTGATGTGGACATGGATGCTGCATAAGAGCAGTAACTGTCCTACGTCACTTGGATTCATCACATCAGATGTAACAGAATGTTTAGCCAGTTAATGTATCCTTTTAATCAGAGCTATGAGCTCACCAAAGAGAGTGTACTGATATAAACAGTGTAGTGTAAATAAATATTTTTTTGTATGGTGTCATGGTTTACTGATTTAGTCACAGTGAAATGCATATCTATTCTGCAGTTAAAAATATTTACACAAAGTAAATCTTCATGAAATAATTAGATTATATCTAGCACATAGATCTGGCATAATGACTCCTGTATTAAATAATGATTATTACTGTGTCCGAGCCTGGTGGGTTCTTTGTGTCAGCTAAAAGCCTGCCTCCTCTTTCCAGGGCCAGAGATGTCTGAAAAACACGAGCTGCGCTCAGCGCAAGGTGGAAAAGATGCATGAAGTGCAAGGTATCAGTCTGTTCACACCGTTCAATCATTTCAACCTACACCAAGCAACTTTACACCCCAGCTCTCCAATTTCTTGAATCACTACCAAACTGTCCATGTTTACCTCCTTAGCTGTTCTGTGATTAATTCTATTGAAGTATATAAGAGACGGAAGTATTTGAACTTGAACAGCCACTAAATTCGTATTCCTGTATTTTACTTTAAAAACCATAAATCTGAATGTATTTGTTCTGAATTCACCTCTTTTGAAATTGAAAGATATTTCTTGCTATTTCAAGAGCTGAATTTGAAGGGGAAAATGTATTCAATGGTCACAAATTCAGATTAAGAAATTTAAGTTGAAATAATTGATATACCAACATCTGGGCTATCCAGGACAAGGTAGAGTCAGCTTTTGATGAAATGTGAATTTAGACGAATAGATTCCGATTTTTCAGACCGGTTTTTAATGTATAATATTCAGGGTTGACCCCGAATAGTCAAAGGAGCCTGATTCATCAGTCGAATCTTCAGAAGGTGTAATGACACAAGGATCATGTTATTTTGGCTATATGGGGGTGCTCACAGGTTTTAATATACTGTATCTTTTAAAGTGTGTGAATAAATCCAGCGGCTCCATGACAGATTTAAGTTTTACTTTCCATGATCTGTGATCGATGGAGGAGCATCTTGGTGGCAGGGATTGTAACCATTTAACTGAAAATGTGAAAAAAGTATGGGTGCACATGGAAATAGTAAAAAATTGTCCAAAGTAAGATGCAAGTTGTGTGCCACCGATACAGGAGCACAGCCGTGATCCAGTGTGCAGCCCCCGCTATGATCAGTCCGCCCTAATGATCACCAGACCAGCAAGTCACGGCGATATATGCAACGAGACATTTGCGTTTGTGAATGACACGCAAGCACACCCTCCAAACCACTTTAAATGAATCTTCTACCCCTGTGCAAACCTTATGCAATAAGAACCTATTCTTGTTATGTCTGTGTCCTAATAGGTAGCATGTTTTCATACAACCTTATCATATCTGAATATTGATGTACTGAATAATATATCGCGGTAGTTGGCATCTCAAATAGTTGAACTGCACAGGGTAATTGATAAATTTCAATCTGGTTTTCGCAAATTGTATTCCACTGAAACAGTTCTCCTTAAGGTCTTAAATGATGTTTTGATGGTTGCCGACGTTGGAGTTTGGTCTTGGTTTTATAGGACCTAAGCACAGCATTTGATACTGTCGACCACCATATTCTAATCGACAGGCTAAATTACCATTTCAGGGACTGCACTAGAGTGATTCTCCTACTCACTGTCTCTTACAGAAAGGACTCTTTTCAGTCTCTCTTGTGAATGTAGTCTTCAGTCTTGGGAGCCACTTTATTCTCTATATACTGTACATGCTGTTACTAAGACAGACGGGCACAGAGGAAGAAGATACAGTATATCAGACTTGAAGGTAGATACATACAAGAAGAAAATAAAGATTAGTCCAGGCTTCTTCGCTTCTCACTTCAATAATTTTTTAAAGCAGGATAAATCTACACCATTGTAAAGGGATTAGATTTTCTCTCTATTGAGGTGCCATAAGACACTTTACAATTCTTTCTTACTGTACCTTCAGCACTTAGTTCCACTTTGATGAAAATCAGCCTGCAAGGACTTGAACATGCACTAAAAGTCATCTCTATAAACATTTTCAAAATGTTATTGTTATGTGGTGGCACAGTTGCAAGCAAGATGTTCTATATCATTATTTAAGGTTTCTGACTTCTCTGCCAAACAGCAATGCACCAAACTAAGTATGTGTCCAAAATGTCCACATTTCTTTTTAAATGTGTAGTTTGATTTTATGAGACCATTTTAGAGGGTGCAAATAGTAATTGATTGATTAGTTGTCAACTTCTAAATCAATCTCCAGCTATTTTGATAATTGATTAATCAGTTTGACTTGACTCATTGTTTTTATGAAATAAGTAAAAGAATTCTCTAATTCCAGCTTCTAAAATGTTCTAGTTTCTTCTTCACTTCTCTGTGGCAGTAAACTGAATATCTGACCAAAAAAAAATCAAGCCATCTTGGGCTTTGGAAAACACTGATCGACATTTTTAACCATGTTCTGACATTTTATAGACCTTTTATAATCCTATAGGTGAGTGTACAGGCTATTGAGGACAGCCCCTTAAGCTTGCAGCTTCAAAAAGAATGCAAGCATGCAGCTGACGAGATGGTATATTTGTAAAATCATATGTAGTGCAGTGCTGTGTACAGCAACTCTTTTTTTCTAACTGTTTTCTTTGCTGTGGGCTCATCAGGTGTTACCCCAGATAAACACAGTCCCTCCCAAACGCTGATGGGATGGCAGGAGAGCAGCGAGACGGAAGATAGGGAGTGGCCATCTTGTTCCACACTCACAGCAGGAATCTCATCATTTAGCCAAGTGAGGACAACCCTTGCTTCCGTTTCTAAAAGGCCTCAGTGCAACAGAGACCAGACACGCCCTGCGACTAACTCCCTCCCCTATGCAGCGGAGGACAGCTGCGGGGAGACGTTGTTGTCTGGGCGAGGTGGAGAGGACGGAGCTGAGGAAGTAACCCCTCTCATAGGTCAGCCACGGCTGTGTATTCAGATCAGTGAACCACGCAGTGAAGGGATGTTTGAAGGTAATGCAGCCTACAATCTTTCTACCTTTAACAATACCCCGGTTGCCATGGGGACAGTCAACTCCAAGCAACAGCAAACCCAGCATTCCTGGTCTGGAATCCGGCCGTTGGACAACACCCTCTTCCTCAGTCAGAACCCCCTTCATCAAGCATCCAGCAGTCAGAACGAGGAGTGCAGGTCAGCACAGTGCCAGCAACCCTCCCTCCCCTACGCCTGCACCTTCTGTTCCCGCCGCTACGCCCACCAGTGCCAACTGCGCGTCCATGAGCGCGTCCACACAGGGGAGAAGCCGTACCAGTGCGCCCAGTGTGGGAAGCGCTTTGGCCAGGTCTGCAGCCTCAAGCGCCACCAGATGGTCCACACAGGGGAGAGGCCGTTCTCCTGTCCTCACTGTGGGAAGCAGTTCTCCACTTCTACCAACCTGAAGGTCCACCAGAGCGTCCACACCGGGGAGAAGAGGTTCCACTGCTCCAAGTGTGGCAAGAACTTCTCCTTCCTCAGCAACCTCATCAGGCACCAGGCTCTGCACACCGCGAAGTAGACCAAATTACGCAGGGAAAAGTCTGCTCTGTGAACCCCCTGCATCTACCTGACGGGACGAATTAACATGAACACTGGAGCTGCACAGATGAATCGATTAGTTGTCAACTCTCAAATTAATCGGCAACTATTTTCAATATATATTGAATAGCTCTCTCTTATATATATATATATATATATATACACTACCGGTCAAAAGTTTGGGGTCACTTATACATTTCCATACCACTCCATTATAGACAGAATACCTACTAATTTGGGTGGGGGGGCTGATCTTTAATGCAATATCTACATTGCCCATTATCAGCAACCATTCATCCAATGTTCCAAAGGCACATTCTGTGTACTAATCTATCATTTAAAAATAAAAAACTAGAAAAACATTGGAGAACCATTTTACTATTATGTAAGCACATAATGTAATCTGAAGACGGCTGCCCTGGTTAAAAAACAATGCAACTGATCTCAGCTGGCATTCTGTCTACAATGGAGTGCAATGGGAATTTCTATGTGACCCCAAACTTTTGACCGGTAGTGTATATATATACAGTGCCTTGCGAAAGTATTCGGCCCCCTTGAACTTTTCAACCTTTTGACACATTTCAGGCTTCAAACATAAAGATATACATTTTTTATTTTTTGTGAAGAATCACCAACAAGTGGGACACAAGTGTGAAGTGGAACAAAATCTATTGGATATTTTAAACTTTTTTAGCAAATAAAAAACTGAAAAGTGGTGCGTGCAAAATTATTCGGCCCCTTTACTTTCAGTGCAGCAAACTCACTCCAGAAGTTCAGCGAGGATCTCTGAATGATCCAATGTTGTCCTAAATGACTGATGGTGATTAATAGAATCCACCTGTGTGTGATCAAGCCTCTGTATAAATGCACCTGCTCTGTGATAGTCTCAGGGTTCTGTTGAAAGCGCAGAGAGCATCATGAAGACCAAGGAACACACCAGGCAGGTCCGTAATACTGTTGTGGAAAAGTTTAAAGCCGGATTTGGATACAAAAAGATTTCCCAAGCTTTAAACATCCCAAGGAGCACTGTGCAAGCGATCATTTTGAAATGGAAGGAGTATCAGACCACTGCAAATCTACCAAGACCTGGCCGTCCCTCTAAACTTTCAGCTCAGACAAGGAGAAGACTGATCAGAGATGCAGCCAAGAGGCCCATGATCACTCTGGATGAACTGCAGAGAACTACAGCTGAGGTGGGAGAGTCTGTCCATAGGACAACAATCAGTCGTACACTGCACAAATCTGGCCTTTATGGAAGAGTGGCAAGAAGAAAGCCATTTCTCAAAGATATTCATAAAAAGTCTTGTCTAAAGTTTGCCACAAGCCACCTGGGAGACACACCAAACATGTGTAAGAAGGTGCTCTGGTCAGATAAAACCAAAATCGAACTTTTTGGCCACAATGCAAAACGATATGTTTGGTGTAAAAGCAACACAGCTCATCACCCTCAACACACCATCCCCACTGTCAAACATGGTGGTGGCAGCATCATGGTTTGGGCCTGCTTTTCTTCAGCAGGGACAGGGAAGATGGTTAGAATTGAGGGGAAGATGGATGCAGCAAAATACAGGACCATTCTGGATGAAAACCTGTTGGAGTCTGCAAAAGACCTGAAACTGGGACGGAGATTTATCTTCTAACAAGACAATGATCCCAAACACAGCAAAATCTACAAAGGAATGGTTCACAAATAAACGTATCCAGGTGTTAGAATGGCCAAGTCAAAGTCCAGACCTGAATCCAATCGAGAATCTGTGGAAAGAGCTGAAAACTGCTGTTCACCAACGCTCTCCATCCAACCTCACTGAGCTCAAGCTGTTTTGCAAGGAAGAATGGGCAAGAATGTCAGTCTCTCGATGTGCAAAACTGATAGAGACATACCCCAAGCGACTTACAGCTGTAATCGCAGCAAAAGGTGGCTCTACAAAGTATTAACGCAAGGGGGCCCAATAATTTTGCACGCCCCACTTTTCATTTTTTTATTAGTTAAAAAGTTTAAAAATCCAATAGATTTCGTTCCACTTCACAATTGTGTCCCACTTGTTGGTGATTCTTCACAAAAAATAAAAATGTTATATCTTTATGTTTGAAGCCTGAAATGTTGAAAAGGTTGAAAAGTTCAAGGGGGCCGAATACTTTCGCAAGGCACTGTATATAGACTCAATTTGAGTATTTTTAAGTTTTGAAGTAAAAAAAACTCAATTCTCTGAAGCCTCTTAAATGTGATTATTTTCAAATGTTTCACTCCTCTGTGACAGTAAACGGAATACCTTAGAGTTCTGGACAAAACAAGACATTTGAGGACGTCATCCTGGACTTTAGGAAACAATGATATACATTTCTCTGACAAATTATAGATCAAACAACTAATTGAATAATTCAACCAATAATAAAAAATAATCTTTAGTTGCAGCCCTAATGATGCAATTAGGACAACACAACCATCCACATTTGTTTCATGACAAACTGTTCAGATGTTTATATTATTGTTAAAATGAATACATATTTCATGTATCCACAGAGGATATCTATCTGTTTCTATCCTGCAGAGTGACAGGCTTTGGAGCTGACACACCTGAGGAAATTCCAACAAATGACTGTCCTCATCAGTGGAGGTCATGTAAACATGTGTCTGTCTCAACAAACAGCTGTCTATACTTTGAAGAGATGAAAATGTAACTTATATTTGCTTATCTAGTTGCTTCTTGATGAGAAAAACTGACTAATTTCAAAAGCGTGGGAACAGATAAGGTGATGTGCGTTTCATCCAGAAATCACATTAAAAGGAAAAAGGGGAAACAAGGAAAGGGGAGTTAAAAAAAGAGGGAGTTAACATTATACAATGAAAATGTGACACGTTGGGTTATTTAATTCATTGTCAAATACAGTATTTTTGGGGTCAATATTTTTTACATTTAATACAACTTCTGGGCCAGCAAAGCACATTAATAAATTAAAGATTCAGATTTTCTGTTATACCTGTGTGTAGAGGACTTTAGAAATATACGAATAGGCTAATAAAATGAAAAGTGTGGAAAAAAACTTGGACTGAATAAATAGAATATGAAAACAAGACTTTCTTTTTGATGTGTGTGTGTGTATTACGTCTTGGACTCATGGCATGATGACAAGTATTTTTAAAATCTTAGTTGTTGGCAAATATTCCAGTGTGTTACAGTTTATGGGTTTAATGTAGTCCCACCAATTATTTTAATTTGAAGGATTCAACACTCGTCCTGGTGATTGCCATAGACAGTTAAAGGCATATGCGCTAAGGAACGACCTTGCGGCAAACCGGAAGTAAATAGAAACTATTTTAATCGGACGGCAGTCATCACGGAGAATGCCTATTATTGTCTCCTCTCATATGTCTCACGTGTGACCATATGAGACTGAATTAATTTTGTTGTCTATAACTCGGCAGTAGTTTTGTTGGGAGAAACGTAACGTAACCGCACCGGTAGGGCAGGATGGCGAGTTTTGTGAATTTCCACAATCAGATGGCGTCCATCATGGAAGTGTTAGCTAACACGGCGGTAGCTGAGATCTGTCAGCTCGTGGATGACGGCTTCGCCACCCTGAGGCTGGAAATATCCCGGAGCCAGAGGGAGAACCTGGCCCTGAAGAGCAGGCTGCGACTGATGGAGGTCCGTTCAGGAGAGCAGCCCCACAGAGAGCCCACCCCCCCGCCGCTGGTCGTGACCTGCACCGCGAGAGGTTAGCCTGCTCCCGTGGTGGAGGAAGTACTCCCATTATTTACTTAAGTAAAAACACTGTCAAAATACCCTGTTACAAGTAAAAGTCCTGCATTGAAAATATTACTTAAGTAAAAGTAGCATGTAAAGAATCATCATCACTAGTCTGTTATATTGTGTTATAATACATCGTATTGTGTGTGCAAAAAATCTTAATTTGTAAAGTAACTAGTAACTAAAGCTGTAAGTTGAATATAGTCAAGTCAAAAGTACAATTTTTCTCTCTGAAATGTAGCTTAGTATAAGTAGAAAGTAGCATGAAAAGAAAAGACTCAAGTAGCCTAAAGTACCTCAAATTTGTACTAAAAGGGGTGGTTCAGAATTTTGGACATTTCCAAGTTAGCCGGTGTATTTATGTATTGTATGTATTTTTGTGTTGTATTTATCAGTGGAGACAGTTTTCAACACGTTTATCCAGTCCTTCCAGTTGCAGAGTTCGCTGGTGCTAGGCTAGCACAAGTCAACGGTTTATGCTAGCCTGCCATTAAAACCAGTATACCCACTCCACAGTACACCAAGGGAAATAAATGATACGTCTGTGTTACTAAGGGAAAGAATTATCCCGTAGAGCCTACATCCTATCCAACATCAAATTGTTTTCCAACTGTCTTCATCATTCTGCAACCAGAACACAAGAAATGTTGTGGATGACTTATTTTCACTCCTGCCACCTAAAGAGAGGCAAAACATTTCTGATGTATCTATTTGTATGTATGTTACATAACATAGCTAGGGTAGTAATTTGACTTAAACAGCATTATTAATCTTGAAACGAAAGCAATATTTTCCCAGTAAAAGAACTTTTGCTCCTTTGATTTGCTGGTATAGTCAGAGAGACTAAGTGAAAATGACACTAACATGCTAACTCCTTGAATGTTATAATTATGACCGTTTCAGTTCAGAGCAGTTGTCACATAATGTCTACTTACACATTCAGTCGGTCCGCGACTGTCTGCAACGCTTTGACATGCTGTTTCATTACAGCAACCGTGTTTCTCACAAATAATGTGTTTCACTTAATCAGACTTCCATAAGAAGCTGCTGCTCACTCTGTAGTAAATGCACAATGCATTTACATCTCCATTTTAGCATCACTAAATCTGTGACCAACCTGTGTCTGTTAAGAAAAAGCTGTGATCGTGCAAACAGTAAGGAAAATAAGTATTTGAACACCCTGCTATTTTGTAAGTTCTCCTACTTAGAAATCATGGAGGGGTCTGAAATTGTCATCGTAGGTGCATGTCCACTGTGAGAGACATAATCTAAAAAAAATCACAATGTAAGATTTTGTAACAGCTGCAAATAAGTATTTTAACACCTGAGAAAATCAATGTTAATATTTGGTACGGTAGCCTTTGTTTGCAATTCCAGAGGTCAAACGTTTCCTGTAGTTTTTCAACAGGTTTGACACACTGCAGAAGGGATTTTGGCCCACTCCTCCACACAGATCTTCTCTAGATCAGTCAGGTTTCTGGGCTGTCGCTGAGAAACACGGAGTATGAGCTCCCTCCAAAGATTTACTATTGGGTTTAGGTCTGGAGACTGGCTAGGCCACGCCAGAACCTTGATATGCTTCTTCCAGAGCCACTCCTTGGTTATCCTGGCTGTGTGCTTTGGGTCATTGTCATGTTGGAAGACCCAGCCTCGAACCCATCTTCAATGCTCTAACTGAGGGAAGGAGGTTGTTCCCCAAAATCTTGCAATACATGGCCCCGGTCATCCTCTCCTTAATACAGTGCAGTCGCCCAATCCCATGTGCAGAAAAACACCCCCAAAGCATGATGCTCCCACCCCCATGCTTCACAGTAGTGATGGTGTCCTTAGGCTGGTACTCATCATTCTTCTTCCTCCGAACACGGTTAGAGGAATTATGACCAAAAAGTTCTATTTTGGTCTCATCTGACCACATGACTTTCTCCCATGACTCTTCTGGATCATCCAAATGGTCATTGGCAAACTTAAGACGGGCCTTGACATGTGCTGGTTTAAGCAGGGGAACCTTCTGTGCCATGCATGATTTCAAACCATGACGTCTTAGTGTATTACCAACAGTAACCTTGGAACGATGGTCCCAGCTCTTTTCAGGTCATTGAACAGCTCCTCCCGTGTAGTTCTGGGCTGATTTCTCACCTTTCTTATGATCATTAAGACCCCACGAGGTGAGATCTTGCATGGAGCCCCAGTCCGAGGAAGATAGACAGTCATGTTTAGCTTCTTCCATTTTCTAATGATTGCTCCAACAGTGGACCTTTTTTCACCAAGCTGCTTGGACATTTCTCCAGCCTTGTGGAGGTGTACAATTTAGTGTCTTTGGACATCTCTTTGGTCTTGGCCATGTTAGTAGTTGGATTCTTACTGATTGTATGGGGTGGACAGGTGTCTTTATGCAGCTCACAACCTCAAACAGGTGCATCTAATTTAGGATAATAAATGGAGTGGAGGTGGACATTTTGAAGGCAGACTAACAGGTCTTTGAGGGTCAGAATTGTAGCTGATAGACAGGTGTTCAAATACTTATTTGCAGCTGTATTATACAAATGAATAGTTAAAAAATCATACATTGTGATTTCTGGATTTTTTTTTTTTTTTTTGATTATGTCTCTCACAGTGAATCTACGATGACAATTTCAGACCCCTCCATGATTTCTAAGTGGGAGAACTTGCAAAATAGCAGGGTATTCAAATACTTATTTTCTTCACTGTATATCCAAATTACTTCAGCCTGGTTTGACCTAGTCGCTCCTCCTAAGCCTCGCTTGGCCTTCGTGAAAAGCACAAAGCCAGGATGCACAGATTAGACTAGGTCAACAATATGGAATTAGCAATTATAGATCTCTGGATTATCAACAGTTTTTAAATCCAAAATTTGGTTGCGATTTAAGGATAACAAAATGGACTTAGATCGACAGTATCTCCAATGATATCAGACTTTCTTAAACTGTCACTACCCAAAACTATCCAAGATAAAAATGTTACTGTTGAAAACAGATGGTTTAGTCTCTCTGCCATTCTTAAAGTGGGAGACAGATCTATCCATTAGTCCAGACCTAAGCTTATGGACGCAAATATGTTTAAATGCTTTTAGAATGACTAAAAATCCCAATCTACAACTCATATAGTATAAAAATCTCCATCGAACACACTATACAGGATAAAGGATGTTTAGAATGGGTCTATGTTACCTGAGCAGTCAAACATCTGTAACATATCTGATAGTTAAATACATGCTATGTGGCAATGTGCAGAAGTTCGGGCAGAAGATATGTGAGGACCCATCGACTTGGCTAAAGTACCCCGTCCCAGTTTCCCCATCACTCTGCATGCTGGGGGACCTAAGTGACATTCATTCAAGAAAATTATCTTCATAAACTGGAAGGCAAAAAAAGAATTTAAGTATCACCCAATACAAGAATTTCCATATCCTTTATAAATAAACGGCTGACCCTGATTCCTAAAGATAGGCATCGGCCAGAGAAAAACCTATATTGGTTGAACTGTAGTTATTGTTGGAACAGTGAAAAGACGAACCAAAAAGGCTTTCTATAGTTTTATTTTGTGTCTGTTGTCTTTAAATGGAGTAACATTTTGATGATAAAATTTACATGAAGGCTGGTGGCTGTAACAATAGCAATTTCACTGATGTTTTTATGTTTAAAAAAAGGATTTTACTCTTAAACAGACATGTCAACCTCTGTATAATCCTTTGCATAATGTTGTCAGACACTTAGAATATTAATCTGAGCCTTTCAGTGGCAAAACAAGCACTTTTGTGGACTTAAATTCAAGGTGCGCAATAGCCCAATATCTTACATTGTAGCTTGTTTTGCTGACTGCCGACTGCAGCGATATACTGGGCCAATGTCAAAGCTTGTTGTTGCCATAATTTACTTAGACATAAAACATAAAATAGGGTCCAGATTGAAAAAAAAAATAAGAAATTACCCTTTAAAGAAGCTGTAACTTTATAACAAACGTGTAACAAACGCCTCTGATTTACTTTGAGCAGATCACTTCGGAGAAGACGGCTCTGCCATTACCAAAAAAGTCAACTTCACTATGCTGGAGAACACTGCCCCTCAGCAGTCACAGGTCAGTGCAGCTGTCCGTTTGTCAGCTTGTCTTACGGTGTCTCTTTATCTGTCAATGTCCACATTAGAGCTTGGCCGATAGATTGGCGGGCCGATATTAGGTATTTCCCAAACAATCGGTATCTGCATTTATAATGGCCAATTAAAAAAAAAATAATATATATATATATATTAAATATTAATTAATCAGAAATCATTTATAATGACAAATGATTCTGATAAATGAATATTTAAAAAATAATATAAAAACGGACGGTCAACCATGTTATGAGTGTTGGCAGTGTAGTTTGTCCACCAGATGGCGCTCTACAACATCCCTGTTGGCAACACTCAGATTATTTTTTTTTTATTGTGTTTTTGTTTAAAGGACTAAGTTTCATATCTTAAGTTTGTATTTTTATCTACACAATACATCCACATACAGTACAGGTGAGAAATCCTTGCTTTCTAGCTGAAACGTATCCAGTTAAAGTAAAGATTTTGTTAAAGGGCACTAAAAAAATGTTATGCACGTGCATGGCTGCTGATAACTTAGCCAAGCAGTTGTCAGTAGCAGTAAAGACCTTGCATACATGTTTTCTGTCTGTCAGCTGGTGGTTGTGACGAAGCAGCCGGTGGAGCCAGAGGTGGTTATCATAAAGACGGAAAGGCAAGAGGAGGAGCTGAGTGTGTTGGAAGACCATCGGACAGCTTCTAACAGCAGCGGTATGTACGGAAGACTTTAAAATACTGTCCAGTTTTTGACCAAAAACCAAAAAGTAAGACGAAGACAAAAACATCTAACATAAAAAGTCACAACCACATTACTAGGCCAGAGAGAGGGAGAGTAAGCAGTAGGTCATGGCAGAATGGAAACTAGAAAGGTATGCCTGTCGCACTTAATAGCAAGAATACTTTCTTTTATCTTTTGTGGGGAAATGTCTCGCCTAAGTAGAATTTGTTGTTATTATTCAATGGAATTTTCACTTTCATGAATAAGAGATGCTGTTTTTTCAGTTTTATAGCTGATTGTCTTATTTTGTTTACAAGTTCCATATGGAGTCTGGAGATGATGTGGGGTACTTATGGTTTACTGTTTACATCTTACTTTACACACTCAGGGGAGAGACTGTATGACACCAACCTGAGACATGCACAATAAAAACAAATGGCCTGAATTTTTGTTTTGCTTTTCCCTCCATTGATTGTACCGTACCGTGATGTATGAACCGAACCAAGACTTCTGTATACCGTTCCACCCCTACTCACCAGTAGTCAGTAAATGTACCGCTAGCTGGTATTACTGCTTGTCAAACCTCCTCCTGTTCCCACGGGAGCCAGCTGCAGAGTTGGAACCACCGTTCCTCTATGTTATCTAATCCAATTGTCTTTTATACTGGGTGCATCTATATTTCTATCTCATCTAAAGGCTGATTCAACAGCCTCTCCACACTGTCGGGGATATATAAGTCTGCAAAATGAAATCCATTTATATTTGAATTAATTAATGTATTTTATTTTCCAATAACCTGTAAATTTGAATATATGAGTCTAGATAATATAATCTGCCTTTATAAAAACTCAATTTGTATATTTGTCAATTCTAAACATTTTTAAATACAGGTTGTGGTCTGAAGGTGTAAAATAATGTAAAGTGAGTGAACTGATGTTGATGATGGAAGATTGATATAATCTTGTCTTTTTTCTCTCTGTCCATTCTCCAGCTGGACATCTCTCTCTGTCTCTTGCTGCTGAGAGCAACCGCCTACTGAGTGTCGAAGCAGAAACCCCCAGAGTCAGTGTGTCATGTCGGTATGAAAATCAGGACTTGGCCAGACCTAAAGCTCAGCAGCAGGAGAAGAAGGAGAGAGTGGATGAGGCCAGTACTCCGTGTCGATACTCTCATCCTGCAGCACAAAGCCATGGAGGTGGTGGTCCAAACACAGACAGGGAAATGACAGACTTGACCGAAGAAGATGACAAAAGTTGTGTTGACTCTTTGTCTGCTGAGTCCAGTAGTAGTAAAGTTCCTGATATAGACACCGCACTGATAAAGAAACTAGATTCAGCGCTGTCACCTACAAATACCAGAGGGGAAGGTTTGTGTGGTGCAGCAGCAGACTGGAGGGGAGAGGAAGTGTTAGCAGCAATCAAACTGGAGGCTGAACCTTCCTGTTCTAAAGCTTTTCTGACATATAATCCTTTAGTTTCTGTCACTAGAGATGAGAGTCAGAGTAACAGCAGGTTAACTAACACAATCAGTCAGCACACAGAGAGTGAAGCAGCAGAGCTGGACACCAGCAGCTTGGACGACGACTCCTTCGATGACCTATTCTCCTCCCCAGAGGTGGCTAGGTCTTTGACAGCTCCTGCCAAACACTCCACAAATGGAGTCACATGCATGGAGGAGCCCCTGTCATCTTTATCTTTTCCTTTCCCGAGCAGTTTTGGGAACGCTTCCATGTCAGACTCTCTAACCGTCTCCTCCTTCAGTAACGCCTCCTCTGACTCCAGGTGCACAAGCTTTTCCTGCAGCACAGCACAGCATTTAGCTGCCAGCACTGCGGCCGCCTCTTCTCAACCTCCAGAGACCTGGCGGTGCACCAGCGCTCCCACGCTGGGGAGAGGATCTACAACTGTTACCTCTGTAAGAAGCCCTTCGTCCACCCACACCAGCTGAAAACCCACCAGCGGGTGCACACCGGAGAGAAACCGTTCAGCTGCTCTCAGTGCGGCAAGCGCTTTTCCCAGTCCAGCCATATTAAGAGACACATGAGCGTCCACACAGGGGAGAAGCGCTACAGCTGTAGCCTCTGTGGGAAACGCTTTTCACAGGCCTGCAGCCTCAAGGTACACCAGACTGTCCACACTGGAGAGAGACCATACAGCTGCACAAAATGTGGCAAAAGCTTCTCTGTGCTGGGGAACCTGGTTCGCCACCAGAGCGTGCACATCAGCAAATAAAGGGACTGGAGTGAATCAGAAATATACAAGAAGTGTAATGTGCATATAAAGTCGGTAGGGCTCATCATTATGTCAGTCAGAATGTGTTTAGCTTACTGTGCATTTTGTTATTTATATAGTTAAACGTACAATATGTAACTTTTTGTCACTAGGGGTCTCTCAATCAAAACAATAAATGGTAAACACAGACTTTTGCTTACGGGAAGTTGTAGTTTTTATTGTTTACACCATTGCCGATCTGTTTTCCCATTCAAGTTTATTCACATTACATTTTGAAACGTTTATTCATGTCACTAATAAAGTAGCTGCAGTTTCCACAACATAGTAAAATTTTTATTGGTTTGATTTGTATTGGTAGCTGAACAGTTAGCTAACTAGTGAGAAAGCAAGCTAACATTAGCCAGCAGCTAAAACCACACTGTTAAAATATATTTCACGTCAATGTCACTGGGGAACAGGGTTTGTTGTAACGTTACTCAACGACGCTGGGGGACGGGTGTGGGCGGGGATTGCTGGCGGAATCTCCGGGACGGTGAGGTTGTCCAAACGATCCGATGGCCAATGTTATGCACCAGCAGAAGGTCTCTCAGCTGCCCAGGATTATCTCCTTTTCACTTTTTGTAATCTTAAAGGTCCCATGGCATGAAAATTTCACTTTGAGGTTTTTTATGCACTAATTACATTATTATGCATTCCCCCAGCCTGCCTTTGGCCCCACAGTGGCTAGAAATAGCAATAGGTGTAAACCATGGGTATGCTACTCTGCCTTTGAAAAAAATGAAAGCTCAGATGGGCCAATCTGGAATTTTGCCCCTTATGAGGTCATAAGGGGCACGGTTTCCTCCAATTTCTCTGCTTTGTCCGCCCAGAGAATTTGGCTCACCCACGGGAGAGAGACATTATTGCTTTCAAACGAGCAATGTGGCAGTTGGTCAAGGCCACACACCCACCCTTTTAAGGGGCTACAGACTCAGAAATGGCATATACTAAGGAAAGCTCATTGTGGGACTGACTCAAGTGGCTTTAATTCTGCACCAAGGCTGAATTTTGGGAAAGAGACTCAGATACTGTATTAGGGACCACTAAGGTCTATATAAAAGAGACTTCAGATACAGTATTAGGGGACCACTAAGGTCTATATAAAAGAGACTTCAGATACAGGGGGACCATAGGTCTATATAAAAGAGAATTCAGATACAGTATTAGGGGACCACTATAAAAAGGTCTATAAAAGGTCTATAAAAAAGAGAATTCAGATACAGTATTGGGGGACCACTAAGGTCTATATAAAAGAGACTTCAGATACAGTATTAGGGGACCACTAAGTTCTATATAAAAGAGACTTCAGATACACTAGTAGGGGACCACTAACGTCTATATAAAAGAGACTTCAGATACAGTATTAGGGGACCACTAAGGTCTATATAGAAGAGACTTCAGATACAGTATTAGGGGACCACTAAGTTCTATATAAAAGAGACTTCAGATACACTAGTAGGGGACCACTAAGGTCTATATAAAAGAGACTTCAGATACAGTATTAGGGGACCACTAAGGTCTATATAAAAGAGACTTCAGATACAGTATTAGGGGACCACTAAGGTCTATATAAAAGAGACTTCAGATACAGTATTAGGGGACCACTAAGGTCTATAAGTATTAGGGGACCACTAAGGTCTATATAAAAGCATCCAAAGAGCACCATGTCATGGGACCTTTAACTAGTCGT
The DNA here is from genome assembly GCA_026937815.1 of Etheostoma perlongum. Taxonomy (NCBI): domain Eukaryota; kingdom Metazoa; phylum Chordata; class Actinopteri; order Perciformes; family Percidae; genus Etheostoma; species Etheostoma perlongum. The sequence continues at coordinate 5,827,217 of CM049372.1, forward strand.
TATGGTGCCTAACCCCCCTTTTGTGGGGTTAATTTAGCTAACTGTAAAGACAACTAAATGCGAAAAGGGGAGAAATTCACTCGGGTGCCTGGGTCTGATATGGTCCGTGCCGTTAGCGTCCTTAGCACCGGCAGTGGAGTTACAGTGCCTTGCGAAAGTATTCGGCCCCCTTGAAGTTTTCAACCTTTTGACACATTTCAGGCTTCAAACATAAAGATATAAAAATTTTATTTTTTGTGAAGAATCACCAACAAGTGGGACACAATTGTGAAGTGGAACGAAATCTATTGGATATTTTAAACTTTTTTAGCAAATAAAAAACTGAAAAGTGGTGCGTGCAAAATTATTTGGCCCTTTTACTTTCAGTGCAGCAAACTCACTCCAGAAGTTCAGCGAGGATCTCTGAATGATCCAATGTTGTCCTAAATGACTGATGGTGATAAATAGAATCCACCTGTGTGTGATCAAGTCTCTGTATAAATGCACCTGCTCTGTAATAGTCTCAGGGTTCTGTTGAAAGCGCAGACAGCATCATGAACACCAAGGAAGACACCAGGCAGGTCCGTAATACTGTTGTGGAGAAGTTTAAAGCCGGATTTGGATACAAAAAGATTTCCCAAGCTTTAAACATCCCAAGGAGCACTGTGCAAGCGATCATTTTGAAATGGAAGGAGTATCAGACCACTGCAAATCTACCAAGACCTGGCCGTCCCTCTAAACCTTCAGCTCAGACAAGGAGAAGACTGATCAGAGATGCAGCCAAGAGGCCCATGATCACTCTGGATGAACTGCAGAGAACTACAGCTGAGGTGGGAGAGTCTGTCCATAGGACAACAATCAGTCGTACACTGTACAAATCTGGCCTTTATGGAAGAGTGGCAAGAAGAAAGCTATTTCTCAAAGATATCCATAAAAAGTCTCGTCTAAAGTTTGCCACAAGCCACCTGGGAGACACACCAAACATGTGGAAGAAGGTGCTCTGGTCAGATGAAACCAAAATCAAACTTTTTGGCCACAATGCAAAACGATATGTTTGGCGTAAAAGCAACACAGCTCATCACCCTCAACACACCATCCCCACTGTCAAACATGGTGGTGGCAGCATCATGGTTTGGGCCGGCTTTTCTTCAGCAGGGACAGGGAAGATGGTTAAAATTGAGGGGAAGATGGATGCAGCCAAATACAGGACCATTCTGGATGAAAACCTGTTGGAGTCTGCAAAAGACCTGAAACTGGGACAGAGATTTATCTTCCAATAAGACAATGATCCCAAACATACAGCAAAATCTACAAAGGAATGGTTCAAAAATAAACGTATCCAGGTGTTAGAATGGCCAAGTCAAAGTCCAGACCTGAATCTAATCGAGAATCTGTGGAAAGAGCTGAAAACTGCTGTTCACAAACGCTCTCCATCCAACCTTCACTGAGCTCGAGCTGTTTTGCAAGGAAGAATGGGCAAGAATGTCAGTCTCTCGATGTGCAAAACTGATAGAGACATACCCCAAGCGACTTGCAGCTGTAATCGCAGCAAAAGGTGGCTCTATAAAGTATTAACGCAAGGGGGCCCAATAATTTTGCACGCACCACTTTTCAGTTTTTTATTTGCTAAAAAAGTTTAAAATATCCAATAGTTTTCGTTCCACTTTACAATTGTGTCCCACTTGTTGGTGATTCTTCACAAAAAATAAAAATTTTATATCTTTATGTTTGAAGCCTGAAATGTGTCAAAAGGTTGAAAAGTTCAAGGGGGCCAAATACTTTCGCAAGGCTCTGTAAGTGCTGGCCAGGTTTGGATTGCTGTAATAATAGTGGCTAGCTGCTAGCTGGCTGGGGGCTGACTGCGGATATGTCCCTGGGGCTATTTTCAGCTCTCATCCCGACTGAAGCCTCGTGGTGCCGTTTGAGTGAGGCAGACAAACTGGGCTGTGGCAGCTGGATAAATAAGCATTAGATTAGATCAATCAATCAATACTGATGAACTTATTCATAGGTTAGCCCAGTGCTATTAACTGTGGTCAAAACAATCATACTAAAAATAACTTTATAAGTGTGTTAAACGATGTAACCTTATAATGTTACCTACCAAGCATTAGCTAACGTTATACACTAATGTAGCTAATGCTCATGCTACACAAGTTAGCTGGTTTGATCGATATTGAAACCAATCAATATCAATAAATAAGGTATTTGCTGCTGTGTTGCAAAGTTCTTATGTATCCAATGACAAAATTATGCCATGTGGCAGAAGCAGTATTACGGTTACGGAGTATACATTTCTGTGACAATGTGTGATTTACAATTGCTCTCTAACGTATCATCTTGGTGCCCTTGTTGTGACAGCAGTTAGTGGAACCAGAGGGGTCAAAGGTTATATGATGCCACTGACAGGGTACTAAAGGAAAAGTCCCATGTCAGAAATATAATTAGAGTTTTCTCTGGGTTTAAATATAGTTGTAAACACTTGGGATAGTCTAAGCACACAACTCAACAAAATACTGTATATAACATAGGTTTGTCATTTAATGCAGAAATGTAACATATTGTTTACAATAAAATGTATATATTGCCTCCAGATTTTTTTCCATCTTTGTTAGAATATACATCACCCAGAACAGATGTAATCATCCTGAATCAGACTTCACGGCATCATTATAATAAAGCATTCATAGTACTTAATCACTAAATTTTAGAGGAAACAAAAGAATAAAACAATAATATAGCATTGGGAAAGAACACATTATAATAACCATCATTAATAGATGGTTTATTGAAAGTTAATTAATCTTTAGTTAATTGTCATTTAACTGTTAGCAAACATCATTTTACTGTTAACAAATTGTAATTAATAAAATATTAGTAGTGCTTTAAATTAACAGTTTATTGATACACACATATCCCTCATATACTATATTAGGTATCGAGTAATGACTTCAAAATGTTTGTAATCCTTTAAGAAACCCATTTTAAACCATCTATAACATTACATTGATAGATGGACCAGATATTCCTAATTCCTAGTTGGTTTGTAAAGCGACTATAAACAGATGACTATACAATACCTTGTTAAATAGTTAAATACTATAATAACCATCTATAAACATTATTTAGATAGTTAATACTTTGTCAGTGGTTACTAGTGGTTTGTAAACTGTCTATAAACAGTGTCTGGATGGTTATTATGAAGTTGCAACATATAAAAACAGTATATGTGCTGTATTTATATAGCGCTTTTCTAGTCTGAACGACTACTCAAAGCGCTTTTACATAGTACAGGAAACATTCACCATTCACACACATTCATACACTGTGGCCGAGGCTGCCGTACAAGGTGCCATCTGCTCATCAGATAAACATGCACACACATTCACACTCCGATGACACAGCATCGGGGGCAACTCGGGGTTCAGTGTCTTGCCCAAGGACACTTCGACATGGGACTGCAGGGGATTGAACGGGGATTGAACCACCAACCTTCCAATTGGCAGGCAACCGCTCTACCACTGAGCCACAGCCGCCCCTAGTATATACACACACACACACACATATATATATACACATATATAGTATGTATGTTTATATGTGTGTATACACTACTGTGCTAAAGTTTTAGGCAGGTATGAAAAATGCTTTCAAAAATGGAAGTGTTAATAGTTTATATTCATCAATTAACAAAATGCAGTGAATGAACAGAAGAGGAATCTAAATCAAATCAATATTTGGTGGGATCATCCTTTGCCTTCAAGACAGCATCAATTCTTCTCGGCACATTTACACACAGTTTCGGCTGGTAGGTTGTTCCAAACATCTTGGAGAACTAACCACAGAGCTTCTGTGGGTGTAGGCTTCCTCAAATCCTTCTGTCTCTTCATGTAATCCCAGACACACTCGATGATGATGTTGATATCAGGGCTCTGTGGGGGGGCCATGCCATCACTTCCAGGACTTCTTGTTCTTCTTTACACTGAAAATAGTTCTTAATCACCTTGGCTGTATGTTTGGGGTCGTAGTACTGCTGATGTGTTTTGCTTGATGGGATTTTCATCTGCTGCACTAAGTTTCCTTGGCCGACCACTGCGTACGATCCTCAACGTTGCCCGACTTTTTGCAAGTGTGCCTATAAGAATTGATGCTGGTTTGAAGGCAAAAGTAGTAACACCAGATATTGATGTGATTTAGACTTTTCTTTAGTTCACTCACTTTGCATTTTGCAGTTCACAAATGACTGTATGTAATATTTTCTGGATCCACTTCAAATATGTTGTTTTTTACAATGGGATAACAAAAATTACAGTTCCCACAGTATACTTTTTCTGTGAAGTATTTTTATTTTTTTAGATTTTTTTTTTTAAATCCAAAAAGTTAAATTCTTTTTCACTGTATTCAATACTCAAATTGAGGTTTACATTAAGGAAGTTGAAATATTTGTGAAATTCTAGCAGTTCAAGTTTGGATCCTGAAAAAGTCAGAAAGATGTTATTGATGTACCTTCCATACCGCTTTATTTTCCGGTAAACAGGGTTGGCAGAACACAGAATAAAATTCTCTTCCAGATGTCTGAAGTATAAGTTGGCATTGTTGCACCCATACCAATGCCTTTTTTTTTGTCTATGTTGCCTATGCTGGAGAGTGAGACACACGAGGTACTACAACAATCTGGCAAAGGGTAAGTAAAACAAGGGGACTATATACATACACTGGGACTGGGGAAGACAACTACACACTGGTGATACACATTAGGCGGGGACAGGTAATCACAATGGTGAGAAAACAAACAGACGGGAAGACAAGTGACCTGACATGCAGACAAACAGTAAATTCAAAATAAAACAGGAAGTCAATTACAAAATACGAGCGGGAGCTTGACGTGGCAAGTTCCTATACAGTTTGAACAAGTCAATTTTAATTTGGACCTGGTTAGCTCAGTATATAGGCACAAAAGTCAAACCTTTGACAAAGCTGAAATGCAATTTTTGGAAAGGGGCGTATGCGAGAGGTTTACTACTGGGTCTGGTTGTGAGAGTGGGGGTGTGTCTGTAGGCGTTAAGGCCCTGACACACCAAGCAGCCAAGAACTAGTGGCCACAAAGGCTGACGTCGCCTTTACGCCCTGACACACCAACCCCATGGCCAAGAACTAGTAGTGACCCTCTTTTACATACTGAATATATGTTTAGTGACCCTCTTCCGCAGCGCTGTTGAGGAAGGTCTGGCAGTGCGAGACTAATGTACCAATGACCAACTGAAAAATAAAGGTGTTGACCTATAGGGAACCAAACTCCTAAAGTGGACCAACAGAAAAAGCCTTTCAAACCAGAGTCCTGGGACTCAGTTCTTTTTGTGTTCACATTGTCAGTGAAAGAGGACTCATTTCTCTTTCTATTCTACTTCGGCTCTGATTGAGCCTCAGGGCTTAAATACATTGTCATAGACAACACAAACATGAAGTGTGTTGGGTTCACAATGCACAGGTGAAGAGAACCGCACAGAGTGGCAGTAACTCAGTATGTACTGAGTTGGCTCAAGTCCCTGAACAGACCAAGACCAGAGTGTGGACTGGTAGCTGGAGAGGTGCCAGTTCATCTCCTCTTGAGCAAGACACCAAACCCCAAACTGCTTGGGGTGCCTGTCCAGCAGTCGCAACCTCCTCCCTCTGACATCTCTCCATTTGTGCATGTAAAGGACCTGAGCATGTGTGTATTTCAGGCTAAGACAAAACATGTTAAAAAGATATGTATTTCCATTCAATGAACATTAAAACCTTACTCAAGAAGAAAGTCATTTCAATACACAGAGTGAAAAAAGAAGATAAAAAATAAAACAATACAGAAAATACAAATACAAAGAAAAGGTGAAATGGAATGTAAGGTATGTAATTACATTTCTTGACAAATCTTGCAGTACATCAGCTAGAAAGACTCAAAAAAAGTCTGCAATTCAATTCTGAAGTGAGTAAAAGCTGGCCGAGATTTAGAAAATTTCTTCTAAACTTCTTGTAGAATTAATAGGTTGACAATACAATGTATTGTTTATTTTCTTTTATCATACTCAAGAATAACATATTTTGCTTCCAATTTAATTACGTGATTCTTAAGAATATTGAAATAGTTTTCAATTTTCTTCCGGAACTCCACAGAATACTGACACTCCCAGAATAAATGTATAATAGTTTATTCTTCAATTTTACAAATTCACATTTATTGTCCACAGCCACAAATCTTAAAACAAATTTGTTTGTGAGATAAATATTTTAAAATGTAATTCTTTCAGTTTATTGGGAATAACAAATGTGTACAGTAGAAGCCATGTTGATTCCCAGTGAATGAAAAAGAGTTCCACTGAAATTTCCCCCGTGGACTGATATTCCTTTTGCTGTAGACATAATTCATAATAAAAATGATGAATGATGTCTAAATAACATTTTAATTAATTTTATTTGGAAAAAGAAATGCCATCTCAGAACCCATGGAAATATTAGACTTCATGGATGTGAACAATACCTTTAGAATGAAATGAATGAAAAATTCAAAATAATTCAATTGGTACATTTATGAATTTTTATATTTTTTCCATTAAAAAAGAAGGTTGGATCCAATTCTTGCAATTCGTGTCTCTCAGAGTGACATTTCATTAGTTGAAGAATTCCATTATAGCATTTATTACCATTTTATAATCTTGGTGGGTGACAGTAGAGAATTCAGATCTAAGAAATTCCTCATAACTAAGAAGTTGAGCTTCATCATTTTTTAAGTCTGCAAAAAAAGTATATTCCTATCAAGCCAGTGTTGTAGATACTTATTCTTCCTGGTAATGAATTCATTTTTCCATATAATAGTTCTGTGTGGAGAAAAATTATGAATAAAGCCTAATTTTGCAGCGTTAAGCGCCGGTTGATGAAATTTAGACAACTTTTGCAATACTTTCATTTTATTAAAACTACA